>CM029457.1:36437778-37637778 GCA_017140185.1 Eucalyptus polyanthemos subsp. polyanthemos
TGGCCTGATAATGTTTATTCTACTAACACCAAAGGACCCAAGAAAATTTGGGTACCAAAGAAAGCTTGAGACTCTCTTTTAAATGCGGGTCTCCGTCAAGAAAAAGGTAAAGTGGTATCTTGACAAATGGATGTTCAAGACACATGACAGAGACTCAAAGTGCTTCATAAAGCTTGTTCAAGTAAATGGTGGAAATGTTTCATTTAGAGGAAACGGAAAGGAAGCATTGTGGGATTTGGAACCGTGAGAAAATTGGAAATCTCAAAATAAGCAATGTTTCTCTAGTGGAAGGACTCAACTATAACCTTCTCAGCATTAGCCAATTGTGTGATACTGGTTTCAAGATCTCCTTTCAAGAAGGAATTTGCTTTGGAATCGATAAAGACTCTACTCAGTCCTTCATGGGTCGAAGACATGGAAATATCTACCTCTTAGACATAAAATTAAATGAATCACAATGCCTAATCTCAATTCAAGATGAAGTGAGCTTATGGCATAGAAAGCTTGGTCATATCAATATGAAGCAATTAGCCAAAATCTCATCAAAGCAGCTTGTTCGAGGTCTACCCAAATTACCTTATCAAAAGTCCGATCCATGCACACCATGTATTCTGGGTAAGCAAGTAAGAAATTCATTTAAGCCAATAAATCATGTCTCTACTAATCATGTACTACGCGCTTGCTGCATATGGATCTCTTCGGACCAACCAACCCATAGTATTGGAGGTAAGAAATACCGCCTAGTAATTGTGGATGATTTCTCCCGCTTTACTTGGGTATATTTCCTGCAAGTAAGTCGAAACCTTCGATTTTTGAAAAATTTGCTAAAAAGGTTCAAAATGAAAAAGGATGTGTTATCTCAAGTATAAGAACAGATCATAGAGGAGAATTTGAAAATCAAGATTTTACAAAATTGTGTGATGAATCTGGATTTAAGCATATGTTCTCCTCTCCATACACTCCTCAGCAAAATGGAGTTGTGGAAATAAAGAATAGATCTCTTAATTGAAAGTAAAATTTCTTCACGATTTTGGGATGAAGCTATTTCAACAGCATGCTATATCATCAATAGAGTCTTTCTAAGACCTATTCTTGAGAAAACCCCTTATGAATTATTCAAAGGTAAGAAGCCCATTGTTTCATACTTTCATGTGTTCGGTTGCAAATGCTTTATATTGAAAAATGCAAAGGATCAAGTTGGTAAGTTTGAAGAAAGATAAGATGAAGGCATCTTCCTGGGATATTCTACATTAAGCAAAGCCTACGAGAGTCTACAACAAGAAGAGCGGTGGAGGAGTCAATGAATGTCAAATTTCAAGACTCTACGAAAGATGAATCCAAATACTCAAGATGAAGAGTCTCAACCGCTCCGCACCTTCCAAAGCGACAACTCAAGAAATGTCTCAGACTCTGAAGACCAAAGATCAAGAAGTTCATGAAGATTCAAATAAAGAAAGAGATCATTATCCGAGACAAATCAACCAAAGAATCGGAAGCATAAGTCCAGTCATCCCAAAGATCTCATTATCGGCGAAATTAATGAAGGAATTTCTACCAGATCCAAAAGACGTGAAGAGTCTAGTGCTGTGGCTCTCATTTATGAAATTGAACCAAAAAGCATAGAAGAAGCTTTATCTGATGAAAGTTGGATCGAAGCTATGCAAGAGGAGCTCAGACAGTTCAACATTAAAGATGTCTGGGAATTGACATCTAAACCAAAAGGTAAAACTGTTATTGGAGCCAAATGGGTGTTCAGAAACAAGATGAATGAAAAAGGAAAAGTCGTACGAAATAAAGCAAGACTTGTGGCCAAAGGATACACGCAAGAAGAAGGAATAGACTATGATGAGACTTATGCTCCTGTAGCAAGGTTAGAAGCTATTCGTCTATTACTTGCGTTTGCTTGTTATAAAAATTTCAGGTTATTCCAAATGGACATCAAAAGTGCATTCCTAAATGGATTTATCCAAGCGGAAGTTTATGTGGAACAACCGCCTTGGTTTGAAGACCAAAAGAGGCCAGACTTTGTCTTCAGATTAAAAAAGGCCTTGTATGGTTTAAAGCAAGCACCTCGAGCTTGGTACGACGTGATTAAGTAAATTCTTATTACGAATGGTTTTATCAAAGGTAAAGTAGATACTACTTTTATTTATCAAAAAGGAAAACAAAAGCCTTTTACTTGTTCAAATATATGTGGATGATATTATCTTTGGATCCTCTAATGAAAGTCTATGCAAGAAATTTTCTAAGTCTATGCAGGATGAGTTTGAAATGAGTATGATGGGAGAATTAATATTCTTTCTTGGTCTTCAAATAAAGCAATTGAAGGAAGGAACTTTCATTTACCAAGAAAAATATGCTAACGATCTTGTCAAAAGGTTTGGATTGGAAAATTGCAAGAAGACTGATATACCAATGTCAAGCTCTTTGAAGATAGACAAAGATGAAGAAGGGAAGAAAGTTGATCAAAAGTTGTACAGGAGCATCATTAGTTCACTTCTTTATCTTACTGCTTCTAGACCTGACATTTTGTTGAGTGTTTGCATCTGTGCTAGGTTTCAATCAGATCCTAGAGAATCCCATGTCAGTGCTGCAAAATGTATTATTAAATACGTTGCTTCATCTTCAAGCATTGGTCTTTGGTATCCTAAGAAGGGAGACTTTAATCTTCAGGATATTCGAGACGCCGATCTAGCAAATTTTAGGCTGCAGAGTCGATAGAAAGAGTACTTTGGGAACTTGCCAGTTGCTTGGAAATAGAACAGTGTCTTGGTTTTCAAGGAAACAAAGCACTGTAGCTCTCTCAACAACAGAAGCAGAGTATGTAGCCCTTGGAAGCTACTGTTCACAAATTCTATGGATAAAACAACAGCTACAAGACTATGGGATTAAAGACTCATGCACGTAAATCAAATGTGACAACACCAAATAATCAATCTCACCAAAAATCCAATTCTTCATTTAAGAGCAAAGCATATAGAAATTCGACATCACTTCATTAGAGATCATATTCAAAATGGAGAAATCTCGATTCAATTTGTTGATTCAAAAAGTCAAGTAGCGGATATATTCACAAAGCCTTTGGAGAAAAATCAATTCGATTTTATCCGTTCCGAGACTCAACATTTTGAAGCTCGAAGAAGTTAAAGTCTAGAGACTCTCCAACCTTTCGCACTCAGAAAGTTGATGATCATCGTGACTCTAATTTCTCGAGACTCTAAATCTTCGACACGTACATTGATGACTATAGACTGTAAGTTGTTATTTGAAAAGGTATGATCTTTCGTTCAGTTATTTTGTAGTCTCCGTGAAAAACGAAAAATTGTCTTTTCAAAAGAATTAATTTTGGCAGTTATTGATTTCGAAAAGAGGTATTCGTACACTTTCCTTGTGCCGATTGAACTTCCCTTTTCAAAACTGAGTTATATACATATACAGTTTTCATTCTCAATCTTCAAAACCCTAAAAAGCATTCTCCTCCCAATCCGGTTTCCACTTCGTGTTCATCTTCGAGAAAGTTGTCATCTTTTCTTGGGAAAGCAAGTAAAGGAATCTTTCAACGACAAGAAGGATGTCTTCTTCGAGGAAATCTTCAAGAATCGCGAACAGGGGACCACAGAGGATGAAGGAGGGACCTACCCACTTAGATCTCACAGAAGATGAAGAATTATCGAGTCAGCAACAGAACCCGACTCATTCTCCACCACGTCACTCAACACCATCTATCCCACTTGATGCGGGTCAACAACCAGAGGAAGAGATAATCGAGACGCCTTGCACTCCGAAGAGTCCAAAAACCCTCGTTTATTTACAAACTTTACCGTGCGTTGAAAAGTACGGGACTCCGTTGAAATACGTGGATGATTTTCTTAAAGATAAGAATTATGGGAATGAGTATATCTTTACGAAGAAAATGGAGGATTTGGAAATTGCTCCCAAGGGTAAAGCGAGAGGAAGCTCTTGCTAATATTCCCAGTGACCCTCGTATGTCGGGACCAAATTTGACTGATGGGAACGACGATGATAAAATGTTCACTGATTTTCAACCTAGAATGGGTATTGCTGCAAAGGTGAAGGGAAAGAGGATGGAGTTATTCAAATCAAAAGAACAGGAGAATTTGTTTTTCAGATTGCTGAAACGAGGGGTGATAAACCTTAGGAGTGTTGATTTCGATTTCTTGGATGCTGTTAATGTGAACTTAAGGGATAAGTTCAGTCTGCTTCAATTGGAACGTTTTTGCACTGATACCACAGATGGTTATGCTCAACTGACTGCGTATTTCTACTCGAATCTCAGCTTTATAGATGCGAATAGAATATCATTCAGTGTTCGAGACCGGGATTATATGTTAGACGTAGATATGTTGGCGGACATAATTGGAGTTGAACGAGGACGCTATCAACCAATCAAAGTCTCAGTTGCTCGTGCCTCACTGGAACTTGTCAAAGATAGAGATGTAGAGGGAAGAATCATCTATTCAAGGATGCGTGCCATCAATATTGTGCTGCACAAAATTGTGATTAATTGCATCAGGCCCAAGTCTACATCAAAAACTGATGTGTCAAATTCAGAGGCAAAATTGATGTACGCAATCAACTCAGGGATGAAGTTCTCTCTTCCTCACACTATTCTCTTTCACATGTACAGAGCAATGTCAAAGGACAAGGGACAATTGCCTTATCCAGGTCTGGTGACCAAGATCTTCAGACACATGAATATTGAACCGCCACACACACTTTGTGTTCGACCATGCGATAAGATGGTGGTAGGTATGAAGATGTTAACAAAGATGCGTCTCGCAAGAAATTTCTAAGGCAATGGAGAAATTCGAGTAAAGACTCCGGTTAGTTTGCTTCAAAGCGAAAAGGGAAGGAGGCCATTGGTGCCCCATCCAAAAAGAGAAACTCTCATCTTGGAGGATGAAGATGAGGAGGAAGATCTTACAATCACTGCCTTGATAAGGACAAGACGTTCCGTTTCCCAATCGACAGAACAACAGAAGAAACAGAGAGAAGAAGAGGAGCAAGCCAAGAACAGAGAGAAGAAGAGCGAGAGAGGGAGAAAGAAGCTGAAAAAGAAGGAGAAAAAGAGCAAGAAAAGTCTGCAGCTGAATGCGAGAGAAGGAGAATCAAGACACGAAGAGAATGATCATCACTCTTCCCCTTTTGATGTCCTAGAGACGGGGGAGTTGGCGAGCAAAGGTCCACACCTCATGCGCAATAGTGAAGGTCTAAGACAATCTCCAACGAGACCCAGAAGAGTTTCAGGCTTCTCAATTGCCTGAAGAGGAACACGATACGTCATCTCCAAATCTGCAAGACTATATAGAAGCGCCATCGTCTGCATTCACTCCATCGGAGAAAGCAAATGCAAGTACTCGATGGACAATTGCTGCAGATTTTCGTCGTATTATGGATGTTCTTACGGAAATGCGTGGCCAAATATATGCTCACGGACTATGAGATTCAAGCCATAAAGAATGCTGGACAAGCATCTTCGATTACCCTGAGGACAAAATGAAAGACCTCGCTCTACAACTTCAAGCCAATGCCAAAGGAGAGGAGGTAGCTCAACTAAGGGAAGACTTGAAGAGGCTAGAAGGCGTAGTCCAGTCCATGGGAGAATTCCATATCGTGCGCATTCCCAAGCAGACGTGACTCCTTTCTCACCTTTTTAATGATGACAAAAAGGGGGAGAAAGCAATTTCAACCAACCAACCAACCTTCTTTAAATTTATTTTGAATATGTTTGTTTTTTATGACTTGAGTAAACTTGGGTGTGAACTTGAATCGGATCAATTTTGTGGATTTAGATATGCTTGACTGTTTGCATTTATTTCAAGTATTGTTATATGGTATTACTCATGAAAGACTAACCTATTTTCTGTGGATGCAGAGTCTGATTATTTTGTTAAATCTTTATGAGATAGCCATATTGCTTGAGAAATGTTTTTGCAGGTCAAAGTGGTTCAAATCTACAGGAAAGTTTTGTCACCATAAAAAAGGGGGAGATTGTTGGAGAAATCTTTCCAGAATATTTTGAAGCTGACAAAACGTTTTTATCAGTCTAGTCTGGACATCTGCAGATCGTCTAGTTTAAAGTCTAAAGACTTTCTGATTACCAGACTCAAGATTCAAGACTTAAGACTCAAGACTCAAGACTATTCTCATTGACAGTCTTTATGATCCAGTGACGAAGGAAATCCAGAGTCGAAGTATATGGTTGAGGGTTTAATCCTATCCTCTGGAGAAGATCTTTTGGTTGGATAAATATAACGGATTCTTTTGTTCGTATCAAGATCAAATGAAGATCCGATGGTCGACGAAATATTCTTGGAATGTTCTATTCTTGGAAACCAAGATCCTGATTGTATGGGCGAATAGGATTGATGGGCTATCATCGGGTTCCTTTAATAGCTCGAATGATCTTCTTGATTGATTCCGTCCAACGGGTAGATTGGAGGAATTCCTTTGGAAAGTGCCAACGGGTATGATGGCATAAAGGAGTATAAAAAAAGGAAGACGTTCTAGTTGTTTGAGTACGTGATCGATAGAGAAATTTCAGAGTCTGAAGCATCTTGATTATTAGTCGATTCATTTTGAGCGAAACTGTATACACAGAGAGTGTCCATACTTGGTAATACCTCAAGTGAGTGTGGTAGATCATCTACACCTAGAAATCAAGGAAGATCAACAATGTAACATCTCTTTGTTAATAGTGGAATCCAGCCAATTGGCTGTCAGTGCAGAAGAGTGGACGTAGGCTTGAATCAAGCCGAACCACTATAAACCGCGTGTTCAATTCTCTCTTTCCTTTACTTAGTCTTACGTTGATTATTACTTATCGCAAATCTTTCAACTGTCTAAGTGTTGCGCAATAATCAAGAAAAATCTTTTATATACCTATTCACCCCCCTCTAGGTACTTGTACTAGCAATATCAGTACTCACCCTTTTTGGGGACCAACATTTCAGATTAGTAGATGGTTTGAATGGTTGGATATAACCGTGAGGAGGAGGATAGCAAGGGAAGGAGCTTTTGGACGCCGACACTGATCAATGGACTTTAAGTGTGTGACTGTTGGAGGAAATGTCGGTCATCTTTTGGAGTGTAGCCGAATATAGAAGACTACGGCATTTTGATGTACCGATGAACAATGTCCATTTGATTTAAGTAAATAAAAGGTGTACGGCTTTTACTTATAAATATTTAGTAGGTGTGCATCGTTTTCTGAATATAGGGAAGTGAGTTGTTGGATGTGCTTCCGCATATAAATTGCGCAAGGGACCGATCGAAAAAAAAAAATGTAAACCCCCAACTCGTATGGACCCGCTGCACTTGAAATGGTATCAGAGTGATATGTTAATAAGTAAAGTGAATGGTAAGCGAACTATGGCGACCCTAATCGGATCGGGGGCTGTCGAGGGGTGTCACACTAGAACCGCTCACCCTTAGATTGTTCACGCAATACTGTTCACGTGCACTGTTCACCCAAGAGTGAAAAATTGCCTTATTTCATGTACTTTGATCTTATGATGTGAATTGGATGTGTCATTGCATGAACATTTGTATGAATCATGTGGTTTTCACAAAAAAAAGAAGGGAAAAATGGTTTGTCCGAGGGATACCGAAATGGACCGCTTTTGTGAGAAAGTGATTTGAGGTTGTGTATGCAAGCATGTGTGCATTGGCTAATGCTCAAATATAAAAAGTGGTGGTGTGCTTGCTTGACCACTAAGTTAAACCCACCGCCCCGACAGGAGTCCAGGGGTTATAGTCCAATTTATTGAAAACCTGGCAGAGGTCGGTTGTATCCCTAAGGGGCAGTAATAACTAGAACACACATGAGTATTGAGATTGTTGCACCTTATTATGGGGTAAAATTATGTGACATGAAATGGGACGTATCATAATGATTTTACCTTATAATTGAGACTCGTGTGATTGATTGATATTTGATATGTGGTGCACTAATGTGCAAGAGCGTATGAGAATTATGGCACTATCGATTTTGATTATGCATGAGTTGATCACATTGTTATGGTATGCACGCATGAATCGATAACATGTAGGGTGTGGCAATGGCCAAGTGAAATCGCTTGTGACACGGCTTGTATGTGATTGATGTACTGCATTATCTAATGGCCATGTGCATTGCATGTATTGTGCTGAGATATAATGTGCAGAGTATGGCATATCAGATAAGGTTGCATGTGAACCAACTATTTAATTGTTAGTTGACCCTAGCCGTGTTATGGGTTGATTGTTGGTTGTTGGTTGCTTGTTTGCTTGTGGGGTGGTTCTAGAGAGATACTTTAGTTGAGTTGGTGTACTGACCGAAGCTTAAGGGGAGAACTTGCTGAGATTTTATCTCACCGGTTATTGTATAACTACTTTGAGACCCTTAGAATGGCACACCCGCTCGAGTAGTGGAGAATCCTGCCCCCACTTCACCAGTGTCGACTTGAGCGCCTCCGACTACGACTTGATGAAGCCTAAGTCCGATGGGTCCGAGTGATAGGGGTATTGAACCCAAGGGTTCATTTTGTATAGTTGGATTAGCCTAGCCTAATTTCTTTTGGTCTGGCTTAAAGGATAGATCGGCCCCTCTGGTGGGCTTGTAAGTTGGAAACGATCCTCCATTGGTTAATCCAATGAAAATGTATATACGACTAGTTGTTTTCGTTCTTGCTGTTCATCCCTCTATCCTTGTTTGATTGCTTGATTGTCTGTTTGATTGGGGGATGGTTTGTTTTTCGCATGTGCATAATAAAATATTAAAATGAATGGTCATTGACGAGTCCTGGAATGTTGCTTTCTATCGACCAAGGAAAGGGGTTGTTGCATGCTCGAGGTTCAAAGCATGACAATCTCGCTGAATGACTATGCTGCTTATGCTTTATTTGACCTTGGAGCTACACATTCTTTTATTGCTGAGTAGTATGTTAAGTTGGTAGGATTAAGTCTAGAACCATTGGGGACGGTCCTAAGTATATCTACCCCGTGAAAGGATAAAGTGTTGTCTGCAATGGTAAGTGAATGTTTTTATTAATTGAGACATTATTTTGTCTCAAAACTTTTTGTGAACGATTTCAAAAGATGTTTTTGAAACATCATATAATCACGTCATTCATAAGAAATGTCTATGTTTGTAATTGACACATACTCCTAACAATAAGTAACCCGTTGACGATTCACTTTCTTACTTGACTGGCTGAGAAATAAGGTCCAAATGACCTGCATGCATGTTTAATTCCTGCAATGCATGTGACTTTTAGATGTATGGTAGGGTTGATGCATGATATCGAGGGAAAACCTTGGGATCACATAGATCGCTTGGTTAGGAAACTTATAAGTGTTATTGGCCATGCGATAACACAATTGGTCAATAATGACTATAAGTCATAAAATAAATCCGGTAAGTGTCTTAGAGGGATCTGCGCATGAATTTCAAAGGCTGATCCCGAGGCCCTAAATCTTCTTTTTGCATTGAATTTTTTTCGAAAGATTGATTTTGGTATGATGTTGTGTTTTTGATTATTTTAATATGTATACTTGTTTCTTTCCTCTATATGTACCTGGTTATATAATTTTCTAGTCTAGGGTTAGATTAGGATCCTGAATATGGAGAAAACATGAAGATGGTGGAGGTCGATGTCCATTCCAACCATAATCATGTAGTATTCATTTCCTTGGCATATGTCTTGGGTTCTCATCATCTGTATAAAGCCCGACGAGGTGCAGGTCCTCTCTTCTTCTTATCATTTTCAATTGTGTTTCTCTTTTGTACTTTCTAGGATTGCATGGTAGATTTATTGCTTTACTTTATTGTTTACTTACTATCTCGTAATTTCAATTCCATTGATTGCTTTCTTTTCTTATTTTCTAGAAATAGAATAGTATGAAAATGACCAACCGCACATGATTGTTTTATGACTAATGATCCCGAAAATGTAAGAAGAAATGCATGAACATGTTAGGTAAACACAACCTACTTGTTTAGGTACCGAAAGTGCACTAATAGAAATATTGGCGTAATTCAAGTTCCTAGACCTAGATATCTATTTGCATAGGAATTAAGGCAATACTCCCGACTCTTGATTGGGTTTCTAACCAACCCCTAAAAACGAGACTAGTGGTGACTTCGACTCCCATCCTATTTTTAGGTTGTGTTAACAACTAGATCATATAAATGAACTTTGTGATGGACAAGGCTCAACATGGTTTAGCAATATCCATATGTGGAAACTGTTAGGAAATCCTTTATGATGTTTTGAAGATGACAAAATAAATCAAAGGCTACTAACGTGTTTAATTGTTGAGGAACAGACTATGTAGATGATTGAACATGTAAAATATATTATCAAAGTCTATACTTGGAAGAACCAGAAGATAGACTTTATGTTGAAGCTGAATTTATTCAAACTGTGTTCAGACTTTAAAGCTAAATACGTTCAGAAACCGATTATGTTCAGACTGATGTTTAAATTGTAAAGTCTATTGCATTCAGAGTTAGATTGTAAAGTCTATTGCACTCAAACTCTACTTCAGATAGAACAGAGCATATCCAAATGAGATTGAACGTAACACAAGCCCTAAATGTATAATGGTTAATGATCTAGTTTGAATTTCACATCAAGATTAATTTGATTGACTTAATTTAATTGATTGACAATTGGATATTGAATATAAGAACTTTTTATACGAATAAGCTCTACTTATGGAAACCAAAATTCTGTTTGTATAGGTGATCAAAATCAATTTAGGATTCTACTTTTATCACTCAACGGCTATCAAATCTTCTAGATATAGATCTGTCCAATGGGTAGATTGGAAGATGATCCTCAAGATACTGTCCAACGGCTAGTTTTGAAGTGAAGGAGTATTTAAGGAGATGAAGGACCGATGAGCAAGTAAGAGACGAAGCGTAGAATTTATAATTCCAAAGTCTGAGCGAACTTCAATCATATACTTGTCTCTTGTGAGCTTAAACGTTTGTGATCGTAAGAGAAATACCAAAAGAGTGATTTAGTGAGATAATGTGATCTACTACTAAGTGTTTATACTCAAAGTTGTAATTTTTTGTTGATTACATAGTTGAATCCAGTTAGAAGGCTGTTAGCATGAGAGAGTGGATGTAGGCTCGATCTAAGCCGAACCACTAAAAATTTCGTGTGCAACATTCTCTTTCCTTAACTCCTTTACATTATTTGCTGCAATATACTTCTGTGTTTTGAAATAGTTGTTAAAGTCCGATTCCTTCTGCAAAGTCCGTTGTCGATCAGACTCAGGTTAAAAGTAAAAGTTTTTTACTGCATTTTGCAAAATTTATTTTCACACCTATTCACCCCTCGCTAGGTGTTCGTACCGGTACTTTCAATTGGTATCAGAGCCAAGTGCTCAGTTTATAAAAGTGTTTTTACTTTTGAGCTAAAGATCTTTTATGGCTAGTATTTTGACACCAAGACTTATGGAAGGGCAAAGCAACACTAGGCCACCATATTTTGATAGAAAGGAATACAACATGTAGAAGAACAAAATGAAAGCATTCCTAAGATCTAGAGATCCCTTGCAATGGGATGTTGTGGAAAAATGAATCAATCCCACTACTGCGTCTACATCAAATAAGAATGGCAAAGACAAAGAAACCAAACCCCCTGCTCCTATGTCTCAGACGGAGATGTCCAAAAAAGAAGCTCTTGATGCAAAAGCCATTTATTCTTTATATTACGCTTGATCTCTTGCTGAATATAATATAATCTCCTCATGTGAAACAACAAAAAAAAGTTTGAGATAGACTTCATGTCACTTATGAAAGGACTAATCGTGTTAAAGAGACAAAAGTAAACTTCATACTCGGCAAATATGAATCCTTCAAGATGAAGCAAGGAGAGTCGATTTGAAATATGTTCAGCTGTTTTATAGAAATTGTAAAAGGTTTAGCATATCAAGGTCAGTCAATTTCTACCCCAATAAAGATCAACAAACTTTTGTGAGGTCTTTCAAAAGATTAGAACCATGTCAAGACCTCAATCCGGGAGATTTAGAGGATTATGCCACTCTCAGTTGATGAATTGGTTAGATCTCTTCAATCCTACAAAGTGGAACAAATCAACGACAAAGATCCCAAAGGTAAAAAGTATATTGCTTTAAAATTTAATACTGATTTTGATGATATAGACTCAGAAAATGACATGGATGACAAAGAACTTGCTTTTATGATCAAGAAATTCAAAAAAGTGAGTAGAAAAGGAAAGAAATTCAATGGAAGAAGATAATACAAGCATAATGGGCAAAAAAGAACCATGAAAGCAGATGGTGAGCGAGGAAATATATGCTTAATGACACATTTAGACTCAAACTCAAATTCAAAGAATTAAAGTCTACTCAGACACAGACTCAGAATCCGATGAGGAAAACGAGATAAGTCATTAAAAAATTCATATCAAAGTTTCAAGGTATATAAATGAGCTTTGCTTAAATCTCAAATCCTCTCTTAAAAGGATCTCCGAACTAAAAAAGGAGATTTCATAGCTTAGGCAACAAGATCTTTCTAAAAAAGAAAATTTTGAAATTTTGCAAAAAGATTTTCTACAAACAAAAGAAAGTTGAGATTTACTTGTTAAAGAAAATGATTCTTTGAAGAAAGAATTTTCAAATATTTCAACAAGATTTCAAATGGTTCAAAAACATTAGAGCATATCATTTCCATACAAGTACATTATCATTATAAGTCAGGAGGACTTCTGCAACCTCTCAAGATTCCTAAGTGGAAATGAGAACACATCATAATGGATTTTTATGATGGGATTACCAAGGAGTTAGAGGGGTAATGATTCCATTTGAGTTGTGGTTGAGAGATTGACACAGTTTGCTCACTTCATTGCCGTACAAAAGGATTATGCACTTGACAGATATGCTGAGTTATACGTGCATCGGATAGTTTGTCTACATGGAGTGCCAGTGATGATTACTTCTGATCGAGATTTGAAGTTTACTGCAGCCTTTTGGAAAAGTTTACTAACTGCCTTGGGAACGAAGCTGTAATACAATATGGCTTATCATCTGTAGACGGATGGCTAGTCTAAGATGATGATTCAACTCTCGAAGACATGCTGCGAGCGTGTGTGTTAAACTTCAAAGGAAGCTGGGAGGAATAGCTTCATTTTGTCGAGTTCATCTACAACAATATTTATCAACAGGGTATTCAAATGGCACCGTTTGAAGCATTGTATGGTAGAGCGTGCAGTACGCCAGTTTGTTGGGATAAAGTTGGAGAACGAAAGATCACAGGCCTAGAGTTAGTTCAATAATCAGTAGATGCAATTACAGTTATCAAAGATAGATGAAAGACCGCTCAGAGTCACCATAAAAATTATGTTGATAAGCGTCGAAGACCATTGAAATTCCAAGTTTGTGAACATGTCTTTCTGAAATGTGTCACCAATTAGGGATACTTCACGCTTTGGCAAGAAAGGAAAGCTGAGTCCGAGGTATGTCAGTCCCTTTGAGATTCTGGAGATATTAGGGACTTTAGCATATCGTCTTGTACTATCGTCAAGACTAGCACAGGTGTATGACGTCTTCCACGTGTCGATGTTGAGAAAGTACAAACTTGACCCGATCCATGTGCTGAATTCTGAAAAGTTAGACGTGGATGACAAAGTGTCGTACTTGGAGAGACTAATTTAAATTGTTGACCACAAGGATCAAGTTTTGCGTACCAAAATGATCTCATTGGTTAAAGTAGTTTGGCAACACCACAGAATAGAAGAAGCAACCTGGGAAAGTGAAGACTCGATGAGATGACAATGCCCCCACCTTTTTGTTTAAGATTTGTAATGGTTAAATTTCAAATATGAAACTTTTATAAGAGGGGAAGTGTTATGACATCTTGATTTCAACCCTACTTTTGACTAAATGAAATGGGTTTTTCATTGACACGCTTATAGTCTTTTTCTCTGAGTTGACCACTCACGAGATAACTAATCTATCAGGTGAAGCCGTTAAGTAATATAAACACGATTGACTTGAGAATTCGACTAGATATCGACTACTCGACCGTGCTATTCTGCAAGGGTCAATACATCACCGTCAAAAATCGATTAGAGACCAGAGATAGGTCAATTCAACAAAGGCATGTAATTAAAGTATGAGTGATTCCACCTGATTACAAAATTCTTGTCAAACGGTACTAAACCAATTTTTCTGTCGTTTCTGTATCATTTGCCCATATTTGAAATCTCAAGATTTTCATGACAACCGAAAGTCGCCTATGAGTCGAAGATGCACAATATGGATCGAAATAATTGACCATGAGTCAATTGCGTTAAAAATTCCTAAAAGCTACCATGTAGGTTAGGTCACGCTAAAATCGCGTTCGGTTGATATTAACCATCAAATTGAACCCAATTTTAGAAATTACAAATACTGTCATGTCACGATTTAATTTAGAAACATCAAATCATCCTCTTAAGAATTTTTAACACGTCCGAATTTTTGGCGAAAAATCAAAGTTAGGCGATTTTGGACTGGGAAATTCAGAGGACCGTTTTTGTGTGAATTTTTGGTGTTTAAGATGGATCAATTGGTGAGGAAAATCATGGATATGATGTGGATACCTTGGCTGGAAATTTTGGACACCAATTGAGACTGAATTGAAAGTGAATTGAGTTGAATTGGAGGGGAACTGTATGAAATTCGTAGCCATGGGGGGCCTGGAACATTTTAGCATCCTCTTGGCTTGTTGAGGAAGATTTGAGGGAAGAAAATGAGCTGTGGATGAGGTTGAAGATGGTGAGGCAGTCACTTGAGTTCCAAGATATTTTCCATTGAATTATGGGGCTTGTTGTCCCCCTTCAACCGACATACCTTCATCTTCTTCTTCTTCTTCAGCATTAGTCTCCATTGTTGCTAAAAGTAGAAGAAGAGAGCCAGAGAAAGCCGAACCAGCCCCTGCAGCCGTCGACCGCTCGTCCGAGCTATCGTTGTCGCTAGTCTACGTGCCGGTGAGCTCCCAAGCCTGCGCGTCTAGGCCATCAGTTTCGCCTCTTACTCACGTTCATCCGCCCACGTCCCACGCCCTGGCTGAGGTCGCTAGCTCACCTCCGTCGCTCCAGCCACCCGTCCAAGCCGCTGTCACGTCCCCAAGTCACCAACAGCTTTACCTGGTGTCGCCTTACTCTTCTCACACCAACCGAGCCACTCGAAAACAGAGCCAAACTCTCAGCCTTGGGTTTGATATTGCTAGTACAAGTACTTAGAGGGGGGTGAATAGGTATATAAAAGATTTTTCTTGATTATTGCGCAATACTTAAACAGTTGAAAGATTTGCGATAAGTAATAATCAACGTAAGACTAAGTAAAGGAAAGAGAGAATTGAACACGCGGTTTATAGTGGTTCGGCTTGATTCAAGCCTACGTCCACTCTTCTGCACTGACAGCCAATTGGCTGGATTCCACTATTAACAAAGAGATGTTACAGTGTTGATCTTCCTTGATTTATAGGTGTAAATGATCTACCACACTCACTCAAGGTATCACCAAGTATGGACACTCTTTGTGTATACAGTTTCGCTCAGAATGAATCGACTAATAATCAAGATGCTTCAGACTCTGGAATTTCTCTATCGATCACGTACTCAAACAACTAGAACGTCTTCCTTTTTTTATACTCATTTATGCCATCATACCCGTTGGCACTTTCCAAAGGAATTCCTCCAATCTACCTGTTGGACGAAATCAATCAAGAAGATCATTCGAGCTATTAAAGGAGCCTGATGATAGCCCATCAATCCTGTTCGCCCATACAATCAGGATCTTGGTTTCCAAGAATAGAACATTCCAAGAATATTTCGTCGACCATCGGATCTTCATTTGATCTTGATACGAAAAAAAGAATCCATTATATTTATCCAACCAAAATATCTTCTCCAGAGGATAGGATTAAACCCTCAACCATATACTTCGGCTCTGGATTTCCTTCGTCACTGAATCAGAAAGACTGTTAATGAGAATAGTCTCGAGTCTTGAGTCTTAAGTCTTGAAGCTTGAGTTTGGTAATCAGAAAGTCTTCAGACTTTAAACTAGACGATCTGCAGATGTCCAGACTAGACTGATAGAAACGTTTTGTCAGCTTCAAAATATTCTGGAAAGATTTCTCCAACAATCTCCCCCTTTTTGATGGTGACAAAACTTTCCTGTAGATTTGAACCACTTTGACCTGCAAAAACATTTCTCAAGCAATATGGCTATCTCATAAAGATTTAACAAAACAACCAGACTCTGCATCCACAGAAAATAGGTTAGTCTTTCATGAGTAATACCATATAACAATACTTGAAATAAATGCAAACAGTCAAGCATATCTAAATCCACAGCCAATTCAGTCAGATTCAAGTTCACACCCAAGTTTACTCAAGTCATAAAAAACAAACATATTCAAAATAAATTTAAAGAAGGTTGGTTGGTTGGTTCAAATTGCTTTCTCCCCCTTTTTGTCATCATTAAAAAGGTGAGAAAGGAGTCACGTCTGCTTGGGAAAGCGCACGATCTGGAATTCTCCTATGGACTGGACTACGCCTTCTAGCCTCTTCAAGTCTTCCCTTAGTTGAGCTACCTCCTCTCCTTTGGCATTGGCTTGAAGTTGTAGAGCGAGGTCTTTCATTTTGTCCTCCAGGGTAACTGAAGATGCTTGTCCAGCATTCTTTATGGCTTGAATCTCACAGTCCAGAGCATATATTTGGCAACGCATTTCCAGAAGAACATCCATAATACGACGAAAATCTGCAGAATTGTCCATCTAAGTACTTGCATTTGCTTTCTCCGATGGAGTGAATGCAGACGATGGCGCTTCTGTATAGTCTTGCAGACTTGGAGATGACATATCGTGTTCCTCTTCAGGCAATTGAGAAGCCTGAAACTCTTCTGGGTCTGTTGGAGATTGTCTTAGACCTTCACTATTGGCAGCATGAGGTGTAGACCTTTGCTCGCCAACTCCCCCTGTCTCTAGGACATCAAAAGGGGAAGAGTGATGATCATTCTCTTCTGTGTCTTGATTCTCCTTCTCTCCAGATTCAACTGCAGACTTTTCTTTCTCTTTTTCTCCTTCTTTTTCAGCTTCTTTCTCCCTCTCTCGCTGCTCTTCTTCTTCTCTGTTCTTGGCTTGCTCCTCTTCTTCTCTTTGTTTCTTCTATTGTTCTGTCGATTGGGAAACGGAACGTCTTGTCCTTATCAAGGCAGTGATTGTAAGATCTTCATCCTCATCTTCATCCTCCAAGATGAGAGTTCTCTTCTTTTTGGATGGGGCACCAATGGCCTCCTTCCCTTTTCGCTTTGAAGCAGATGGAACTGGAGTCTTTACTCTGAATTTCTCCATTGCCTTAGAAATTTCTTGCAGACGCATTTTCGTTAACATCTTCAAACCTACCACCATCTTATCGCACGGTCGAACACAAAGTGTGTGTGGCGGTTCAATATTCATGTGTCTGAAGATCTTGGTCACCAGACCTGGATAAGGCAATTGTCCCTTGTCCTTTGACATTGCTCTGTACATGTGAAAGAGAATAGTGTGAGAAAGAGAGAACTTCATCCCTGAGTTGATTGCGTACATCAATTTGACACATCAGTTTTTGATGTAGACTTGGGCCTGATGCAATTAATCACAATTTTGTGCAGCACAATATTGATGGCATGCATCCTTGAATAGATGATTCTTCCCTCTACATCTCTATCTTTGACAAGTTCCAGTGAGGCACGAGCAACTGAGACTTTGATTGGTTGATAGCGTCCTCGTTCAACTCCAATTATGTCCGCCAACATATCTACGTCTAACACATAATCCTGGTCTCGAACACTGAATGATATTCTATTCGCATCTATAAAGCTGAGATTCGAGTAGAAATAAGCAGTCAGTTGAGCATAACCATCTGTGGTATCAGTGCAAAAATGTTCCAGTTGAAGCAGACTGAACTTATCCCTTAAGTTCACATTAACAGCATCCAAGAAATCGAAATCAACACTCCTAGGGTTTATCACCCCTCGTTTCAGCAATTTGAAAAACAAATTCTCCTGTTCTTTTGATTTGAATAACTCCATCCTCTTTCCCTTCACCTTTGCAGCAATACTCATTCTAGGTTGAAAATCAGTGAACATTTTATCATCGTCGTTCCCATCAGTCAAATTTATCCCGACATACGAGGGTCACTGGGAATATTAGCAAGAGCTTCCTCTGCTTTACCCTTGGGAGCAATTCCCAAATCCTCCATTTTCTTCAGAAAGATATATTCATTCCCATAATTCTTATCTTTAAGAAAATCATCCACGTATTTCAACGGAGTCCCAGTACTTTTCAACGCATAATAAAGTTTCTAAATAAACGAGGGTTTTTGGACTCATACTGGGTCTGCGTCCTCGATTATCTCTTCCTCTGGTTGTTGACCCGCATCAAGTGGGGTAGATGGTGTTGAGTGACGTGGTGGAGAATGAGTCGGGTTCTGTTGCTGACTCGATAATTCTTCCTCTTCTGTGAGATCGAAGTAGGTAGGTCCCTCCTTCATCCTCTGTGGTCCCCTGTTCGCGATTCTTGAAGATTTCCTCGAAGAAGACATCCTTCTTGTTGCTAAAAGATTCCTTTACTTGCTTTCCCAAGAAAAGATGACAACTTTCTCGAAGATGAACACGAAGTGGAAACCGGATTGGGAGGAGAATGCTTTTTAGGGTTTTGAAGATTGAGAATGAAAACTGTATATGTATATAACTCAGTTTTGAAAAGGGAAGTTCAATCGGCACAAGGAAAGTGTACGAATACCTCTTTTCGAAATCAATAACTGCCAAAAATAATTCTTTTGAAAAGACAAGTTTTCGTTTTTCACGGAGACTACAAAATAACTGAACGAAAGATCATACATTTTCAAATAACAACTTACAGTCTATAGTCATCAATGTCTGAGTCTGAAGATTTAGAGTCTGAGAAATTAGAGTATGATGATCATCAACTTTATGAGTCTGAAGGTTGGAGAGTCTCTAGACTTTAACTTCTTCGAGCTTCAAAATGTTGAGTCTGGAACGGATAAAATCGAATTGATTTTTCTCCAAAGGCTTTGTGAATATATCCGCTAGTTGACTTTTTGAATGAACAAATTGAATCGAAATTTCTCCATTTTGAATATGATCTCTAATGAAGTGATGTCGAATTTCTATATGCTTTGCTCTTAAATGAATAATTGGATTTTTGGTGAGATTGATTGCGCTGGTGTTGTCACATTTGATTTATGTGCATGAGTCATTAATCCCATAGTCTTGTAGCTGTTGTTTTATCCATAGAATTTGTGAACAGCAGCTTTTAAGGGCTACATACTCTGCTTCTGTTGTTGAGAGAGCTACAGTGCTTTGTTTCCTTGAAAACCAAGACACTGTCCTGCTTCCAAGCAACTGGCAAGTTCCTGAAGTACTCTTTCTATCGACTCTGCAGCCGGCTAGATCTGCGTCTGAATATCCCAGAAGATTAAAGTCTCCCTTCTTAGGATACCAAAGACCAATGCTTGAAGATGAAGCAACGTATTTAATAATACATTTTGCAGCACTGAGATGGGATTCTCTAGGATCTGATTGAAACCTAGCACAAATGCAAACACTCAACAAAATGTCAAGTCTAGAAGCAATAAGATAAAGAAGTGAACCGATGATGCTCCTGTACAACTTTTGATCAACTTTCTTCCCTTCTTCATCTTTGTCTATCTTCAAAGAGCTTGACATTGGTATATCAGTCTTCTTGCAATTTTCCAATCCAAACCTTTTGACAAGATCATTAGCATATTTTTCTTGGTAAATGAAAGTTCCTTTCTTCAATTGCTTTATTTGAAGACCAAGATAGTGTTAATTCTCCCATCATACTCATTTCAAACTCATCCTGCATAGACTTAGAAAATTTCTTGCATAGACTTTCATTAGAGGATCCAAAGATAATATCATCCACATATATTTGAACAAGTAAAAGGCTTTTGTTTTCCTTTTTGATAAATAAAGTAGTATCTACTTTACCTTTGACAAAACCATTATGTAATAAGAATTTACTTAGTCAGCGTCGTACCAAGCTCGAGGTGCTTGCTTTAAACCATACAAGGCCTTTTTTAATCTGAAGACAAAGTCTGGCCTCTTTTGGTCTTCAAAACCAGGCGGTTGTTCCACATAAACTTCCGCTTGGATAAATCCATTTAGGAATGCACTTTTGATGTCCATTTGGAATAACCTGAAATTTTTATAACAAGCAAACGCAAGTAATAGACGAATAGCTTCTAACCTTGCTACAGGAGCATAAGTCTCATCATAGTCTATTCCTTCTTCTTGCGTGTATCCTTTGGCCACGAGTCTTGCTTTATTTCGTACGACTTTTCCTTTTTCATTCATCTTGTTTCTGAACACCCATTTGGCTCCAATAACAGTTTTACCTTTTGGTTTATATGTCAATTCCCAAACATCATTAATGTTGAACTGTCTGAGCTCCTCTTGCATAGCTTCGATCCAACTTTCATCAGATAAAGCTTCTTCTATGCTTTTTGGTTCAATTTCAGAAATGAGAGCCACAACACTAGACTCTTCACGTCTTTTGGATCTGGTACGAATTCCTTCATTAATTTCGCCGATAATGAGATCTTTGGGATGACTGAACTTATGCTTCCAATTACTGGTTGATTTTTCTGGATGATGATCTCTTTCTTTATTTGAATCTTCATGAACTTCTTGATGCTTTGGTCTTCCCAGTCGAGACATTTCTTGAGTTGTCGGCTTTGGAAGGTGCTGGAGTGTGTTCGACTCTTCATACCGAGTCGGCTGGATTCATCTTTCGTAGAGTCTTGAAATTTGACATTCATTGACTCCTTCACCGTCGGCTCTTCTTGTTGTAGACTCCAGAGGCTTTGCTTGATGTAGAATATCCCGGAAGATGCCTTCATCTGATCTTTCTTCAAACTTACCAACTTGATCCTTTGCATTTTTCAATATAAAGCATTTGCAACCGAACACATGAAAGTATGAAACAATGGGCTTCTTACCTTTGAATAATTCATAAGGGGTTTTCTCAAGAATAGGTCTTAGAAAGACTCTATTGATGATATAGCATGCTGTTGAAACAGCTTCATCCCAAAATCGTGAAGAAATTTTACTTTCAATTAAGAGATCTATTATTTATTTCCACAACTCCATTTTGCTGAGGAGTGTATGGAGAGGAGAACATATGCTTAAATCCAGATTCATCACACAATTTTGTAAAATCTTGATTTTCAAATTCTCCTCTATGATCTGTTCTTATACTTGCGATAACACATCCTTTTTCATTTTGAACATTTTTAGCAAATTTTTCAAAATACGAAAGGTTTCTGACTTACTTGCAAGGAAATATACCCAAGTAAAGCGGGAGAAATCATCCACAATTACTAGGCAGTATTTCTTACCTCCAATACTATGGGTTCTGGTTGGTCCAAAGAGATTCATATGCAGCAACTGTAGTACATGATTAGTAGAGACATGATTTATTGGCTTAAATGAATTTCTTACCTGCTTACCCAGAATACATGGTGTGCATGGATCGGACTTTTGATAAGGTAATTTGGGTAGACCTCGAACAAGCTGCTTTGATGAGATTTTGGCTAATTGCTTCATATTGATATGACCAAGCTTTCTGTGCCATAAGCTCACTTCATCTTGAATTGAGATTAGGCATTGTGATTCATTTAATTTCATGTCTAAGAGGTAGATATTTCCATGTCTTCGACCCATGAAGGATCGAGTAGAGTTTTTTACGATTCGAGCAAATTCCTTCTTGAAATGAGATCTTGAAACCGGTATCACACAATTGGCTAATCTTTGAGAAGGTTATAGTTGAGTCCTTCCACTAGAGAAACATTGCTTATTTTGAGATTTCCAATTTTCACAGTTCCAAATCCCACAATGCTTCCTTTGCCGTTTCCTCTAAATGAAACATTTCCACCATTTACTTGAACAAGCTTTATGAAGCACTTTGAGTCTCCTGTCATGTGTCTTGAACATCCGCTTGTCAAGATACCACTTTACCTTTTTCTTGACGGAGACCCGCATTTAAAAGAGAGTCTCAAGCTTTCTTTGGTACCCAAATTTTCTTGGGTCCTTTGGTGTTAGTAGGATAAACATTATCAGGCCATACTTTCTTAACGGCTTCCAAACCATTGGACGCTCTTTTTCAAAGTGATTCGACTATTGCACTTTGAACACCTTAGAAACATTTCGACCTACGGACTTTACAAAAACTTTCTTGAAATGATTTTTGTAAGCCTCTCTCGATGGTCTTTTCTTAATTCTTTCTTTTACTTTAGGAAAATCAATCAAGGGAATTGTTTCCACTTTGTCATGCCTAGACCGGAGACTTATTGAAGTAAGGTCTTTGAACCGAAAGAACTTTTTCAAGCTTTTCGGATCCTATCGAAAATTTCTTTGAAATATTTGATAAGTCGTTTTTAAGAAAAGAGTTTCTTTCAAAAGATTATCTTCTTTTTCTTTAAGAGTAGAAACATTCGAGGTCTAAACTTTTAACTCTTTCTTCTAAAATGGTTTCCTTTTGTTTTAGAGCTGAGTTTTCCTTTTTAAGTTCGGAAATCCTTTTGAGAGAAGTCTTAAGACTGAAACACAATTCATCAATGTATTTAGAGACTTTGACAGGAATTTTAAAATCACTTACCTCAAATTCACGTAAGTCGATCCATAATTTGAGTCTCGAGTCTGAATGTGCCATCGGACATATGTTGGCATATTCATTATCACTTTCTTCACATTACGTATCACTCCGGTTTCGGCTTTGAGAGCTTTTCGAAACTTCTCGCTTTTCCTCTTTTCTTCTTGAAGAAGGACAGTTAGATTACGATGTGTCCATTTTTCTTGCATTTGAAACAGACTACATCTTTGTTTGATTCCTCATCATCAACAGACTTGGTATGCTGCCTCTGGAAACTTTGTTTCTTTGAGTTGAACCTTCTACCTTTTTTATTCAGTTTTTTGAATCTTCTTATCATTAGAGCAAGCTCTTCGTCATCCATATCATCTCCTGAATCTGTATCATCATAATCGTCATTTGATTTTAATGCAATTGATTTCTTACCTCTTGGATCTTCGTCTTCATTAATTCGTTCCACTTCATAAGACTGAAGAGTTCCAATTAGCTCGTCGACAGATAGAGGCATAATTCTTTGCGTCTCTCTTATTAAAGTCTTTATATGATTCCAATCCTTCGAGAGTCCACGCAGTAACTTGTTCACCTTCATGGGATCAGAAATTTTTTGTCTTTGGTTCTCAAGACCATTGACAATATCTGTAAAACGACTAAACATGTCAGTTATAGATTCTCCTGGTTTCATTTTGAAGGCTTCATATTGACCGTGGAGAATGTTGATTCTGGTCTCCTTCACTCGATCTGTTCCTTCATAGGTGATATGTAATCTATCCCATACTTCTTTTGATGCGACACAAGAAGATATTCTGTTATATTCAGTTGGAGACAAGGCACAATATAAAGAGTAAATTGCTTTTGCATCGAGTGCTTGTCTCTTGTTTATCTCTTCCCAAGTCATTCCGCTGGTCTCAACAATTTCTTTCCCTCTTTTAGAGGCTGATGCAACAATAGGAGTGATTCCTCTTTCCACAACGTCCCATTCCAGAGGATCCTTTGATCGTAGGAAAGCTTTCATCTTGTTCTTCCAGATGTTGTAATCCTTTCCATCAAAGTATGGTGGTCTGGTATTGCTTTGCCCTTCCACCAGCCTTGGTGCTAGCATACTAGCCATGGATCTTTTACTCTGAAGTAAAACACTTCAAATAAAGTAAGAACACGAGCTCTGATACCAATTGATATTGCTAGTACAAGTACCTAGAGGGGGGTGAATAGGTATATAAAAGATTTTTCTTGATTATTGCGCAATACTTAGACAGTTGAAAGATTTGCGATAAGTAATAATCAACGTAAGACTAAGTAAAGGAAAGAGAGAATTGAACACGCGGTTTATAGTGGTTCAGCTTGATTCAAGCGTACGTCCACTCTTCTGCACTGACAACCAATTGGCTGGATTCCACTATTAACAAAGAGATGTTACAGTGTTGATCTTCCTTGATTTATAGGTGTAAATGATCTACCACACTCACTCAAGGTATCACCAAGTATGGACACTCTCTGTGTATACAGTTTCGCTCAGAATGAATCGACTAATAATCAAGATGCTTCAAACTCTGGAATTTCTCTATCAATCACGTACTCAAACAACTAGAACGTCTTCCTTTTTTTATACTCATTTATGCCATCATACCCGTTGGCACTTTCCAAAGGAATTCCTCCAATCTACCCGTTGGACGGAATCAATCAAGAAGATCATTCGAGCTATTAAAGGAACCTGACAATAGCCCATCAATCCGTTCGCCCATATAATCAGGATCTTGGTTTCCAAGAATAGAACATTCCAAGAATATTTCGTCGACCATCAGATCTTCATTTGATCTTGATACGAACAAAAGAATCCGTTATATTTATCCAACCAAAAGATCTTCTCCAGAGGATAGGATTAAACCCTCAACCATATACTTCGGCTCTGGATTTCCTTCGTCACTGGATCAGAAAGACTGTCAATGAGAATAGTCTTGAGTCTTGAGTCTTAAGTCTTGAATCTTGAGTTTGGTAATCAGAAAGTCTTCAGACTTTAAACTAGATGATCTGCAGATGTCCAGACTAGACTGATAGAAATGTTTTGTCAGCTTCAAAATATTCTGAAAAGATTTCTCCAACAGGGTTAAGGGCTTTGTGAACTATTTTCGGGCCCTTCCAAACCTCGTCGGGTGTCGTCGTAGGCTTGAGTCTCACTCACCTTCGCATCGCCATTGCCGTGAACTCATTAACTCGCAAATCCGGTGAATTTACTCTCTAAACTCTACTTAGGGAGTTAATTATGCTTAAGGTAGGATTAAATTAGGCTAAGCTTGGTTTAGGTGGTTAGATTAGTTTAATTAGTGGTTTAATTAGTTAATTAGGCTAATTAGGTGGTTAGATTAGATTAGTTAAGGGTTAATTAGATTACATGATTTAATTAGCATAGTGCATTATTTTTCTAAGTCTAATTAGGTGGTTAGATTAGTGTTTAAAGCTTAATTAGTGATTTATTGAATTATTTTGTGTTATTTACTTAATTTTGTAATTTATTTAATTATTTATTATTTTCGAAATTATACCGAGATAGCCGGTTGTGAGAATTTCGTGCTGATTGCCGTGGTGCAATTAGTTTATGCAATTGAGTGCTAATTTGTGCAATTGAGTGATGATTGTTAATTTTGAGTTATTATTTCAAAATTATGAAATTTAGGTATTTAATCAGAAAATACCGGGTGTCGGTTTTTTACGCCAAAAAAGTTTTAAAGAACTATATCAAACAATGTGATTTTTAAAAAGGAAATATATCATTTTTTTTATGATTTGATCTAATCATGTACCCACACATGATTATTTTACTAGGTGTTTTTAATACGAAAAAAATAGACCAAGTTCATTATCTTAATTGAGGCATTTGAGTACAAAGCACAATATCCTTGACCGGGATTGGATGGTCGTGTGATGGTTATGAGAACCCGTCCCTAATGTGCATAAAGGCCGGACCAAAGCTCCTTCAGGAATGCCATCTAGAGGTAGATATTGCCGTGCTCAAGAGATGAGATGATGCCTGATTACGCTGGAAGACCGCCAAACATCGAGTAGGCCGTGCTCGTAATCAATTGGAACACATGAATGAGTGTTTTAACCACGCTTGATTATAGGACAAAATTGTATGGCACATAATAGGACGTGTCATAATGATTTGACCTTATAATTGAGACCCTTGTGATTGATTGGTTTGAAGGTGACATGTTCCAATTGATGAATGCATTTACTATATGCATCTGCTATATGAACTGTACTGAAGTGCAGGAAGATGCTGAGGCAATGTGAGTCTTCTGTGATGTGTGATTAGACTGCCTCTAGGTGTATTACCCTCCTACTCGGGGTTTAAGGCGTGAACTCGCTGAGACATCATCTCACCCCGTTGTGGGCTTCATTCTTTACAAGTCTGTAGATGGAGGCACATCACGTGTGTTATGGGGTCCCAAGGGAGGTATACTTCCAGCGTTCCCATTTCCTAGTTCCTGAGACTAGTCTAACCCATGAGCTTGTTGAGTCCACTGTTAGGGTTGATGAGGGCCTACCCCACTTGATACCTCATCGTTTCTAGGCGTGGTACCTCTACAAGCTTGATGGGAGTCGGGAGGGTCATTTGGGTGGTTTCGACGGGCCTCCCGTTGGGACCAAGGAGTGGGAGATAGGGCACCCTTTGGATATAGACACTCCTGATGGTGCCATGGAAGACCTAGAGCCAGAGACCAGAGAATCCAGAGTTTAGGTGACTCCATAGCCCTTTTGATCTAGATCTGTACATGAACCCTAGAGTTGGCCTCTGTATAAAAACTTGTTGTGTTTATAAAGTGTGGCTTTTATGAATTGGTTGTCCTGCTTTTCTATCCCATGTTGATTGTTGTTTGGGGATTGTTTATTTCGCTTCCGCATGTGCATGAATCGTTTTGGGTTGGCGTCACGTCTTGGGAATGTTGCAATTTAGTCAACCACCAATGGATGTGCGTGTGCTCGAGGTTTGGGGTGTGACAAATTAATAATATGATTTACTGTTTTACGAGATTGAACTAATAACGTGAGATAAAATAATTTTTAATTAATCTAATATGGGACTAACTAGTATAGGTCGGGTAGAACTTGGCCTGCAATAAAAAAAAAACTTTATAAATAGTGTTAAAATCTCTGTTATAACCTTGATACATAAATATCCTTACATAAGGAGGTTTGTTAAACTGAGGTGAGGAGCAATCTCATTGAACTAGTAATAAAATGGCAATAGTGAAAAAGTATTTGAGCTTTGGATCGTCGCTATTCTACATCTCTCTTTTGCTCGATAATAGGTGTTATTTATTCTAGCTATAAAAATGACTTCAAAATCAGGTGTGCAAATCTCTTTTACTCGATTACATGTGTTATTGATTCTAGCTATGGAGATTAATTTCAAATCAAGTATGCAAATCTCATTTACTCAATTATATGTGCTCTTGATTCTAGTTATGGAGATCTTTGGTGCTGTTTTAACAACTTAAAATGTCATCATTAATTGGCTTTTGAAGAAGGGTGCCATTTGTCTTGTGTCTACATCAATTCTTCGACAAAAGGATGACTGCATAGGACATAGATAATAGAGTAGAAAAGAGAGCTCAAGTGACGAGAAGTGAGGCTCGGAAGGTTTGTGCATAGAGTAAGTCCATTGAGTTGAGTTGTTAAATACAATGGGTATATTAAAACTAGGAAACGTTCAAGTGTGTGAGCGTTTGTAATTCTATAATTCTTCTATTTCTTAGCAAAATATTTGCCGACTTTCCTCATGGATGCAAGTTTCGATATTCAAATTGAATCATGTAAAGGTCATGTGTCCTATTATTTTCGTTTTATATGTTTGTCGATTTCCATAGCTTCTAATATAATTGCAAAGTTACAACGTCCTTTAGTCATGTCACAATTTCTCTAACCTCCATTTCCCTCGTGTGATGGTGTTGTCTTACAGTGAATGGAGGGCCACCTTGGGCAAATAAAGAATTTCGATGAAGTTGTTGAGGGAGGTGATAGGGAATGGGACCTGTTTTTCACATTTTTGCTGGCAGTGGAAGAATATGTTCTTTTATGTAGTCCAAGGAAATTTCAGAAATTGTGTCGAACAAATCATGACATCGTGGAGCAAATCATGGAACGTTTTTTTTTTCTTTTGAAAATCATCCCTTCTCTGTCAAACTTTTATCGTTTCTTCCCTATTTGTTTTTTGGCTCTTCCAATGCACTAGAATCTCGTTGTCTCCTAAATCCATATTGGTTGAAAATATGTTTTCTTGCTTTCCAAATTTTCGCATGTGCATTGCATATGGGAATTTTGGCCACAATTATGACATCTCAAAATTTTCAATTCTGTTTTCCATTGAATAAATCAACCCTTTCATTGACGCGCCTATAGGGCCATTCTCAAAGCTGATCACTCTCAAGATAACTAGATTATCAGGGAAAGCCATTAAAGAATTTCAATGCAATAGATTGGAGAATTCAACCAAGAATTGACTACTTGACCGTGCTCATCCGCAGAGATCATTGCGGCACATATATAAGTCGATTGGAAATCAAAAATAGGTCGGTTCGACTGAGATGTGCGGCTAAACGTGGGTTACTCCACTAAATTGCAAAATTCTTATTGACTGGCACTAGATTGATTTTTCTATCATTTTGGTACCTTGTGTCCGTAAATGAATCCTCGAGATTTTCATGACAACTGAGAGTATCCAATGTGTCGAGTGGGTTCATTATGGCTTGAAGAAAAATTCACAACGAGTCATTTGCACTAAAAATTTCTGAAAGCTACTCGATAGCCTAGATCATGCTAAAAACGCGCCAAAGTGAAATTAATTGTAAATTTGAATCTGATTTCAGAAATTGAATGTTCTGTCATGTCACAAATCATTTTAGGAACGCTGACTCAGTCTTAGAAAATTTTTCTACAAACTGAGACTTTTTGGGAAAAAATCGTCATAGGGCCATTTTTGTTCATAAATTGTCAGGGACCATTTTTGATCGCACAATTGGGATGCAAGTGGGATCAATTAATGAGGAAAAATACCAATTGGATCAATAGGGTGTTGGTTGATTTTATAGAAGCCAATTTGAGTTGATTTAATAGGTATTTGATGTCTAATTGAAGAGAAGCCAAGCCAAATTCGTAACCCCTCACCACCTATGGCTTTTGGACCATTTCAAGAGTGCAAAGAGAAGCCTTGGTGGCTGAATTTGGTCCATGGAAGGCAACTGGTGGTGGAGGTTGGTCAAGGGAAACAATTTGTGAGAAAATAAGCCAAGTGGCCCCCTTTTGTCTCCTCTCTTCTTCCACTCCCACAAATTGATGGATAGCCCCCTTTCTTCTTCTCTATTTTGCCGTTTGAAGTCCAAAATTTTCCAGAGAAGCCACCGGAGCAGCCAATCCAATCGTTGGACTGCCTTCGCCCATCGCACACCACAACTAGAGTCACCACGGCTGCACACTATCGTCTCTCCCTGCTTGCGATCGTCCTCACTGTTTCTGTTCATCATTCGGCCTAGTCGATGTCCCTTAGGTCTAGTCGAGCTCAGCCGGAGCTCATGCACCCCCATTTCGCCGCCGATCAGCCCTGCTTAAGCCACTGCAGCTCTGCCGGTCTTGTCTCACCTCAACAAGCACCGGTCCAGCCACTTCCTTAGCCAAGATCAGAACCAGAACCGATGGGTTTCTAGCAGCGCTTAAGGCCCGTTTTAGCCTACTTCCTAACCACGAAAGCTAGGCTTGCTTTGGAGATAGTTGAGCCTCGTCACGCCCCTGTAGTTTCAAACTAAGTGATTCGTTAATCACTAATCCTCGCTTAGTAGGTTAATGACATTTAAGGGTCGATTATTTTAGACTAAGATTGATTTAGTAGATAATTAGAATGGTTTAGTGAATTAGTTAATTGACAATGCATGTTAGGTGGTTAGTTTTATGTAATTAGCAAGTAGATAGGCTCTAATATTTATTTAACAGGTCTCAGAATTTTTCCGAGCCCATTCCATCACATAATGAGGCTTTACGGGCCTAAGTATGTGTCTTTGGTACTTATTGGCATTATTTAATTAATTTATGTAATTATTTAATTATTTAATTATTTTTTGAAAATTAGATCGGAATAGCCAGTGATCGGAATTTTATGCTGATTGGAGTTGTGTGATCTGTCTATTTAATTGAGCTCGAATTTGTATGTTTTGGTGTGAATTGTGATTTTATTATATATTCCTAAATGTATTTATTTTTAGTATTTAATTGGGAAATAACCGAGTGCCGGTTTACAACGCCAAAAATATTTTGGTGGACCATATGAAATGGTGAGATTTATTATATTTTGACTAAGGCCGACCGTGTACCCACACACGACTATTTTTATTGAGAATGATAAAAAGATTGAATTGGTTGTATGATTGGCATGGTATACTATATCAGCCTACGGGCGATATGTCAGCTTAGTAGAGAGCAGTATACCTTATCAGCTTAAATTGAGCAATGTCAGTATACTATATCAGCCTACATGCGACATGTCTGCTTAGGAGAGAGCAGCATACCTTATCAACTTAGATTGAGCAATGTCAATATACTATATGAGCCTACGGGTGATATGGCAACTTAGATAGAGAGCAGTATACCCGATCATCTCAAAAGCAAGCTATATTATCTATTTATCAGCTTAGCAATGAGCAGTCTAGATATGAGTAGACTTTATAGATAGTATGAGATGAGCCGACCTAGAAAGAGGTCGTGATGATATGTAATCGACTAAGTCGATTGATCGATGAATCAATCCGAACTAATTGAATGTTATGATTACGAGTTTATGAATTAAACTGACTTGTAGGAAGGAACATAGGCAAAGGTAAGACCTCTAACTTGTGTTTGTGCTTAGGTAGCCCTTAGGTCGTATTTTCTTCCTAATTAGAGTCTTAGGGGGTAGAACTCGCTGAGACATTGTCTCACCGGTTATTGTATAACCATTTTTAGGTCCTTAGATGGTGTCGGTGAAGGACTGGAAGCCCCGGAGTTTAAGAGGTGATGCCCGAAGAATCGGCGATCTTGTTCGGCTAGCTAATCGTAGGACAATTCTCTTTTGTTGGGAGCCGATCCCTTTTGTAAACCTTTGTGCATAGACACGTGTGTTTATAAAAAGGTATTTTGCGAAAAAATTAGCCATACTTTCCTACCCCATTGTTTTATTGTCTGTGAACTATTTATATACTTCCACATGCATATTAAAATGAATGGATTGGCAATGCATCCTGAGACGTTGCTATTTAATCGACCAAGGAGAGATGGGCACGTGCTCGAAGGATTAGAGCGTGACATCCCCGTTTAAATGGTATCAGAGTGAAGTTTTATGTTTGGAGTGATAAGGTGCGATAAGTTCTTGGGATAGTTAGTAGGAATGACCTTTGTTTCATGCTGGTGCATGTCTGTGATCGCTGTTTGGTAGCCTATTTGTGTGGGTCACTCAAATTCTAATATGGTATTGGAATTAGAAAACAGGTTTCTATAAGGATCCTATAGCATGAGTGATTAAGAGTTGAGACCTCCTAGTAAGAGGATAGTAGCCTCTATGACTCGGGGTGGAACGCCAACAAGAATCGGTGCTCGAGGTAGTCATGGCCTACCGCAGACTCAGGGCAGCACGAGTGTAAGAGTATTGCTGCAGGTCAATACTAGTGTATCAGCACTGAGCGATTCTAGGTTAGATGGGATTGTTCAGACACTAGTGAACCTTGGAATTTGTTGGGTCAGTAAGCTCAGGACCAAGTCGCCGTTGTTGCAGCTATTACTATTGCCGCTAGTGCCGTCACCACTATTATTGCCACACCTATTGAGGTCTAGCATGGAGAGGTGATCTGGGAGTGAGCCGTTGCGTCTGAGTCAAAGTTCAGATCTAGTAGAGATGGAAACTAATTGGGAAGAAGCCTACGATGGAGAAAAGTGTTATATTCTACCCAATAGGAATGGTGGGATAGATAAGTCAGCACCGAATCAGAATAAAATATGTCATTCTTGTGAGAGACGACATGGATTGGTCTCATGTTTTCCTAGGACAAGAATTTGTTATGGGTGTCGCCATTATGGCCACCTGGTCAAGGATTGTCCACATAGGCCGATGGGATCACAAGTGCCATCGTCGCCAATAGGATAGATCAGAAGGAATGCGCTGCAGAACGCACTGCAAGGGTATTTGGAACATGCCCCAGGTGCAAGAATGAGTGCTTGCTGTCACTCGATAGGAGATAGAGGACTCACCAAATGTGACTCGAGTTTGTAGGAGAAAGCATGGATCAATCCAATATCCTAGTATAATGGGAGCATGTTATGAATGTAGCCAGCATGACCATCAGGTGAAGGACTGTTAGTATGAGTCTAAGGAAGCTCAGACACTGCTATTGCAAATAGGATGCCACTAGGATGGCAAAAAGGAACAAGATTGAATAGGACCATGCACCGATATGAGGAAGAATGTTCTTAGGGTGATTTTATCATAGTAGCGCAGCATAATTTTGGATTGAGTTTGTGGAATTTCAGTTTGTGGTGTTAAGGTTGTAGGAGAATCGTTGACTGGATTTGTACTTGACTAGTTAGTTGATGTGTAATTGTGATGTCATGTGTAAAAAGGTTTGGCTCAACGAACATCTTGTAGTAATGAGTTGATGTCGTGAAATAACCCAGTTTATTTTGTTAGCATGTGGAAGTGTCGAGTTTATTAAAAGTCGAGGAGGACCCTCGATATTCTTAATTATGTCGCTTGAAGTCAACGAATTTGTTAGACGGGAGTTGCTAAGGTTACTTGACAATTGTCATAGATAAGACAGATTGAAGAACTAAATATTGAGGACTTCTCGGTAGTCCAAGAATTTCTAGATGTGTTTCTACAAGAATTGTCAAGCCTGTCGTTAGAGAAAGAGATAGAATTTGTGATTGAGTTAGCACCCGAGATAAAGTCAATTTCTAAGACTTCTTACTAGATGTCATTGTCTGAATTGAAAGAACTGATGGTGTAGATGCAAGAATTACTGGATAAGAAATTTATACATACTAGTGCATTACCTTGGGAAGCACCAATTTTGTTTGTGAAAAAGAAAGATAGTTCGCTGCGTCTATGCATTGACTATCGTCAACTCAATCAGGTGACAATCAAAAACATGTGTTCATTATCAAAGATCAACGAATTGTGTGACCAGTTACAAAGAGTGTCAATACTTTCAAAGATTGACTTGAGGACGAGGTATTATCAGTTGAGAATTAGAAAGGAGGTTCTACCGAAGACAGCATTTCATACTCAATATGGCCTTTATGAGAGTATTGTAATGCCATTTGAATTAGCAAACACTCCAGCTGCTGTCATGGATTTGACAAATCGAGTGTCCAAGAAATATCTTGATCAGTTTATGATTGTGTTCATCAATGATATTCTGGTGTATTCAAAAAGTGATGAAGAGCATGAGAGTCATTTGAGATTAGTGCTACAAATGCTAAGAGTTCATCAGTTGTATGCCAAGTTCAGCAAGTGTAAGTTTTGGTTGACTCATGTTGCTTTCTTAGGTCACGTGATTTCAGGCGAAGGAATCTCCATAAACCCGTCCAAGATTGAAGCAATGATCAACTGGCCAAGACCGACTACCGTGACAAAGATTAGAAGTTTTCTAGGTTTGGCAAGTTATTACAGAAGGTTTGTGGAAGGGTTTTTAGCATTAGAGTCGCCTTTGACAAGACTCCTAAAGAAAAAAGAGAAATTCGTGTGGACAGACAAGTACGAGTGTAGTTTCCAAGAGTTGAAGCAAAAGCAGACTACCGCACATGTGCTAACGATTCCATCTAGTCATGGAGGGTACAAGATCTATAGTGATGCGTCATTTAGAGGATTGGGTTGCGTACTAATGCAACATGGCCAAGTGGTTGCATACGCCTCTCATCAGTTGAGGTCTCATGAACAGAATTACCCAATGCATGACTTAGAACTTGCGGCAATTATCTTTGCGTTGAAGATTTGGATACACTATTTGTGCGGAGAAAGGTTCCAGATCTTCATGGACCATTAAAGTCTCAAGTACCTATTCTTTCAGAAGGAGTTGAATATGAGATAGCGCCAATGGATGGAATTGATGAAGGAGTATGACTGTGATATCCTATATCACCCGAGAAAGGCGAATAAGGTCGCCAACACTTTGAGTTGGAAGTCTGCAGTTGCTCATATATTAATGAAGAAGTGGAATTTAATCGACAGAGCTCGAGATTCGGTGTTCAAGTTTGAGGTAGGCCACCTTTCGAATCTTATAGCCACCCTCAAAATTGAACTGGATGTGCAAATCAGGATCAAGCTACTTCAGCCAACAAACCCAAACGTTCATAAGATTCTACAAGAGGACACAAATAAGAGGAAAGCCAACTTTCAAGTTTTTGATGATGGAACGATAAGGTTCCGAGAACGATTGGTTGTACCTGACGATGTGGAGCTTAGAGAGGATATCTTATCAAAAATCCATTGTAGCAGTTATAGTAGTCATCCTAATAGTACTAAGATGTATCAGAATATGCATCAACACTACTGGTGGTCAGGTATGAAGGTGGACATTGCTAACCATGTTGCCAAGTATCTGACGTGTCAGTAGGTCAAAGCTCAATATTGCAAGCTGAGAGGACTTCTGCAACCTCTCGAGATCCCAGAGTGGAAATGGGAGCATATCACGATGGATTTTGTGACCGGCCTACCGAGGAGTCAGAGAGGTAATGATTTGATTTGGGTAGTAGTCGATAAATTGACTAAGTCGGCCCACTTCATTGTAGTACGAAAGGACCTCAGTTTGGATAGACACGTAGATCTGTACATGCACCAAATAGTTTGACTGCAAGGAGTTTCGGTTATGATAACTTCAGATCAAAACTCGAGATTCACAACTACTATTTGGAAGAGCTTGCAGGGTGCTTTAGGTACAAAGCTGCAATATAATACGGCATATCATCCTTGAACGAATGGCCAATCTAAGAGGACAATTCAGACGCTTGAAGATATGCTGCGAGCTTGTGTACTAGATTTTAAAGGAAGTTGGGAAGAACAATTTCATCTCATGGAATTTGCCTACGGCAACAGTTATCAACAAAGCATCCAGATGGCTCCTTTTGAAACGTTGTATGGTAGAGCGTGCAAAACGCCAGTGTGTTGGGATGAAGTTAGGGAAACAAAGATCACAGGCCCAGAGTTGGTTCAGCAGTTAGTGGATGCAATTGCAGTGATCAAAGGTAGATTAAAGATTGCTCAAAGCAGACAGAAGAGTTATGTAGATAAGCACCAAAGATCATTGGAATTCCAAGTTGGTGATCATGTTTTTCTAAAGGTGTCGCCAATGAAGGGAACTTCGTGCTTTGGCAAGAAAGGGAAACTAAGTCCAAGGTACGTAGGACCATTTGAGATTCTTGAGAGAATCGGGACCCTAGCGTATCGTCTTGCATTACCGCCAAGGTTGGCACAAATGCACGATGTCTTTCATGTGTCAATGTTGAAGAAGTATGACCCCGACCCCACCCACGTGCTTAATTTCAAGGAATTGGATGTGGATGACCGAGTGTTGTACATTGAAAGCCCAGTTCAAATCGTGAACAGAATAGAGAAAATTCTGTGTACAAAGACCATCTCGTTGGTCAAAGTGGTCTGGCAACACCACGGCATTGAAGGAGCAACATAGGAGACGAAAGAGTTGATGAGACGTTTGTACCCCACCTTTTTGCTTAAGTATTGTAATGATTTAAATTTCGATGACGAAATTTTTTATAAGAGGGGAAGAGTTGTGACATCCCAAAATTTTCAATTCTATTTTCCATTGAATAAATTAGGCCTTTCATCGACGTGCCTATAGGGCTGCTCTTAGAGCTAATCATTATCGAGATAACTAGACTATTAGGGAAAGCCATTAAGGAATTTCAATGCAATAGAGTGGAGAATTCGATCAAGAATCGACTGGTCGACCGTGCTCATATGCAAAGATCATTATAGCACATATATAAGTCGATTGGAAATCAAAAATAGGTTGGTTTGAATGAAATGTGTGGCTAAACATGGGTGACTCCACTAAATTAGAAAATTCTTGTTGACCGACACTAGACTGATTTTTCTATCATTTTGGTACCTTGTGTCCGTAATTGAATCCTCGAGATTTTCACGACAACCAAGAGTCACCAATGTGTCAAGTGGGTTCATTATGGCTCGAAGAAAATTGACCATAGGTTATTTGCACTAAAAATTTCTGAAAGCTACCTGGTAGCTTAGGTCACGCTAAAAACACGTCAAAGTGAAATTAACTGTGAGTTTGAATTCGATTTCAAAAATTGAAAATTCTGTCATGTCACAAATCATTTTAGGAACATCGACTCAGTCTCAAAATATTTTTCTGCAAAACGAGACTTTTTTTGGGAAAAAGTTGTCATAGGGCTGTTTTTGCTCAGAAATTGTCAATGACCATTTTTTATCACGCAATTAGGATGCAAGTGGGATCAATTGGTAAGAAAAAATACTAATTTGATCAATGGGGTGTTGGTTGATGTTATAAGGGCCAATTTGTGTTGATTTAAGAGGCATTTGATGTCCAATTGAAGAGAAGCCAAGCCAAATTCGTAACCCCCCATCACTTATGGCTTTTGGACCATTTCCAGAGTGCAAAGAGGAGCCTTGGTGGCTAAATTTGGTCCATGGAAGGCAGCTGGTGGTGGAGGTTGGTCAAGGGGGACAATTTATGAGAAAATAAGCCAAGTGGCCCCCTCTTGTCTTCTCTCTTCTCCCTCTCCCCCAAACCGATCGATAGCCCCCTTTCTTCTTCTTCTCTATTGTGCTGTTTGAAGTCCAAAATTTTCCAGAGAAGCCATCGAAGCAACCAAGCTTGTCGCTAGACTGCCTTCGCCTGTCGCACGCCACAGCCAGAGTCACCACTGCTGCACGTCGTCGTCTCTCCCCGCTTGTGACCTTCCTCACCATTTCCATTTGCCATTCGGCCTAGTCGATGTCCCTTAGGTCTAGTCGAGCTCAGCCAAGGCCCGTGCACCATTATTTCGCCGCCAATTAGCCCCACTTAGGCTGCCGCAGCTCCACCAGTCTTGTCTCGCCTCAGCCAGCACCAGTCTAGCCTCTTCCTCAGCCACGATCAGAACTCGACCCAATAGGTTTCCTGTAGCACTTGAGGCCCGTTTTGGCCCGCTTCGTAACCTTGAAAGCTAGGTCCACTTTGGAGATAGTTGAGCCTTGTCGCGCCCCCGTCATTTCGAACTAAGTGGTTCGTTAATCAAGTGAGTTTGACTCACTAATCCTCGTTTAGTAGGTTAATGACGTTTAAAGGTTGATTAGTTTAGACTAAGGTTGGTTTAGTGAATAATTAGAACGATTTAGTGAATTAGTTAATTACTGATGCATGTTAAGTGATTAGTTTTATGTAATTAGCAAGTAGATAGGCTCTAATATTTATTTAACGAGTCCCAAAAAAATTTTGGGCCCGTTCTAGCATATAATTAGGCTTTACAGGCCTAAGTATGTGTTTTTGGTATTTGTTGGCATTATTTAATTAATTTCCGTAATTATTTAATTATTTATTTATTTTCCGAAAATTCCGGGATAGCCAGTTAATGAAATTGTATGCTAATTGTAGTGGTGTGACCTATTTATTTAATTAAGCTTGAATTTGTACTGATTTGGTGTGAATTGTGATTTCACGATATATTCCTAAATTTATTTATTTTCGGTATTTAATTGGGAATTAACCGAGCGTCAGTTTACAACGCCAAAAATATTTTGGTGGACCATATGAAATGGTTGGATTTATGGAAATGAAATTATTATATTTTGGCTAAAACCGACCGTGTACCCATACACGACTATTTTTATCAAGAATGATAAAAATGTTGAGTTGGTTGTATGATTGGGATAGTATAATATATCAGCTTATGGGCGATATGTCAGCTTAGCAGAGAGCAGTATACCTTATCAACTTAAATTGAGCAATGTCGGTATACTATATCAATCTGTGGGCGATATGGCAGCTTAGATAGAGAGCAATATACCCAATCATCTCAGAAGCGAGCTATACTATTTATTTATTAGCTTAGCAGTGAGCAGTCCTGATATAAGTGGACTTTATATGTCACGCCCCGAACCTTGAGCGCGCCAATATCCCACCATGGTCATGCAAATGCGACATTCCCAAATAGTGTCGCCAACCCCATTCATTTATTATTACGCAAGCGGAACGTATTACAAAACCCCTGACAATGAAATACGAGATACAAAAGCAGGAAGCAAAACCACAACATAACACTTTCATAATTCAACAGAATTACAAACAGAAGCCTATAGCCAAAAGTCTACAAAAGACCGGCTCTTAAAAAGGAACTGTCCTACGACCTACAAGTCGGACACATTCTCCAATCCTTATACTTCACCTCTGTAACCTCTCAAGGCCAACCAAAGCTATCCGGTCGCTCCGTCCACCAGGGACCTGAAATTTTAATCCCCAAACCGGGATGAGACAATGTCTCAGCGAGTTCAACCCCCTAAACCCCTATTAGAAAGAAAATATACCCCGAGTGGCCTAGCCACATCACACAGAAAACTTACCTCACCTCAGTTCCTTCTTGCAGGTTAGCGCAATTTAAATCACTCAATCACAGATAGTAATATGAACTTAAACAACCAGAACGCATTCTCTTTCATATAACCAACAACCGCGAGGATCCTGATTATAAGACGAATGCCACACAATTCTGTCCCATAATCCGACACATCAATAACACTCAACATGCATTCCAATTGTTATTCATTGCCACACAAGGGCATAGCCTACTTGTTGTTTGGCTATCTACTGGCATAAAGCTAGGCATCGCCTCCCCACCTTAGAGCGCGGCTTCGTCAGTACATCGACGGCGTTCCCGAAGGAGCATGGGCCCAGAATCAACTGTGACCTGCAACCACTGCGTGGGCATCCCATATAGGGGCAAGTCCGGCTCAACAGCCCAGGACGATTCCTCTTAATTATCACACAGTCAAATCATACTCGGCCCCAGGACACTTTATATTTCAATCAATGCTTCCACTTAAAATAGTGATCCCGGCTATTTTTCTTCATATTAAAAATATTCCAGAAATTATTCACGTGTGTGGGGATACGCTAATTTCGAATAAAAAAGCCAATATCTCACTTTTTCAAACCCCACTATTTAATATGATAATTAAAATCCAATTTTTGCATCAAAACCTGACACTTGGGTTTTTATGAATAAAATCCCTATTTATCACAATCAACACTCAATTTGCCACAATCAATCATCAAATTAAAATTTCAAATACACAACAGCGATTGGCATGAAATTATGAGAGAATAAGGTCCCGAAATAATTTTTGAAATTTATTAAATAATTAAATTTATTTCGAAAATTAATTAAATAATAATATCCATAATTTTCACGATCCACACTCAATTTATAATATCCAATCATCAATTTTCAAATTTGACTACACAAGTAGTGATCGGCACAAAATTCTGAGAATTTAGGGTCCCGACAAAATTTTCAGAATTTAATAAATAATTAAATTTATTCCGAAAATAATTAAATAATAATAATTTTAATAATTTTGAATAATAAAATATTATTAAATTATTAAACAATTTCGAAATATTTATTTAATCCAAAAAGTAATTCATTTATGTCAAATCACCATTATACTAATATAAACATCAATTTAACCTTAATTAAACATACTTTAAGTTAAACCAAACTCTTAATCTAATTCACAATTAAATAAATTAAATTAACCACATAAGCTTAATTAACTTAAGCTAAGCACACATAAAGCATAATTAACCCTTTAATCGAGGTTTAGTGAGCTAAACTCACCGGATTAGTGAACCGAGCGGACCAAAACGACGGGGACAACGCAAGGATCGACTTTCCTCAAGGCAGGCCGAGCATCCGGGCTCGGGAAGGCGGCCAAAATGGGCCAAAATCGAGTTGTGAGACCCACTTTTCTTGGTTGCTGGTTGAGGCCAACGGAGGGCTGCACGGCGGCGGTTCGGGCGCAAAACCGGCGGGGATGGGCGGCAGCAGCTCATGCGGGTTGAGGCGGCGGTGCAAGCGATCGGGGGGAGCTCCAACGGCTCCTAACAACGACCAAAATGAACGGAGAAGCAGGGATGATGCGGCTAAAGACTCGGGCGGAGGCGGAACGGTGAGCTGGCCTGAGTGGGGTGTGCTCGAATGAGCAGCGACCATGACGGCGAGGAGCTTCGGCTAGCGACGTGCGACGGCCATGGCTGCTCGGGTTGCTGCTGGGACACGAGCAGCAACCGAAGATGGAGAAGAGAGGGCTTCACCGACAGTAGAGGGAGAGCGGCGGAGGAGCGAGCGACAAGGTGCGGCTGCGACGGCAGCGGCTCCAGAGGCGTGCAAGCGTGTGTAGAGCGAAGGGAGGCCGGTCGGTCGCTGGTTTTCCTCCCCCTTTTTCCCTCCCATCCGGTTCTCAAGGAAGAAGAAGAAGATTGATGGGAGAGCCCCACTTTTTGAGAGCCAATTAACACTAGCCACTTGTCAAGCCCTCTCTTCTCTCAGCTCCGGCTAGCAACGTGCGACGGCCATGGCTGCTCAGGTTGCTGTTGGGACACGAGCAGCAACCGAAGATGGAGAAGAGAGGGCTTCACCGACGCAACGGTAGAGGGAGAGAAGTGGAGGAGCGAGCGACAAGGTGCGGCTGCAACGGCGGCGGCTCCAGAGGCGTGCAAGCGTGCGTCGAGCGAAGGGGAGGCCGGTCGGTCGCTGGTTTTCCTCCCCCTTTTTCCCTCCATCTGGTTCTCAAGGAAGAAGAAAAAGATTGATGGGAGAGCCCCACTTTTTGAGAGCCAATTAACACTAGCCACTTGTCAAGCTCTCATCACTTGGCTCTAACCACCATGACATAAGGTGATGTCATCTTCCACTAACTCCAATCTCCCATAACCTTAGTCCAGTAGGTTCAATTTTATTTTCCGCCGAGGCATAAAGTCTTGTACAACCAATTCTTCAATTTCACTTGATTCTCTTCCAATTGAATCAAATTGAAGATCATAAAATTAATCCAACATCACCAAATTTCAATTGACATCTTCACTTGTCCATAGAATCAACTTAAGTCCCAAAAGCGCGACCAAAGACGGGCCTACTAATTTCTCGAGCCAAATTAGCTATTCTCTGATTATTTTGCTGAAAAATTCGGCTTGCATGAAAAATCTTCCAAAGATGAGTCAATACTCCTAAAATGATTTGTGACACACCCAGACTTCCAATTTCTAAATTCGATCTCAATTCCACGGTTAATTTCACTTTGGCACAATACTATCGCGGCCCAACCTACCGGGTAGCCTTTAGGAAATTTTCTTGCATTTGACCTGTGGTTGATCATCTCAAGCCACAATGTACATCTTTGAAACATTGGCGACTTTCGGTTGTCGAGGTAATCTCAAGATTTCAAATATGAACACAGGGTACCCAATCGACAGAAAAGTCGGTCCAATGCCGATCGACAAGAATTGTACGATCTGGTGGAATCACCCACACTCGATCACATGCCTTTGTCGAGTCAACCTATCTCCGATCTCTATTCGATTTTTATTTGTGCCGTAATGACCCTTGCAGATTAGCTCAGTCGAAAGGTCGCTCCCTGGTCAAATTCTTGAGTCCAATGCATTAGAAACTCTTATCGGCTTCACCCAATAGACTAGTTTTCACATGAGTGGCCGACTCAAGGGAAAGAACTTTATGTGTGCCAACGAAATGCCCGTCTCAATTTATTGAAAATATGATTGGAAAATCGGGATGTCACATTATAGATAGCATGAGATGAGCCGACCTAGAAATGAGTCGTGATGACATGTAATCGACTGAGTCGATTGATCGATGAATCAATTCGAATTGATTGAATGTTATGATTGCAAGTTTATATATTAAATTGACTTGCAGGAAGTAACAAAGGTAAATGTAAGATCTCCGACTCGTGTTTGCACTTAAGCAGCCCTTAGGTCGTATTTTCTTCCTAATTGGAGTCTTAGGGGATAGAACTCGTTGAGACATTTTCTCACTGGTTATTGTATAACTATTTTCAGGTCCTTAGATGGTGTCGGTGAAAGATCAGAAGCCCGGAGTTTAAGAGCTGAAGCCCGAAGAACAGCAATCTTGTCAAGCTAGCAAGTCGTAGGACAATTCTTTTTTGTTGGGAGCCGATCCCTTTTGTAAACCTTTGTGCATAGACCTATGTGTTTAGAAAAAGGTATTTTGTGAAAAATTGGCCCTACTTTTCTATCACATTATTTTATTGTCTATGGATTATTTATATACTTCTGCATACGTATTAAAATGAATGGGTCGACGATGCGTCTTGGGACGTCGCTATTTAATCAACCAAAAAGGGATGGACATGTGCTCGAAGGATCATGGCGTGACAACAATAGGGTGGACGATGGGCTTGGCCGAATTTTTTTTGTTTTTTAACAGGCTTAATCCAGATTATTTAGCTCGAAACCAATCTGTACAAGTCCACTGACTCAGGTCCAATTCAATTATATGAGTTTAATATTGCATAAAAATGCAATTAACATGTAGATGCATTTATTAATTTTCTGTTAGAGATCAGTGCCGGTTTCTCTTTCTTTTTCTTTCTTTTTTTTGCAACGAATAATCGGACAAAGTTACCAAATTTTGGTGCTAGCAGTTAGCCGTCGAAGTTTTGTGCGCATTCTCAAGGGAAGCCGGTATTTAACAAATGTGTGAAGCGAAGCAAAGGGAATTAAGGCCAGTTCTTCCACATTCAGTAAAAACATTCTCCTTCACGGTAAAAATCATTTCATTAGGAGAGGGAAATAAAAGGTTTGAGTAAAAATATGCCACCGACTGAGGATCAAATGATTCGTTCAGATAACAAAGTTTGGTTAGTTTCACATCATCATAATATTTTTGAGATAAACAGCCTATGGTTTTCAAAATAATCGAAATCGACTATCCTGCGAAGTATGACTCCTCTAGCCAGTCGTAAATCATAGAATTCACTGTGTTTCAACGACAGAAAGAAGCGAGATTTGAGAGATTGTACTTTGCAAACACCGATGGAGGATGAAAGTTGTCATCCTTTCATCGTCTTTCTTACCCTCCAGACGAGTTTCAGATTCCGGTTCCACTAGTTCTTGTGGAACATTTGATGGTTCTTCAGAAATCTTTTCTTTGCCTTTTTGAGAGGTATATGCCCTCTCTGGTTGACTCTGCACAGGAGCTTCTAGCTCAGGAGCAGGGTTTGAGTAATTTTCAATTTCGATCATAAGAAACTGAGCAGATGTCGTTGACTAGACTCAAAATATCCTCCGTTATAGCATCTTTCTCCTTGAGTGCATTCAGCATGTTCCTTACTATGCTGGCATTGTCAAACCTTGGTGAGTGAATAGTTGGAGGTGTTTCTGAAGCAGGTACAGAAACCGGTCCAGAAGATGGTCCTGGAATTGGAGTTTTGGGTGAAGAAGTAGGGAGGTTTTTTTGGCTTAAAGGGGGAGTGTTACTCGAATTTCTAACGAGAGGCGTCTCTTCACTCTTGTATTCCAGTGATATCGATGCTTCCTCGTCCCCTTGGAGCAGAAGAGATCACTGCCGTTCTTCTCTGTGATCTTCTCAGCCCAATATATCTCTTAGAAACAGTGTTTGCAACGTTGGGTGCCATTAGAGAGGATGATTATTCGCAAACAGAGTGAGGTTGAAGAAGATTTCTGGGATATATTAGAAGGATCGTGAACGAGGGTTTTGTGAACGAAAATTTGGCAACGCTTCAAGTGTAGAAATAAGTGATTTTGACAGTTCCGAAAAAGGTCTGAATTCTGAAAAAAGTACGTCGAATCTCTAACAGGCTACTATAGATGGAAGCGAGAAGAGGGGATAGGATCTTACTTTGTCATTTGTAGATGTAATTTCACTAAATTGACAACAATGGTAGTTCTAGATCCGTCCCATTAAGATTGCAACTTAAGTATAGGGCCCCTTTGTTAAGCGTCAATTGAAACTCATTCATAGGCAACGGCTATGCATATTTATTATGATTGCTCGGTCTTAATGTACAACAACCGTCATACGGTCATGTCAAAAGCCAATTTTCTATTTGTAGGCGTTCGAGGACAACCGTAAATGGATAGCGAGTTTGGTGCGGTCTAGTGAGACCTGTCCCTATAAATCCAAGCCACCCTAACCAAACTTATATTGATTTTGCATTAGCGACGCCCTGTCAATTAGGGGCGGCTGAATTTGGGGGGAATTATTTTTGCCATATTTAGGGGGTGTGTCTTCCTCTACACAGGATTTTGTGATATTTGCGATTGATAGCAAGATTTATAGCAAACGGCTTGTCGCTTTTATTGAGGTTCCATTAATGAGTGCTGTTAAAAATCTGCCTATATGGATGATAAAAGACAAATAATCATCTAATAGAATTTGACATTGACATGGCTTTAAGTGAAATAGTAATGATACATTTTGTCTAGAAAATCATCTAATAGAACCTTGCCAAAAAGTAAATGTGGCATGCAGGTTTAAATTAAGGGTTTTGATGTCACAAGAAAAAGTTTAGTGTAAATATGTTATGGTTTGGGATTTTTTTTTTTTATGTCACAAAGAAAAATTCAGTCTAAATATGTCATTGTGGATATATTTTGCTATTTCTTGTGACTTTTTTCAATTTAAAATTAATAGTTATTAAATATATATATATATATATATATATATATATATATATATATATCTCATAGTAAAAATTGCTAAATAAGCATTTAGGTGTATAACACGAAAACTCCAAACTAATATATTTGTGATAAATTTATCAAATACTAATTCTTTTAGCACAAAAAAAAATCTCAAATTAGCACACCCATGACAAAGCTACCCCAAGCTAATTATTTGATCATAAAAAATCCCAAACCGGTACATTTATGACAAATTTACCCTATGTTAGTTTCCATTTAATTGAATTAATATCATAAAAAATCATAAATCAATACATTTATGACAACGAAAGACAAAACTCCAAACCGGTATACTTATCAACTGTCACATGTCATCTAACGTAGCAATTTGTGGATAAAATTTAATAAAAATTAACGGAGAACAAATTTGTCACAGGTACACAAGTTTCGATTTTTTGTGGCAAAAAAATTAGTTTAGAGTAAATTTATCACATATGTATCGGTTTTAGGTTTTTTGTGGCATTAACCGAAAGCATTTTGATGGCAAACATAACGATATGCCGACTAACGAACAAAATTTATAACATGAAATGAATCAATTTAATGGTCTTCACAAAATTGTGCTACAATACTAGAAGCAATTTTTGAGTGATAATTGTTCATAAGTTCTAAACCTATTTAATGGCCAATATTGTTTTAAACTTTTAGTTTTTTCAATGTAGTCTATATGGCTAATTTTTGCCAGCAATAGTTAATGTGACCCTCAAGTTAGTACTAGCCATCTTACATTGTACCGCTAACGTGGAAGATTTTTACAATTTTTTTTTTTTTAAAAATCTATTATTTTCTTTTATTTGCTTTTCCATTGTCCATCTTCCTGAAAGGGCTAGTGGAGGCCAATGGGACCTTGAAGATGGCCTGCGTAAAATTGAAAATAAAAATAAAAAGATCATATATTTTTAAAAAATTACAAACATAGGACAATTAACATCTACCTTAGCGATTTCCAACCCATATTGACCCGGAGGATTATATTAAAAAAGTCATCAAAGGTTTATGACTAAATTAGTCAAACTGAAAAATTTAATATTGAAATAGCATTGTACAATAGGTTTAGGACTCTTTAGATAATTTTGCCTTAGTTTTCAATAGATAAAAAGGGGATAAATGCATTAGAAGTTCTTAAATTTATCATGAAAGTGCAATTAAGTCTTAAAATTTTCAAAAAGCGCAATTAAGTCATAAAACTTGTCACCAAAGTACAATTAAGTCCTAAAACTTATTACGAAAGTACAATCGTGTCCTAAAACTTTCAAAATGTGTTAATGGAAGGACTTGATTGAAATAATTAAACAAGTTTTACGACTTAATTGTACTTTTGAATTGAGGACTCAATTGAACTTTTGTGACAAATTTCAAGACTTGATTACACTTTTTTAAAGTTTTAGAACTTTCAATACACTTATCCAGATGAAAAAGTAAAAACTTACAGAATTTTTATGATATTTGGCCATCAAACTATTTCTCTTTTGTCTACTAATGCTGATTTCCTTTTATTAGGAGACAATAGGTTTTATCGACTCATTTTAGAAAAAAAAAAAGATTTAGTCGAAAGATGCAAAAAGATTTCTAATCACGATGATATTTGAATGCATGCGTGGGATCCTTCGAGAAATTTTGAGTAGATCCTAAGCACGAGATTCTTATTTATGCAGTGCTCAACAACAACACCATCTATATAAAGCGGGGTTAGCATACTGAGAGATTCACTACAACTTTCGCAATGGCTCTTCCTGCTTTGTCCACAAGCTTCGTCCCCTCCTCAATCAGCCATAACCAACCCTCTCTCTTGTCCTTCAGACACCCTCGCTGCTCCTCCTCCTCCTTCTCCTCAGGCGCTAAATCGGTGACATGCGCCGTGACGATCGAGAATCCAGAGATCGTGAGACGTTCGGCAAATTGGAAACCTAATGTGTGGGACTACGAGTTTCTCCAGTCACTCAGAGTTGATTACACGGTAATGATCCTTTTTGGTTCGGCACAATACCCAGCCTGGCTATGTTCTATGGAAAATGTTCACATCTCGGTCCTGAACTTTGTATTCCTTTTTTTCAATCTTGTCCTTGAACTTGTGGGAATTCCCTATCCAGTTTCTGGGTCTATGGTTCTGGAAAATTGAAGCTCATGCGCGTGTCAATGCTAGCGGAAAGTATGATGCAAAAAACTTGGTACAAGTTTTAAGTTCAAGGATCATGTTGAGAAGGGGAAAAAAACAACATAAGTTGAGGATCGTATTATTGCTTTTCCCTACTTTCTTTTTACTTTGATGAGATAAGAGTCCACAACACCCAAAATGGCATAGAAACAAAAACGAAACTGTATTCTGAATTAGATATAAGGATGTATACTACTTGAGTACTTTTGTATACGACCAACCACTGCCACTATCAAATACGACCGACATAACAATATTCCATAGAGTACTAATAAACTTGATAAAAATGGCATATTCTCAACAATGCTTTCTCTGCTTATGTATTACTTTTGATTAAGATCTCATTTTTCTGAATGTTTTACGTGCCTAGGAGGATAAATATGCCGAGCAAGTCCAAAGGTTGAAGGAAAAAATCAGGGGTCTATTCAACAGGGAGATGAACCAGGTGGCCAAGCTCGAGTTCATTGACGCGGTTCAAAGACTCGGACTAGGATACCATTTTGAGACAGAGATAAAAAATGCTCTTAGTTCCATCTATGACAACACCAGATATGCTCAGCTTTTGAACGATCTCCATACAGTTTCCCTTGGATTCCGGTTACTCAGACAACATGGATACAACATACCGCAAGGTATTCGCCATATGATTACCCTTTTGTAAATCATGTTGATGTATCAAAAGTTATCTTACCGTTCCTTTTTTTTGGACATATAGATGTGTTTCAACAATTTATGAACAAGACGGGCACATTCAACGAATCACTCAGTAAGGATGTGAGGGGGCTTGTTGGTCTTTATGAAGCTTCTTTTCATGGATTGGAAGGTGAAACCATACTTGATGAAGCGAGGAACTTTGCTTCTAAGCATCTAAAGGATCTAAACCTCGACAAAGTTCCCGCTATGTTAATGAGCTACGTGAGTCATACATTAGATATGCCGATCCATTGGAGGCCAAATAGGTTGGAGGCTCGGTGGTTCATGGACATGTATGAGAAACAGCAAGACATGATCCCTTCCTTGCTGCGATTGGCTAAATTAGACTTCAATCTAGTGCAATCAGTCCACAAGAAGGAAGTTAGCAATATGGCAAGGTATGCGCAAGAACTTTATGTATATAGATATATATTTTTCTTTCATGCAACCACCAAACCTGTAGGAGCGCATTTAGATCGACTTAGTTGTTGCATGGTAAATTTCTCAGGTGGTGGGTTGAACTTGGCGCGAACAAAATGACCTTCTTCAGAGACAGGTTGGTGGAACACTATTTTTGGTGCTGCGCCATGGTTTTCGAACCCCAATATACAGCTTACAGGGAAATGACGACGAAGCTCGCTTGTATGGTGACACTTATCGATGACGTTTATGATGTATACGGAACATTGGAAGAACTCGAGCTCTTAACAGATTTTCTTGTTAGGTTAGTGTTATATGATTACCATCATCATTTTCTGTCGTAACTATTGTTGCCAAAAGAAACGACAAGCAATTAAATAGTCTCTGAATGACACAAGGGATACAACAAAATTTTGATAGTTATATGATATAAATTCTCCCATGTATTTCGAACATATCACCTTTTAAGTTAGATTTTTTTCATCTATATAATTGACTGGTCTGAGCAATTAAAGTAGTAGTAAGTACTAACCTTCATTGTTATTAACTAAAGTACATCGGGTACTGGTAAAATTTACAAAATGTTGAAATGGTGATATCTTATCCAGTTGGGACATCACAGAAATCGATAAGCTTCCTCCAACAATAAGGGATAGTTACATGGCCTTGTACAACACGACCAACGAAATTGGGTATTGGACGATGAGAGAGCTAGGAATCAACACTATTCCTTACATGCGAAAAGTGGTAATCTTGCTGAATCTTGCACCTAATAATTTCTAGCCCGTGCAAGGCAACTCACTTTTCTACTTCTGATTTTCGTAATGAAACTTCTATTTAAACATCTGAGAATTCGAAAATGTACGAGAGAAGAATGTCCCTTGGCTTCGTCATTGACACACTTCTTTCGAATTTCAATCTCCTAGTGGGCGGATGAATGCAAGGCGTACATAAAGGAGGCCCGTTGGTATAACAAGGGCATCAAACCGACACTGAAGGAGTACATGGACAATGCGGTGGATTCAATCGGCGGGCTGATTATGCTATTGGGCAGTTACTTCCTAACCACGGACAAATTGACGGAAGAGGGGCTTGATTACGTGTCGAAAATCCCAAGTGTCATGCATTGCTCTGCCAAGATCCTTCGACTCAACAATGATCTCAGTACCTCATCGGTAAATTACTTTGACATTTATCTTTCTCCTTTTGTATAGTCGCTTAAGAGAAAGCACATCATTGATGGATTCAAAAATACGTGCTATTCATTTAATATATTCGATGAGGATTCTGAGACTTATGTTTGTGAAACATCAATGTCATTCACGGTCAGTATGAATTGGCACGAGGAGACAACTTCAAGGCGCTAGAATGCTACATGAATGAAACCGGCGCCTCAGAAGAGGCCGCGCGAGAGCATGTCAAGCAAATGGTGCACGAGACTTGGAAGAGGATGAACAAAGACATGTTTGAGGACTACCCATATTCAGGGCTCGGGCCTTTTCTCGACGCTTGTCTGAACTTTGCACGAGCTTCTCAGTGCTTTTACCAATACGGAGACGGACACGGTCTTCCCGACAACGAAACAAACGACCACCTTGTGAGGGCACTATTCGACCCTGTGCCCCTCGATTAGGGATGCATATTACCGACAGAGGTGTCGCTGTTGGGGAGAGCCTATCGACTTACGTGTTATTATTAGCTTTTGGGGTGGATGGCTCTGGAAGCTCTAAGACTTTGAAACTGTCGTAAATTTTTTGTGGTCGGTAACTGTCGTAATTGAAGCCCATACAATATATGGGCGTTGTACGAGCTCCATAAAATTCGCCGGAGAAGCTCAAACTATTTGGCGCTTTGAGTTGTGGCTGATATACGTAACTGATAATAAAATTTGTGGTTATTTTCTTCACTATTGTGCTAATTATGTCGAATAGTTTATATTGGAGAAAAAATTGGGAAGAAAATGAATATATAGCGATAAAGAAGGACCGGTCAGCTTTGACCAACGACAAGACAATGCGATTGGAAACGGTGGCCTTTGCTTTAAATTCATGATCGAAAAACACTTTGGAATAAACTGTCGTGTTTTAATGTGATTTTCTCCCTCTATCTCTTTCAATTTCATGTAAGTTGTGAATTTGTAGCCTTTATTGGCATCCTATTCTTCTCATAGCTCGTTTGGTTATGTTAATAGAGACTTTTTTTTCTATATATCAAACAATTGTTTTTGTTAAATTAATATCTTGAGTTTGAATTTGGATAATGATTTGTTAAACCGAATTTATCAATACAATTTTCCCAAGTAGATTTCAGCTCAGATGAAGAAAGAAAAAATAATTTCCTTTCTTGGACGATGGTTTTGGGTGTGCAAAATAATACAAAAGAGAAAATAAAAGATAAAAAGAAAAAGGAATGCTTTCTTCACCTTTATGTGCAGCGTCCCACTGTACATTGAAGTTCTCTGCACGTGAAGAATCGAAAGTGGTGGGGCCCAAGGTCAAACTTTTGACCTTGGGCACACGCACACAAAAGGCATAGGTTTTCTTTTCTTTTCTTTACATAAGTGACTGCTACATGTACAAGCCGCAGAAGGGAGCTGAAAAAGATAAAAGAAAAAAAAAACCTAGAGAAGCCGTGTGAAGCCTTTGAAGAGATACATGAAGCTGTACGTACGCAGACCAAATATGAACGCCGGAGTTCCCGATTTTGGTGTACGTAGAGCGTTTTATTTAAAGCTTGAACGCGTGATAATTTTGTGTCATGAGTTTATATCCAAGTGAGTTGTTTATTTATAAACAATTTGGCTTTGGAGTTAAATCTAGATATGGGAAACACTTGAGCATGTGAGTGATTGTAAACTCTGATTCTCCGATTATAATTGATTATTTGCTATTGGTTCTCTCCATGGACGTAGGTACCAATACTCGAACTAAACCACATAAATTTCTGGTGTCCTTATTATTTCTTGTTTATGTCTCTGGTTATTTCGCATTGACATAAATTGCAAAATCTTGTTATTTCCGCATATTATATTACTACAATTGGTATCAGAGCTTCGAATCAGATTTCTTGATTGTAATTTAGAGCTTTTGCTTGTCTAATTATTATCTGGAAATTATGTTACTACAATTATGTCTGTGAGGAAATCTGAAATTGAGAAGTTTAACGGGAGCAACAACTTTGTGTTATGGAGTATTAAGATATGGGCATTATTAATAACCCAAGGTTTGGCCAAGGCACTAAATGGTGAAGATGAGTTGCCTATTATAATGAAAGCATCTGAGAGGGTAGAGCTAATGGAAAGATTAAAGAGCATAATCATGTTAAATTTGTTGAATGAGGTTTTAATAGAGGTTGTTGAGGAGAAGAACGCCGCAACATTATGGGTAAAACTTCAAGCACTCTATCTGAAGAAAGGTTTGAACAATCGCTTATACATGTTGAATAAGATGTTTCAATTTAGATATACTGAAGGTACGTCTATCAGAACACACCTAGATGAATTTAATAAACTCATTATGGATCTGAAAAACATCGGTAAGATACTTGATGATGAAGAACAGGGCATGATGTTGTTAGCCTCTTTACCAAAGTAGAAGTTATTTTATGTGTGACTACTTTTCGTCAGGAGACGAATAGGTGCTAGATTTAGGGTGTTCTTATCATATGACGCCTTGTAAGAACTGATTTACTACTTACCAGACTGCAGATGGTGGTAAATTTCTTTTGGGGAATAACGCAATCTATAAGGCTGTGGGAATAGGACAATTTGGATTTGGATGCACAATGAGGTAGTGCGCACATTAACAGATGTGAGGCATGTACTAGAGCTCAATAAGAATCTTATTTCTCTGGGGACACTCGATGACATCGAGTGTAGGTACCCCGCTGAAGGTGGAATACTGAAGATCTCTCAAGGTGCCATGACAATGATGAAGGGAAAGAAAGCGAATACTCTCTATCATCTACTAGGAGAGACCGTGACCAAAACTACTACAGTTTCATTAGGTGAGTTAGACTTTAACTTGACTCAATTATGGCATATTTGTTTAGGACACATGAGCAAGGTAGGTATGACGATGCTGAGTAAAATGGGGTTGTTAAAGGGTCAAAAGACAAGGAAGCTAAACTTATGTGAAGCAGAACCGAGTTAAGTTTAATACAGCTATTCATTCGACCAAACGACCAGTTGAATATATTCATTTAGACGTTTTGGGCCTGTCTTTGGTTCCTTCAAAAGGAGGTGCCCGATATATGCTGACATTTATCGACGATTATTCGAGGAATGTATGGGTATACTTTCTGAAGCACAAATATGATGTGTTTGATTAGTTCAAGAAATTTAAGGCATTAATTAAGAAGCAATAAGATAAACATGTCAAGTGACTAAGAACCGATAATGGCATGGAGTTCTGTGGTAAAGATTTTACTGAGTTCTGCGAGAAAGAAGGTATTGTAAGACACCGCACAGTACTTAGGACACCACAGCAAAATGGCGTGGCAAAATGGAAGAACAGAAATTTGCTTAAGTGAGCTTGATGCATACTTTCACATGCAAGACTTGGCAAGGAATTTTGGGCCGAAGCGGTAAACATGGCATGTTACTTGCTTAATTGATCTCGATCATATGCTATCGAGTGGAAGACTCATGAGGAGGTATGGTCGGGGAAACCTATTGATTATTCCGAATTATGTATATTCGGATGTCCTACATATGCTCATGCAAGTGATGGTAAACTTGAGCCGAGGGCAAAGAAGTGCATATTTCTAGGCTATGCACATGGGGTGAAAGGCTACCAGCTATGGTGCATTGATCCCAGATCACCCGGTTTTCTAATCAACAAATATGTGATCTTCGACGAGACTGCAATGCTTCAAAAAATGAGTTCTGAGATACAATCAGTAGAGAAGATAGATCATTGTGTCATTAGTGAGGTGGAGACTCAAGAATCCATAAAGGTAACTGAAGTTAAGACTACAGATGAGGCCGCAGTTCCTGAAGCTAGTGATAGTGGACAATCAACACAACCACAGTACATTATAGCCGCAAATAGAAAGAGAAGACAAATTAAATCACCGGTATGTTATTGTTATACAGATATTGCTTATGCATTGACTATAGGTGATAAGGTGGAGACAGATAAGCCTTCGTCTTACTCTAAGGTGATGGCTAGTTCGGAGTTGTCGCAGTGGTTAAAGGCTATGAATGAAGAAATGGAATCACTCCATCGAAATTAGACATGCGAGCTGGTCAAAGTATCTAAGAGCCAAAAGATTGTCGAAAGTAAATGGGTCTTTAAACGGAAAGAGAGCATTTTTAATGTCGAGGTAGTGAGGTATAAGATGAGACTTGTGGTGAAGGGATATACATAGCGTGAGGGCATTGATTACAATGAGATGTTCTCTCCAATGGTAAGATATACTTCTATTCATGTTTTACTTGCCTTAGTTGCTTCGTAGGATCTCGAGTTAGAGCAACTAGATGTGAAAACTATGTTTCTTCATGATGAGTTGGATGAGCAGATTTACATGAGGCAACCAGAGGGATTTGCTATTCCGAGTAAGGAAAATCATGTTTGCTCATTGAAGAAATCTTTGTATGGGCTAAAACAGTCTCATAAGCAGTGGTATAAACGTTTTGATGCTTTCATAGCTAGTCAAAACTATTCAAAATGTAAGATGGATATTTGTGTCTACTTTAAGAGATTGGAGAATGGTTCATTGATTTATTTACTCTTATATGTTGATGATATGCTGATAGCAGCTTAGAATATGTCAGACATTGATGTGCTGAAGAGGCAGTTAAATGCTGAATTTGAGATGAAAGATTTAGGTGCTACAAAGAAAATATTGTGTTTGGAGATTTTGCATGACAGGGTTATAAGCGTTTTACGTCTATCTCAAAAGAAATATATTGAGAAGATCATGACACGTTTTAATATGCAGTCGGCAAAATTTGTAAGTACACCTCTAGCAAAGCACTTTAAACTTTCAGATAAATTATCACCGTAGACTGAGGAGGAGGAGGAGCATATGTCCCGTGTTTCTTATTCTAATGCCGTGGGTAATATTATGTATGCTATGGTGTGCACTATGCTTGATATTTCACAAGCTATGAGCGTGATTAGTCGCTACATGAAACATCCTGGTAAAGCTTATTAGGAAGCTGTGAAGTGGATCCTCAGATATTTGAAGGGGACAACAGACGTGAGTATAGTGCATCAAAGGATAGCAATGATAGTGAAATCACTGGTTTTGTGGATTTAGATCACACTAGTGACTTGGATGATCATAGGTCTTTAGTAGGGTACGTGTTTACGCTAGCGAGTGGTGCAATTAGTTGGAAAGCGTCCTTATAGGATCGCATTAACTTGTCTTCGACTGAGGCAAAATACATGGCACTAACCTTTGTAGAGAAGGAGGCGATATGGTTACAAAGTTTGCTCTTAGACTTTGGGTTAGAACAAAAAAGTGTGGACATACATTATGATAACCAAGGTGCGATATATTTGGCATATAATCCAGTTTATCACGAGCAAATGAAGCATATCAACATCAAGTACCACTTCATTTAAGATGTCTTAATTAAGGTAATATTATTGTCAAAAAGATTGCTACAGTAGATAACTCGGCAGACATGATGACTAAGTCTGTTCCTTTGGCAAAGCTTAAGCAAAGCTTGAGCTATACTGGCATTTGTGGAGAGTGAGCGCCCGTCGGGGCGTTGGGAGAGCAGCATGGATGATGTGTCACGCCCCGATTCTCAAAGATGGGACAGAAAAGCAAGGCCACAATTCACAAACCACAACACACCTTTACACAAGCCGACTAGTTTATGCACAAGGGTCTGCAAAAGATCGGTCCTTAAAACAAAGTTGTCCTATGACCAGCTAGTCAGACTCATTTGCCAATCCTTCGGTCTCCACCGACTCCGGATGAGACATTGGGTCCTCCACCAAACCATCTGGAGGGTCAATTGCACTCTCCCCTAAAGTGGCATCAATTATCTTAACGGGGATTTCAAAAAACCTGATAGGACCCACTCGGAATCCATTGGGTTTGTAGCGAAACCATGCCCTGAATTAATGAGATACCCTATAAGGTAGGTTCTCTTCGACCCAGAATGTTGTCACTAGTAGCTCATAGACCTAGTGGCTTTCAGGATTGGGGTACTTATAAACCCGCTCAGTGACCCTCATCGACCGACCAAAATGCTCTAGAGGAGCAACCATCTATGAACCTGAAAATGTTGAGTCCACAACGGGGTGAGACAATGTCTCAGCAAATCCATCCCTTAAACTACAATTAGGAAGGAAATACGCCTAAAGACTATCTATACACACACAAGACAAAAGACTTACCTTGCTTCAGTTCTTTCCTACATGTTAGTATAAATCATATACTCAATTAATACAAATCAAACCATTGATCAATCCAATCACTCAATTCAATACATACAATACCATCTATAAATTCAATTGATTCGAACACTACTCACCAAAGCTGATAGATATACCTATATTATTGCTCACCAAAGCTAATATCTATATTGCTCACTGAAGCTGCTATGCAATAATACTCATCGAAGCTGTCATAAAATCTTGCTCACCGAAGCTGCTATAAAATCTTGCTCATCGAAGCTGAACTACGATAAATTAATCCTAACCAAGGATCTTGTGCTTTGCACACCGAATCCTCAATTAAATAACAACTTGGCCTAATTTCATCGTGTTAAAATGCACTCAATAAAATAGTCATGTGTGGGTCCACAATCAGCCTAAGCCAAAAATATAATCTATTTACTTTAGAAAATCCCACTATTTATACAATGTCTAAAAACATTTTTGGCGTTGTAAATTGACGCCCGGTAATTTCTAATTAATTACTGAATTACTCAATTTTGGGATAATTACCCAAAATTACAACCTTCACTCAAATTGCATAATATAGCATTCAATTAAATAAATCGAGCATACCATTACAATCAGCAAGAAATTCCGGTCACCGGCTATCCCGGTCTAATTTCCAAAAAAAAAATAATTAAATAAATGCCAAAAATAATTAAATAAATACAATTAAATACCGAAAATAGAAACTTATGCCGAAATGCCTAATTAAATACCGAAATGGGCCCGAAAATTTTCGAACCAATTAACATACATAAATGAATAAATATTACAGCTTGTCTAGTCTTTAATTACGCTACTATAACCACTTAACATACATAAATGAATAATTAAATTGTTAATCCGTTCTAATTAATACTTAATCCAGAATTAGCCTAAATTAATGAACCATTAAGCATCATTAACTCCCTAAGCGGAAATTAGTGAATAAACTCACCGGTTTTGAAATCCGATGAGTTTACAATGATAGCAATGCGGAGACGGGCAACAAACTCCAAAGTGGCGACACCCTACAAGGCTTGGAAGCAATCCGAAATGGGCCTTGACGCTCAAGGAGGCTTGCTAGCTTCCGGTTCTGTTTGATGGGCTGAAAGGGCTGGAACAGAGGCCGATTGGGTTGAATTAGTGAAGACAGGCTAGCAAAGCTGCTATGGATGACAGCGGGCGACGGTGGCGGCTGGAACAGCATCTAGGGGCTTCGATGGGTTAGATAGTGGCTTGAAGCAGTTCAGGGACGGTGAGACAAAGGCGGACGACGAATAGGGAGTAGGGACGACACACGATGGGCTCGCAACTAGCGTGCGGCACGCAACTGTGAGTGAGCGCTCCGGTGGCCTTAGCGGGCTGCTCGATGGCAAGGGGGGAAAGCTGCAGTTTTCTCTGGTTCTTTGGAGCTTCAAACGCATTTAGAATGGAGAAAGCAACTCTGAAGAAGAAGAAAGTGGACATTAAAGGCTTTGAGGGTCCCTCAAGCCTCCATTCTATCTCTTTGCCCCTTGAAGAGGTCCCACCAGGCTCGGTTGTCTTCCTCAGCTATTTACAGACCAACAAGCTTCCCTTAGAAGCCAAGGAAGTGGTCCAAAGGTTAAGAACCAAGGGGACCTATGAATTTGTAACATTTTCCCCCTAAATTGGACCAAATCCTCTTCAATTAGATCCAATTCGACCCCCATAAATTCAACCATTGTGTCATTGACCCAAATGACATGTTTCCTTGCCAATAGAACCAACTTGCATCCCAAAAACGCAATAAAAGATGGTCCCCTGAATTTCTCGGTCAAAAACGCCCTTACTTTGAATTTTCGCCAAAATTCTCGATTTGTAGAAAAATCTTCGGAGGATGAGTTGACATTCCTAAAATGACTCATGACATGACAGAACTTTCAATTTCTAAAATCAGATTCAAATTCACAGTTAATTTAAATCTGACGCGATTTTAGCGTGACCTAACCAACTAGATAGCTTTTATAAATTTTTAGCGTATTTGATCAGTGGTTGATTATTTTCAAGCCACAACGTACATGTTCGACACATTGGTGACTCTCGGTTGTCATAAAAATCTCAAGATTTTAAATATGGACACAAAATACAGAAATGACAGAAAAATTGGTTTAGTGTCGATCAATAGAAATTTTTCAATTAGGTGGAATCACCCACACACTAATTATATATCTTTGTTGAATCAACCCATCTCTAATCTCTAATCAATTTTGACAGTTCCGTAATGACCCTTGTAGATTAGCACGGTCGAATAATCGATTCCTGGTCGAATTCTCAAGTCTATTGTGTTAAAATCCCTTAACGGCTTCATCTGATAGACTAGTTACACTGTGAGTGATCAGTTCAGGGAAAAGAACTATAGACATGTAGATGAAAAGCCCAACTTATCTAATTGAATACAGAACCTGAAATTCAAGATGTCACATGATGAGCACTATAACTTGACTTTAAACATCGAGTCAAGGTGGAGAATTGTTAAATTAATGTCTTGAGTTTGAATTCGGATAGTGATTTATTAAACCGAATTTGTCAATAAAGTTTTTCCAAGTAGATTTCAACTCGGATGAAGAAAGAAGAAACAATTTCCTTCCTTAGACAATACTTTCGGATGTGCAAAACAAGACAAAAGAGGATATAAAAGATAAAAAGAAAAAGGAAGGCTTCCTTACCTTTATGTGCAGCATCCCACCACATTGGGTTCCTCCTGATACTTGGAAGGTGTAACGTAGTTCCCCTAGAGGTCCTTACACTACCAGATGGGTGCGAGATGCCGAGGAGTAATGAGGTTCCCCGGATGATGATGGTAGCATGAATTTATATTAAATATAACTTTAGTACTTCTGAATTGAGCTACTGATTATCTATAGGGAAAAGTTATTACTCGTATTGATTTGTTATGTATTTTGAAAAGGTTCTCAAGTAAGTTGATGTGCAAGTGATTTACTAAACTTTCTATTAAGGCTTTCTTTGTCAATAATAATTGATTTGTGTAGTATAGACCATTGGACTTTCTACTTTGTGGATTTAGACTTACTGGTTGTTGACTTTATCTTTTCAAATTAATAGAATGTCGATCCTATCTACCTCCCCTATGGTCTTTTATGGAGTACCTATTGACTTCACATGGGAAGAGGATGAATTCATTGACCCTGATTTTGTGGATATATTTTAATTGAATCAAGTCATGTATGGTCATCGATATAGGGCCTCCGACAGGGTAGATCACTCTTGGGTTCATCGAGATGCACGCCCATGTCAATGGGCACATGGTGGGTCCACTCCCACTATTTGTCGATGGGTCAGGAAATGGAGGTAGCCTTGCTGCATAGACGAGAGGTAGGAAGGAAGTTGGATTTTTGAGAGCTTAGAAGATTTTTGATAAAGTCAGAAGCTAGGGGGCAACCATGTGTGCAGCTAGGTGGGGATGGGATGACCAACGTACAAGGCGATGTAGTCAATAGTATGGACCTTTTGAATTCCTTAGTATACCCCACTTGTCGCTGATGTACATATATAAATAAATAAGAAATGAAGTTACCCTGTTGTTGCAACCTACCTCTCGGGGAGAGGGAATAAGTTTAGGGGTATTGCCTAAAGGATGGACGTAAGGCCCAATGATTAGGCATGGGCTCTCCCAAACCCATACCCCGTGTGACATTGGGATACCTTTAGGAATTTTGCAAAAATGAGTCGCCACTAGCCTATTGGAGTCAGCTATAAGTCAAACGAGGCACGAGAGTATGCCCTGCTTCCTACACAACTAGAGAATCTAAGATCATGGACTTGATTACAATAATTGACCAATTAGTGCCCTTTCGGTACCTAATCTTGTTCATTTTAGAAAAATATGATTTTTGTCAGGCAGTTTGGATTGATTTTATACCTATCCACTAACAAGTGAGGTGATCTTGCGGACGCACAATTATTATAATAACAATCATAGCTACCAAGATATTAATTGCAGTAAAATTGAGCACATACAATTAAACATCCACAAATGTAATTAAATATGCAAATTAAGCATGCTATATAATCAATGTGCAAGAAAATAAACGCCTAATTATGCTAAAAAGACAAGACATGACAATTCCTAACCAAACCCCACATTTTTTAAATTTCGAAATTTTTTAAAATATTTTTATTAATTTCTATTTTTTTATTTTTATAAAAAATTAGTCTTAATTTTTTTAATTCTTTTCTATATATATTTTAATTTTTTTTCAAAAAAAAAGGCAAATCGATCCGATCCGGTCCGACCCAACTCAGTTCGACCCACTCGGCTCGTAAGGGCCAAGCTCCGACGACAGCCCAACCCCCTAACAAAAGCTCGTAGGCCCAATCGACAAGCCCTGGCCCTTTAAAATTAAACAGGGCCCAAGAAAGAAATCTAAACTAATCCTAACACCTAAACCCCAATTCGGCCTAGAGATAAATCAGCCCAAGCACGCAAGCCCAACCCTGACAAATCAAAACCCTACCCAGTTTGGTGGCTGTGACCCGAGTCATACCTCCTCTACTTAGGGTTTCTTGGCAGCGCTGACGGCAATGGCGACAGGCTTGACTACGACCGCGAGGTGGCAGGTGGCAGGTGGTGGCGGCAGAAGCGACAACGATGAAGTGTTGGTGCTGCGATGGGGCCGAACTAGTGTTGCGATGGTGGCAAAGGGGTCGAGCTGCTGGCGCGACGGTGTCGTGGGTTTGGCAGCAAGTACTGTAGGTCAATACTTGGAGGGCAACGGCGATGTCATAGCTTCAGGCTACAGACGTCGCAGGGGTAGCGGTGGCGTGGCAAGGGCTGCAATAGTGATAGCGTACGAAGTTGGAAGACGACGGCTCGGATGATGTAGGGTTGAGGCGGCGAGCTTGAGACAATGGAGCTCGTTGTTGTGGCGGTTCCTACGGCATCGGTGACAAAAGATGGAGGTGGCTACAAGTTGCAGGTGAAGCCAAAGCAATGGCGGCAAGTAGAGGCGCCGATGGTCAAAACTTTGGTGGCGACAGCGACCGAGGCAGCAGTGGGGGCAATGAACCCTATCACTCTCGAGCTCTCCCTTTGTCCTCCTCTGTTTCTTATCCCCCTCTCCCCTTCTTTTTCTTCCTTTTTTTCTCACTCACATGCCCCCTCATGTCTCTCTCTCGAGCTCCCTCTCTCCAGCTCTCTCTTTCTCTAGGTTCCTCGTTATTATTTTTTTTTGCCCCCTCCCCTATTTTCTTTTTGCATGCAAATTTCCACGCATGCCCTGCTCTTTACTGTCTCTCCATTGGTTCCCCATGCCTGCCCTTCTGCTGCTTTTGCTTTCTACAGGTTTTGTGTGCCCTAGGATGTCAGGGTGGAAGGAGGAGGGGGAAGGCTGGGGCCAAGCCACACGAGGAAGGAAAGAAAATGGTGGGCCAGCCGAAGGCCATATCTGGCCTAACCTAGCCCTTTCCACTTTTTTTTTTTTTTTTTTTTTAAATTAATTAATTAGTTAAATTTTTAATTAATTTTTTCATTTTATATATTTGAAAACACAAATTAGGTGTCAATAGCTGCCCTTCTTTGAATGTAGCGTTAAATAGGTTACATTCAAAGATAGAAGACACCTAAGTTATTTCGATGGTAGAGAGACCCTAGGTGCATAGTCACGTATTAGGTCGATAGAAATGACTCATAATTATGTAAGTGTGTTTTGTCAATAGGAAGAAGAAAGACCTCAAGTTACAGAAGCACACTGTATCATAAAAAGAAAGAGAAGAACTCCGGGCTACAGAAGCTTAGCGTGTCATAAGAAGAAAGAGAAGGACTTCGGGCTACATAAGCTCGCTGTGTCATAAGAAGAAGGAGGAGGACTCCGGGCTACAAAAGTTCGCCGTGTCGTAAGAAAAAGTAGGAGGACTCCAAGCTATAGAAGCTCGCCTTGTCGTAAGAAGAAGAAGAGGGACTCTAGGCTACAGAAGCTTGCCGTGTCCTAAGAAGAAGGAGGAGGACTCCGGCTACAGAAGCTCGTCGTGTCCTAAGAAGAAGGAGGAGGACTCCAGGCTACAAAAGCTCGCCGTGTCATAAGAAGAAGGAAGAGGACTCCGAGCTATAGAAGCTCGCTGTGTCATAAGAAGAAGGAAGATGACTCCGGATTACAGAAGCTCGCCGTGTCATAAGAAGAAAGAAGAGGACTCCGGGCTACAAAAGCTCGTCGTGTCATAAAAAGGAGAAGGACTTCAGGCTACAAAAGCTCGTCATGTCATAAGAAGAATGAGGAGGACTCCGGGTTACAAAAGCTCGCCGTGTCATAAGAAGAAGGAGGAGGACTCTGAGCTACAAAAGCTCGTCGTGTTATAAGAAGGAGAAAAAAGACTCCGGGCTACAGAAGCTTGCTATGTCATAAGAAGAACGAGGAGGACTCCAGGCTAAGAAGCTTGTCGTGTCATAAGAAGAAGGAGAAGGACTCCGGGCTACAGAAGCTTGCTATGTCATAAGAGGAAGGAGAATGACTCTGGGCTATAAAAGCTTGTTGTGTCATAACAAGAAAAATGAGGACTCTGAGCTACAGAAACTCATCGTGTCATAAGAAGAAAGAGGAGGACTTTGGGCTACAGAAGCTCGCTGTGTCATAAGAAGAATGAGAAGGACTCCAGGCTATAAAAGCCCGTCGTGTCATAAGAAGAAGAATGATAAGGTTTTTGGGCTATAGAAGCTTGCTGTGTCATAAGAAGGAAGAGGAGGACTCTGGGCTATAGAAGCTCACCGTATCATAAGAAGAAAGAGAAGGAAGTCTCACTATATAATAATGGGTTTTGACCATGTTAAAAATACATGGTTTTAAGGAAAACCCATGAACGTTTGTAGATGACATGGTTTAAGGTTGACCATGAACCTTTGGAGGTGACATGGTTTAAGGCTGACCATGAACCTTTGGTTTTTAGGGAAGCACCTGCTAACTTCTTGAAAACTGCATGACTTCACTGAGGAATCCTATCAAATTCGACTTAAGCAAATGTCATTAGGGGCGTCATCAAGAGACGTATTGCAAATATTGCGGCATTAATTGATCAAGCTAATCAAGCTAAGTCTCGATCGCTTCAAAAAAACATTCGATGTTAATCAATATCATGTGGCACAAAACCTGTCATCTTGTTCGGGATGTCTCATTAATCATCAAATTTTACAGAGTCATGTTCTTATCGAACGGTTATGACTCGTGAAAAATGCTCACTCAGCATGCCAAACTAGAGCTTCTTAGTTAGAAAGGGTTTCTTACAAACTCTTGATAAAATGGCTGCTTGATCACATCCATTCGTGTGGGAAGTAACTGATTGCTGAGGGTATCTCAGATAACTCATGTCAAAGGCTTTCAAAAACATTTGTGATGAGCACAATCTAATCGATCAAAAAGGTCTTTTGAAAGGACCGCAATATAGGTTTGGTCATGGGCTTACACAAATGGATTATTGCTTTGAGGTCAATAAAGGAACATTTATCGCTATCTTCATCAAGTTTACAAGTCGAGAACTTGGAAAATGAGACAAAATAGAATTATTTCCACTTCTTTAAGCAATAGCTTCTTTGTGGTATTCTCATTTTCACTCAAACCATCCCAATCATAAGAGACTTTGGAAGAAGGTTGTAATGTTGACTCGAGAGAGGCTCAAAAGACTTAAAATTTTCAAGGGGGGTTTTTAAGAGTCGATGATTATCATGGTATCGTGACTAGGTCACTCGACCTTTCAAAAGCATTTGGATTTTGAAACACAACACATCTCGAAAGTCCCTTGACTAATCATTTTTACATAGGAGCTTTGCTCCTCTCTCTAATTTCCTTTGCTCTTGCGATAGTTTTTTTTTTTTTACACAGGCGCTCGGACTTTGATAATTTTCTTTCGCATAAGATACAGCCTTTTTGCTCTTTTTCTTGACGGGCATTGGTCTTACTTTTACCAGATACACTGCTTTTTCATACCCCCTAATTTTGTCAAACTTTTTATTCTTTGAACTTTTTGAGCTCTTATGACTTTCGAGATGCTTTTCACATTTTCTCATAAATGTCAATTGCATGCGGTCAATCTTTATGCCTTGCCCCAATGAAGGGAGATGATCACCACTTGGGGTTTAAAAATGAACAATCAAGCCCAAATTGGTTAAAGCAACGGGTATCGGTGTTTGGGTAGAGAATGAAATGCTCTTCTTCACCTTAGGATGAGTCAAGCTCTAATGAGAATTCCTCTGAAGCTACCACCAAAAAAGTAATAGAATCTTTCTCAATTTTTCACTCTACAACGCGATCATAACCTACTATGCTGCCCCAATGTAGGGTCATTCTCGACAGGGGTACTTTGAAGGATCATCTTTGTTCGGCCCAAAGGGGTAGCAAGAGATTATTGCAATGCTTGGGGATTGATGAAGGAAACGCCTTTATCATTTCGATCTCTGCGCTCAATGCGAATGAATCCTTCATCCTAAGAAAATGTTGCTTTTAACTCAACTCTCAAAAGTGTTTGAAAGATGTGTTTGGAAATAAGCTTGCCTTTCTTCATCCTAAGCACTTCTTGTTTGGCATGGTTAACGTCTCCATTTCACTGTCGAGATCATCTAAATAGATCAATCTCCATAGGGAAATTTGATTCAAAGTGAATAACCCACAAAATGAGAAAACAATTTTGAGATAAAAATGATGTTCAAAAAGTTTGTGGAAAGTTTCCTCTCTTTTTTTTTTCCCTCAATTATTCATTTTTGTGCTTGTTTCTAGGAAAGTGCCAAAGGTCCTTTTTGTAATGGAAATTTTTTACTTTTTTTTTTTTTGAGAAAATGGGTACTTACCTGCGGCATGGTGTTTCGGTAACCTTATAAAGAATGTAAAAGAATATGTTAGTGCAAAAATATTTATGGATTAAAATGTTGGAAACGATACATTATTACCCTTCACTCACTTTTATCTTTTGAGTGCTAACATTTATTGGATTCACCCTCATGGATATTTGGTAACTCGATATTACCCTTCACTTGCATTTTGCCTTTAAGTATCTGATGTCTTCCTATCAAAGGAAAAAAGTATAATGTCAGAGACGCTATCAAAATGAGCAATTGGAACCGACACAAATTACCCTTCACGTGTTTTCGTTCTTTAGGTATGAACTTTCCCTAAAGTGGTTGGGATTGATTGAAAAATGACTGTGTGGCCCTGATTTTATCCATGAAAAGCACTTCTTTATTGTATACAACAATTTACAAAGTTCAATTCCTGCTTTTTCAAATGCTCGTTTTGAAGAGACGTTTAGCTGACAAGGAGCTGGAAAATTTTATATATGGATCATGAGATGTGTTTTTCAAGATCTTGCTTTGAAAGGAGAGTGGGTGCTCCCTGTTTCCACACTTGGGGACATTGTTCTTTAGATGCTTTGCCCCATTTATTGCATGCAAAGAAAAGATTGGACATGTTATTTCCACTCTTGATTGGAAATCATTTAGGAACTATATACATCCTTTTACCCCAAATGGATGGTCAAGTCTCAACATGCTTTCTTGTTAGAAGGCGATACTTCTACAATCAGTGTGCACCTTTTCCCCCATTCATCATCTGCAAGGAAGAAGAAATGTGATATGTTATTCCCGTACTCGACACAATTCATTTAGGAACGAAATATTTCCTTTTGTGATAAATTGGATGTCTTGTCATGTCTTATTGGAGAGAAATATTGCCGTTATAAGAATACTCGTTCGCTTTTGTTGGAATGGTATATAACTTGGCGCCCATGATGTAACCTTGGCAATGGAAAAGGAAATCATGTCAAAAAGGGTATCAAAAATGGATAATTGGAATCGATACAGTTTACTCTTCCTTCGACTCGCCTTTGGATGCTTGGCAACCTCCTTTATTTATCTCATCATGTAGAGTGAATGAGATCGATGGGCTATTTTGGCACCTAAGGCATTTGCGTCACGAATCTCTAATGTTGATTGCAGAAAGTTCTTGCAGTCAAATGTTTAGATGCTTTAATTGCCAAATTGTGCAAGAGCCCTAGTGCTAGCCTATTAGTAACATATGATGCGGCTCTTGATGAAACTCGTAAAAAAAAACAATGGTGACGGCGATGCCCAATTTCCAAATAAAGAAACTTCCTAGAACATAATTCAGCTTCATTCCGCCTCTATTGGAAGATTAGTGCCGACGATGCCTCGACGCATGTTTACTCCTCAAGTTCCATGAGCCTACACTTTTATCTTTTAAAATGGGCAGATGTCGATCTCAGATAAACTCCTCATTCTATCAGACAAAGCGATTCCGTGAAGAGAGGGTCTTAAGCAAAGCTTTATTGAAATTCATTTTGGAAGGTAAACGTAAATGTTCGCTTGAAACACTTCTGATTTTTTTTTAATGATGATTTTCATGAAACTGAATTCCATCATTAAAAAGAGTGAATCACATGATTTACAAAAGCACAATTGGATTCACAATTAAAACCTAAAATGGAAAACAAGATTCTTAACAAGAATAAGAATAATGATAAAATACAATAAACTCTTGTATAGATAAGAGTAAAAATCAACTCTTGTCCTAACTCTATAATTCATTTATTTATGTGGTCAAACACGAGAATGTCAAGGAGCATCATGCATAACCTGTGAAAAAAATGATAATGTCAGTATGTGAATGAGAAAATGATCTCTAAATTAGGTCACTTCTTAAAATAAAATCGAGGTGACGGTACATGCCCCATAGTCCTTACTACAAGATTTTTTGTATTTCACCAAGATTTTATCATAAGAGAAGACATCATTTAAAAAAAAAAAATCAATCCGCAGCCATCAATCGAACGTCCACTCCATTTCAAATTTTTCATGCAAAAGTGGCATTGATTTTTGAAAGATTGATTTGTGATTTCACTCCTGCAAAAATGAAGTGACTTTTGTTTTGAGAAATCTATATATAAAATGGAGAGAATTTGATTAAAAATGCAATTTCAATTGTTGTACCTCAATGTATAATTGCAATATGAATTTTTATTTTTTTCAAAATGCGAATTTGAGCCCATAACTAGAAATTTAAACAAAACCATGTGTTCAACAAGGCCAAATCAAAGTATTTAGAATTTGCATTCAATGTTCACTTATCAAGAGTGATTGCCAATTTTTTAATCATAAGCCTACAAACTAAGGGCGTTCAATCAATTTCCGCAAATTTCAAGATGACAATTCAATTAAAAAAAAGGTAAATAAAAAAAAAATGATACTTACCGTTGGGGACGACTTTTCTCTCTCTTATTTTTTTTTTAATTGCATAGACATACACAAGAGATGTGGTTCGATTTCTAATCTATACGGTTCAAAATGGAGCCATAGGATCACTGGACTGAGCCAGAAGATTGTGGCTAGGTTGTGTTACCCATGACTCCGGCTTCATCAAAGAATGAACCCGTGACGCATGGTTGCGCACCAAGGTGGGGACTTCTGACATTAAGAAAGAAATTTCGGGGTTGAGATCGGCGACTCGTACTACATGATTGTAGTCAGAGTAGTATCCACCTCAGCACCATCCTAGGTGATCCTATGCGGCCCATGTCCGGCAGCCAGTAGTGTGTGCCATGGTGTAGTGCAATGCAGGAAACACGGGCATGACAATTTATAGGCAAGCAACACTTCATAAATTCAAAACATGAACAATCATTCACAACTCCCCTTATAACTCTCAATTGCAAAAACATTTAACACCCATGTTAAGGACATACCTGATATCCTCGCTGTCAAACAAAACTTATTTTTGAACAAGATAAATTTAGGCCTAAGTCCTCTAAGGTCTAAAACCAATTTCCTAGCAATTCCCTAGCGGAGTCACCAAGCTGTCACGACCTACCCCTTTGGGGGAGGGAATAAGTTTAGGGGTATTGCCTAAAGGACGGACTTAAGGCCCACTGATTAGGCACGGGCTCTCCCAAGCCCATGCCCCACGTGACATTGAGATACCTTTAGGAATTTTGCAGAAAGGAGTCGCCACTAGCCTATTGGGGTCAGTTAGAAACCAAACGAGGCATGGGAGTATGCCATGCTTCCTACGAAACCAAAGAATCTAGGATAGGAGACTTGATTACACTAATTGATCAATTAGTGCTCTTTCGGTAGCTATTCTTGTTTATCTTAGAAAAAATGATTTTTGTCAAGCAGTTTGGATTGATTTTATACCTATCCACTAACATGTGAGGTGATCTTGTGGACGCGCAATTATTATAATAACAATCATAACTATCAAGATCATAATTGCAGTAAAATTGAGCACATGCAATCAAACATGCACAAATGTAATTAAATATGCAAATTAATCATGCTATATAATCAATGTGCAAGAAAATAAAGGCCTAATTATGCTAAAAAGACAAGACATGGCAATTCCTAACCAAACCCCACATTTTTAGAGCACATGCAATTAAACATCCACAAACATAATTAAATATGCAAATTAAGCACGATGCAATGGCGACAACGTATGGAGCTAGAGGGCGATGGCTCAGACGCGTGGGGTTAAGGCAGTGAGCTCGAGACAGCAAAGTTCACTGTTGCTGGTTGCAGGGGCAACAATGCTTAGGTGAGCTACTGTGGCAGTTCCTACGGCGTTGGCGATGGAAGATGGAGGCGGCTGCAGGTTGCGAGCGAAGTTGAAGCAGCGGCAGTAGGCGGAGGCGCCGATGGTCGAAACTCTGGTGGCAACGGCAACCAAGGCAGCAGCAAGGGTGATGAACCCTGTCACTCCCTCCCTCGAGTCTTGAGCTCTCCTTCTGTCCTCCTCTATTTCTCCTCCCCCTCTCCCCTTCTTTTTCTTCTTTTTTTTTTTCTCACTTACATGTCCCCTCACATCTCTCTCTCGAGCTCCCTCCCTCCAACTCTCTCTCTCTCTCTCTCTCTCTCTCTCTCTCTGGGTTCCTCGTTTTTTTTCTACCCCCTCCTCTCTTTTCTTTTTGCATGCAGATTCCCATGCATGCCTTGCTCTCTGTTGTCTCTCCGCAAGTTCCCCACGCCTGCCCTGCTGCTACTTTTGCTTTCTAAAAGTTTTGCATGCCTCAAGACGCCAAGGTGGAAGGAGGGAGAATGCTAGGGGCCAGGCCGTGCGCGGAAGGAAAGAAAAAGGTGGGCCAGGCCAAGGCCGAATCGGCCCAACCCAACCTTTTCCACTTTTTTTCTTTTCTTATTTTTAAAATTAATTAATTAGTTAATTTTTTTAATTAATTTTTTTCTTTTTATATACTTGAAAACACAAATTAGGTGTCAACACCTGTTTACGGAAGTCCACATATACCTCAGGATTAATTTAGTCCCTTACACTTCCACATGCTTAAAAAAACTGAAACGATAAAGATAATGGCACTATTAGTTCTACATTAGTTGTGATGTGCTAGGGACATCACAAATTCATTCGTAAAAGAATAGTGGAAACTCCAAAGTATATTGATTTGTGTGTTTAATTAATTAAATCGTGACCCCAAAGTTAAGATCAATATGGGTTTGGGAGAGTTCAAGCTAAGTATTTATTTAGTAATCTATTAAAATTTCCTTGATAATTCACCTAGGAAAGTCACTACAAGCTTCCTACTTAAATTGCAAAAGCTCATCTATTCGTGCCCCCTTGTTTTAATTCTTTATTTTGGACCCAACCATCACATCTAACGTTCATGATTGTTATATTACTTTTTTTTCCTTTTTTATACTCCAATCTTCCATTTTGCTTATTTAATTAAACATCTCAACAAGAAATTGCACACCAGTCCATTTCACAATATGAAATCTAAAAATTAATATAGTTCCATTTAAGTATTATTTAACTTATGGTTTCTACAATAATAAAATTATAACTTCATTTAGAGTTACAAATTCATTTTCCTTCTATTATAATTAAGTGTTTTCATAAGTTTTTGAAATTGAGAATTGACATGATTCTCTCCTCCTAAGAATCAGCCTATAACTAGATTAATTGATATTTGACTGGACCTCACAAAATTATTAGTAGCTTGTCTAATTAGGGACTGTGACATGTTAAAATTTTCAATTCTGCTTTCAATTAAATAAATCGGGCTTTTCATCTACATGCTTATAGTGTTATTCTCTAAGCTGATCACTCTCGAGATAACTAATCTATCTGGAAAAGTCATTAAGGGATTTTGATGCAATAGACTTGAAAATTCAACTATGAATCAGCTACTCGACTGTGCTCATCTACAAAGATCATTATGACATAATTAAAAATTGATTAGAGATCAGAGATAGGTCGATTTGACTGAGATGTCTGGCTAAACATGAGTGATTTCACCAAATTACAAAATTCTTGTCGATCGGTACTAAACTGATTTTTCTGTCGTTTTGGTACCCTGTGTCCGTATTTGAAATCTCGAGATTTTCACAACCACCGAGAGTCACCAATGTGTCGAAAAGATGCATTATGGCCCGAAAAAAATCGACCACGATTAATTGCATTAAAAATTTCTAAAAGTTACCAAATAACCTAAGTCACGCTAAAATCACGCTAGATTGAAATTAATCGCGAATTTGAATCTGATTTCAAAAATTGAAACTTCTGTCATGTCATGTGTCATTTTAGGAACATTGACTCACCCTCCGAAGATTTTTCTACAAACTGAGATTTTCGGCAAAAAGTCAAGATAGGGTCGTTTTTGTCCAAAAAATTCAGGGGACCATTTTTAATCGCGTATTTGGGATGCAAATAGGTTCTTTTGACAAGGAAAAATGGCAATTTAATCGAGGAATCAATGATGGAATTTTTTAGGGCCGAATTGAATTAATTCAAGAGGGGATTGAAAAGGAATTGGAGGAGATTTGTGCAAAATTGGTAGCCCCCCATGCCTCAACCCTTTGGACCTCTTAAATAGCTTCCTAAGGAAGCTTTGGTTGCTGCAAGTTGCTGAGGAAGCCAGCTCATACTTGTTGGGGCCTCTTCAAGGAGACAAGAGGTTAAAAGGATGGCATGGAGGGACCCTCAAGGCTGTTAGCTGTCCCTTTCTCCTCCCTTCCGTCGACTTCCCCATTTCCGAGCAGCAGAGGAAACTCCAAAATTGCAGAGAAGGAAGCCAGCAACCTCCCCTTGTCAAGCCCCGATTCTCAAGCGCATGCCCATCCCTCACTAGTCGATTAAATAGTGACGTCCCAAGACGCATCGCCGACCCATTTAATTTAATACGCATGCGAAAGCATATAATTAATCCCTAAACAATAAAACAATGGGATAAAAAAAGTAGGGCCACAGATTTTGAAATCTGAACAACTACACCTATATACATTGCAAACCATAATGTATATTATACAATATGAACTAGATAAGTCGGGTCCTACTCAAACCAGTCAAAAAACAAAGTCTACAGACAGGAGTGGGGGTTCCCGATCTACTTCGAGTCATCATCATCCTCGATCTCTCCTTCTTCCACGCTCCAGTTGGAGCCTTCAGCAAACTACCCTGGGGACTTTGCTACTACAAGAGCCAGGTCTACTGCATCTACTATTGAACCTTGAGAAGGATTAGCTGTCCCCTTTCCAAAAGCAACCTCCAGGATGTACAGAGAAATCTCAAATTCCGAAATAAGACCCTCTCTAACCATCTTGAGCATGAGAATACCACGATTTGTATCGGTGGGGCACCTTGTGGGTGAGACTCTCATTAACCCAAATCGTGGATTTCACTAGCTCATAAGTCCAACCCCTATGGCTCCCATGCAACGAAAAATAAGATGTATGCTCTATAACACTCTTCGGTCGTCCAAAATACTGAGGAGCGGCCATTTCAGGACCTGAAATGTTATCCCACAACAGGGTGAGACTATGTCTCAATGAGTTCTACCCCCTAAGATTCGATTAAGAAGAAAATACACCCTAAGGGCTGCCTAAACACAATCACAAGGTATAAGACTTACTTGGGCCTCCACTTCTTTCTACAAATCAGTTTAATTCATAAACTCGCAATCATAACATCCAATCAATTCGGATTGACTCATCGATCAATCAACTCAATCGATTACATGTCATCACGATATTTTTTTTGGTCAACTCATCTCATACTATCTATAAGTCCGATTATATCAAGACTACTCACTGCTAAGTTAATAAATAGATAGTATAGCTCACATCTGAGATGATCGGGTATACTGCTCTCTATCTAAGCTTCTATATCACCTGTAGGCTGATATAGTATACTGACATTACTCAATCTAAGCCGATAAGGTATACTGCTCTCTGCTAAGCTGACATATCGTCCGTAAGCTGATATAGTATACCGGTATATTGTTCTCTATCTAAGCTGACATATCGCCTGTAGGCTGATATAATATACCATCCCAACCATACAACCAATTCAACATTTTATCGTTCCCGATAAAATAGCCATGTGTGGGTACACAATCAGCCTTAACCAAAATATAATAATTTCACTTTTGAATCCCTTACCAATTTCAATAGTCCCAAAATAGATTTTTAATGCTGTAGACCGACGCTCGGTAATTTTCCAATCAATTACCAGAATTAAACAAATTTGGGAATAAATTCCTAATTTCTCAATTCACTCACAATCAACACAAATTAGAGCTCAATTAAATAAACAGAAAGCACTACTGATATCAGCACGTAATTCCGATTACTGGCTATCCCGATCTACTTTTCGGAAAATAAATAAATAAATAGGAAAATTAATTAAATAAATGTAATAAATAGACTTAGGCCCAAAAAAGCCTAATTGGAAGCCGAGATGGGCCCAAAAAATTACCTAACATGCATCGGTAATTAATTAAATTCACTAATCTAATCTTAATCACATAATCCATGCTTAACCTAAACTAATCAATCCTTAAGTGTCATCAATCTACTAAGCGAGGATTAGTGAGTTAAACTCACTTGTTTAACAAACCGCTCAGTTCAAATTGACGGGGATGCAACGGGGCTCGATCTTCTCCAAAGTAGCGATGGCCTTTGAGCATGGATCAAGCCCGAAAATTGGCCCGCAAAGCCTCACGGGTTGCTGGACTTGATGTTGCACGACCAACTTTGTTGGTCAAGTTGTTGGTGGCACAACCCAAGGAGGGTTGATGGGAATAGTTGCTACAATCATCCAACAAAAATTCAATGGAGGGGACGCCAAAGCGTGGAGGATTCGTGGGTAGAAAAGGGCAGGTTGGTGGCATGGGCAAAGTTGCAAGGTTCTTCCACAAAATCGAAACAAATGAAAGAGAAATTGCAGTGGAACGGGCGAGAGAAAAAAAAGAAGGAAAAAGGGATGGGGGCATGTTGGTCAAGCAGGGAAAGGGATGAAAGGATAAGATAGAATCAAGAAAAGTCAAATAAGAGGGAGGAGAAGTGAGACACGGCAGAGAAAAGGAGGGAACGTCGGTGGGGGGAGGGATTCACATGAGAGAGAGAGAGAGAGAGAGAGAGAGAGAAAGGAAAGGGAATGTGCGGCCAAGTGGGCAAAAGAAAAGGAAATAAAAAAGAAATCCTAAAACTCAAAAATCTTGGTCCCACTTTCTCTTATTTAGTCCAATTTGGTCTCCAAAAATCCCTATGCTAAAGTACTTGATCCCCACTTGCTTTCTTGCACCAAATTTCCCCCGAACAACAAGTCTTGGACAACAAAAACGGCAATTTCCTTCAATTCCGAATTCTGATTCATTTTTTTCAAAATCCGATTTTCTGAACAAACTTCTCCAATTGAGGTTCAATTTGGATGAAGAAAAAGTTCACACAACTTTCTTTCACCAAGTAACTCACGCCAGAGGCCAAAAATCTCTTCCAAATTGCCAATCTGAATTCCCATTCGTTTTTCGAATCGTTTGAATTGATTTTCCGTAAAAATCCTGAACTCGCCGAAAAAAGTCCTCGAAAGATGAGTCGAAATTCCTAAAATGACCTGTGACATGAAAGAATTTTCAATTTTTGAAAGTAGATTCAAATTCACGGTTAATTTCGCTTTAGCGCATTTTTAGCGTGAACTAGGCTACCAATAGGTTTCAGAAATTTTTAGTGCAAATGACTCGTGGTCGATTTTCTTCAAGCCACAATGAACCTATTCGACTCATTAGCAACTCTATGGACACAAGGTACCATAATGATCTCTACAGATGAGCACGATTGAGTAATCAGGTCCTAGTCGATTCCTCAAGTCTATTGCATTAAAATTCCTTAATGGCTTCCCTAGATAGTCTAGTTATCTCGAGAGTGATCAGCTTTAAGAGCAGCTCTATTAGCGCATCGATGAAATGTCCGATTAATTTAATTAAAAGCATAAGTGAAACATCCAGGATGTCACACCCCTAGTCGTCGAGCAACCTACTGAACCGCCATAGCCCCGTTGTGTAGCCGTCGCACCCTACACGCCAGCCCGCGCATTCTACGCTTGTTCCACCGTCCAAGCAGCATCGTTCACTCCTGCTTGATGTCCAGCAGGTTGCCCGGGTCGGTGTGAAGGTCATCAGAGCTTAGATCACCGCCATCCAACAGTTGCTTAGACCCGCAACAGCTCTGCTGCCCGTCCCTACGTGTTTCAGCCCCAACTAGCTACTTAGCCTCCTCCTCAGTCAATCGTCTAAAACCGAAACCCTTGGGTCTACTAAGCATTATTTGGCCCATTTCCGAGCTCTTCTGGACCTTGCTTGGTGCCCCCCCTTTGGAGTTTATGGCCCGTCTTCGCGTACCTATCGAAGCGAACTAACCAGAATGCTAATCCAATAAGTTTACTCACTAATCTCCATTTAGAGAGTTAATTATGCTTAAAAATTTATTAGTTTAGGTTAAGTATGGATTATGTGGTTAGTTAGAACATATTAGTGATTTAATCGTTCGATATTGCATATTAGGTGGTTAAAGTAGCGCAATCAGCAAGTAAATAGGTCATAGTATTTATCTAGATAGGTTCGGAAAAATTCCGAGCCCGTCTTGGCTTTTAATTGGGCTTTTCTGGCCTAAGTTACATTTATTGGTATTTCTTAATTAATTTTGGTAATTATTTAATTAATTATTATTTTTCGGAAATTAGATCGTGATAGCCAATGACCAAAATTTCGTGCTAATTGCAATGGTATGATTGATTTTATTTTTTTATATGAGTGCTAGATTGTGCAATTTGTGTGTGAATTGAAATTTTGGGAAATTATCCCAAAATCTATTAATTTCGGTATTTAATTAGAAAATACCGAGCATCAGTTTACAACGCCAAAAATGTGTTTATGGATCATGAAAATTAGTGGGATTTTCAAAATGGAAAATATTGTATTTTGGTTAAGGCGACCATGTGCCCACGCATGATTATTTTTATTGGGAATAAGAAAAATGGTGAAATTGTTAGATGATCAGGATGGTATACTATATCAGCCTACGGACTTTGATATATCAGCTTAGTGTAAGTATTATACCGGTATACTATATCAGCTTGAGGGCTTTGATATGTCAACTTAGAGCAAGTAGTATACCTTAGTAGCTTCTGGTAAGCATTGTCAGTTTACTATATCAGCCTAAGGGCCTTGATATGTCAACTTAGAGTGAGATATACTATCTATCTTCAGCTTAGGATGAGCAATCCTTGATGTGATCGGACTTTATAGATAGTATTAAATGAATTGACTGAGAGATGGTCTTGATAACATGGAATCAATTGGATCGATTGATCGATGGCTCAATCTGATTTAATGATTGGAATTGTTGAAATGATTGGTTGAATATGCAAATTGTACTAACTTGCAGGAAGGAACGAAGGCAAAGGTAAGTCTTCTAACTTATGTTTGTGCTTAGGCATCCCTTATGGTGTATTTTCTTCCTAGTCGAGACTTAAGGGGTGAACTTGCTGAGATGTCGTCTCACCCCGTTGTAGGATAACACTTTCAAGTCCTTAAATGGTAGCTCCTCCCAAGCATTTTGGCCAACCGAAGAAGGTCACCAAGCAGAGGTGTTATATTCCGCATCATGGGAACCCGAGGGGATGGGTCTATGAACTCGTAAGGTCCATGGTTTGGGTTGATGTGGGTCTACCCCCATAATGTACCCCTTCAATATTGATCATGGTATCGTCGTGAGCAGAATGGATAGAATGAGGGTCCTATACCAAAGGATGAGGTCCCTATGTCGGTGCTGGAGGTTGCTTTTGGAAAAGGCATAGCAAATCCTCCTGGTGGTTCAGTGGTAAACCCGGATCTTTCCGATCTAGGTACCCCGGAGTACTTAGTCAAAGAATTGACTGATTAGAGGATCTAGCCTCTACCCCCCCTTTTTTGCAGACCTTGTATATATCGGCTATCATTTTATGTGACTTTGTTTGTTATGTATAAAGGTGTGGTTTGGTTTTCAAAAAAATTATGGTCTTACTTTCCTATCCCATCTTGTTGTTGTCTAGGGATTTATTATTCGCTTCCGTGTGTGCATTAAAATGAATGGGTTAGTGACACATCTTGGGATGTTGCAAATTAATTGACCGCTAAAGGATGGGCATGTGCTCGGATGATCGGGGTGTGACATCCCTGTTTAATAGTATCAGAGTAAGGTTAGTGGTTGGAGTGATAAGGTGCGATGGTTTATGGGATAGTTGGTAGGATTAGCCTTTATTTCATGCTGATGCCTGTCTGTGATAGTTGACTTGGTAGAATTGTTTGTTTGTGTGTATCGCTCAACTTCTAATTCTGTGTGGAATTGGAAGGCAGGTTTCTATAGAAAACTTGCAAGATGAGTGATCAGGAGCAAAAGACTCCTAGAAAGTGTACTATAGTGCTTGTTACTCGGGGTAGGATGTCGACGAGGGTTGGTAACCGAGGAGGCCATTGTAGAGCGCCAACTCATGCTAGTGCGAATGGAATAGCACCACTGCCTGTTGGCGCTAAAGTAGCAGCTCCTAGTGATCCCAGGTTCGAAGGGATCATGCAAGCACTTGAAGCAATGAGAGATTTGATGGGGCAGCTGGCCCAGAATCAAGCCGCCGCCACTGCCGCCGCCACTCAAGCTACTGCTACTACTGCCATTGCTGCCATTGCTGCACCTGTTGAAGTTCCAGCTAGAAACATAGTTGTGGAGAGGGAGAGACCGATCCATAAGTTGGTGGAGCAATTCTTGAAGCTGAACCTACCGAGGTCACTAGTACTGAAGATCCCAAGACTGCCTCGCTATAGATTCAGGACCTTGAAAAGGCTTTTGCACTTCTGAGGTGCAATGAGGAGGAAATAGTTGTCCTGGCAATATATCAACTACAAGGTAACACGAATACCAGGTAGAGAGCCACCAATGGTACAATATTTCCGGAAGGCATGGTCCTTGTGTGGAACACTTTCCTTACAGCCTTCAATAACAAGTACTTTTCGGGTAGTGCTTGAGAACAGATAATGGAGGAATTTCAATGCCTCCGGCAAGGAATGATGATTGTTGAATAGTATGAGGTCAAGTTCGCGAAGCTTTCTCAGTATGCTCCGAGGTTGATAGAGAATCCCGAAGACAAGACTTGAAGGTTTAAGAATGGCCTTCGACTAGAGCTGAAAAACCCACTAGTGTTGTTTGAACTAAAGGACTATCATGAGGTGTACAATTGAGCCCACCTAATAACAAACAAGCCACCTCATCTAGATCGAGGTTTAATTCAAAGAGGCCCATGACCGGAGGAAGGTTCCATGTTCCACCCAACAAGAAGGGTGGTGTGGCATCCGAGAATTTCGACAACCCTTGGATGCACGGCAGTTCGTGATTGAGTGACAAAAGTATCATCAGATTATGCCGTTGGTGCTATACATGATCATTGGCTCGTATTATTGTTGGACCACTACATTTCTTTTAGCGATGGTCTAATTGACGAGTAAGCTATAGTCTTGTCAAAAAACTTTCATAGGTGTGAGTAAGACCAACCTCGTTTGTATACTTTTGTCGACATCAAAAAAATAACGACACATTGTGGATTGATGAATTTATTTTCGGACTTCATCGTTGACACCGATGTTAGACCCTGTCAATTTATGTACACATTTTCTCTCGATGACACGACCCAACTAGACCACCTAAGTGAATACAAAATAAAAGAAGAATTTGGATTTTTACCAATTGAATTTTTGAGAATTGAGAGGACGGAATTTGGCCGTGCGCGAGAACACGCAAGCCCTCGCGGAGGGAAGGAGTCAACTAAGTTAAGTAGTGTTGACTAAAGCTTTGTTGATGATGGCCACGTGGTTTTGGTGTGGGGCTACCAACAGAACTCAGGCAATCTTCAACTGAAGACACGCCACTTCCACCTGCCCCTTGTTGTTGTAGCCACCGAATGCTTGCATGCAAGTTGACTAAATTGTCAACAAAGTGAGGAACAAAAGAGATCAAAGGTTCGGATGGGTGGAGAGGAGAGAGTAGAGCCGAAAACCAGAGAGTGAGCGAGTGAGCGAGTGAGAGAGAATCCGTGAGAGAGAGCAAGCGAGCGAGCAAGCAACCTTCTACCATTGCTGATCATCTAACCTTTGTTGTTGTCGTTCACTTTAGCCGCGTCTCACCTCATGCTGTCGAGCTGCATCGTCGGACCAATCCTGTTTTGCTTGAAATTGAGCTAGAGAGCTTGAGGCAAGTAGAAGTTCATTAATCTATGTTATGCACGCTGTGATTATATGGCGAAGTGCTGGTAGATGTGAGAAAATGCTGAAATGAAAACTACATGTTGGAGTTTTGGATGATTGAGATGAAGATAGAGCATTGTTCTGTGGAGGGTTAAATGTATTGTTGTTGTGCTGTGTTGGATTGAACTTGATGAGTACTAGATTGAGTTAAACATGAAGATAGGAGTGAATCTATTGAAATCAGTACATTGTTTTGTAGAGAACAGCATGACCATTGGTGACTCCTTGAATTTTCTGTAATTATCTAGTCAGAATTAGACTTTAAACCTTTAATAAAATTGTAGGCTATATGTTTAGGAATAACGTATCAAAATTTGAGAATAAATGGACAAGTTTTGGTCAGTAAAACGATTTTCCTTATAAATGTTAAATCTGGAGGCTATTACAGAATGTCAATAAAGAGTATAGCGATTACTGATCTTGATACAATGAATCTGACTTAGTGTTCTTCATGAAACATTTTCCTTTAGGTCTTGTTTATAACATATCCAAAATTCAGAGTTTTCTGAGTTCATTTATAGGTTATTCCGAAATTTTCATTGAAACTGCACATTCTGGTTTTTAAGCTGTTTTACTCCGACTTTGCTCAACTGATTTCAAAAGTGAATGCATCTTGGGTTGTTATGTGATATGATGATATTGGCATTGGCATATCATGCAATATTGAGATGTGATGAGACTTGAGACATTTTTTCATTGCATTGAAAAGTGTTTTTGGAAATTAATATGTTAATTGATATCGTTGGACCCTTGGGTCAATGATGCCACGGGAGTCGGGATGCCAAGGGTTCGAATGAGTTGATGCCCTTTGGATGCTTGGTTGTATTATGAATACATGCCTAGAGATTTTCCCCGGGAGTGTCGGGATGCCCAGTTGTATTATGATACATGCCCAAAGGGTGAGGGGTTGTATTATGATGCATGCCCGGAGGGAAGGGGTAACCATTTTTTTGGCGAGCCCCGAAGATTCTTCATGATACCAGGTGGGATGCGAGATGCCTAGAGGTGTAACGAAACACACTCTGGATGCCTAGTTGTATTATGAATACATGCCTAGAGGCTTTCGCAACGCTAAAGTGGGTGTGAAATCTCAAAAGGACACAAACTTTGGTCCTCTAGGGGGATAAAACCATTTGAATGATTAAAACGGATGATTATATTAAGTGTGAGTATGGTCTGGTTATGGGACTAAATTGTATGGCATGGAATGGGACGTGTCATTACAGTTTGGCCCTATGATCGAGACTGGTGTAACTGGACATGATGCATTTTGATTCTTTTGAAATCACGTTTGGCCATTGCATTAAATGATTTCATTATTTTGATGCATATTTATCCTCTGACTACCTGTTTTTGTCTATCATGCATGAGTCTAGATATTGATGGTACTACTTCATATAACTTGATGAATCTTTTACTGCTGAGTAGTTGTATTCACCCCTTTTGGAGACTAACATTTCAGACTAGACAAGATACCTCTGTTGCCATCGCCACCAGCAGATAGATATGATCGCGAGGAGGAGGATAGCAGAGGAAGGAACTTTTGGACGCCGACACTGATCAATGGACTTTAAGTACACAACTGTTGGAAAAAATGTTGGTCATCTTTTGAAGTATAGCCGAGTATAGAAAACTACGGCATTTTGATGTACCGACGAATGATGTCCATCTGGCCTATGTAAATAAAAATGTTCGGCTTTTACTTATAAATGTGTTTAGTTGGTGTGCATCTTTTCTGAATATAGGGAAGGGAGTTGTTGGATATGCTTCTGGCATATAAAATGCGCAGGGACTAATCTAAAAGATATAAACCCCCAGGATTGATAGACCTTCAGGTCAAGTAAGAGAAAGGTAAGCGAACTATGGCGACCCAATGGATCGAGGGCCGTTCAGGGGTGCCACAAGTGGAATTGGAAAGCCAACGCCAAATCAAAATGGCATATGTCACTTATGTGGAAGACGACATGGTATGACCTCGTTCCCTCGAAGAACGGGCGCTTGTTTTGAGTGTGGCCAACAAGGTCACATGGCCAAAGATTGTCCTAGAAGACCGATGGGACAACAGCAGTTACTGCCATCACCACTGATGGGTCAGATAAGGGGTGTCGCGCCACAGTTTACACCACAAGGTGGGCAAAACAGACCTCCAGCTCAGGGGACAATATATGCCATCACTAGAGGTCAGGCAAATGACGCGCCTAATGTAATTACAAGTACATTTTCACTAAACGACCATACTGTTTATGCTTTATTCGACCCTCGCGTGACTCATTCTTTTATTGCTGAGCAATATGTTAAGCTGATAGGATTAAGTCCTGAGTTGCTAGAGTCAATGGTTAGCATATCTACACCATTAAAAGATAAGGTATTATCTGCATTGAGTTGTTCTAGTTGCAAGTTAGTGATTAGTGAGCAAGAGGGAATGATAGAATTATTAGTTCTAGCCATGTATGACTTTGACTTGATAATTGGCATAGACTAGCTCACCAAACAACGAGAGATGAACTGTTATCATAAAGCGATTCAGGTTAACCCGTTAGAGGGTGAAAGTTTCAAGTTTATCGGGAGTCAAGGATGACCCTCGATTACTTTAATCTCGTCATTTGAGGCAACCCGTTTGTTAGATAAGGGTTGTCAAGGTTACCTGGCAACTGTCATGGATACGATAGTTGAGGAGTTGAAGATTAAGGATATCTCAGTGGTGCAAGAATTTCCAAATGTATTCCCGAAAGATTTGCCAAGCTGATCGCTAGAGAGAGAGATTGATTTTGTGATCGAGTTAGCACCTGGAATAGAGCCAATCTCGAAGGCTCTTTATCGGATGGCGTTATCTGAGTTGAAAGAACTAAAGGTGCAGATGCAATAATTGTTGGATAAGAGATTCATATATCCCAGTGCATTACCTTGGGGAGCACCAATTCTATTCATGAAGAAAAAAGATGGTTCGTTGTGTCTGTACATCGACTATCGTCAACTCAATCAAGTAACGATCAAGAACAAGTATCCACTCCCGAGGATCGACGACTTGTTTGATCAACTATAAGGAGCGTCGATATTTTCGAAGACAATGTATCATCAGTTGAGGATCAGGAAGGAGGGCATTCCAAAGTCAGCATTTCATACTTGATACGGCCATTATGAGTTCATTGTAATGCTGTTTGGATTGACGAACGCTCCAGTTGCTCTTATGAATTTGATGAACCGAGTTTTTAAAGAATATCTGAATCAGTTTATGATCGTGTTCATTGATGATATTCTGGTGTATGTGAGAAGTGCTGAGTATGAAAGTCATCTGAGATTGATACTTCAAACCTTGAGGAATCATCAATTGTACGCTAAGCTCAATAAGTGCGAGTTTTGGTTGACTCAAGTAGCATTTTTAGGTCACGTGATTTCAGGCGAAGGAATCTCCGTGGACCCGTCCAAGATTGAAGCAGTGATCAATTGGCTAAGACCAATTACAATGATAGAGATCATAAGTTTTTTGGGTTTGGCAGGTTACTACAGAAGGTTCGTGGAAGGATTTTCAACCTTAGCATCACCATTGACCCGACTTCTGAAGAAGGAAGAGAAACTTGTATGGACAAACAAGTGTGAGCGTAGCTTCCAAGAGCTTAAGCAGAAGCTGACTATCACACCTGTGCTGACCATTCCATCTGGTCTTAGAGGATACGAGATATATAGTAATGCATCATTCAAAGGACTAGGTTATGTGTTGATGTAACATGGTAGGGTTGTTGCATACGCCTCCCATTAGTTGAAACCTCATGAATAGAATTACTCGACGCATGACTTGGAACTCGCAGCGATCATTTTCGCTTTGAAGATTTGGAAACATTATTTGTGCGAAAAAAGATTGCATCTTTTCACTGACCATCACAATCTCAAGTATCTATTCTCTCAGAATGAGTTGAATATAAGACAGTGTCGCTAGATGGAACTCCTGAAGGATTACGATTGTGATATTCTGTATCACCTGAGAAAAGCAAATAGGGTCACCGACACTTTGAGTCGAAAGACTTCAGTCACACATATGCTGGTTAAAGAATGAAATTTACTCAAGAGAGCTCAAGATTCAGTATTCAAATTTAAGGTAGGCCACCTTTCGAATCTTATGGCCACCCTCATAATTGAGCCAGATGTTCAGGATTAGAATAAAGGCACTTTAGTGGACAGACCCAAATGCTCAGAAGATTCTACAAAAGGATACCGATAAGAGAAACGCTTATTTTCAAAGTTCTGAGGATGGAACACTGAAGTTTTGAGGACGATTGTGTGTACCTAACGATGTAGAGTTTAGAAAGGAGATCTTATCAGAAGCTCATCGTAATAGTTACAGCATTCATCCTAGCAGTACGAAGATGTATTAGAATCTGCGTCAACATTATTGGTGGTTTGGTATGAAGGCAAACATCGACAAGCATGTTGCCAGGTGTTTGACGTGTCGGCAAGTGAAGGCACAAAGATTGTAAGCCGGAGGACTCCTACAACCTCTCAAGATCCTAGATTGGAAATGGGAGCACATCACGATGGATTTTGTGACAGATTTACCAAGGAGTCAGAGGAGTAATGATTCTATTTGGATAATGGTTAACAGATTGACAAAGTCGGCTCACTTCATCGCAGTACGGAAGGACCTTGATTTGGATAGACACACAGTGTTATACATGTGTCAAATTGTTCATTTGCATGGCGTGCTGATGACAATAACTTCAGACCAAGACTCGAGATTCACAGCTGTATTTTGGAAGAGCTTGCAGGCTGCTTAGGAACGAAGCTATAGTATAGTGCGGCATATTATCCTCAGATGGATAGCCAATCTGAGAGTACGACTCAGACCCTCGAAGACATGTTGTGAGTTTGCGTGCTAGATTTCAAGGGAAGCTTAGAGGAACAACTTCATCTTGTCGAATTCACCTACTACAATAACTACCAGCAAAGCATCTAGATGGCTCCTTTTGAAGCGATGTATGGTATAGCATGCAGAACGCCAATGTGTTGGGATGAAGTCGGGGAAAAAAAGATCACAAGCCTAGAGTTGGTTTAGCAGTCAGTGGATGCAGTTGCAATCATCAGAGGCAGATTAAAGACCGCTCAGAGCCCGCTAGAAAAGCTACGCAAATAAGTGCCGGAGACCATTGGAATTTCAAATTAGTGATCACATTTTTCTGAAGGTGTCACCAATGAGGGGTACTTCACGCTTTGGCAAGAAAGGAAAATTGAGTCCGAGGTATGTAAGTCCATTTGAGATTCTTGAAAGAATCGGGGTCCTAGCGTATCATCTTGCATTACCACTGAGACTAGCACAAGTGCACGACGTCTTTCACATGTTAATGTTGACGAAGTATGAGCCTGACCCTACCCACATGCTTAATTTTGAGAAATTGGACAAGGATGAGAGAGTGTCGTATGTGGAAAGCCCGGTTCAGATCGTGGATCGGAAGGAATAGATTATGCATACCAAGACCATCACATTGGTTAAAGTAGTCTAGCAACACCACGGTACTGAAGGAGCAACCTAGGAGAGTGAAGAGTCGATGAGACGACTGTACCCCCACCTTTTTGTTTAAAGTATTGTAATGGTTTAAATTTCCATGATGAAATTTTTATCAAAGGGAAAGAGTTGTGACATCCTAAAATTTTCAATTTTACTTTTTATTAAATAAATCGGGCATTTCATCGACAGGCCTATAATGCTATTCTCTGAGCTTATCACTCCTAAGATAACTAAACTATCTGGGGAAGTCATTAAGAGATTTTGATGCAATAGACTTAAGAATTTGACTAGGAATTGACTACTCGATCATGCTCATCTACAGAGATCATTACGGTAGAGTTAAAAATAAATTAGAGATCAGAGATAGGTCGGTTCGACTGGATATATGGCTAAACATGGATGATTCCACCAAATTGCAAAATTCTCATCGATCAGTACTAAATTGATTTTTCTGTTGTTTTGGTACCCTATGTCCATATTTGAAACCTTGGAATTTCACGACCATCAAGAGTCACCAATGTGTTGAAGAGGTGCATTGTTGCTTAAAGAAAATTAACCACGGGTCAATTGCACTAAAAGTTTCTAAAAGCTACCTAGTAGCCTAGGTCACGCTAATATCACACCAGATTGAAATTAACAGCGAATTTGAATCCGATTTCAAAATTTGAAACTTCTATCATGTCGTGAGTCATTTTAAGAACGTCAACTCACCCTCCAAATATTTTTTTACAAACCGAGATTTTCGGCGAAAAGTCAAGGTAGGGCCTTTTTGTCCGAAAAATTTAGGGAACCGTTTTTTATCGCGTATTTGGGATGCAAGTAGGTTCTTTTGATGAGGAAAAATGTCAATTTAATCGAGGACTCGATGATGGAGTTTTTTAGGACCAAATTGAATTAATTCAAGAGGGGATTAAAGAGGAAATGGAGTAGATTTGTGCAAAATTCATAGCCCCCCATGCCTCAACCCTTTGAACCTCTTCAATAGCTTCCTAAGGAAGCTTTAGCTACCACAAGTTGCTAAGGAAGCCAGCCCATACTTGGTGGGGCCTCTTCAAGGAGACAAGAGGATAGAATGATGGCATAGAGGGACCCTCAAAGCTGTTGGTTGTCCCCTTCTCCTCCCTTCAGTCAACTTCCCCATTTCCAAAGTAGAGGAAACTCCAAAAATTGTAAAGAAGGAAGCTAGCAACCTCCCCTAGTCGTCGAGCAGCCCGCCGAATCGCCGAAGCCCCGCTGTGTAACCATCGCGCCTTGCACGCCAGCTCACACGTTCTGCACATGTTCTGCCATCCAAGCTACGTCATTCACTCTTGCTCGTCGTCCAACTGTGAAAGCCTAAATTTTCAGAATTTGTTTTCAATTAAATAAATCAAGCCTTTCATCGACGCGCCGATAGTGCTATTCTCTAAGCTGATCACTCATGAGATAAATAGGCTATTTAGGGAAGCCATTAAGGGACTTTAATGCAATAGATTTGAGAATTCGACCAGGATTCGACTGCTCGACCATGTTGATCTACAAGAGTCATCACGGCACCATCAAAAATCGATCGGAGATCGGAGATAGATCAATTCGATTGCAAAATTCTCATCAAACGGCACTAGACCAATTTTTCTATCATTTCTGTATCAGGTGTCCATATTTGGGATCTTGAGATTTTCACAACAACTGAAAGTCGCTAATGTGTTATAGATGTATATTATGACTTGAGATAAATTCATCACAGGTCAATTGTACTAAAAATTCCTAAAAGTTACCCGGTAGACTAGGCCACGCTAAAATCACATTGGATTGAAATTAACCGTGAATTTGAACCCAATTTCAGAAACTGAAAGTTCTGTCGTGTCACGATCTATTTTAGGAATGTCGACTCATCATTTGAAGAATTTTCGGAAATTTCAAGATTTTTATGGATAATCAATTCATACATTGCGGAAAAATAACAGAATTTTGGATGGGCCAAGTTAAAGGAAATTTGGACTTTTAAGCCAAGCCTTTAGGAGTTGTACACTTACAAAAAAATTTACGAGATTTTTCTTCATCAAAAAAATTTGGACATCAAATTGAAAAATTTTGGTGAAAATTGAAGCTTTATTGAGGAAATTCGGAACTAGAAGAGGGCAGCAATTTTGGGCTTCAAAATTGGATTATTTGGTGGATTTCTATTGCAAGAAAGAAATAAGAGACCAAGTAGGATAAGATGAAGACTTTAGGGGTGACATACAATTAATTAAAATGATGGATCCTTGACTTTTTGCCCCCTTTTCTTCTCAACTTGCCGTGCACACCTCACTGGCCTTCTCCTCCTTCATGCGTCCATCTTCTTTTCTTTTGGACGAACCAGCTGCTTTGGTCTTCTCCTTTGCTTTTAAAATTTTCTTTCCTCATCCCTCACGCCTGCAACTTTGTTTTCTTTCAAGTATCCTTCAAAACCGAAGCTACTGCCAGTCCACGAATTCTTCACGCCGTTAATTCCTTTCAGTCTCCCTTTCGGCCTCAACTGTAAGACCACCGGAATTTCAGTCAACCAGCAGCCGTTTGTTGACCCCTTTTTCCCAGCGTTGCGGCCTAATTTCCTCCACCCACGAAGACCGAAGCCCACGCAACTCTCCCGCGCAGCTTCAATCCACCAAGCTACTGTCTGCGCCACCACTAAATCCCCACCACCAACTCGCGTTCAAGTCTTCGGCGTCTTCAGTCAATGAAAGAAGCTCCCACTGATTCACTCAGCCACCAAATCAACGCCCGTCTGCTCCATCTTCGACCGCACACCAACAGCTGCTCGATATATCTCCAGCGAGTCTTCATCCTGCTACCCACATGAATGTCATATTCAAGCCTAGCCATTTGAAGCCCATGTTCAGCCTTGGTTCAACTTGGTTTTCAAGCCCAGCGAAGCAATTTTTCAATCCATCAGCCTAGCTCAGATCCAACCCAAAACTTTAGCAGCTCCTTTGGGCTTTCTTGTTTAGCCCACACAAATTTGACCAGCCCATTTTTAGCAACCCAAGCCAGAATTAACCTAGTCTTTGTCGCGACCAAATTTTCGGGGTTTAAACCACCTAGAGTTTGGCTAATGGATTGTTAAGTCTAGACTTAACGCAGGCTCTCCCAAGCTCATACCAATTCGCGACTTAGGTTTAAGTTCTTAACATGCAATTGATTTTTTAATCAGGAGTCGCCACTAATCTATTTTTGGTGGGTTGATTAGAAACCCAAGTAAAGTAACGGAAGTTTTACTTTACTCCTACGAACCAGAGATTTATGAGTTCGGAGACTTGGTTACGTTAGATTTCTCTAACGCCCTTTCAGTACCTTTCTCTTTTATTTTGAAAAAATGTTTGGCAAGCAACTTGAATTGATTTTAAATTTAATTTTCTAACATGCGAGGCGATCATGCGGGTGCGCAATCCATCAATTTAACACCCAAGAAAGCAAATAGAAAATGCAGGACTTACCTCGTAGCAACGAAAGCATCTGCAATGTTAATTCAAAATCCACATCAACAACTCTAGATATGGTTTCTAATTAACACGCAAACATTCAATTTTTGTTTTCACTTTATTTAATGAGAATCATGCTTTATGCAATGAAATGTTACTAATATAACATGAAATGATATGACATGGCAATATGACCTAAACTATATGACATAAACATGCGGCCTATCCTAAAGAATGAAATTGATTTATCCTAATTTTTTGTATTTTCGAAATTAAAGAAATGCAACAATTAAATATGCAATCTAAATTAACCAAATGACTTAATTCTAATGACGAGCAATTTCTAACTAAATGAACCTAGTAATCACTAAATTGCGTGCATTTCATGAACCTAATTCTATATATCGTGCGCATGATCTTTTTTATTTTTATTTATGAAAATTCGTAATTAAAAATAACTAAAAATAAAAATCTAACTAAAGTGAGATATTGTCTAATTTAAGTTAGGAATAGACCAATCTGAATCCCATCTTAATCTAGAAAATTATCTCGCATACAATTCAATCCAAAAATATTATTTAACCTAGATACCATCTAAACATGCATTTAAAAAAAAAAAATTCTATCTTGCAACCTTATCTAGGAAAACAACCCTAATCTACATGCAAATGCAATTTTTTTGTATTTTCGGGATAAATAGAACAATTATGAGATAAACATCAAACCACCCATGATCATCAAAAATATTATCCATCACTCAATTTGAAATTCAAACTTGACTATCTCGCTAATAAAATCAATAAATTGATCTTAAGCCTTAAAGATCCAGATATCAATTTTACTCCCGCGTGAATAATTATTCCATTTAAAGCCTTATAAATAGAATAAAAATTCGTGCGGTTGCGATTTGGATGCTACAACAGAGAATTTCAATCATGCGTTGGAAAATACTTCAAACAAAGAGATAAAATACTCAAAAACTAAAACAAGATAAACAAATCCACCTAAGAAATTAAATCTACTAAATGTACCTAATAGATCCATACCTTAATTTGAATTTTTCCAGAAAACCAATCGGTAGAATGGACCAACGGTAAGCGCGACACGGCTAAGGACAGGGCTCGATGTTAGGTCAACCAAGGACTCCAGTGAGGGTGATGGGCACAGTCGTCGGGAGTGCACGGCTGATCCCCACTCTTACGGCAGAGACTTCACGTGGCTGAAAATTAGTTTGCAGATTTCGTTCCGAATTCACAACCGCAGCCAACGATGGCGATCTTGGTGGGATTGACGGTGAGAGGTCACGGGTTTCAACTGAAGATCCGTTAAAGATCCTGCAAAACAGAAGCCAAGAGGGCGTGGACGGTGGGTCACGTCGCAAACTGGGTCTCCAACGCTTGCACAGAGACAACGACACGTTGGACACCGTTGTTTCTGTTTGCCAATCACCGGATGAGCTGCTGGATGTTAAGGCTATCGGGCACGTGTTGGGCAGCAGATATGGACAGCAGCAGCTTCGAACGGGCGCAGAAGGGTGTTACAATTATTGAACACCCGGACTCCTCGACGATCGCCAACGAATTTTGGTGTTTTTGTTGGGCCAAGTAATCTCAACTGAGAACTCCGAAGTCGCGATCGTCTCTTGCCCTTGAGCCCACTTATATTTCTTCCTCAAGAATTCACGGGCAATTCTCCAAAATTCACCATGCAATATGAGACAACTTCCACCGCTTTGACCAAAAGCCAAAATAAATCTCGATGTTTGAAGGTGTACTCGTCGATGATGAGGTGGGAGGCTGGAAACTTCTAGCTGCACCCGGACGACGGCGGTTCGGCGATGGTAGCCGAGGTGACGGTGCTTCTTGGAATTGCTTGGAGACTCGCCTGGTCTGAAGCTTGAACAGCTGTTGAGCGCGACGAAAAGCTTCACGAGAGCTACTAAGCAATCGTCGGCGGTTGGTTTGCTGCGGACTGATCTGGACTCCACCCTGACGAAAGAAAGAAAGAAACAAAAGGCTCTCTTTTCTGTGCGGCCGTGTATTCAATATATGTGGCCTCCTCAAACAAATTGCACGCGAGGTATTATATAGGTCTAAAAAATGTATCTCTATGGTATATATTTTTTCCTTTTTGTTCGCGCATGATACCCCTAAATATATCGTTGAAATATATCTACCTCGGGCAATATTCCCCTTTTGTATTTTTCACATATTCTATCCAAAATTTTCCTTTTTGCTCGAAAATACATCCTTTGGTGTATATTGCCTAAAAATATGAAAAGCTTGAACGGAATATGTGAAAAATCTTCCCTTCACCGGCAGCCTAAAAAAAAATCAAAATAAAATGCTTCTAAACTATATGCCATGTGTTTTTTTATTTTTATTTTAGTAAAAATTAACCCAAAAATTGTGCAAAAAATTAGGTGTCAACAGTCTTGAGGCCCACGAAATTTCCAACCCAACTCAATAACAAATCTCAATTTGAGATGAGATTTGTTGGGCCAATTTTAGGCCCGGTCTAAGCCTGTCGACACCATCGCAAACCCGAGTTTCAGCCCCCATCACGCCGCCGTCGCGATGATCCAATCTTCGCATTAAACCAAAGAGTTTAACTCACTAATCCTCACTTAGTATATTAATTATGTTTAGGGGTTGATTAGTTTAGGCTAAGATGGATTAGGTGGTTAGATTAAATTAAATTTGTGAATTTAATTATTTACCGATGCATGTTAGGTGGATAGTTAGTACAATTAGAGTCTAGACAAGCTCTAGTATCTAACTAGAGTGGTTTAGTAATTTTCCAAGCCCATCTCGACTTCCAATTAGACTTTTCTCGAGCCTAAGTCTATTTATGGGTATTTGTTTATTAATTTCCATAATTATTTATTTATTTATTTATTTATTTTCCGAAAATTCAACCGGATGACCGGTGACTGGAATTTTGTGTTGATTGCAGTGGTGCTTTCTATTTATTTAATTAAGCACTGGTTTGTGAAAATTGAGTGAATTAATGATTATGGGGAAATTATCCCAAAATTTTAGAATGTCAGTATTTGAGTGGGAAATAACTATGAAAGGTTGTGAGTGGACTTAGAAAGCCACCAAAGTATGGCCATGCTAGTCAAGCTGAGATTCGCCACCGAATTGGAATTGATCGTGCCCAATTGGGCCGTGATTTGCCACCTGATAGAGGTCGTACCCATCGGGCTGTGATTTGCCACCTAATAAAGGTTATGCCCATTGGGCCGTAATTACCACCTAAGATAGGTTGTGTCATTGGGACCGCGAATTATAACTGAGAATTTTCTAGACTCTGCTCATTAAGTCGTAATTAAGAATTGAGATGGAATAGTTGAAATGACCGGGGAGTGGTCATGTTGACTTGTAATCGACTGAGTCGATTGATCATTAAGTCAATCTAAATGATTGGATAATATGATTGTCAATATCTATTATTTGAACTGACTTACAGGAATGAATTGAGGCCAAGTAAGTTCTCTGACTCGTGGTTGTGCTTAGGCAACACTAAGGCATATTTTCTTCCTAATCGAGTCTTAGAGAGTAGAACTTGCCGAGACGTCGTCCACCCTATTGTGGGATAACATTTTCAAATCCCTAGACGGTGGTCATGGAGAACTTGAAGTCTTGGAGTTTGGGGAAGTGAATGAAACAGAATTGGCAAACCTGTCTGACTCGCTAGTCATAAGATAATCCCTTTTTTATTAAGCCGATATTTTTGTAAGTGAGCTGATGTTGTAAATAAACCTGCGTGTTTATAAAAGGTTGATTTTGATTTGAAAAATTTATGGCCCTATTTTCCTATCCCATTGTTTTATTGTCTGTGGATTATTTATATGCTTACGTATGCGTACTAAAATGAATGGGTTGGCAATACATCCTGGGACATCGCTATTATATCGACCAAATAGGGATGGGCAACGTGCTCGGAGGGTTGGGACATGACACCAGCAAGTTGCCTAAGCCAATGTAGAGGTCACTGGAGCTTAGATCATTACCGTCCAATAGCCGCCTAGACTCGCAACAGCTTCGCTGCCTATCCTTGCCTATTTCAGCACCAACTAGCCACTCAACCTTCTCCTCAGCCCATCGTCTAGAACCGAAGCCCCTGGGTCTGCTGAGCACTGTTTGGCCTGTTTTCGAGCCCTTCCGAACCTTGCTTGGTGCCCCCCTTTGGAGTTTGTGGCCCGTCTCCGAATCCCCATCGAAGTGAACTCACTGAAACGCTAATTCAATGAGTTTACTCACTAATATCTGCTTAGGGAGTTAATTATGCTTAAGGATTGATTAGTTTATGTTAAGTATGGATTATGTGGTAGTTAGAATGGATTAGTGAATTAATCGTTCGATATTGCATGTTAGGTGGTTAGAGTAGTGCAATTACCAAATAGATAGGTCGTAGTATTTATCTAGATAGGTTTAGAAATTTTCAGGGCCTGTCTCGGCTTTTAATTAGGCTTTTCCGGCCTAAGTTGCATTTGTTGGTATTTATTAATTAATTTTGGTAATTATTTGATTAATTATTATTTTCTGGAAATTAGACTGGGATAGCCGGTGACCGGAATTTCGTGCCGATTGCAATGGTATGATTGGTTTATTTAATTGAGTGCTGGATTGTGCAATTTTGGTGTGAATTGAAATTTTGGGAAATTATCTCAAAATCTATTAATTTCGGTATTTAATTAGAAAATATTATGCGTCAATTTACAACGCCAAAAATGTGTTTATGGATCATGGAAATTAGTGGGATTTTCAAAAGGGAAAATATTGTATTTTAATTAAGACTGATCGTGTACCTACACATGATTATTTTTATCGGAAATGATAAAAATTGTGAAATTGTTAGATGATCAAGATGGTATACTATATCAACTTGTGGGCTTTGATATGTCAGCTTAATGCAAGTATTATACCGGTATACTATAGCAACCTAAGGGCTTTGATATGTCAGCTTAGAGCGAGCAGTATACCTTAGTAACTTCTGATGTGCATTGTCAGTATACTATATCAACCTGAATGCCTTGATATGTTAGCTTTGAGATAGCTAGTATAAGCACCGAAAGGGGGTGAATAGGTGTAAAAGTAGTTTCTCGTGATAAGTGAGCAATACTAAATAGACAATAGAAAGGAAGTTCGCCTTTTGTTAACAAAATGAATTATGATCAAAGTAAAAGAGAGTAAGGAAGAGAAAATGAACACATAAATTATAGTGATTCAGCTTATTCCAAGCCCATGTCCACTCTTCCGCACTAACAGCCCACCGGTTGAATTTCACTATGAACAAAAGAGTTGTTACAGCAAAACTCTCCCTTGATTCCACAGTGTAGATACTCTACCACACTTCCTCAAGGTTTCTCAAAGATATAGACTTTATTTTGCGTACAAGATTTCACTCAACAAATAAATTGACTAAAAACAAAGAGTTTCAGACTTTGGAATTATTCAATCGCGCACACACTCAAACAACTGGAACGTCTTCCTTATATAGTCATTTATGCCATCATACCCGTTGGTACTTACCAAAGGAATTCCTCCAATCAATTAGGAAGATCTGCAAGCTATTTAAGGAACATGACGATAGCCCATCAATCATGCTCGCCCATACAATCAAGATCTTGGTTTCCATAAGAAGAACATTCCAAGTATAATTTGCCAATCAACGGATCCACAATCCCTAAATCAATCTTGATTTGAATAATAGATTCCGACATGCTATATCCAACCAAGAGATCTTCTTCAATCGATAAAGTCAAATCCTTAACGAAACATCCAGTTTTGGATAAGTCTTCTTCGACGGATTAAAAACTGTCAATGAGGATAGACTTTGAGTCTTGAGTCTAGCAGTCCAGAGGTCTTCAGACTTTGATGAAAGAGTCTACAAGTCTTCAGACTAGACTGATGGAAACGTTTTCTCAGCTTCAAAACACATAATGAAGATTTCTCAAACAATCTCCCCATTTTTTATGGTGACAAAACTTTCCTGTAGATTTGGATATCTTTGACCTGCAAAACATTAATCAAACAAGTATAGATAACTCACATAGATAAATGGCTTAACAACACTAGAATCTACATCCACTGAAAGTAAATTAGTTCTTTAAATAAGTGAAGCCATGAGATATCAACAGTGCTTAAGATAAACAAACATTCAAATAGTCAAACCCAAATCCAGTCCAAATCCAAACAACCAAACACAAAAGTCAAGTCAAAACATCATAAAAGTCGAGTTCAAAAATTCTAATCAAATTTGCACCACATCTCTCCCCCTTTTTGTCATCATTAACAAGGTAGAGATGAAAAGAGAATGGAATTTAAGATTGCTTGGGAGCACGAACAAGCTAGAAATCTCCCATTGATTGGACAATGCCTTCCAGTTTTTTCAAGTCCTCCTTTAGTTGCGCCACATCTTCACCCTTAGCATTTGTTTGAACTTGAAGAGCAAGGGCTTGAATTTGATCATTCAAAGAAACTGAAGAAGCTTGACCTGCAATCTGCAAGTTCTGTATTTCGCATCCCAAAGCATATATTTGACCCCACATCTCTAAGAGAATATCAAGAATTCTGCGAAAATCTGCTGAATTATCAGTCTAAGTACTGGCTTCTGCACGATCAGACGATGTAAAGGCAGATGATGGTAAATCAACATAGTCACGCAGATTAGGCGATGAAACATCATGTCCCTCCTCAGGAAATTAAGATGCATAGATGTCCTCTGGATCTGCTGGAGAGCAGCTTACTCCTTCACTGGTAGCAGGGTATGAGGACATTCCTCTTTTCTCAGGATCTCCCCTTGTTTCCATGCCTTCAGGTGGAGAAGAGTGCTGCTTCCGCTTGATCTCCTCTCTCCTCTTCTTCTTCTTCAATTCTTTCCTCCTCTTCATCTTCTTCTTCTGCTTCTCTCTCCTCTGCTTGTCTTTCCTCTGCCTCCAAATTTTCTCTTTCTCCAGTCCTCTATTCTGTCACATCCATGTCTTTTTCTTGTCTCTCCGTTGATTCTGGAACAGAACGACTCAAGTTCTTCAATGCCATTGCAGAAATTGTGAAATCATCCTCATCCTCTTCATCCTCAATGATGAGAACTCTTCTTTTCTTGGATGAAGCAACCATGGGCTCCTTCTCTTTTCTCTTTGCAGCTGAAGAGATTTGATGAGTCTTGATAGGGGTTTTCTCCTTGAATTTCTCCAACGCCTTGTTGAATTCCTTCATACGCATTTTGGAGACCATTTTTAGTCCCACCACCATTTGATCGCACGTTTGAACACAAAGAATTCGGGGAGGCTGAACGTTCAAATGACTGAATAACTTGGTCACAAGAGCTGGATAAGGAAGTTGACCCTTATCTTTCACCATTGCCCTGTACATGTGGAACATAATAGTGTGTGGAAGAGAGAACTTTTTCCCAGCATTGATGGCATACATTAGCTTTGCCTTTGAGTTTGAAACGTCGGTCTTTGAGGTAGATTTTGGTTTGAGACAATTAATCACAATCTTATGAAGCAGAACGTTGGTTGCATTCATTCTCATATAGGAAATCTTTCCCTCTGTCCTTCTATCCTAAACAAGTTCCAACGTTGCACGAGCAATAGACACACTAATAGGTTGATATCTCCCTCTTTCAACCCCAATCGCATCAGCCAATGTATTCATGTCAATGACATAATCCTAATCTCGAACACTAAAAGAGAATCTATTCGCATCCAAGAAACTAAGGTTTGAATAGAAATAAGTAGTAAGTTCTGCATATGCTTCGGTAGATTCAGAACAAAACAGTTCAAGTTGAAGATGACTGGATTTCTCTCGTAGATTGACATTCACAAAGTCAAGAAAATCAAAATCCACACTTCTAGGGTTTATTACTCAATGTTTCAGCAACTTAGAGTATAGTTTCTTGTGTTCCTCCAATCGAAACAAGTTTGTCCTTTTGCTCTGAATTTTTGCCGCCACACCCATTCTCGGTTTAGACTGACTGTACATTCTATCATCATCGTTCCTATCTGGTTGATTAAATCCTCCAACCCGTTGATCACTTGGGATATTAGCAAATGCTTCTTCCACCGACCCCGCAGGGGCAATTCCCAAACGTTCCATTGTGCGTAAAAAGAAAGTTTCATTTTTATACCCTTTGTCTTTCAAAAATTCATTGATGTGGTTCAAAGGAGTACCACCCTTCTTCAAAGCACAATAAAGCTTGTAGGTAAAAGAGGGCTTATGAATTCTTACAGGTTTTGCGTCTTCGATTATCTCTTCCTCTTCTCGATGTACAACATCCTGAGGTCTAGAGGGAGGAGATGGACACTACTGAGAATGTTGAGGGCTCTATTGCTGATTAGGAGATTCTTCTTCTTCGGTTAGATCAAAGTGCGTAGGCCCCTCACGCATTTGCTGTGGTCCGTTGTTCGTAATCCTTGAAGACTTTCTTTGGAAAGGCATTTTTCACAGTCTTTGAGAGATTTCAAACTTGTTTTCCCAAGAAAGATGACAACTTTTCAAGGATTAAACAAGAGAAGAAAATAGAAATGGAAGATCGGTGCTCTCTTAGGGATTTTTAGAGTAAAGCGAAGAGGAACCAACAGTATATAAGACAGTTGAAGAGAAGCATACGGAACATCATAAAAGAAAGTATAAATATGCCTTTTAAAAATAACTGCATTTTTCAAAAAATTAGATAACTGTCATTTCAAAAATAACCCATTTTTCGAAAAGGAAAGATTGCAATAATCACGTAAATTAAAGATAGCAATAATCAATCACGAGTTGATGATCGTACATTTTCAAGATGTGATTCGAGAGATAATAAAATAAAATAACTTATAAAAGAAAATCTTGATCGTCTGAGTCTGGGTATCTTAGACTTTCAGTCATGAGTCTGAATTTCCTCAGACTTTAAGATTTTGAGTCTGGAACGAATAGCTTCAAATTGATTTTTCTCCAAATGCTTTGTAAAAATATCTGCCAGTTGATTCTTTGAGTCAACAAACTGAATCGAAACTTCTCCATTTTGAACATGATATCTAATGAAGTGATGTCGAATCTCTATATGTTTTGCTCTTGAGTAAAGAATTGGATTCTTGGTGAGATTGATTGCGCTGGTGTTGTCACACTTAATCTCCGTGCATGAATCTTTAATTCTAAAGTCTCTTAACTGTTGTTTTATCCACAGAATTTGTGAACAACAACTCCCAAGAGTTACATATTCTACTTCTGCTGTAGAAAGAGCTACTGTACTTTGCTTCCTTGAAAACCAAGACACTGTCCTGCTTCCAAGTAGTTGACAGGTACCCGAGGTGCGCTCTCTATCAACCCTGCATCCGGCTAGGTCTGCGTCTGAGTATCCAAGAAGAGTAAAGTCTCCATTTTTAGGATACCAAAGACCAAAGTCTGAAGTTAATGCAATGTATTTGATAATATGCTTTGCAGCACTTAGATGAGATTCTTTAAGGTTTGCTTGAAATCTGGCACAAATGCAAACACTAAACAAAATATCAAGTCCAGAAGTAGTAAGATAAAAAAAAGTGAACCAATAATACTCCTGTATAACTTCTGGTCAACTTTCTTTCCTCATTCATCTTTGTCTATCTTCAAGGAACTTGAAATTGGTATATCAGTCTTTTTACAATTTTCCAATCCAAACTTTTTGATAAGATCATTAGCATATTTTTCTTGATGAATAAAAGTTCATTCCTTCAGTTGTTTCACTTGAAGCCCGAGAAAGAAGGTTAGTTCACCCATCATACTTATTTCAAATTCATCCTGCATAGACTTAGAGAATCTCTTGCACAGACTTTCATTAGATGATCCAAAAATAATATCATCAACATATATTTGAACAAGCAGAAAACTTTTGCTTTCTCTTTTGATAAACAGTGTAGTGTCTACTTTACCTTTGACAAAGCCGTTTTGAATTAAAAACTTACTCAGCCTGTCGTACCAAGCTCGAGGTGCTTGCTTTAAACCATAGAAAGCCTTTTTTAGTCTAAATACAAAGTCTGGTTTCCTTGGGTCTTCAAAACCGGGTGGTTGTTCCACATAGACTTCATCTTGGATAAATCCATTTAGGAAAGCACTTTTGACGTCCATTTGGAATAACCTGAAATTCTTATGACAAGCAAAAACAAGTAATAATCTAATTGCTTCTAACATCGCTACTGGTGCGTAAGTCTCATCATAGTTTATCCCTTCTTCTTGCGTATATCCCTTGGCCACGAGTCTTGCCTTGTTTCTTACGACTTTTCCTTTCTCGTTCATCTTGTTCATAAAAACCCATTTAGCTCCAATAATATATTTACCTTTCGATTTAGAAGTCAATTCACAGACATCATTAATACTGAATTGCCTAAGTTCTTCTTGCATAGCTTCAATCCAGCTTTCATCATATAAAGCTTCTTATATGCTTTTGGGTTCTATTTCAGAAATAAGAGCCACAACACTAGACTCTTCGCACCTTTTGGATCTTGTGTGAATTCCTTCATTAATGTCGCCAATAATGAGATCTTTGGGATGACTGGACTTATGCTTCCAGTTGCTGGTTGATTTGTCAGATTGTTGATCTTTTTCTTCATTTGAATCTTCGACAATCATTTGTTGCTGGTCTTTTGAAGTCTGAGATGCTTTTGAAGATTTAGACTTTGTAGAGTCTAGAGCAAGTTCAGATTCTTCAAGAAGAATCTGAATAGATTCATTTTGCATAGAATCTTGGAATTTGACATTCATTGATTCCTCCACAGATTGAGTCTTCTTGTTGTGGACTCTATAAGCTTTGCTTGTGGTTGAATATCCAAGGAAGATGTCTTCGTCTGATTTTTCTTCAAACTTGCCAACTCGATCATTTGCATTTTCAATATAAAATATTTACATCCAAACACATGAAAATATGAAACAATAAGCTTCTTTTCTTTGAACAACTCATAGGGGGTTTTTTCCAGAATAGGTCTTAGAAAAACTCTATTAATGATATAATTGCTGTAGAAACTACTTCAGCCCAAAAACATGAAGAGATGTTATTTTCAATTAAAAGAGTTCTAGCCATTTCCTGAAGTGATCTATTCTTTCTTTCCACGACTCAATTTTGCTCTGGAGTATATGGAGAAGAGAACACATGCTGAAAACCAAATTCATCACAAAATCTTGTAAAGTCTAGATTTTCAAATTCACCTCCATGGTCAGTTCGTATACTTGAAATAACATACCCTTTTTCATTTTGGACCTTTTTAGCAAACTTTTTAAAGTAAGAAAAAATTTCGGACTTACTTACAAGGAAATATACCCAAGAATCGTGAGTAGTCATACACAATTACTAGGCAATATTTCTTACCTCTAATGCTCTGAGTTCTGGTTGGTCCAAAGAGATCCATATGCAGAAGTTGCAGTACACGGTTAGTGAAAACTTGGTTTATTGGTTTAAATGAGTTTCTTACCTATTTTCCCAACACGCATGGTGTGCATAGATCAGTCTTTTCGTATGACAAATTGGGTAGACCCCAAACAAGCTTCTTTGCTGAAATTTTGGCTATTTGTTTCATGTTGATGTGCCCGAATTTTCTGTGCCATAAGTTTGCTTCGTCTTGTATTGAGATTAGACATTGGGTTTCATCTGGTTTGAAATCCAAGAGGTAGATATTTCCATGTCTTTGACCCATGAATGACTAAGTGGAATCTTTATTGATTCTTAAACATATTCCCTCTTGAAAGTTGATTTTGAAACCGATGTCGCACAACTGACTAATACTAAGCAAATTGTAGTTGAGTCCTTCCACTAAGGAAACATTACTGATTGTGAGACTTCCAATCTTTACAATTCCAAATCCTTCCTTTGTTATTTCCTCCAAATGAAACATTTCCACCATTTACTTGAGCGAGCTTTATGAAGCAATTTGAATCTCCTGTCATATGTCTTGAGCATCCACTATCCAGATACCATTTAACATTTTTCTTGATAATGACCTACATTTAGAAAAGAGACTCAAGCTTTCTTTGGTACCCATATTTTCTTGGGTCCATTGGTGTTAGTATTATATACGGTCTTTGCCCATACTTTCTTAACAGGTTTCCAAACTATAGGACATTCTTTTTCAAAATGGTCTGAGCCATTGCATTTAGAACATTTAAGAGCATAGCGACCTACTAGTTTTACAAAAACTCTTTGGAAATGATTTTTGTAAGCATCTCTTGTAGATCTTTGCTTAATTCTTTCCTTTACTTTAGGAAAGTCAATTAGAGGAATGGTTTCCGAAGTCATTCCCAAACCGGATTTATTGAAATAAGGTCTTTGAGCAGAAAGAATTTTTTCCAGTTTCTCAAATCCTATAGAAAATCTTTTAGAAATATTTGAGATGTCATTTTTCAAGAATGCATTTTCTTTTGAAAGATTGCCTTCATTTTCTTTCAAGGTAGAAACACTTTTGTCTAAAATTTTGACATTTTCTTTCAAAACGTTTTCTTGTTGTTTTAGTGCAGAATTTTCTCTTTTAAGTTCGGAAATCCTTTTAAGAGAAGTTTTGAGACTAAGACACAATTCATCAATGTATCTAGAGACTTTAGTAGGGATTTTCAAATTACTTACCTCGTTTTCTTTATCTCGAATCTCGAGTCTGCTCTCGTAGTCTCGAATCGAGTCTAATTGTGCCATGAGACAAATGTTGGCATAATTATTATCACTTTCTTCACATTCTGTATCACTCCAAGTTTCTACTTTGAGTGCATTTCGATAGTTTTCAACTTTTCTTTTCTTTTTCCTCAGAAGAGGACAGTTGGGTCTGATGTGTCCCTTTTTCTTACATTCAAAGCAGACTACATATTTATTGGATTCATCATCCTCAACAGACTTACTCTGTTGCTTTTGAAAACTCTGTTTCTTTGAATTGAATCTTCTTCCTTTTCTATTCATCTTTCTGAATCTTCTTATCATGAGAGCAAGCTCTTCGTCATCCATATCGTCTTCAGAATCTGTGACATCATAATCATTATTAGATTTTAATGCAATGGATTTCTTACCTTTAGGATCTTCGTCTTTGTTTATTCACTCCACTTCATAAGACTGAAGAGTCCCAACCAATTCATCAACCGAAAGTGGCATAATTCTTTGTGTCTCCCTTATTGAGGTCTTTATGTGATTCCAATCCTTAGAGAGTCCACGCAGTAGCTTGTTTACTTTCATGAGATCAGAAATTGGTTGACCTTGATTTTCAAGACCATTCACGATTTCTGTAAAACGACTAAACATGTCAGTAATAGATTCTCCTGATTTCATTTTGAAGGCTTCATATTGACCGAGAAGAATGTTGATTCTGGTTTCTTTCACTTGATCAGTTCCTTCATAGGTGATGTGTAATATATCCCAAACTTCTTTGGCTGTAACACAATAAGATATTTTGTTATATTCAGTAGGTGACAAAGCACAATATAAAGAATAAATTGCTTTTGCATCAAGAGCTTGTCTCTTGGTTATCTCTTCCTGAGTCATTTCACTAGACTCAACAGCTTCTTTTCCTCTTTCTGAGACAGATGCAGCTTTAGAAATGATTTATTTGTCTACCACATCCCATTCCAGAGGATCCTTTGATCTTAGAAATGCCTTCATCTTGTTTTTCCATATGTATTATTTATTTCCATCAAAGTAAGGTGGTATGGTATTGCTTTGCCCTTCTACCAGCCTTGGAGCCAACATACTAGCCATGGATCTTTAACTCTGAAGTAAAACACTTCAAATTAAGTGAGTACACAGGCTCCGATACCAATTGAGATAGCTAGTATAAGCATCTAGAGGGGATGAATAGGTGTAAAAATAGTTTCTCGTGATAAGTGAACAATATTAAATAGACAATAGAAAGGAAGTTCGCATTTTGTTAACAAAACGAATTATGATCAAAGTAAAAGAGAGTAAGGAAGAGAAAATGAACACAGAAATTATAGTGGTTCGGCTTATTCCAAGCCTATGTCCACTCTTCCGCACTGACAGCTCACCGGCTGGATTTCACTATGAATAAAAGAGTTGTTACAGCAAAGCTCTCCCTTGATTCCATAGTGTAGATACTCTACCATACTTCCTCAAGGTTTCTCAAAGATATAGACTCTCTTTTGCATACAAGATTTCGCTCAACAAATGAATTGACTAAGAACAAAGAGTTTCAGACTTTGGAATTCTTATATCGCGCACACACTCAAACAACCGGAACGTCTTTCTTATATACTCTTTTATGCCATCATACCCGCTGGCACTTACCAAAAGAATTCCTCCAATCTACTCGTTGGACAGAATCAATTAGGAAGATCTTCGAGCTATTTAAGGAACATGACGATAGCCCATCAATCCTGCTCGCCCATACAATCAGGATCTTGGTTTCCATAAGTAGAACCTTCCAAGTACACTTCGCCAATCAACGGATCCACAATCCCTAAATCAATCTTGATTTGAATAATGGATTCTGACATGCTATATCCAGCCAAGAGATCTTCTCCAATCGATAAAGTCAAATCCTTAACGAAACATCCAGTTCTGGATAAGTCTTCTTCGACGGATTAAAAACTGTCAAAGAGGATAGACTTTGAGTCTTGAGTCTGGCAGTCCGGAGGTCTTTAGACTTTGATGAAAGAGTCTACAAGTCTTTAGACTAGACTGATGGAAACGTTTTGTCAGCTTCAAAACACCCAAGGAATATTTCTCCAACAAGCTTAAAGTGAGCAATATACTTTATTAGCTTAGAGTGAACTATACTATCTATCTTTAGTTTAGGGTGAGCAGTCCTTGATGTAATTAGACTTTATAGATAGTATTGAATGGATTAACCGAGAGATGGTATTTATGACATTAAATCAACTAGATCGATTGATCGATGGCTTAATCTGATTTGATGATTTGAATTGTTGAAATGATTGGTTGAATATGCAAATTGTACTAACTTGCATGAAGGAATGGAGGCAAAGGTAAGTCCTCTAACTGATGCTTGTGCTTAGAAATCCCCTGGGGTGTATTTTCTTCTTAGTCGGGATTTAGGGGGTGAACTTACTGAGACGACGTCTCATCTCGTTGTGAAATAACATTTTCATGTCCTTAGATGGCAACTCCTCCTGAGCATTTTGGCCAACCAAAGAAGGTCACCAAGTAGAGGTGTTATATTCTGCTTCATGGGAACCCAAGGGGATGGGTCTATGAACTCGTGAGGTCTGTGGTCTGGGTTGATGTGGGTCTACCCCATAAGGTTCCCCATCAATACATATTATGGTATTGTCGTGAGTGGAATGGACAAAATGAGAGTCTCATACCAGAGTCTGAGATCCTTATGTCGGTGCTAGAAGTTGCTTTTGGAAAAGGCACAGCGGATTCTCCTGGTGGTTCAGTGGTAGACCCGAATCTTTCGGATCCAGGGACCCTAGAGTATTTAGTCGAAGACTCGACTAATTAGAGGATCTATAGCCTTTAGCGCCCCCCCCCCTTTTTTGCAAACCTTATATGTATCAGCTATCATTGCATGTGACTTTGTTTGTTATGTATAAAGGTGTGGTTTGGTTTTCAAAAAATTGTGGTCCTACTTTTCTATCCCATCTTGTTGTTGTCTAGAGGTTTATTATTCGCTTCCGCATGCGCATTAAAATGAATGGGTCGGGGACGCATCCTGAGATGTCGCAAATTAATCAACCACTGAGGGATGGGCACGTGCTGGGAGGATCGGGGCGTGACAGGGACTAATCATATGGGCCGATAAGCACCGAGACTTTGTTCTTCATGACCAATGACCATTCACTCCTGCATTTTTCATTCAAAAAAAAATTTGAAATTGTCATTTACAACTCCATTTACAAGGCCAGTACATTATTATCTCGGGCGGAATTCGCATGAAAAGGATGAACTGACCAGCCCATAATGACATCGACTTCTTCAGCCATAAACGCCTTTTTTAGCCTATTTCAAACCATGAGAATTCATTATGGGAACGAAACGTACGACTTTTTTTTTTTTTTTTTGGGTAAAAAACAATTTCATTCATTTATCATAATTAAAAACAAATTTCTTATCAAAATAAATCTAAAAATAGCAACAAAACAAAATGAAATAAATAAAATAAAATAAAAAGAGAGAGTATGGCTCATAGCTCTTATCCCAAAAGACTAGATATATTACGGTATCAAAAAACAATCGGTGTTCGATCAGCAAAACCGTCAATGATAAGCATTCGTTGAGATCTTTCTGTGAAAAAGCTATGGCTAGCAATGTGCACATAGAATCGGCATCCTCAATACCATCTTCAATAGCATCTGTCATATGGAGAGAATAATTTACTACAAATCAAACACTTCTAAAAAAACTCCTAAATCTAGATTTAGGTTGAGAGAGAAAAACTTCCAAATTTAGATAGACATCTAAATCGGGAGGAAAGCTTCTGCCAAATTTTGGAGTAGTTATAGCAAATATTTTCTTTCCTTTTTGGTCAGGGAATAGCAAATATTCCACATTCCCCCCCCCCCCAAAAAAAGGAGGGATAAAATTACATAGGAATTTACATAGGAATTTACATTGCCCATGGGAGTATCGGACGTGAGATTCTGAAGCGTCTCTTTTGGGGACGATGAATTTAACTGCATGTGAAATCCCTCATTTTCGATAGAAGCGTCAAGTTTGATAGAAGCATAATAATAGATATGAGTCGTGAGTTGATATATACGAGAGTAGGTGATATCAATTAGTATAATGCGCTTCTATTAGACAATATTAGATAGAAGCACAGACATAGAGAACGATGCATTTAGAGCTCTATAGTGGTTCAATTTGGTGTAAGCTTATATTCACTCACCTGACAAATAGCCTACTAGCTTGATTTTACTAGGCATCTTTGTGTAGTTATAGTAATATGTGCCACTTATACTCAAGCACTTCATCTCGAAGCTAATGCAGCTTATAACAATGTGGATAGATCTCACTATCTCACAACTAAGTACAAACTATAACATTGATACACTTCTCTAGAGTTTACACTTTTAGTTCACTCAAAAGACAATATAAGGATGTAAACTTTCTCTATTAATGGATTGTTTGTCACTTCCGACCTCATTGCGTTTGCGACCTTTGTTGATCTCATTTCATACTCTTCAATAACCAATCTTCTCATTGGACAATCTTTAATAGACCAAGCTCTCTATTGGATAATTGTTGACAAGATAAATCTTACTGATGAAGTCAATGAATCAGAGATTTAGGAGGTTTGCTAGCCTGTACAATAGAATTTTCCAATTTCCAAAATTAAAGTAGCTCGAACTATGAAAAGTAATCAGTTTTTAGAATATTTGTTTATCAATCAAAATATCATGGATAATTGGTGTTGGTGCGGAAACGATAGGATCTTGCAAACTCCAAAAAAATAAACAAGAAATAATAAGGACACCATAAATTTATGTGGTTTGGTCCAAGTATCAGTACCTACGTCCACAGGGAGAGCCAGCAGCAAATAATCCACTATAATTGGAGAACCAAAGTTTACAATCGCTCAAACGCTCGAATGTTTCTCACACTTGGATTTAAGCCTAAATCTAAAGTGTTTATAAATAAACAATTCACTTGGATATAAACTCACTGAATAAAAATTATCACGCATTCAAACTCAAAACAAAACACTCTACATATGCCAAAATCAAGAACTCTAGCATTCATCTTTGATCCGCGTACGTACGTCTCCACATTCCTTTTCAAGGTTTCGCGTGGCTTCAAAAACTTGCAGCTACTCTGTCAAGCGGATCATGGACGTGCAGAGGGCTTCACGTTCCTTTTAGCTTTTATATAGTGTGGCCAAAGTCAAGACTATGACTTTGGGCCTCATGTTACTTTCTTCTTTAAAAGGGAAGTGGGACGCAGCAGGTAAAGGGAAGAAAACCTTCCTTTTTCTTCCTTTTTATTTTATCTCCCTTAAATATAAATAGATAATAAAATATATAGTGTGCCCCTTTTTTATGTCTTCTAGTGACAAAACATACCCCCTGTTTCGTTGCTTATTTTAATTCTCAACAAAATTCAGTTTAACAGATCATTATCCGAATTCAAACTCGAAACATTAATTTAACAATTGGTATACTCCATTTACATATTTCTTGAGATTGACAGTCATTCAATTTTTAGCAATTTCTCCCTTAATGTCGCGACCAATTTTTTCGGGTGTGAACCACCTAGGGTTTAGCTAATGGATTGTTAAGTCTAGACTTAACTCGGGCTCTCCCAAACCCATACCAATTCGCGACTTAAGTTCAAATTTCTTAACATGCAAATGATTTTTTAATTAGGAGCCGCCACTAATCTATTTTTGGTAGGTCGATTAGAAACCTAAGTAAAGCAACGGGAGATTTACTTTACTCCTACAAACCAGATATTCATGAATTCGGGGACTTGGTTACGCTAAATTTTCTAACGCCCTTTCGGTACCTTTCTCTTTTATTTTGAAAATGTTTTTGCAGACAATTTGGATAGATTTTAAATCTATTTCCCTAACATGTGATGTGATCATGCGAGTGCGCAAACCACCAATTTAACATCCAAGGAAAGTAATGAATAAATTGCAGGAACTTACCTCAAAGCAATGAAAGCATCTATGTTGTTAGATTAGAATTCACATCAATGGTCCTAGATATGATTTCTAATTAACACGCAATTTCTTTTTTGTTTTCACTTATTTGATGAAAATCATGCAATATGCAATGCAATATAACCGAATGACCTAATTCTAATGACATGCAATCTCTAATTAAATGGACCAAATAACAATCTCTAAATGACGTGCATTTCATGAATCTAATCCTATATGACATTTACATGACATTTTTTATTTTTCCTAAAAATGCAATCTATCCTAGAGAATAGAACTAATTTATTCTAAGACATTTTTTGTATTTTTCATGAAATTCGAAATTAGAAAAAATGTGAAAATTATCTAATTAGATTAAGATTCTATTCAATTTGTATTAGGAATTAGGTTAAGCCAAATCCTAATTTAAACTAAAATATTGTCTTAACCCAAATAATCCTAAAATGCAATCTATTTAATATCTAAACTTATAATAAATTAAGAAAAATATTATCTAAAATGCAATTTTTTACCCTAATATGCAATGACGTGCAAAATATGCCCTAACTCGTCATGCATGATGATTTTTGTGTTTTTTTTATAAAATTCGAAATTAAAATTGACACATAATTAAACGTGCAATTTAAATCAATGAAAAGAAAATCTAACATCCTAAATTTATGTTTTTGGTGTTTTTATTTCAAAAATTCAAAATAAATAAATTTCCTATTCTAGACATGCAAAATAGCCCTAGAACAAGTAATATCCTAACATGCATCTAATCTAGCTCAAATATATTCTTTTTTTATTTTTCTTTTATGGAAGCAAACAAATAAATGCATCAAGAACAGCACGGCAACAAATCCAGCAAAATATCATCCATGTCCATTTAATTTTGGAAATAAATTGACGAATCGTATCTCGCATATAAGATCGGATTGGCCAATTTTAGACAAAATCACGAATCGTATCTCGAGCGTAAGATCCAAATTGGTGATTTTTCCATGCGATTGCGAGTCAGATTTCGGACGCAAAAATCAGACTGTCAATCATATGCAAGTTTTGAAATTAAGAATTAATCCCTAATTCATGAAGATCAAGAGATTTTTGGATACGGCAATAATGAACAAATATTTGAAATAAATCGTGATCCCATGGATTAGGCAAATAAAATATGAGAAAATCGAGTTAATCAAGAATCTTACCTAGCTCTCGATATCGAACAGATAACGTTTTCCAAATTGGGATGGCGACTCGCGACCGCGGACCGGACGACAGCCTTTGAGCTTAGGGATTGCTGGTGAGCCACCAAGTTAGATGCGTTCCTCGACCCTCAGTATTCAAGTCCCTTCGTGAATTTATATTTGTCCGAGCTTCCACTGAAGACTTGATACTTTGACCGGGCAATCCACTTTGACCACCACTTTATCAAAAATTGGCGTCTTCTGCATGTGATGGTGATGATGAGGCCATGGGTGAGGCTGAGCAGAAATTTTCTGGTTGCTGCAAAGAACTAAGTGGACTTGCGCAAATTGTTCTTGACTTGTGTCGCTAGATTGACGTAGGGCAACTCTTGCGGGAGGCAACGCTTATTGCTACCGGTACTTGACGATGAGGCTCGTCGTCATTGGATCATGCTGGGGATACGGCTGTGTTCTCAAGGGTGCAGCCAAGAATAGGAGCTGCATCTGAATCAGCAAGAATGGGTCTCACCGGGAAGCCTGCATGAAGAAACAAGCCTCGGCAAAAAAAAAAAAATCTGATTCGAGTGAATCGCTGCTAGTCGTGAGAGAAACTCCGAGAAAATTCTCAAGATAACCGTCAGCATTGATGGTGACTGGACGGGACTGCAAGCCTCAAAACAACGGCAACTTCGACAGGAACCTGCAACCTTCTGGGAGACTCGCCGGGATTGTTGGAAACTCGTTAGCCGTTGCTTGGGACTGGAAAATCGTGCTGCATCTCAGCGGTGGTTTGTCGCAATAGGCCCCGGGACAGCACCACGTTGTCTCATAGCCAAGTGGCACCGCAAGACACAGTGGTGCAGCCGACTAAGCAGGTTCAGGTTGAAGCTCGGCAGGGAGATGCGGCCACAAATCAGCAAGGTCACGGCCGCGGGATGCTTGGCCGTGACCCCACTCTCTCCTCAATCTCTCACGCTCTCTTCTCCCTATGCTGTAGCCGTTTATCTCAATTCTGTGGCCCTCCGTCTTTTGACTATTGACCTTTGAATATGCAAAAAGAAAGAAAACCCCTCCCACAAAGCGAAGAAAGAAGCCTCCTAATGGCCGTGTATTCTATTGTGAGTGGCCTCCTTTCTCTCAGAACAGGTCTTGCTTTATATACGTAGGGTAGCCGAGGATCTTCCAAGGAAAGAGAACCGGTCTTTGCTCCTTTCGTAGATGCTGAATATATTATGATTTTTATCTCTTTCCTCTTTTTAAAATTTCACATGTGCAGGAATCAAATTTTTTTCACCCATTGCCCGCAAATCACATTCCCAATTTAGTTAGACTAGTGGCTGGCTTGATTCTATCAAAATATTGACAGTATTTTCCTCATCTTATCCACCAATTGCCAAAAACCCAAACGAGTATAATATGATTGCCCCTTGAGAAATTCATCTTTCTTAATTCAACCCTCCAATCTATATGATTTTTTTTACCACTAACAATGTTCACGGCATTGGCCAAATTCTCTCTCATGGGCTTAGACTGACTTGCCAACTTAAAGCTCAGAACCACCAAATCAAACACATCTGTCACTGATCCAATGTAAATGCAAATTAAAATAAATGCACCTAAAATTATATGCTATGCAATTAATTAATAAATTTTTTTAGGGGTTAAAATTAATCCCTAATTTTTAATGCGATAAATGACTAAACGGATTGCCAAAATTTAGGTGTCAACACTTAATATGAAAAATAATAGCTTCTTGAAAAAGAACTAATCTACTAAAAAAATTATTAAAACATGGCATAACATTAGTAGATAAGAAATTTCTAAGTAGTTTCACGAATCAAGCTACTAGAAAAATCTCATGTCACTTCTCCTAGTGCTTGAATTTTGATCTAATTTAGTAGACGAGACTATTGCCAGGTAAGATATATCAATTAGGATAATGCCCGTTAAACGACAACCGCATCTTCGAAGCATTAGATATATAAAGTTTCATCTACTAATCACATCTTGAACGTCTTTGCACCGCTCTTCAAGCATGACAATGCCGTATAATCAACACGTTTCTCTCCTCCCTTACGTGGCTCTCGCATATTTGATGCAGTCAATTATTTAGGTCGGAGGTCACTTAATAGGAAGTCTCCTTTTGAGGCATGATCCACGTGAAATGAACGACTTTGGGGTCCACGCTGTCGTAATTGATGGTTTTATTAATGTGATGAGCTTAAGGCCCGTCCTTTCATATGTTTGCCTCTTCTTCTTTTTTTATACTTGATGGTTTTATTAGTGATGGGCTTAAGGCCCGTCCGCCCATGTTGGGCCTAAAAGCCCGGCCCACGGGAATAGGGCCCGTGGATGGAGGGATGTATAAAAGGGATGAGAGAGAGGGAGAACGCACCTTTTGGAAATCAGAACGTACGTACGTCTCCCTCTCCCTCTCTCTCTCCCAAAAAAAGAAAAACAGTAAGGCATAAGGCGACGTTTTTCTTCCCTTCAAGGCAAATTGTTGACATCGGATCGAACAGGGCCGAATTCTCTTCCTCTTATCGGCGTTGGTGTCTAATCTGTGGCTAACAAGGTACGCTCGAATCCGTGGTGTGCTTTAGGATCGGTGATACGTGATTTTCCCGGGCTTGTCTTCCGCATTTGTTTTAGGGGTTCGATTTAGTGTCGAATCCGTTTTTGGGGATCCGTTATTCCCAACATTGGTATCGAGCCCTAGTTCACGTTTTCCCGACCCTTTTCATGTTTTTTGATTGATTTTTCGCGAAAGTAATCGGCCGACACGGATCGGGGCAAGAAATCCCGACACCCGAGCATTGTTCGTCCATTTTTTTGAGTTTCGTAAGTCGAAATCAATTTCTGAAGGCATAGGGTGAAAGAGGCTCGTCGAGACGAGTCCGTCGACATGTCGTGCGCCGCCGGGAGATGCCGCACGCGCCCACACGCGCGGCCAGAAGCCGCTGCGCGTGGGCGCGACGCGCCCGAAGCGCTGGCATCGGCCAACGCGTGCGCCACACGCGCCGGTCGGCGAACCGGCACGTGCGCGCCGCCGGCGGCGAACCGGCACGCGCCGGTCGGCGAACCAACGCGTGTTGACGTCACGCGATGACGTCACCGTGATGTCACCCAACGGTCGGTAACCGCTGGGATGACGTCACCGATGACGTCATCGCCGACGACCGTTGGCCGGACGGTGACCGGCCGGCGACCCGACCCGACCCGACCCGACCCGCATGGAAGCCTGGCGCATGCCGCGCACGTGCCGGCTGACGTCTGCGTGACGTCAGCCCGCGCACACGCGCGCACGTGCACGTGCGGTCGTCCGTCCGACCCGACCGATCCGACCGATCGACCGATCCGACCGGTTCCCGGTCCGTCCCGGTCCGACCGACCGACCGACCGACGACCTGACCGTTGACCCGTTGACCCGTTGACCAACGACCGTTGACCGTTGACCGTTGACCGTTGACCGTTGACCTCAAAAAAAGAAAAAAAAAGAAAAAGGAAAAGAACGTGTTTCTTTTTCAATTAAGTCTATGTGGATTATATGTAATCCCTTATTTGTTCTGCATTTGTTGCAGGAACAATGCCTCCCCTGAGGTTGCGCACACCTATTCGCGCAATTACCGATGAACAAAAGGAAAGGCTGTCTAAGTTGATAGCTGAGCTGATTGATCATCGATGGGAGAGTGGTGACTTAATTGATCACGTCCTTGAAGTCAACGGGAAAATTCAAAAGGTCATATGGAATGGTCGTCCTATGCCACAATCAGAGATGGTGCGATTTTTCATGAACACTCTTCCACTTGAATGGCAAGATGTGTTGAATCGCATATGGGATGTCAACGGAGCTGCTTCATATAAGAAAATTGTGATGGATTTTGTAAATGAATATTACTGGATTGTTACAAGGGAAAAGATCAAGAAATTGAACAAAAGAGGATCTTTCCCAGTTCGTGTGCTGACTTGGTGTTAGATGTATTGGCTGATCTTTGTTAAGTGTGCTTTGTGGACATCTTATGTAATGTTTACTACCTGATTGTTGTTGATGTAGCAACCGATATGTTAGTTGTATTATGTGAAAGCATTATTATTTTATTGGATGTCAAATATTATTTGTTTTCTGTTATTGCTGGTTGTTGTGGGTAGTTCATAGAAGTTTTTGTAGCTTCATAGAATTTATTTTGCATAAGACAATTATATTAATGATAGTTTTAAGTTAGGATTTTTGGAGGATGATTGGAAACATAGTGACATTTTGATTCCAAAACCTTACTTGAAATTGTTCATTAATATGATGGGTCTATGCAAATAGGGATGCATAAATGATATGCATTAATAATTCGTGCATATATGTCTGATGTGTTCAGATCAATGGCTTCAGCCACAAAAGAGCATAGTTGCCGAGCTGAACAAAGGTGAAAAGCTCAATGGTGACAACTATGAAATATGGCACATGAAAATCCAATATGTGTTGGAAGAGCAAGAGGCACTAGAAGCTCTTAACCTAACCATGGTAGAACCTGAAGAAGGAAACACTACACAGCACAAGAGAGATAAGGAAGCATTTGCTGCATGGAAAAGAAAGAACTCTCTTGCTCGCATTACGTTGCTGAGCAGCATGGACAATGACGTCATGCGAGAGTTTAGGCGTTTTGACAATGCCAAGGAAATGTGGGAAGCATTGGCAGCAAGATTTGGTCATACTTCGGTGACTAGACTAAGGCAGCTCACTATTAGGTTTGACTCTTATAAGAAGCCTCATGGTCAGACCATGAAGCAACATCTTAGAAAGATGTCAAACATGATAAATGAGCTGAAAGATGCTGGCCATGTCCTGACAAATGAGCAGCAAGTGCAAGCAGTGATTCGTTCCTTGCCTCAGAGTTGGGAGCATATGAAGGTGCACCTGACCCATAATGATAATATCAAAACCTTTGAGGATGCTATGCGCCATCTTGAGCTGGAAGAGGACCGCCTCTTGGTGGCTAAGCCGGATGCTGAACTCTATCATGCTAGTTCTAGCTCACATGGAGCTTCGAGCTCCAAGCGCAAACGCCTAACTGGTTTGATAAAGGGAAAGGCAAGGAAGCAGGTCCTTCAGGGAAGAAACCCAAGCTTAACCAACATGAAAGAGGAAAGCGTCCTCGAATGAAGAAGCTTACAAGGGTGAAGTGTTTCAATTGTGACAAGAAGGGTCACTATGCTCGCGACTGTCGTGAGCCAAAGAAGGTAAACACCCCTTGTACTTTTCAGAACTTTACTTTTGTGTCGAGTTCTGTATTCTTGACTGAGTCTAATCCTTTGTGGACTGTAGATTCAGGAGCGACAGACCATGTAGCGAAGGATAGAGGATCCTTCGTGGAATTTCGACGAGTACCAACTAGAACTAAGTGGATCTATGTGGGAAACAACTCTAGAGCTGAAGTGAAAGGAATTGGCACATGCCAACTGAACATGCGTGGTGGACGCACTTTATTCCTACATGATGTATTGTATGCTCCGGAGATTCGTCGGAATTTAGTGTATGTTTTAGTGTTGGTTAAACTAGGTTTTAATATGAACTTCTATAATAGAGGTGTGGATTTGTATTTAGATACAAATTACTATGGTTGTGGTTATTTTCTGGATGGTTTCATTGTATTAGATATTGACTATGTTAATGCAAATGTTTGTTATTCCCTTATCACGTCTCCTAATTCATATGATAATGATGTGAATGTGTGGCATGCTAGACTTGGTCATATTGGCCAACAACGTATGAATAGACTAGCCAAAGAGGGCTTGTTGGGCAACATTGAAAAAGTCGATTTGCCCATATGTAAGCATTGCCTAGAAGGGAAAAACGACAAGGAAACCATTTGGAAAAGGTAAAAGAGCTGAATTTCCTCTGCATTTAATCCATTCTGATGTCTATGGTCCAATGAATGTGAGAGGAAGGCATGGGGCTGTTTATTTCATCACTTTTATAGATGATTATACTCGATTCGGATATGTCTATTTGATTTCTCATAAATCTGAAGCAATAAGTTGTTTCAAAAGGTTTATGAACTTTGTAGAAAATCAATTAGACAAGAAAATAAAAACATTGAGATCCGATCGAGGTCGAGAATATTTATCTGATGAGTTCAGAAAATTATGTGATGAAAAAGGAATAGAAAGACAGTTGTCTATTCCATATACTCCTCAACAAAATGGTGTTGCGGAGAGAAGAAACAGAACCCTACTAGAAATGGTTAGGTTCATGATGGCGCATGCTAACTTACCTATTACTTTTTGGAGTGATGCATTGTTAATTGCTGCCTATATACTTAACCGGGTGCCTTCCAAATCAGTTACTTCCACTCCATATGAGTTATGGACAGGTAGAAAACCGGACTTAAGTTTTCTTAAGCCATGGGGTTGTGCTGCCTATACACATGAGTCCTCTCACAAGTTTGGGAAATTGGGTCCCAGAGGAAAGAAGAGTATTTTCATAAGATACTCCGAACACTCGAAAGGGTATGTGTTCATAGGTGAGCAGGAAAGTGGGAGTATAACTGAATTTGAATCACGAGATGTCACATTCTTAGAGGATGAATTTCCTAAGAAGGGCGAAATAGGTGAAGATTATTCCCTATTTGAAACCTTGGATCAAGATAATGATATTAGTGGAGTTCGTCCAAGTGGGAGTAATATGAGAAGTGATGAATTGAATTCAACTCATTCTCAATTGCAACCACATGATGAGATGACATCATCATTATCTAATCCAAGTGGGAGCATGATGGGGAATGATGTGCAAAGTGTACAATCTCCCATACGGCGAACAAGTCGCCAAAGTATTCCCCATCGACGTTTTGACATTGAAGGGGAAACTTTTATGGTTGCTCCACAAGATGAGGATGAGCCAAGAAATATTAATGAGGCTCTGAATTGCCCTAGTAAGGAAAAATGGATTCATGCAATGGAAGAGGAAATGGAGTCAATGAAATCAAACCAAGTCTGGGAACTGGTTGATCTTCCAAAAGGACGCAGAGCTATTGGGAACAAGTGGGTTCTCAAAATAAAGCGAAATGCTGATGGCTCGATAGAAAGGCATAAGGCTCGCCTTGTGGCGAAGGGGTATAATCAACAGAAGGAATTGATTATGAAGATACATTTTCTCCTGTAGTGAGATTTACCTCGATTCGCATTATTCTGGCAATAGTAGCTAGTATGGATCTTGAGTTACATCAAATGGATGTAAAGACTGCTTTCCTCAATGGAGAATTAGAGGAAGAAATATATATGGAACAACCTGTTGGTTTCATAGTGAAAGGCCAAGAAGAAAAGGTATGTCGACTTTTGAGATCGATATATGGCCTCAAGCAATCATCGAGACAATGGTATATACGTTTTCATAATGCCATAATGGCATATGACTTTACAATGATTGATGAGGATCATTGTGTATATATCAAAAGATCCAAGGATCAATTTGTGATCATATCATTATATGTTGATGATATACTAATTGCCGGAAGCAATATGGAGTTTGTTAATACTATCAAGAGTTGGTTGTCTTCCAACTTTGAGATGAAAGATATGGGTGAGGCTGCATACATTCTTGGAGTTAAGATTTCAAGAGATCGTTCAAAGAGATCGTTGTCTCTTTCGCAAGAAACATATATAAATAAGGTTCTTGAACGATTTCGTATGCAAGATTGTAAACCCATAGACACTCCTATTGCAAAAGGTGAAGGATTGAGCCATAGACTGTGTCCAAGGACTCCACAAGAGAAAGAACAAATGAAACATGTTCCTTATGCTAGTGTTGTTGGGAGCTTGATGTACGCTATGATGTGTACAAGACCCGACATATGTTTTGCAGTTGGAATGGTGAGTAGATACCAATCCAATCCAGGTCCAGCACATTGGAAGGCCGTTAAGAGAATATTGAGGTATCTAAAGGGAACTGCTGATTACAAGTTGAATTACCAAGGAAAGGATCTGCGACTTGAAGGCTATTCAGATGCTGATTGGGGAGGAGATTTAGATGAAAGAAAATCTACCTCTGGATTTGCTTTCTTACTGAACAATGGCGCCATATCATGGAGTAGTAAGAAGCAAACGTGTATAGCCTTATCCACGATGGAAGCTGAGTTCGTGGCATTATCAGCAGCAGTACAAGAAGGAGTTTGGCTTAAGAGATTTTTGGATCATTTAGGTGTTATTGAGAAAGCTACAAATCAATTATTGGTTAACTGTGATAGCCAAGCAGCTATAGCATACACCAAAGATCCAAAATATCATGGCAAGACCAAACATATAGATACCAAGTATAACTTTGTAAAAGATATGGTTGCACGAAAGGATGTGAACTTACAGTACATATCTACGCATAGAATGGTAGCAGATCCTATGACAAAGCCAATACCTAGAGATGTGTTTTGTGGTCATGTAAAATCTCTAGGATTGCGTAGAGTCTGATGTACTGAATTGTAATTTCCCTTTGAGTTGTTCACATTTATGAAATTTTGTTTTTCATTGATTAATGCCTATGAATCTATGTATGATCTTTATGCATCTTAATGCTCGGTGCATTATTTTAAGTTGAGAAAGTATGTCGGACAGATAAAAGATTAGCCCACTCACACGGGTAATCGCCTCTATTTACTGTGTGATAAATAGAGATGAGACTGTTTTTAAGCTTATTATCTAGGTGATAATCGAGAGCTCAAGCTTAAAATACATATGTCGCCTTAACTAAGTGTTAAGATGAGGACATAATATTTACTATGTCCGAAAGTAAAATAACCCACATATTTTACTTTATCTGTCTATGATGCCATATGTGAGTTCTGATGAATTTTGTGAATGAGTAGATACGTGAACTCAAGTTAGACATTGGGTATGTCTGAACTATCATCTGTACGGTATTGAAAGGTGTAGACATACGCTCCATGGGAAATGAGTTAATACCGTAATACGTATTTCATACTACGTATGCATGAGACGACCAATAAGAGTGGCAAAAAGTTTGATCTCAACTTTTATGACGTGTGAGACTCTTGAGGAAAAGAGTTCCTCAATTTTAGTGCCCTCATGACTCTTACTTATTCTCAAGATTTCTATTTAGTGTTTGCTATCTTAGGATGTTGCCAATGGTCATGAGTTGATTCGATCTAATGGGGCATTTCTAGAAAAGCAAGCTGAACTGAAATTGAGAGTTTGAAGGAAAGAGGAAGATCGATTTTGGAGAATCACATTGTAGTTTTGTATTCACTGGTCGACCAATTATGACTGTCTTTGTGATAATTATAATTGTGAATACAATATATATATATCATTGTTTAAAAGAGATCAAGAGAGATATAAATGTGATCGATCGATCTAGGGTACTGCATACTAAATCTACTCAAAGTGTGATGCCCATTATGAGCTGCTATATATTCCTAACGGATGTATAGCAACGAGCTCTCAAAGTATGCTGGTCGCACGGATTATTCACCGGTATGAATGTTGAAGAGAGGTAAAGAGAATCTGTTCGGCCCACCATGTGCGAGTGGGAGATGATGGTTTTATTAGTGATGGGCTTAAGGCCCGTCCGCCCATGTTGGGCCTAAAAGCCCGGCCCACGGGAATAGGGCCCGTGGATGGAGGGAGGTATAAAAGGGATGAGAGAGAGGGAGAACGCACCTTTTGGAAATCAGAACGTACGTACGTCTTTCCCCCTCTCTCTCTCTCTCTCTCCCAAAAGAAAAACAGTAAGGCACAAGGCGACATTTTTCTTCCCTTCAAAGTGAATTGGCGTCATCAGATCGAACAGGGCCAAATTCTCTTCCTCTTATCGGCGTCGGTGTTTAATCTGTGGCTAACAAGGTACGCTCGAATCCGTGGTGTGCTTTAGGATCGGTGATACGTGATTTTCCTAGGCTTGTCTTCCGTATTCGTTTTTAGGGGTTCGATTTAGTGTCGAATCCGGTTTTCCTCCCTAGACTCCGGGGCTTGGGATCCTCCACGACCGCCATCTAGAGACCTGAAAATGTTGAGCCCACGACGAGGTGAGACAATATCTCAGCAAGTTTACCCCCTAAATTCCAACTAGGAAGGAAATACGCCCAGAGACCTAACCACACAAGTTAGAAAATTTACCTTACCTCAGTTCCTTCCTACACGTCAGTACAATTCATAAACCCAAACAATTGATCTAATCAATCGATTTAATCAATTTGATCGCTCATACAAGCGTGATCCACCGACACACATCGGTCCATCAATTCAATTGATCATGGCTCACACAAGCATGAACTACCGACACACATCGGTCTATCAATTTAATAAATTAGTGCTCACACAAGCTGAGATGCGCTATTACTCCCACAAACTGACTTTTACCAATGCTCACACAAGCTAAGTTATTATTGCTCACACAAGCTGAGTTATTATTGCTCTCACAAGCTGATTTATCATTGGGCTCACACAAGCTATTTGATCAATACTACTCACACAAGCTGCTATGGTACTTAAAAATCACATTCATTGTCAAAACCCAACACCCGGTATTTTCAAGTTAAATATCAAAACTTCACCAACATCACTCAATTTCACCATACAACATTCAATCCCGAAAACTAAACACATCACCGTGATCAGCTCGAAATTCTATCAAGCGACTCTAAAAAATATTAACTAATTTAATTTAAATATAAAATAATATATTTAAATAATTAAAAGGTCTAAACATGATTACACTAATCTAATTGCATAATTAGACTAATTAATCCATCCACTAAAATAATTATTCATCTAATCTAATGAACGATTAATTAAGCTAATCTAACCACCTAAACATACTTAGCATAATCTAAACACCCATTAAGCATCATTAACTCCCTAAGCAGAATTTAGTGAGTAAACTTACTGGATTAACATTCCGATGAGTCCATGGCAACGGCAACACCAAGGTGGCGAAACTTGGGCTCACGGTGAGGCTAAGGGGAGCTTGAACTAAGCTAAAAACAGCCCAAGACGGCGTAGCAAGGCTGAGCTTCGGCCTTGGTTCTACGGCTGAGTTGCGAGCTTGGCTTGGCCGCGGAACGGGCTAAAGACATGGGCTAGAAATTTGTGTGGCTGCAGGTTGATTCGGTGGGAACGTGCAAAGGCGGAGATCAAGGAGACGAGCTAATGTGAAGAAAGATGGGCGACTAACTTCGCTAGTGGGGTGCCGTCGATGGAGATGCCGCGGATGCGTGGGGCAGTGGAGCTGCAGCGTTGAACGTTGACTCAGTGGAGCTGGCAGCAAGGAAGAAGCAGCTTCGACTAAGCTGTTGAGGACGTGCGGCAGCTAGCGATCAACAGCCAAGGAGTCTACAAAGACAAATGAAGGTGGAGCAACTTCGGTGGCAGAGGAGAAATGGGCTAAGGAAAGGAGTTGCTACAATCACTGCTTGGGGAAAGGTTGACTTGGCAACTGCAAAGGGGGACAGACATGTGGCAGCTTGGATGGAGATTCTATGGAATAAGTTGCACGAAGGAAATGGAGGGAGTTATAGGCGTGAGGGAGAGAGAGAACGACGTGGAGAGAGCTGCTCCAAGGGAAATGAAAGAGAGGCAATGAAGGTGGGAAGCAACTAGACGTGCGAAGGAAGCAGCGGTAGGGAGGAAAAGTCAACAAAAAAATATCCACACAATTAATGGTTGGTCCCCCAAAGTCTCCATGTCTATCCCCATTGTCCCCCCCCCCCCAATTACTTTCATGCATATAATCCCACAAATTACTCAATTTTGGTGCCCAAGTTGTAGCCCCCATCTAAGGCTCCGAATTTCCCAAACTGAGCTTCAATTTCTTCACCAATTCCCTAATTCGATGTCCAATTTTGCTGCGGAGGAAGCCCACACCGTTTCCTCAAGTTCCCATCCCCAAATAGCTCATGAAGGAGACCAAAAATCCCTTTAATTTGGCCCATCCGAATTTTCGTTCTTTTCCTAATCGTCCAAATTGATTTTCCATAAAAATCCTGAACTTGACGAAAATTCTTCGGAGGATGAGTCGACATTCCTAAAATAAATCGTGATATGATAGAACTTTCAATTTCTGAAATCAAGTTCAAATTCACGATTAATTTCAATTTGACGCGATTTTAGCATGACCTAACCTACCGGCTAGCTTTTAGAAACTTTTAGTGCAATTGACTCGTGATCGATTATTTTTAGCCACATTGTACATCTTCAACACATTGGTGACTCTCGGTTGTCGTAAAAATCTCAAGATTTCAAGTACGAGCACAGGGTACCAAAACGACAGAGAAATTGGTCTAGTGCCGATCGACAAAAATTGTGCAATTATATGGAATCACCAACACTTAATCATATACCTTTGTTGAGTCGACCTATCTCCGATCTCTAATCGGTTTGTGCCGTAATGACCCTTGTAGATTTGCATGGTCAAGCAGTCAATTTCTGGTTGAATTCTAAAGTCTATTGCGTTTAGATACATTAACGGCTTTACCTAATAGACTAGTTATCTCGTGAGTGATCAGCTCAGGGAAAAGAACTATAGTCGCATCAATGAAAAGCCCAACTCATTCAATTAAAAACAGAATTGGAAAATGATGTCACGGAATATTGGAAAGAGCATAAACAATGTTGTGTATAACCCAGCAAGGAAAAGGAAAGGGAAGATTTTTTTTTAAAATGATATTCTTTCTTTCATTCAGTGTATAGTTCAAGATTGCCTTATGAGATTTTATTTTTATATTCAGACAAAATAGAGTTGTTATAAAATAATGGAGAATTTATTTGAGAAATAAATTAAATGTTACAAAATGATTGAAAAGCCGTTATATGACCGTTAAGAAACTATTATGTCACCGTTAAAAATAATGATGGTCTTCAATGTGGTCATAACTTTTATCGAAACTATTATTGTAAATATTTCAAAATATTATTGAAATATCCAACAATCCCTCACATATTTCAAAAGATTTTGAAAAAAATAATAATAATGATGCTGGGTTATTAGAGTGTAATACATCAAAACTGGTACTTGTTAGGCTATAAACTAGCCTTAGAAAAATGAAATATAATTCATGAAATTATTGGTGAAGTTTGAAACTTCTATGAACCAAAAATTTCTTTTGTGAATTATAATTTTCATTAATCACATTGCACTTCCACAAACTTTGTTGTTCAACGCAGTTTTGCACTAATAGGCCATGCACATGCTTGGTATTTTCATAAATGCTTTAGAGATTTTCGCTAAAAATTCTCATAGGACCGGCCCCACTCCACACTTATATAGGTGATTCCATCAAGTGTATTATGCAACTTAATACACTACCAATAATGGCTATGAAATTTCATTAAAAGCTTAGCTCAACCTCTTTTTCCTTGTAGTTTTGCACTATTCTCATCTTAGGATGGACAATAATTTTTAATAATGCATCACTAGAACAACAAATAACTCGTTATTACCCATATGAACCTACTTCATGGGATCGCCAATCACATAGGTTGGGTTACCATCCCTATTGTTTTTCCTCAATTGGCTTAAGTCACATTCCCCTTAATGTGTCATAAATTAATTTTCTTCCCACAGGTTTAGTCAAAGGATCGATCAAATTCACTTCTGACTTTACAAAATCGATAAAAATAATTCCATCTTTAAGCAGTTGCTTTACTATATCATGTCTCAATCGGATATGTCTATTTTTACCATTGAAAGTTATATTCTTTGCAATGGCTATTGCCGCTTGGCATTCATAGTGCATAAACACGGAAAGTGTCGGTTTCATTCCCAAATGAACATCCGATAAGAGGTTCTTTAACCACTCAGCCTCATTGCCAGCCAATTCTAGAGCCACAAACTCCGACTCCATTGTGGATTTAGCAAATATTGTTTGTTTGGCTGATTTCCAAGTTACAACATCTCCACTAAGGGTGACCACATATCCACTAGTGATTTTGTCTCATCTGAATCCCAAATCCAATTAGCATCACTGTATCATTCTAATACAGTGGGAAATCCACTATATAAAATACCATAATTCATGATTCCTTTCAAATATTTCATTAATCTACTCAAAGCAGTCCAACGATCATCATTGGGATTTTGTGTATATTTGTTAAGTCTACATACAGCATAAGCTATATCAGGTCGAGTATAATTCATCAAATGCATCAAACTCCCAATAATTTGACCATACTTGGACTGAGCCACACCATCCCATTTATTTTTCACTAATTGGATATTAGAATCATAAGGAGTATGTATAGGTTTGACATCAAAGTGATCATATTTTTTAAGTAGCCTCTCCACATAACGCGCTTGAGTAAGCATTAGGCCACTATCACTCTTTACGATTCTAACACCCAAAATAATATTAGCTTCCCCCATGTCCTTCATATCGAATTTAGAAGTCAAAAAACATTGTTTTTTTCATTCACAACATCAATACACGTACCAAAAATAAGTATGTCATCAACATATAAGCTAATAATTATAGATTCAACATCAACGGTTTTTGTGTATACACATTTATCTACTCCACTAGAAAAAAGCTATTATTAACTAGAACCTCATCAAATTTCTTATGCCATTGCTTTGGCACTTGCTTTAAGTCGTATAAAGATTTAATGAGTTTACAAACTTTATTTTCTTGGCCAGGAAAAATACAACCCTTAGGTTGCACCATGTAAATTTCCTCTTCCAAATCACCATTTAAAAAAGCTGTTTTAACATCCATTTGGTGAACAACAAGTTTGTACATAGAAGCTAAAGCAATTGAAACATAAATTGATGAAATTCTTGTAACTGGAGCAAAAGTGTCAAAATAATCAACATTTTGTTTTTGATTAAAACCTTTTGCAACTAATCTTACTTTATATCAATAGAACCATCAAGATTATATTTCCTTTTAAAAATCCATTTACAAACAATTGGTTTTGCACCGGTTGTAAATCAACTAATTTCCAAGTTTGATTTTGAAAGATAGAATCAATTTCGATTTTTATAGCTTCTCTCCAAAAATTGCTTTATGTGGAAGATATTGCTTCAAAATAAATCAAATGATCATTATCAATAAGATATGTATCAAAATCATTCCTAAAAGAAGTTTCTTCCCTTATTCTTTTGCTCCTTCTCAAATCATCATTTGAATTTTCGAAAAATGTTTCTATGAAAAGGTGCAAGAGAAATAGTATCAATACTTAATGGAAAAATATGCTCAAAAAATTCTGCATTTTTTGTCTTAACTATAGTATTATTATCAAGCACGTCACTTTTTAATACAAGAAATCTATATGTAACACTATATTCAGCATAACCAATAAACATGCAATCAGATGATTTAGAGCCTATTTTCCTTTTCTTAGAATTAGGAAGTATAACCTTAGCAAGACACCCCCACACTTTCAAATATTTTAAATTAGGACGATAACATTTCCATAATTCATAAGGTGTTTTACCTATTTTATTATGAGGTATTCTATTTTGGATGTAACATGCAGATAAAATAGCGTCACCCCATAAATTATTTGGAGCATTAAAACTAACAAGCATAGAATTCATCATCTCTTTCAAAGTCCTATTTTTCCTTTCAGCTATGCCATTAGATTTGGGAGAATAAGGAAGCGTAGTTTCATAAATTATTCCTTCCTTTTCACAAAATTCGTTAAACAATACATATTCTCCACCTCTATCCAATCTAATTCTTTTTATCCTTTTATTCAATTGGTTTTCTACCTCAGCTTTATACAAAAGGAAAATATCAAAAGCTTCATCTTTATGCCTAAGCAAATAAACTTTAGTAAATCTAGAATAATCATCAATGAAGGTCACGTAATATTATTTACCTCCTCTAGTCATAGTTTGTTTTAAATCTCCTAGATCAGTATGAATTAAACTCAACAAATCAAATGCTCTATTTACATAAATACAAGGCTTTTTTGTTAATTTTGTTTTGGCACATATTATACATTTATTAAAACATGCGTTTTTAATTCCAGAAATTAAACCTTGTTTTTCCATTTTTTTAATATAAGAAATACTAACATGACCTAATCTACCATGCCATAAATCAATAGATTCAACCAAGTAAGCGAAAGTAGTAGCATTTTCATTAATAACATTGGAAACGTTAAGAACAAAAAGTCCTTGATTATAATAACCCTTTCCTACAAAGAAGTTATTTTTTGTCATTACAATCTTATTATATTCGAATGACACCATCACCCCAACCTTTCCTAAAAGAGGTACAGAGACTAGGTTTGCCCTTATATTAGGGACATGTGATACATCATTTAGGGCTAAAGGCTTGCCATATGTGAGCTTGAGAAGAACTTTTCATTTCCCAAGAACTTGAGCTAATCTTGAATCACCAAGATAAATAATTTCTTCTCCTTCCCCTACTAGGGTGTAGGAGGAAAAGGCATTTTTGTTTGTACAAATATGTCTAGTAACACCTGAGTCTACCACCCACTCTTTCACATTAGCCACGATGTTGGCTTGGGAAACAACTGCAACAATTATATCATTAGAGTCATATGCTTTAACCAGATTGACTTTTGGTTTAGCAGGACTGTAATTTCTCATTATTCTCTTTCTACAGTGCATTGCATGATGACCTAGTTCTCCACAAACAAAGCAAGAGCCTTTCTTTTTTAAGGTGGGGTGAGCAACCTTGGGTTTGTAATCAGGTTTTTTGTTATTATACCTATTTTGGCGATGTTGAGATTTGCCTTGCACCAAATTTGCCCTTGTAGCAATTTCCTTAGCTTTGGCAGCTTTGATCTTCTTGCGAGTTGTATTCTCAATGATAATATGCACATTAAGATCGGCTAGTGACAATTGCTTGTCCTTGTGCTTGAGTTGTTGCTTGTAGTTATTCCAAGACTCAGGCAACTTTTCAATGCCCGCAAATAATTCTTGTAAATTGATGTTTTCCGCCTTCAAGTCCTCCATTAGCCTGTGATATTCATTGATTTGTGTCTTGATCTCCTTATCATTAGACATTTCCCATCAATAATAATTTCCGATTACAAATTTTTGTCTGCCCACATCTTCGATAGTGTACTTTGTATCATGGAGTCCCATAATTGTTTTGCTTCCTTGTACAGACAGTAGACATCAAACAATTCATTATAAAGAGTACTAATAATTATGTGCCTACATACCTTATTAACGTGTATCCATTGATCTCGCAGATTGTTATCAGCTGGTTCAGCCTCCGTAAGTGCAAAAGCCATGTCATGCACATCTAGGATAGAGAAAACCCTTTCTTGCCACCTTTTGAAATTGTTGCCATTAAAAACTTCGATCTTCGATATGTCGGGGAATGGTTTGGCATAGGACATATGTGGTAGTGGTGGTAGTGCAAGTGGACTAGCGGAGATTGAGGCATCAACAGTAGTATCAACTTGAGGCTCCACGGAAGTTATCCTTAAGATTGTTGGAAAAAGCTAATGAGAATCAATAAATTTGTCTGAGGCATACAAGCGCAGAGATAAATACACCTCAAGTGTCATAACTTGGCACAAAGGGACATTTAAGTGCCATAACTTACAAAAAGTACACTTAAGTGCCACATTCGAAGAAAAATGAATCACTTAAATGCCACTCTGACCAAAGTCCGGCCAAAACACCGACGTGTCAATTTTCCGGCAAAGCGAGTGAAAAATGACACCATTTTGCAAGTTGACATGGCCAAATAATGCAAAAAAACGGTGTCGTTTTGGGCTGACGTGGTAAAAATATAATAAAAAATTAATTAAATTAAATTTAAAATTAAATTTAGTTAAAATATTTAAAAATAAAAAATTTTAATATTAAAAAAAAAAATTAAAAAATTGGGGGGGGGGGGGCCGCCGCCGCCACCCTCCCGCCATCGTCGAGAAGGGTCGATGACGGGGGGAGGCTCGGCCGACGACCCCGGCCGACCGACAACGAGGGTTCGTAAGCCCTCCCTAGATTTGGCGAGGATCGCGGCCCTTGCCCATCAACCCTCGGCCCCGCCTCCCCCCCCCTTTTTTTTTATTTTTTTAATAATGTTTAATTTTTTAATATTAAAATTATTATTTTTAAATATTTTAACTAAATTTAATTTTTAATTTAATTTAATTATTTTTATATTATTTTTTACCATGTCAACCCAAAACAACACCGTTTTTTGTATTATTTGGCCACGTCAGCGTGTAAAACGGCAAAATGGCGTCATTTTGCACTCACTTCGCTGGAAAAATGCCACGTATGCAATTTTGTCGGATTTTGGTTGGATTGGCACTTAAGTGTACCTTTCATAAGTTATGGCACTTAAGCATCCCTTTCTGCCAAGTTATGGCACTTGAGGTGTACTTATCTCGCAAGCGCAAGCATTGTCCTTAAGAATAATTATGCTCCTCATAGTGCAAAACTCGGTGCAATAGGCTTCTGACAGCTATCCTCCAAGATACAACAAACCTTCTTCTATATTCCACACTAAATATTGGAAGGAGCAAAAACAAAGTTGTATATAACCCAGCAAGAAATAGGAAAGGAAAGATTTTTAAAGATTTTTAAAGAAATAATATTCTCTCTTTCATTCACAGTATATTTCAAGATTGTCTTATGAGATTTTATTTTTATATTCAGACAAAATATAACCGTTAAAAGAGCCGTTGTAAAATAATGGATTATTTATTTGAGAAATAAATTGAACGTTACAAAACAATTGAAAAGCCGTTAAATGACCGTTAAGAAACCGTTATGTGACCGTTAAAAATAATGATGATCTTCCATGCAGTCATAACTTTTTACGAAACTATTATTGTAAATATTTCAAAATATTTTTGAAATATCCAACAAGCTTCACATTGCAGAGCAACGCCAAGCCTCCACCACTTTGTCCTGACCAAATTGACATGATCAGGAGCCACTTGTTTAGCTCCTGCTCTTGATTGCAAATTTCAACAGCTAAGTTTGCCCTAATTCCTTGTTTGTGGAGTTAGGATTTCAAGAGCACGATGAATTTAATCTAAATTGTTAATTTAAGGCAAACAAATGTGATGCAAGACCTCTCTTTTGATGATTTTACTATGTTGGTAAGCTACACCGACGTTTTACATTAAATTAGGTTACGACGGATTTTCCGGATACACAAATCGCCAATAGCACTAAGGTGATCAATTTTCACTAAAATTGCATCAAAATGATCAGGAAAAAGGTTGTGGCATTGAAACAAGCATTATACGGAAGTTATGATACTCGAAGCATCATTTTCCCAAGCTTTTATTGTTTGTGGAAGAGCCCCTTGAGCCTTTTACACAGTGTTTGTAGCAACAATAAATGTGCGACGTCGATGTTTCCACCGAATTCGCCACTCTTGAGCATTATTTTAACGCTTTACGTTTTTTGTTTCGAAAAACAAGCACCACCATTAGACGAGCTAGATTTGGAAATTTCGTTGCCATTCGCTGCCATGAGTGCCCTCATGCGCCTCTGCATTTTTCATTCAAAAAAAAAAAAATCTGAAATTCTCATTTACAACTTCATTTCCAAGGCCAGTACATTATCTCGGGTGGAATTCGCATGAAAAGGATGGACTGACCAGCCCATAATGACACCTGCTTCTTGAGCCATAAAACAACGACTTCTTGAGCCGATTGCAAACCATGAGAATTCATTGTGGAAACGAAAACGTACGACTTTTTTTTTTTGGGGTAAAAGGAAAATTTCATTCATCTATCATAATTAAATACAAAAGTAACATAAAAAGTTTCCTAGCAAAATAAATCCCAACAAAGACACAAAACAAAACAAAATTCAAAAAAAAAATAAAAAAGAAGAGCACGGATGCACACTCTTATCCCAAAAGACTAGATGCATTACAGTATCAAAAAACAATCGGTGGTCGATCAACAAAACCGTTAGTGATAGGCACACATCGAGATATTTTTGTCAAAAAACTACAGCTTGCAATGTGCGCATAGAATGGGCATCCTCAGTACCATCTGTCATATGGAGAGAATAATCTACTACAAATCAAACACTTCTAAACAAAAAACTCCAAAATCTAGAATTAGATTGAGAGATAAAAGCTTCCAAATTTAGATCTACATCTAAATCGGGATAGGAGAGCTTCCGCCAAATTTTAGAGTAGTCATAACAAATATTTTTATTTTCTTTTTGGTTGGGGCATAGCAAATATTCCACGTTCCCCCAAACAAACGAGGGATAAAATTACATAGGAATTGACGTTGCCCATGGGAGTCTCGGACGAGAGATTCTGAAGCGTCTCTTTTGGGGATGATGACTTCAGATTGTCCTTGCGTTCCCAAGTGGGCCTAATTGCATGTGAAATCCCCCATTGTCGACGTACTGACGAGTCCTATAAATACATTATAAGATTCGAGACTCCACAGGTAAATATATTATCTTAAAAATCTGAGAAAAAGCTTGCAATTATGTGAGAGTTTGTATTATTAGGCGGATGCTGAGTTTTCTAACAATAATCTGAATATCGATAGATGTATACATACAAGGTTGTCGCACACATAGGATGTGCAGTTGCTCTAAAGAGCAATTTCTTTAATATAAAATTAGATTTCGTAATTTAGTAATTTATCCATTAAGGTTCTACCGTCCGTTGATGAGTCATGGGATGATTCTTTCCCTCCGTTTTGTTATTTTCCTTCTCTTTCTCTTTTTTTTTTTTTTTTTTTGGTTGCAAATTCACGTCTAATTTACTTCAAGGACTTAATTGAGTTGATATAAAGAGTTCTAGCGCTTGTAAAGATGCCACATTTGCTTTCCCTTACGCGTGGTCCTCAGCTCTTTTCAAGGAACAGTATGCAAACCATTTCAATTATGTGGAGAATGAAGGACATGAAAATGATAAGAGAAGAGGGCAGGCTCCACGATTTGATTTAATGACTTAAAATAAACCAATCAAGTTTTTCGTGGAAATTAAATGTTCAATAATAATCATGGACGCCAAAACGTACTTGAAATTCTGTTATGTTTATTGTGTAGTCTTCGGATCACATGCTCTCAATGAATGTGATTTGTTACATTCTACTGGTCCTATGTAGATTCACCTGATTTCATGTTAAAAGATCTTTGATTTGATGTGTTTCGACCATTTGTACAAACACTGTTTGGTAAAAGATTGCATTTTCACCTTCTAAACTCATCATATGAATTTAAATTCATTATTAATCTTTTCATTTGAACCAATGTGATTCTAAACATTTTAGTGCAAATGCAATTAAGTCCTCTAATCCATATTTCACTTGAAAATGCCAATATAGTGGTTAAGCAACGCCAAACCGACCATCTCAGGTGTCACAGCCAACGATGTGATGTGTGCAATTCCAAATGAAAGGAAGCTGCTCTTTTTTCTTCTTTTTCGCCATTTTATTTTAATCTAGTGGAAAGCATTCAGTATGCACACCATGCTAGTTAGGGAAAATGTCACAAATAGTCCCTATACTATTACCTAATGTGCAATTTGGTCCCTAAACTTTCGATCGGCTCAATTTGGTCCTTAAACTATTGATAAATATCCGATTTGGTCCCTGAACTTTCAATCGGCTCAATTTGGTCCTTGAACTATTTGATAAATGTCTGATTTGGTCCCCGAACTTTGATCGGCTCAATTTGATCCCTAAATTATTGATAAATGTTCGATTTAGTCCTTAGTTACTTTGTTTTTCATTTTTAATTTTTAATTTTTATTTTTTATTTTTAAATAATTTTTTAATTTTTTTTTTTACTTATTCTCTCTTCCCTCCGCCGGCTCCGGCGGAGGGAAGCCGGCTCCAGCGAGGATCGCCCGACGCCGGTGAGGGGCTCTCTCGCAAATCGCGAGGGACTCCCTCGCCCGACTCCGGCGAGGGGCTCCTCGCCAAATGCTGGAGGGAGCCCTCGCCCGACGCGCCGAGGGGTGCTCCTCGCCCGACGCCGACGAGGGGCTCCCTCGCAGCCTGGCGTCGGGCGAGGAGCCCCTCGCAGCTGGCATCGGCGAGGAGCTCGCTCGCCGGACGCGAGGGAGCCCCTCGCCCGACGCCGACGAGGGCTCCCTCGCCGGATCTGCGAGGGGAGCCCCTCGCTCGACGCCGGCGAGGGCGACCCTCCCGGAGCCGGAGGAGGAAGAGAGAATAAGCAAAAAACAATAAAAATTTTAAAATTTTAAAATTAAAAATTAAAAAATGAAAAAATAAAAAATAAAAAAGGAAAAAGGAAAAACAGTAACTAAGGACTAAATCGAATATTTATCAATAATTCAGGGACCAAATTGAGCCGATCGAAAGTTCAGGGACCAAATCAGACATTTATCAAATAGTTCAGGGATCAAATTGAGCCGATTGAAAGTTCAGGGACCAAATCGGATATTTATCAATAGTTCAAGGACCAAATTGAGCCGATTAAAAGTTCAGGGACCAAATTGCACATTAGGTAATAGTATAGGGACTATTTGTGACATTTTCCCTGCTAGTTATAATAAATCCTTAACTCAAGAAGTCAAATAACACTTCCAAAAAAATTAGCACCGAGCTCTAATATCAATTGTAATGGCTAACAATATCACCTAAAGGTACTTTACCAAAATATATATATATATATCACCTAAAGGTAGTAAATTGGTGTTTTCAAGAAACTTGACAAATTATTGTAGAACTATAAGTGTCAAGTTTGATAGAAGCGTAGATATGAGTCATAAGCTGATATATGCGAGAGTACGTGATATCAATTAGTATAATGCGCTTCTATCAAACAGTATTAGATAGAAGCACAGACATAGAGAACAATGCATTTAGAGTTCTATAGTGGTTCGATTTGGTGTGACCTTATATTCACTCACCTAGACAAATAGCCTACTAGCTTGATTTTACCAGGCATCTTTGTGTAGTTACAGTAATATGTGCCACTTATACTCAAGCACTTCATCTTGAAGCTAACGCAGCTTATAACGATGCGGATAGATCTCACTATCTCCCAACTAAGTACAAACTATAACATTGATACACTTCTCCAGAGATTACACTTTTAGTTCACTCAAAAGACAATATAAGGATGTAAAACTTTCTCTGTTAATGGATTGTTTGTCACTTCCGACCTCATTGCATTTGCGACCTTTGTTGATCTCTTTTTATACTCTTCAATAACCAATCTTCTCATTGGACAATCTTTAAGAGGCCAAGCTATCCGTTGGACAATTGTTGACAAGATAAATCTTGCTGATGAAGTCAATGAATCCGAGATTTAGGAGGTTTGCTCACCTATACAATGAAATCTTCCGGTTTCCAAAATTAGAGTAGCTCAAACTATGAAAAGTAATCAGTTTTTAGAATATTTGTATATCAATCAAAATATCACACATAATTGGCATACTCCACTTAGATATTTCTTGAGATTGACAATCATTCAATTTTTAGCAATTTCTCCCTTAATATGAAAAATAATAGCTTATTGAAAAAGAACTGATCTATTAAAAAAACTAGTAAAACATGGCATAACATTAGTAGATAAGAAATTTCTAAGTAGTTTCACGAATCAAGCTACTAGAAAAATCTCATGTCACTTCTCCTAGTGCTTGAATTTTGATCTAATTTAGTAGACGAGACTATTGCCAGGTAAGATATATCAATTAGGATAATGCGCGTTGAATGACAACCGCATCTTCGAAGCATTAGATATATAAAGTTTCATCTACTAATCACATCTTGAACGTCTTTGGACCGCTCTTCAAGCATGACAATGCCGTATAATCAACACGTTTTTCTCCTCCCTTACGTGGCTCTCGCATATTTTATGCAGTCAATTATTTAGGTCGGAGGTCACTTAAAAGGAAGTCTTCTTTTGAGGCATGATCCACGTGAAATGGACGACTTTGGGGTCCACGCTGTCGTAATTACAGGCTTCCAAGCAAACTTGTGGGCTCTTGTAATGCTCTTCAAGCACGACAATGCTGTATAATCAACAGATTTATCTCCTCCCTTAGGTGGCTCTCACATATTTAATACAGTCAATTATTTATGTCGAAGATCACTTAAAAAGAAGTCTCCTTTTTGAGGCATGATCCACGTGAAATGAAGGGCTTTTTGTTGTCCACACTATCGCAGTTACAGGCTCCCAAGCAAACTGGTGGTTCATAGATTGTAATTTTAAAACATTGTTTCGTGACCACAAGACAGATGATCGTCATCGGACAAGCCTGACGATGAGATGTTTGAAAGTTTGGACAGAATTTGACTTTATCATTAGTAGATAATGTAATTTCACTAGACTAACAATAACAATTGTCCTAGATCCGTCCTTTTAAGATTATAACTTTGGTATAGTATCCTTTAATTCAACGAATTTTTTATGGAAGCTCGTTAATTATTAAGACTCAGAAATCATAATCAAAACAAGAAGTCAGTGTCCATGAATGAGCTCCAATTATTGATGGAAGCTCGTTGATTAGTGATATACTGAGCAATATTAAACAGCCTGTGATCTATGTAGGTTGCTCAAGATCATGAGTTTGGTTGATGATGACATGAACGATTTCAATAAATTACGATCAATGATTTCCTTTTCCCTTGACATTTTAACAAATGGATAAATGTGTAGGGCGCATGGATACATGAATCTACACGCTGTGCACCATCACCAATCACCATCCAACCCACTGTCCACTAGCTCCAATTTGGAAACAAATTCTCAAAATTGGAGCTCATTCATGGACACCGACTTCTCATTTTGATTATGATTTCTCAGTCTTAATAATCAACAACCAGCATAAGTTATATCTATAGAGCAGATTTTCTATTGTGGGCATTGTAGGACACCACGTACGGGGAAAGGGTTTCTAATGTGAGAGATGTCCTACAATTCAAAGCCACCCTAACCAAACCTATATTAACTTTGTGTCAGCGACGCCCTATCCATTAGGGGCGGCTAAATTTTGGGGGCATTAGATTTGGCTTTTCTTTCAGAGGGTGTGTCTCCCAAAAACAGTTGCTACACGAGATTCAATCGACAGCCAACGACCTTTAGCTTTGAGTGCAGAGATCTCCAAGCTCGGGATTTCGTTCGGCGTTCGGTCTATTTTTTATACAGTGCTTCGCATTTATTCCTAACCGAGCGTCGCAAAGATGTTCTATGACATTTTCTTACCGTTTCTTCTTGAAATTTGGAGAGTCCTCACTCTTTTTCTTTCATATGTTTGCCTTTTTCTTTTTCTCGATGGTCTACGAGAGAATGTTTTTATAATTTGAGATACTGATTTTGATTTTTTAAAAAAAAAAGGGAAAGTAGAAAGAATGGGTCTTTTATTCATTCTAGCACCTCTAATTCCGAAGCACCGTGTTCTTATTCATCCGAATTAATCATGGTGGGTCGAGGAGAGCTGGTTCAGAAAAAAATAATAATAAAAGTACATAAATGACAATGCTTAGAGAATGGCTCGAGTAAATAGAAAAAATCTGCTCTAAAAGCAGCTACAAATCGTCTCCGTCAGGGGGGCTCCACACCAGCCCCTATATAAAGGATGGTTAGCATACTAAGTGACTCGCAACAAAATTCGCAATGGCCCTTCCGAAATTCTCCACAAGCTTCCTCCCCACCTCAATTCACCATAACCAGCCCTCTCTCTTATTCTTTAGGCACCTCTGCTCCTCCTACTCCGCCGCCACCTCCTCCACCTCCTCCGGTGCTCAATTCCTGACATGCACTTTGAAGATTGAAGCTCAAGAGATCGGGAGACGATCGGCGAATTGGCAACCTAGCGTTTGGGACTACGACTTTGTGCAGTCACTTAGTGTTGATTACACGGTAATGAATTTTCTTTTGTTTTTTGGGCATAAAACCCAGCCTAGCTTAAGTACTATGGGAGATATTCGCTTTTGGTCCTCAAACTTGGAAAAATTTCCCAACAATTTTTTTGTTCATGGTTCTGACAATATCGGTAACAATTTATTCGATGAGAGCACTAATTATTTGAGTATTATACTTTTGTTTGGCATCGATTAATACCTCGGCTTCACTTTGCCGTGCTCAAATGTTAAGCTACCAACGCCGACGACCCAAAAAAAAAAAAAGACATATGTTTAGTGACCGAAGTGCACCGTTTCCCTAATTTCTATTTACTTTGATGGGACGAGTCTGTAAACCCCAAAACGGCATGGAAACAAAGGACAAACTGTACTTTGAATCTGATTTATGGATGTATACATCTTGTGTACTTCTGTATACGATTTATATATGACGTTCGAGATATGTAAAATCAATTTGCACATTCATCCATGGCCACAGTATCAAATCTACGGCCAGCCACAGCAATATTCTATAGGAGATATCGAAAAACCTGGTCAAAACGGCATATTTTCAACAAAAAGGCAAGAGCTCAACAGTGCTTGTGCATTGACTTTGATCAAGATCTCATTTTTCCGAGTTTTTCATGTGCTAGGAGGATAAATATTCGGAGGAAGCCCAAAGGTTGAAGAAAGAAGTCAAGGGTCTATTCGACAGGGAGACGAATTTGGTGGCCAAGCTCGAGTTCATTGACGTAGTTCAAAGACTAGGACTAGGATACCAATTTGAGACAGAGATCAAGAACGCTCTAAGTTCCATCTATAAGAACACCGAAGTTGCTCAACTTTCGGATGATCTCGATGCCGTTTCCCTTCGATTCCGGCTACTTAGACAACATGGATTCAACATATCACAAGGTACTCGCCAACTGTTAATTTTTTGTGAATTATGTCGATGCATCAAAATTTACCCTTCCATTCCTTTAGATGTGTTTCAAAGGTTTATGAGCAAGTTGGGCACATTCAACGAATCCCTCAATGAAGATGTCAAGGGGCTTCTTGGCCTTTATGAAGCTTCTTTTCATGTATTGGAAGGTGAAACCATACTCGATGAAGCTTGGATCTTTGCTTCCAAGCATCTGAAGGATCTAAACCTCGATGAAACTCCCGCTAATTTAGTGAGCCACGTGGATCATGCATTAGAAATGCCAATCCACTGGAGGCCAAACAGGTTGGAGGCTCGGTGGTTCATGGACATGTACGAGAAACAGCAAGACATGATCCCCTCTTTGCTACGATTGGCTAAATTAGACTTCAATTTAGTGCAGTCAATCTACAGAAAGGAAGTCAGCAGTCTAGCAAGGTACACAATCAATCTGGCAGCATGGGAGTGCATTTTGATTGACTTAATTATCATATGACAATTTTTTTCAGATGGTGGGTTGAACTTGGGGCGAACAAGATGACCTTTTGTAGGGACAGGCTAGTGGAAAACTATTTTTGGAGCAGTATTATGGTTTTCGAACCTCAGCACACAGCTTTTAGAGAAATGAATGGGAAGATCGCTAGTATGGTGACACTTATCGATGACGTGTATGATGTATATGGGACGCTGGAAGAGCTTGAGCTCTTAACGGATTTCATTGTCAGGTTTGTCTAGTATCACCACTGTCAACATTTTCCCTTGTAACTATTATTGCCAAGAAAAAAGATGGAATTAATTAGTCTATGAATGCGATGGAAAAAAATACTAAAAATTATATATTGCCAAATATATTCTTCAATGCGCTTTGGACATATCATGGTTTACGTAGGTGGTTTGGGCTAATAAAATAATGGTTGGCATTAATTTTCATTATTGTTATTGAATGACGGTAAAATTCATAAAATTGCTAAAATGGTGATAACTCATTAAGGTGGGACATCACAGACATCGATAGGCTTCCTCCAACAATAAGGGATAGTTTCATGGCCTTGTACAACACGACCAATGAAATTGGGTATTGGACGATGAGAGAGCAAGGAATCAACCCCATCCCTTACCTGCAGAAAGTGGTAATTTCAACTTGCTAAATCTTTCACCCAGTAATTTTTAGTCCATGTCAGTCAGCTCATTTTTCTACTTCTAACTTTCGTTATGACTTCTCTTTGAACGTTTGAGAATCCGAAAGAGTATGAGAAGAGAACGTCCCTCGACTTGGTCACTGACTCACTTTTCCGAGTTTCAATCCTATAGTGGGCCGAAGAATGCAAGGCGTACCTGAAGGAGGTCCAGTGGTGCAGCAAGGGCATCAAACCGACCCTAAAGGAATACATAGATGTTGCGACGTATTCAGCCGGAGGACTGGTTATGCTCTTGGCCAGTTACTTCCTAACCACAGACAAATTGACGGAAGAGGGACTTAATTACGTGTCGAAAATCCCGAGCATCATGCATTGTTCTAGCAAGATGCTTCGACTCATCAATGATTTCAGTACATCATCGGTAACTTACTTTTATATTGTTCTTCTCCTTGTAAATAGTGGCTCATAAGAAAAAAAGAGTACATCTTCTTTTTTGTTTCTTTGATACAAAAGTGGGATGAGTATTTGGACTTATGCTTATAACCCAACAATAATTGTCCATGCTTAGTATGAATTGGCACGAGGAGACAACTTGAAGGCGCTGGAGTGCTACATGAATGAAACCGGCACGTCGGAAGAGGCCGCGCGTGAACACATTATGCATATGGTGCGTGAGGCATGGAAGTGGATGAATAGAGCCGTGTTTGAAGACTACCCAATTCCCGGATTAAGGCCTTTTCTTGGTGCCTGTTTAAACCTGGCACGAGTTTCTCATACTTTTTACCGATATGGAGATGGATTCGGCCTTCCCAATAATGATACCAAGGACTATCTTGTGTCAGCTATATACAAACCCGTGCCCCTTGATTAGGCATGCATTATTGACCAGTGGTCTTGCTTATGCAGAGACCTTTTGATCTTATGTCTTTCTTAGTTTTTTGGGGTGTCTCTGTGAGCTCTCAGATGTCGAAACTATTTTACATGAAGTCTATTGATGGGCTTGGGCATAGAAGCACGTGCTATTCCGTGCTTTGTGTGGTCGCTGATTATGTAATCACAAATTATATTCGTGGCGATCGAATTTTTATATTATGTTGAATACTTAGCTGTTTGTACTGGAGAAAAATTGAAAAGAAAAGGAATATAGAGAAGAAAATAAAATAAAATAAAATAAAAATCGCTCGACTTTGACCGACGCTGGTTCAATGCCAATTTGAAACGGTGGCTGTACAGAAAGTTTTCTTCTACCATTGAGTTTCATTGAAACGGTGTTACAAAGATTCTCCAACGTCCAGAACAGTGCGAGGCTATTTTGAAAGGTTGAAATGTCGACTGATTAGATTGGACCGAGTTTTGTGTTCTTCTCCAACAATACTGCTATCTTTCTATAACGTTCTTTGGGTTTTGAATTCATAATCAAAGAAAACTTTGAAATTCATTATTCTACAGACCTAAAAAAAAGGGGGACCACGTTATTGTATTCCTACGTGAGACATTATATCTTAAAGCCAATACTTACATTGAAACCGTTTGCACAATAATGAGAATGTAACTATCTAGAAAGTATCCTGAAAAGTGTCTTCACTCGTTCCAAAAACATCCGAGTCAGGATAAAGCTTTTGGTGTGTCGTCGACAAGTCAGGTGCATACTACCATCACAAGTCAATAACAAAGACGGATGGCTGTTATCGATAAATTAGAATCGGTGCAAGCTGGAAATCGATAGTGCAAAGGAAAGATGCCAGTTGATCATGAAATCGATAAAGATTGCAGGAATAAAGATGAAGCCAAATGGTAACTGCTTATGGATAGGACCCCACAATTGACCATGAAATAGAATTAGCGGATAAGAAATTTCTAAATAGTTATGCCAATCACGCTTCTAAAATATCTCATGTTATTTCTCCTAATGCTTAAATTTTGATCTAAGTTAGTAGAAGAGACTATTGATTGGGAAGATATATCAATTGGGCAATTGCACGTTAAAAGATAACCACACCTTCAAGCACTAGATATCCAGAGTTTCATCTAGAAAGCACAAAAATGGGGTTTGCAGGTTCCTTTAGCCTTGAGTGTTTCGAGGGGTGACTGCCAAATCGGTCAAGCATTCTTTCTCGCCCATCTCAATCAATCGCGAGTAATGCAAGATTGGATTCCCGTTTCCCGAGGCCATTAACGTAACCCAAAATAGATGCCAACTGTTCAATTTCTTTCCACACCTTCTTTTTTCTTTTTATTGCAATCTCCGGCTTTGTTTTAAAATGTCAACCTCCAAGATTAAAATTTATAATTTTCTCTATATAAGCCCTTGTTCACCCCTTATCTTGTGTGCATGATAGAATGTTTCGTGACCTCTGCAAGGGGACTAGAGATGAGGCCCCATTCATTTCATGGAAAATATAAAATTTTCAAAAATTATTTTTTAGGAAGCTATTTTTTAGAAAAATAACCATATATGTCCAATGTTCGATTAAAATTTTAAAATGAACTAAAAATTATTACCCGCTATTTAATATGGAAAATCTTTTCCTACATACACTCATTTTTAATTTTTATTTTATTTTTTAAAAATGGATCTTTTAACTTTTAATTCTTTCTTTTTTTCTTTTTTTTTCTTTTTTTTTTTCTTTTTTCTTCTTCATTGGCCTTGGACGATCGCCAGCTATGGCAATGGCCGGCAATTAGCCATTGGCAATAGAGGTGGCCAAAATGCCCGGGAACCGCCCGAACCGCCCAGAACCAGACCGGAACCGCCCGGAACCGGCGGTTCTTGAGGGAACCAGTCCGGTTCCCGGTTCCAATTTATGAGAACCAGTGGGTATCAGTCTAGTTCCCGATTCCATGGGTGGATCCGCCCGCCTGCCCACTCGGATCGGACTGGAACCTTTTTAATATTAAAAAAAAAAATTACTAAAAGAAACCCTATATCTCATCTCACTCCATTCATCTTCGGCTCCTAATCCTATCACCATTTCATTGCGTTTACTTCTCCCACTGTCCGTATCTCCACGTACTTAAATTTGGTTTTTATTTCTTTGGCTTGCTTTGATGTCACGTAATCGTTCTATGTTGAAAACCAAAATTGTTTTGCGTCAAGATTGGTTCCATGGATCCACCCGAGAACCAGACCGTCAGTACGGTCTGGTTCTCGGGTGGATCCATGCAACAAACGGGTGGATCCCGGTTCCATTTTTCGGAACCGGTCCTTAGCGGGCGGTTCCCGGTTCTAGGTTGAGAACCGTCCGCTCGGACCATGCACACCCCTAATTGGCAAGCTCCAACCTCGCCCTACGCTAGCAAGGCTTGAGCTCACCAGAGTCCAACACGGTCGAGCCTCACTAGATTGGGCAAGGCTCAAGCTCAACTTCGCCATGTGAGGTGAGGCTCGAGCTGGCCTGTGGTCAATTGCCAGCCACCACTCTAGTCGACAATCAACCAAGGAAGAAGAAAAAGAAAAATCAAAAACTCGATTTTTAAAAAAATAAATTAGAATAGAAAAGATATGTACCTCTCACAAATTTAATATAATCAACTTTTTATGTCGGTGGTCCCTTAAAATGTTTCCTTTTGGAGGTATGATCCACGTGAAATGGACAACGTTGTTGTCCACCCTTTCGTAAATACAGGCCTCCATGCAAACTGGTGGTCCATAGATCGTTCTTTTAAAACATATTTTCGTGGCCACAGGACAAATGATTGTTATCCTGCAAGCCTGACGGTGGGACTTGGATCACATGTGCTGAACTTGCAACAAATAAAACGTGTTTCCCAAGGGATCGTGATATCAGTGTCGGTATAACTCTGTGCACGTAGAAAAAATGAAATGCAGTGATTAGAGAATGGCTCGAGCGAATAGACAAATTCGCTCCAATAGCAGCTACAAACTTCCTTCATGATTGATGCCCCGCAACAACACCTTTATATAAAGGATGGTTAGTATACAAAGAGATTCGCAACAAATTTCGTGATGGCTCTGCCTGTTATGTTCAAAAGCTTCCTCCCCTCCTCAATTCGTCATAACCAAACCTCTCTGTTTTCCTTTAGACACCCTCGCTCCTCCTCTCCCTCCTCCTCCACCTCCTCCGGCCCTCAATTTATGACGTGTGCTGTGAAGATTGAAGATCAGGAAAATGTGAGACGCTCGGCGAATTGGCAGCCTAGCGTTTGGGACTATGGCTTTGTGCAGTCACTCGGTGTTAATTACATGGTAATGATTTTCTTCCTTTTTTAGCACAAAATCTTGGGGGAAATTACCAAGAAAGACCAAAACTATTGCACTCCTACAACTTCAATCCTAAATCTTTTGATTTGATCAATTGAGTTCTAAAACTTTTGACAATTTGCCAATAAATTCCATTCAGTAAATTTTGGCCGAATATCGCTAATATGGATGATTGCCATTTTACTTAGTACAACCAGTGCTAACATAGACAATTTTTTATTTTTTTTTGTATTTTTTTTTTCTTTCTTTATTTTTCCCTTTTCGTTGCTAGTGGTTAGTCATGGGCCATTGGACATAGGTGAAAGTTGGTGAGTGCTAGCCTTGCCTAGGTGAGAGACACCCCCACCCACCACAAGCAAGGGTGAGTGCCGGCAAGGGCCCCCTTGCCAAATCTAGTAAGACCGAACCTCGCCCAAGCCAGGGCAATATCCCCAAGCATCACCTAGGTGAGGGTGAGGCTTGGCGAGCCTCGCACTAGCCTAGGTAGGGTTGGCTTTACCAAATTTGTCAAGGGTAGCCTTTGCCCTCGCTCAAGCTAAGGCAGTCTAGCCAAGTTCCACCCTTGCCAGATCTGGCAAGAGAGGCCCTCACTAGCCATCACCTGTGGCTGACAACCAACCGCTAGCAAAAAGAAAAGGAAAAGAAAAGGAAAGAAAGAATTCATAAAATATATTTACAAATTGTCCACATTAGCGCTAAATATGCCACGTAGGACAGCCAATGTTCACATCAACGATTTCCTATCAAAATTAGCCATGTGGACTCCATGAGCAAGTTCTCGAAAGATTTAGGACTAAATTGATCAAACCCAAACTTATTATAAGTTAATTGACATAAGTGTAATAAGTTTAAGATTTTCTTGATAATTTTTCCCAAAACCCAGTATGTTCTATGGAAAATATTCACATTCGATCCTAATTTTTTTCTTTTTAAAAAAAAAAAAAGGTCCTTGAACTTGTGGAAATTTCCTATCAAATTTTTTGGTCTATGGTTCCTGCAATTTGAAGCTCATGCGCATGTCAATGCTAGCAGAATGTGGAAAAATTTGAGACCGTTGTGGATATTCAATTTGCGAAACTACAATAACCCAAGATAACTGTAAGCAAATTTCAGTAACATTTTATTCCATGATGACACTGCTTATTTGAATAGCAAACCTTTTTTTGGCATCGATCAATGCCTTGGCCTCACTTTGCTAGAATTAGTGACGGAAGAACAGAAATTCCACAAGTTCAAGCACTTGATTGTGCAAATTGTAAGTTTAAGGATATTACTGACTACAAAAACAACATAAGTACAGCAATTGAATGTATACTTTTTTCCTATTTTTTATTTACTTCAATGGGATGAGTCCACAAACACAAAAAACGACCTAGAAATAAAAAGAAAATTGTACTTTGAATTAGATTTATGGATGTTTACTTCTTATGTTCTTCTATATATGATTTACATAAGACATTCAAACGAGAATCGATCTGTTTTCATACAAGAGGCAATATTGAACTCTGCTTATGCATTGACTTTGTTTCGGATCTCATTTTATGGGTTTTTCATGGGCCTAGGATGATGAATACAGGGTGCAAGTTCAAAGGTTGAAGGAAAAAGTCAAGGGTCTATTCGACCAGGAGATGAATCAGCTGGCCAAACTCAAGTTCATTGACGGAGTTCAAAGACTAGGACTAGGATATCATTTCAAGATTGAGATCAAGAATGCTCTTAGTTCCATCTATAACAACATTGAAGATACTCAACTTTCGGATGATCTTTATGCCACTTCCCTTCGATTCCGGCTTCTTAGACAACATGGATACAACGTACAGCAAGGTATTCACTAATTAGTTAACCTTTTGTAAATCATGTTGATGGATCGAAATTTACCTTACCATTCCTTTTATTGGAAATGTAGATGTGCTTCAAAGGTTTATGAACAAGACTAGCACATTCAACGAGTTGCTCCACAAGGATGTGAAGGGGCTTCTTAGCCTTTATGAAGCTTCTTTCCATGGATTGGAAGGTGAAACCATACTTGATGAAGCTTGGAACTTCGCTTATAAGCATCTGAAGGATCTAAAACTCAATGAAGTTCCCACTACTTTAGCGAGCCACGTGAATCATGCATTAGATATGCCAATCCATTGGAGGCCCAACAGGTTGGAGGCTCGGTGGTTCATGGACATGTATGAGAAACAGCAAGACATGATCCCCTCTTTGTTACGATTGGCTAAATTAGACTTCAATTTAGTGCAGTCAATCCATAGGAAGGAAGTTGGCAATCTGGCAAGGTATACACAAGTATTCTTTAAATGTTCATAAATGCAACCAACATCACGTTTGAGGTGGAATCCACGTAGGAGCGCATTTTGATTTTTTTTTTTTTTTTTTTTTTTTTTTTTTTTTTTTTTGGGTCAGTTAGCGCATTTTGATTGATTTTGTCATTTTATGACAAACTTTTCAGGTGGTGGGTTGATCTTGGGGTGAACAAGATGACCTTCTGTAGGGACAGGCTAGTGGAAAACTATTTTTGGAGCAGTATAATGATTTTCGAGCCTCATCATACAGCTTTCAGAGAATTTAATGCAAAGATTGGTTGTATGGTGACACTTATCGACGATGTTTATGATATATATGGGACGTCGAAAGAGCTTGAGCTCTTAACAAATTTCGTTGTCAGGTTTGTTTAGTGTTACCACCATCATCATTTTCCCTTGTTACTGTTATTGCCAAGAAAAAAGACAAAATTAATTAGTTTGAACGCAATCAAAAAAATATGAAAAATCATATGTTATGAAACAAATTCTTTGATGTGTTTTAGACATATCATGTTTTATGTCAGCTTGTTTTTCTTCTATGTGATTGACTGGTTCGGGCTAATAAAGTAACAATAGGCACTAATTTTCATTATTACTAAAAAAAACGTATTGAGTCATGATAAAATTCATAAGATTGTTGAAATGGTGATAACTTATTTAGGTGGGACATCACAGACATAGATAGGCTTCCTCCAACAATAAGAGACAGTTTCATGGCCTTGTACAACACAACCAACGAAATTGGGTATTGGACGATGAGAGAGCGAGGAATCAACCCAATTCCTTACCTGCGGAAACTGGTAATCTCGACTTACTAAATCTCTCACCTAATAATTGCTTGTCCACATCAGACAAGTCATTTTTCTACCTCTAACTTTCGTTATAACTTCTCTTTGAACATTTGAGAATCCCAAAATGTAGGAGAAAAGAACATCCCTGGACTTGGTCATTGACATACTTTTCGAATTTCAATCCTACAGTGGGCCGGTGAATGCAAGGCATACATGAAGGAGGTACATTGGTACAACAAGGGCATTAAACCGACACTGAAGGAGTACATGGACAATGCGGTGGATTCAATCGGAGGGCTGATGTTGCTGTTTGGATAGCTACTTCCTAACCACGGACAGATTGATGGAAGAGGGACTTGAACACGTTTCAAAAATTCCAAGTGCCATGTACTGTTCTAGCAAGATCCTTCGACTCAATAATGATCTCAGCACATCATCGGTAACTTAATTTGACATTTATTTTTCTCCTTGTAAATAATCACTTATAAAAGAAGAGTACATCATCGGAGTGTTCATGATGATGTTCTATTCTTTTTTATTATTTGATACGCATGTGATATGAATAATGGAACTTATATTTGTCACCTGTCAATGTCATCCACTTAGTATGAATTGGCACGAGGAGACAACTTCAAAGCATTGGAATGCTACATGAATGAAACTAGCGCTTCAGAGGAGGCCGCACGGGAACACATCAGGCATATAGTGCGCAAGACCTGGAAGAGGATGAACAAAGACGTGTTTGAGGACTACCCATTTCTCGGGTTCAAACCTTTGCTTAGTGCCTGTTTGAATTTGGCACGAGCTTCTCAGTTCTTTTACCAGTATGAAGATGGACATGGCCTTCCCAGTCACGAAACCAAGGACCAAATTTCGTCAGCATTATTCGACCCTGTTCCCCTCGATTAGGGATGCATCATACACCAAGGTCTTGTTCTCCGAGAGAACCTTTAATATTTAGCTTTTGGGGTGGCTCTGTCAGCTCTAAGATATTGAAACTGATGTAATATTGATAGGTGTTTGTACTAATGAGAAAACCTCTTAACATAATTAAAATTGACAAAACTATCTATGGTTTATATTGATCTTGATAAATGCAAAAGTCATTTGTGTTGTAGGGAATATCCGCTTTAAAAGATTCTGCATCGCTATCGCTATTAAAGTGTCTTGGGAAGAATTGTTGAATATAATTGAGAAGCCACAATCAACTATTGCACGGATATAAACAGCGTACTGCTTGGATATAAGCATCCTACTGTGTAAAAATCAACAGCATGCTGAATGGATATGAATAGAGTATTACAAAAGCTTAATATAAACAAAGACCTATGAAAGTTTGATATCTATAGATAGTAGGAGAGCTGGATATAACACTGTGAATATAAGCACAACACCTACACTATTTGTGACGACAATTTTGTCACGATTTTCAAGATAATTATTTAAATGTATTATCTCATTTTTTTAATAGCTTGTGATCTGACACGGATTCCCAACTTAGAAGATTTTGATTGACCATCAACAAAAAGATTATATGTACAAGATAAATCAATTATGTGAGATATATTTCTTGATTGACGATCATCCCAAATGCAAAATACTTTCTGTAGTTGAAGCACTCAAATTTTGGGAACCAAGTTTTGATTGTGTATGTGATTAAATTTACAGGAATTTTGATTGATCAATTTTATCCGACACAAATCTTCTCAACAATTGTCCAATGGTTAGATTGGAGGTTGATTATTTGAAAATTGTCCAATGGGAAGTTTAGATGCTGAGAAATATAAAAGAAGACCAATTCACCGAAGAGATAAAGAGACCCAGAGTTTGTGATTCCAAAATTTGAGAAAACTTTGCCTACATTTTTGTCATCTTTTGTGAGCCTCATATTATAATCTTTTGAGAAGTGTTGGCCATATAATAATTTATGCTTAGGTGTGAGATAATGAGATCTATCTGCTTGGATATAAATGGCACCAGTTTTGACATGAAATGCTTGAGCATAAGTGACAAAATCTATTAAAACCTTTTAACAACTGACTAGCAGAATCTATACAGTAGGTTATTAGTTTGGGAGAGTAGATACAAGCTTATACCATGATGAACCATTATAAGCTCCGAGCGCATTGTTCTCCATCTCTCAATTAATGGTTGTTATATAGTAAGGGCGCCTTTAGAAAGCAAACAGTGCAACAAATGGGGATTTTTTATTTAGATTTGTTGAAAGATAAATGTTGGTCCGTATAATTATTCGGTTCATCCGTCTCTCTCCCAAACACACACAGAGGCAGACACATAACTCAGATATCTCTTCCAAAAAACTCAAATATCTCTTCCTTACCTTGGATCCAAAAAATGAAAGGCCATAAGTCATCACGCAATCACCTGACCCGCACTCACCCTCATAAAAGAAAAAAGGTTATGGGGCCTTTGTCCCCGTCGCCAGGTGACTTGGGTTCCCAAAGATTACGACATTTCATCTCCTCCCGATCGCCATTGCCACGAGAGAGTCAACACTCGTTAGATCCACGGCCTCGGATGGTTTGAGAATCTCCAGATCAGATATCTGCCGTAGGATGCTCATCTTAGAGGTGCCAATGAGGAGGCCCCGGCGGTGAGCTCAAAACTGAGGCTCATTTAAGGGGAAGAGGGTTGCGCAATAAACCGACCCCAGAACTGGACCGATTGATATTGGACTGGGCCTGGCAAAGCTAGTGGGAGCTCGTCCATAAGCACCGAGGCTTTGTCCCTCGCCACCATACACGACTTCCTGCATGTCTCATTTCGAAAACGAAATCTGAAACTCTCATTTACAACTCCATTTACTACAAGGCCAGTCCCTCTTATCTTCTCGGGTGCACTTCGCATGAAAAAGGATGGACCGCCCAGCCCATAATGACACCGACTTCTTTAGCCATAAAACCAGACTCCTTTTAGCCCATTTTAGTCGACCCACAAAAAAAAAAAAAACAAAAAAAAAAAACAAAGCATCCACTCAAAAAATAATAATAATAATAACAATATTCGGGACCTCTAGAAAAGCACGCCATAATCAGTGCCTTAACCTTTCAACCAATCGCTTGCGTATGATCTTCTTTTTTTTCCTTTTTTCCTTAAGTCGCTCGATGTTTGAAAGTGTGAGAATCAATTATGCAAAAAAGAATGTATGGCTCGACATGCCATTTTTTTCTTTTTCTTTTTCTTTTTCTCGAGGGCATAGCAAGTGGCCCTCCACATTCCCGTGAGATCAAAAAAGGCAAATTATTCCATGGGGATTTTGGGCTGCATGCGGGAGTCGGGGACAAGAGGGGGATTATGAGGCATCTCTTTCGGGAATGTTAATGTTTGTTGTCCTGGCGTACGCAAGTGGGCAATATAACTACACGCCAAATCCCTCCCCCCCTCCCCCACCCCGTTTTGGAAGGCTGTTTTCACGCGCAAATCTCTCGAGCTCCCCCCCAAGACAAACAATGCATCCAAAGCCACCAATGAATTGAAAAATCCAAGGCGCGATGACGATTCCACGACGGAACGACGGGTCCAGAGATGAAGAGGTAAAAGCTGACCACAGCTAGAAGCGAAGGCTTAAAACCAAAGTTCCGTTTCATGCTAAATCAAACGGCTGTCCTTTCTCCGCTGCGCATAGCACGGAGTCAAACCCCGCATCGTCACGCTTCCTCCGGGAACACGAGCTCAATGGTCGAAGGACTCGAAGCAACCCCAACTGGCAAAAGGAAAGGTAAATAAGATAGTGGCGATGTATGCCACCCGAATCTAGCTAAAACTACTAGTGATAATCTCCATCAAGATCATTATGTGTTTTTTGTACGAATATCTCAGACGTGAATTAGATATTTTTCATAAAACAAAAATAAGTGAAATGTTTTGATCTAGGTCATGGAATTTAGTGATGAGTGTCTTTATGTGAAATATGACAACACGACATATAATTATCAAGAGAAGCTTGAATTTAACACACGTTGCGACACGGAATGGGCAAAGAGAAATTCGAGTCGAACGAATGGCTTTTCATTAATTCTTAGTGAGGCATGGAAATTTACTTTGATAATGAAACATATGGATGAACAATTTAAATAAAATAAGGTTAATAGATTGAAAAAACCTCAAATTATTATAGTTGTGAAAAATTTATCTTAAAACTAATTTTTTTACCATCAAAAAATTCAAATTAATACACTTATGACAAATTTACCCACAATTAGTTTCTCTTAAATTTACCATCAAATTACTAAATTAAATAACACGCGACAATTAATGAGTGTACTAGTTTGAGGATTTACTTTCCATGTATCATAAATGGACATGTTTGTAGTTTTTTGTGACATTAATTCAATTGAACAGAAACTAAAATACAATAAATTTATCGCAAATATATCAATTTAGACTTTTTTGTGATTAAAATATTAATTGGGAGTAAATTATCATGGATGCGCTGATTTAGAATTTTTTGTGATTAAAAAATTAATTTATCGTAAATGTACGAATTTAAAATTTTTCTTGACATTAACCTCATGAAATATGACGGTTACGTTCCAATTTTCGGTTTTAATACATGCTGGCATGCTGCGAGTGCATTCTTCCGGAAGCAACCTCCCCCACGTGACGCCGGACTCTCGGCACGTGATCCTCTCTCTCCTCCCCCGCCCACCCCCAGCTCGACCTCGCTCGTGCGTAGCTACTGTTCACCGAGCGTGTCCAAGACTCCAAGTGAAGTGTTCGCTGGCTCCTCCTCCCTCCCTCGCTCCGCGAAGTTCCCGTTCTCCTCCTCCTCCTGCTCCGCCTCCTCCTCCTCCTCGGCCTCTCTCTTTTTCAACGCTCCGTACGGTCTATTTAATACGCAAGATTCTCAGTGCCCGTTTTTTCAATTGCAGAGGCATTGAGGTGGGTTCGCCACTCCTGCATTAGTCTCCTTTTTTTCCCCCGGCCCGTTCATCTTGCATTCACATTCTCTGCGTTTGCTGCTGCGAAACCCATAGGGTGAAGGCATGAGAGCGAGGCTGGGCGGCGGCCTCGCGCCTCGGCGTGTTCTGCTAGCGATTCTTTGTAAGCCTTCTTGTTCTTGTTCTTGGTTTTTTTTCACTGCCGGTGTCTTTATTTGGCATTAATCTTCCCTTTTGGCAAATTTAACAAATTGGGTTGTCTTGAATGCTTATTTTTGGAGGACCCGAGTGTGCTTGATTTCCTGGTTTCCTCTGTCGTGTCTGTTCTCTGCTCTTCTGCTTATCAAGAATCTAGCTTTTTGAATTTCTGCCGCCGGACAGCCAACTTTGATTCCAGCTCCAGTTTTTATCGACGCTGTTGTTTTGGTGCAATTTCTTCGTAGTTCGATGCTTTGGAGTTTGGACCTCATATTGGAAAATATTTTATGGTGAAAAGCTGTTAAAACCAAAAGGATAGGGACGAATTTTAGCAGAAGGTATCTCAGCAACAAAGCGTGTGGAAGCAGAAGGTGACATGGGAACGAAATTTTTGACTTCTGAGAGGATTTGTTGGTATATCAAATCAATCCTTTTGGATGCATAACCAAGGTTCATAATTGATTTGTAATGTTAGAGCTTATGAGGAAGTTCAATGAAGAATTGCTAAAACTTGGGATGCGCTTTGATTTCCAAAGAGGGCTCTGAAAAGGCAACCAGCATCACGTTTCAGGTCCATAATGCAGAATAAATTGGTCGTCTCTTTTGTGGATGCAAGTTTCTTAGCCAAGTTGTGCTGCAGAACACATTGTTATGAATACTGATGAAATGCTAAATTGATGGTTTTGCTGGGAGTCTTACTGACTGACCTGATTAGTTTCTTGGAGCGATGGTAGCTTATCAGATTGGGTATCTGTGTAGTTAAGATAGTGAAGGTTTTCAAAGCCCTTTTTTCTTTGCGACAATTACTTGCAGGAGAATTAGAATGTGCTTATGGGTTTCTAGGTGGTAAATCAACTAAGCTAAACTCAGCAGGATGGTCTGTAATATTCCCGCTAACAAAATCATTCTCCAGTTTGTGGAAAACTTGTGATACAGAAGTTATGGTGTCTATTTTGTGCAATGTTCTCTCAGACTGAAGGAAACTCAGAATGTTGCTTTCACAACTCAGAATGTTGCTTTCACAACTTTCTAAGGTGGCTTCTAGGGTCTGCTTGGACCCAAATTTGTAATTTGCAAGTTATGTTGTGTTGCTTTAGAACCATTTACTATTCAAAAGTGAGAACTTTAGTGTTATTAATTTTATCGTACAGCAAATCAATACAAGCGGATAACTCTCTGCTTATCAGCAATATTTATGTCTTCTTCGTGTGTATGACGGGCTATCAATCATGTAGCTCCTTTGTCTCTGCAGGTTTAAATGTCTCCTATTCCAGCTCAGTTCTTGGTGATGAACACAATGCTTTAGTTTCAATAAAGAGAAGTGCTGTGACTCCAAAAATCTCACCCAGTGCAGAACCTCAACCTTTTCTCCCTAGTTTAGCTCCTGCACCAATGATGCCATTCACAAATGCCACTGTGCCCAAATTATCAGGTGCGATTCACTTGCTCAAATACCATAGGAACAAAAGTTTGCCTAAACAATGTCACTTATGCTTGGCTAAAAGTATCCCAAGTGTGCTTGGGACAAACGACGCTGAGTTTCCTGAGTATGACTATTGTGGAAAGCTTCCCAATTACCATGCTTTTAGAGCACCCTTTTCTTTTAGTTAGCTTTGACCTGAATATTGAAGCTCCCATTTGCATCACTTCTTCTTGAATCATGTGCAACAGTGGATTATTATTATTTATTTTTTTTGGTAAAGTACAACAGTGGATTATTCATAGACAAGTGACAGGATTTTGTGCAATGATGCAGGGTAACTGCATACATGATTGCAAACTAATGTGAAATGTGACAGTTACTCTGGCATTGACTAAACCCTGTGTCTTCTTTGTACGAGAGTTTGAAGTATCCTGCATTTTCTTGTGTCCACACAGATTTTGGTCAATTAAGGCCTATCTCACTTGACTTTCTTGACTGGAGTAGAACTATCTTTTTTGTGGAGGGCAGTGCACATGGCCTAATTTTCTGCTGGTTTTGGTTTTGGTTCATCAGGACTTTGCAGCTTGAATTTTTCAGTGGCACAAAGCATCATGAGTATAACAGCGACGGACTGTTGGGCTTCATTTGCGCCATATTTAGCTAATGTGGTATGTTGTCCTCAGTTTGATGCCACGCTGGTCATTCTCATGGGGCAGTCTAGTAAAAACTCTGGGATGCTTGCTTTAAATGCAACTCATTCCAACCATTGCCTCTCAGATGTTCTAACAATCCTAGAGGCCCAAGGTGCCAATGGAACTCTTCAAAGCATATGCTCTGTTTCTCCTGCAAACCTCACCGCAGCCTCCTGCCCTATCACTGATGTCAGTGAGTTTGAGAGCAGCGTGGACACCTCAAGACTTCTAACTGCTTGTCAAAAAATCGATCCTGTCAAGGAGTGCTGTGACCAAACTTGCCAAAACGCAATTTTAGATGCAGCCCAGAAACTATCCTTGAATGGCATGTCGAGTTCAGATGGGAATCCTATCTCACCTGAGCACTCAAATAACGTTGATGATTGTAAGAATATTGTCCTGCGATGGTTGGCAAGTAAACTGGATCCCTCCTCCGCTAACACTGTCCTTAGAGGCCTCTCCAATTGCAATACAAACAAGGGTAAGCATGCATCTGAATGTGTAGGTACACATGCGTGCAAATGTGCATGGTTGATCGCTTTTCTGGAATCTTATTCTGTTCAGTACTGGTCATCATTGAGAGCTTTCAGGAAATTTCTGGAACTATCTTAATCCCTATTTTTGATTCTCTTGTATGTTCTTTATCTGGCAGTTTGTCCACTGAAATTCTCAAACATCACGACAATTTCAAAAGAATGTGAGGGACTGATAAGTGACCAAACTGATTGCTGTGAAGCAATGGAGAGCTATGTTTCCCACTTACAGGAGCAGAGCTTTCTAACCAACTTGCAAGCATTAAATTGTGCTACATATCTTGGAATGAAATTGCAGCAAGCCAATGTATCAAAGAATCTCTATAATCTTTGTCATATAAACCTCAAGGATTTCTCTCTTCAAGGTAAGCAAATCCTTTTTCTCTCCCTTTTCTTCCCTACTTGCAGCTAAGCGAGCAATTTACTGTCATTCAGTCTTCTAAAGAACTGATACTGACCGAAGACTTTCTTGTGCTTTTTCCTCTATGGGGTTTCTGAACTGGATGCTTCAGCTTTATCGCAAGGTAACATTCTAACCTTGTGATTTCCCTACATACTAAGATTATGCAATGGCTCATTTTGTCTTTTAAGTGACAAATTTCTATCTCAAGTCTAATGTCTCATTCCTGCTTGGTTCTTTGGTGAAGCATCACTGGATAGAAAGGGTTGCAAGGTTTATGATTTTACAATAAAATCTTATTTTCGAAGCGTGAAGTAAAGAGTTTGAGCTCGTATTTTTTCTGAAAATCATAATGATTTTTAGGCTCATATTCACTCGTCTACTACCCAGTATAACATGGCCTTTGAGAATAAATCAATCCAAAAGGGTACAACTTGTGCTATCTCTGATTTCATGTAAGATCCTGATTCAAGATATTCAGTGCTAAACAACCTCGACAACAACTTTGCCTTGGTAGGCCAAATTCACAAGTTTCAAAGCATTTGCATAAGTACCATATGAACTAATTGGACTCCATTGTTGCTGTATCTTTCTTCCTGAGAAATTGAGAGCTCCATTGATTTGTTTCCAGAATCTGGCTGTCTTCTACCAAGCTTACCTTCAGATGCGACATTTGATCAAATGTCAGGAGTAAGCTTCATATGTGATCTCAACGACAACATTGCAGCTCCATGGCCGTCCTCCACTTCTCTCGTTCCTTTGCCTTCTTGCAACAAAAGTATATCTCAACTACCTGTCTTTCTATTGTATGTCAGTATTTAGCCTTTCCTACTTTGGTTTTGGCACTTCTGTTCCTGACACGTTTGCTCTTCCTCGGCATAGCAGCTGGCAAAATTCCGGCTCTTCCCAAAACATCATCTGCACACCGCGGTAAGGAAATTGGATGCCCTTTTCTAGCCAAATATTGCATCTGTCATTACTTTTATATCATGGCTTCTTGAACGATAACTACCCATTTGCCCTTGTTTGACACATATTAAAGTCTCTTCGAGTGCATGTGATAGCTCACCGGTGAACTTTTGCGTATTAAGTCACTATAGGGATCCAAAATTTGTGTCTTTTTGATTGGCATCTCAACAGGCTTGAGTACCTGAGTGATCTGAATGTGGGATATATTTGAGGTCACTGCTTGCTGAATCAAGCCCTCTTTTTTTATTTTCAGTTAAATTAAATAGAGAAATTTGATCACAGAGCCTTAATTAGGCTTATTCAGAAATTACTGAATCAGTTGGCCCCAGGGTTTGGAATGGATGCAAGGTGCATAGATTGATAAGAGACTGTTTCTGACTCGATTAGTAAGAAGTTCCCAACAGTGTGTTCTCTTTTTTTAACAAAATCCCATCAGTAGTAAGATATTCATCAGCGGTGTCTTTGCGTTGCAAATATGTGGTGCTTCTTCATTATAGCATTTGGTCTCAAGTACTAAGTTTTCTGTGACGCATCAACATGCAGGCGCTTGCATCGAAAATTTACTGGTGACGCTGCTATTTACAACTCTGCTGTTTCTCAAGATGCCTCCTTGAACTTGTTGCCGGCACTTTGGTTTTCCTAGCTGCCATTCGAGCCCTTCCGTAGATAGGAGTGTATTCTCATCTGATTTGTCCCTCCGAAGTTGGAGGACGAAGAAATCATACTTAGAAACGACTGGGCAAGACGGGGAAATGTATCGGCGAGCACGATCCTCGACATCTTCATTCTTTACCAGGCAACCTCTGTAACTGTGATGGCATTTAGGAAAAAGGGCATGAGGGAGCAACCAATTCTTCTAGCTCCGTATAATAAATCTTGTAACAAGAAACTCGATTACAAGTGAAAAAAAAAAAACAATGTTGTATCCTCCTCCTTACATCCATTTACTCTTGTTTTTTTTTTTAATATATCGAGTGTTGAATTACTAAAATGATACCTGCCAATTATTATTGATCGTTGTTACGCATCCACTGCAACTACTCTAGTAAGTGTGCAAAATTATTCCAAGTGCTGCGACTTTATTAGGTATGAACCATATAAGATAAAGCTAATGGACTACTAAATGGGAATGAAGTTTGTCTCTCGCGAGTCAATTGCTCGCATTTAGGATGGGCTCTTTCCAGCCTTATCAATTACAAGTTGATGCCTGATTTAACATGCAAATTTCTTATCTTTTGGAGCTGTTGCTAATGAGTGAGGGTTAATTAAAAACCCAAGTAAAGTGCTAGTAAAGTGTTCTCCAACAATTTAATTTTATAAAAATAAATTCATAAATACGGAAATTTGATTATGGCAAAATAATCTAACACCATTTTGATACATTTTCTCTTTAAAATATGCCTTACAAGCTATCTTGATTGATTTTAAAGTTAAATCACTAATCATTCAAGTGTAATCATGCGGGGTGTGCAATTAGATAATATAACACTCAATAATCAAAGCAATAAATGAATTGCTAGGAAATAGGACTAACCTCAATGGAAAGCCAAGTATAATTTTACTAATTAATTTCTCAATATCTATCAGATGTTAATTAAAAATGCATGCATAGCCTAGACATGATTTTTTGGTATGATGACATTTAATTATTTTTGCAATTTTCTTATTATGTATGCAATTTTAATCTAAATTATGTCTATGTGAATTCTAACTTGAATTAATCACATATGAAAGTCAAACTTAATGTGATCTATGTCCCACCTACTTCAAAGGACGAGTAAGAGAACTATAATTTAATCTAACACGGCATGCAATGACGACCTAAGCAGATCAAATTAGCCTATGGCTTGATAACAATAACAATATATATATATATATATTAAAACAAGGAATGACATAGTAGTAGCAATTATCATGGTTCTGTGTAGACTCAAAACAGCATGCACGTAATTGCACCATCCAATGCTATTAAGAAACATCACGACTAATTGGATTGAGCGTCACTGGAACTCGACAAAAACGCTGGAATCATCGGAAACAGCAGGGATTAAGATCTACAATACTATGTGGAAGTACGTGCGTGCCTAATATTTTCTGGTAGCATACAAAATTGACTCTGCAAGACGGGGTTTTCTTTAGAGAGCAAAATCTTCTACTTTCCTATATCAAACCCTAAGACATGTACCTTATCCTCAACATAAGAAACACTTTACTAGTATCTCTCATTTGGATATTAGCATATAAAATTGATCTCCAAGTCTTTTCCTATAATTCCAACTTGGCACCCCCGCCCCCCAAAAAAAAAAACCATTATAAATTCCATCCCTTATATTGACAAATATAAGGTTTATGACTAAATCGATAAGTACAATTAAAATATCTATAACAAAATCAACCACCGTACAAAAGATTTATGACCTTTTAGACAATTATCCTAATAAAATTTTGTAGACTACGAATAACTATAAGTATATACTATTAAATGAATGTATAATTTTTCCACCAAAAAAAAAAAAGATGAATGCATAATTTAATATACATATATATACAAATTTTAACACATTAGGAAAGTTAACCGTAACATATGGCTTTAATATCGTAATCAGCCAACGTTGTTTTTTTCAAAACGGAGAGCAATGGCTTCGAGATTGTCGTCCTCCGGTCCTAAATTTTGAGTTAAAATCTATTTCATTGGACGCGCTGTTTTAGATTCCTCTTTTCAAAAACGATTCTACACATTTTATCCAGCGGGGGAAAACGATTTTTTGTCACTTTTCTCTCGTGCAACTTGTGCAGCCGTACGCTTCTTCTGGCGATGGCTCCCAAAGCCCAATTTTTCATTTCCAGTCTCGAGATTAAAAAAAGAGAGAGAGAATGGAAACTCTGATTTGGACTCTACTCCATCATGAACCATTATTAGCATCGCTTCCCTAGTTGACGCCACCTTCTATGACACCCATTGGTCAAAAGTCAATTTAAGGTCCAAATTGGCGAGGCAACAAATCAAATTTCGGCAGTTGGTTTGGTACATGTAACAAATTTTGACATTGATGTTGATTATTCCTAGGCTTTACTTGTCCCAATTGAAAACATATCATGATTTTATTAAATGATTTACCCATTTTAGAGCGGCCGATGGCGCTCCCACAAAATTTTTCATGGTATCAGAGTAGAGTAGGAAGTACGAATTCAAAATCTTTCTAGATCTAGTTAATTATTGAACCAATACTTAGCTTAGAATATTATAATATTTTAAATACCGAATCCTCTCTTTATCCAGCTTTTTTGGCGACTTTTTTAGATGGTTAGCAAGGATCACGGCACTTAATCTTTCGCCAACCATCAACATTGTGGAAGGTCCACATGGAGATGGACCGTCCAAATCCTTCAATCGCCAACCGAGGAAATGTCTTTGGATTTCTCTTTTTGTCTTTTGGGAATTTATTCCTTCAATTCGTGGAAAACCCCAAGAAAAGGAAAATGAAACTCGTGAACGATCTGCCTTCATTCTTGTCTTCTCTACACGAAACGACAAATCTCCATATAACGGCGGCTATACTTATCGCGTTATCATCTTGTTCTTTCTTTCTCTCTTTTTTTAATGCGTTACTTCGGTTCCCGTTCATCGTACTATTTCTAAGAGTTCCGTCGTTAGACAACTCTATGGATCAAAGATGGTCGTCATCGAAATAGTTTTCTGCGGTTTGGATGTCCCGCACGTGAACGAATCGAAATATCACTTCACATTTGTACACGGATGAATTTGGCGAGTCGGATTCTTGAATCGAATTTGATCGGCCATTACAACTCGAAAAATGTCAAATTAAGGCACCAAATTATGACTCCTGATTGACTATAAATTAGACCTGTCAAAATAAGTCATTGGCCCATTCCTTAATCCCTGTAAATGTTAAATGGACCATGAATGAATTAGTTATATTAAGTAAACTGATTGTAAATAGGTCTAAAAATAATGTGGGTATTAAATGAGTCACAAACGGGTCTACAACTTAATTAGATTCAAGCCACCTCCATAACTCTATTTTCATTCTTTCCTACTCTCACTCAATTTCGCACTTGCTCGCTTTGCACTTTCATTTTGAGTACGAGCTTTTCTAGATTTAATTAAATATTTAAGTGTTTTTAATAATATGAAATAGATATGGATTGGATGTGAATCAGATTGAATAGGATATGAATCACTAATTCTACATTGTATGAAAAAGAAATCGAAATGAGTTAAATATGTCAATTTAAATCAATCTAATTAAATTCTATCATTTTTTACCCAATCCAAATCAAGTTATTTTGATCTTTTAGTAAATGAATGGTCCTATAAACGAATGGAAACCCTGACACAGCAACTCGCGTTTGGAATTTGACGTAATGGCTGACAGCTGATGAGGTAATTAATTAACGCAGCCTCGACTCAGTTAACGCGGAGGGTAACTTCCTCCTCTCTTCCTCTCTCAACGGCACATTCGCATTCTTTAAAAATCCCTCCTCTCTCGACTCCCCCACGTCCTTGCCAATCCAATCGATAAGTACTCTCGTCCCTCCTCTCCACGGCCGCAGCCGCCACCACCGCCTCACCGCCGCCGCGCGACTCCCGCACCAAAATGGGTTCTTCGCAAGCTGCCGGCGGCGACGGGAAGTACGACCCTCTACCGGAGTCCACCCAAGTCCCGCCACCTCCGTCTCCCGGCCACACCGACCCCGTCCCGACCACCACGAGACAAGCGGCCACCTCGAATCCGTGCTCTCCGACCCAAGCCTGACTCTCGGGGCCAGGGTCCGGGCCGCCTCATGGATCGAGCTCAAGCTGCTCTTCCACCTGGCGGCACCCGCCGTCGTCGTCTACATGATCAACTATATCATGTCCATGTCCACCCAGATATTCTCTGGCCACCTCGGCAACCTTGAGCTCGCCGCCGCCTCCTCGGCAACACCGGCATCCAGGTCTTCGCCTACGGCCTCATGGTAGAACCGCACTCTGTTGATCTCTAGTATAAAGCTCGATCTTTACGTGAATCTCATCTATAACTCCGTTGATTAACCAATCATAAATATGTCAGCTGGGCATGGGGAGTGCGGTGGAGACGCTGTGCGGGCAAGCGTACGGAGCTCACAAGTACGAAATGCTCGGCGTGTACCTCCAGCGAGCCGCCGTCTTGCTGACGGCGACCGGCTTCCTCCTCACGCTGGTCTACGTCTTCTCGAAGCCCTTTCTGCTGTTCCTCGGGGAGCCCCTGGAGATCGCCTCGGCGGCGGCCGTATTCGTCTACGGCCTCATCCCGCAGATCTTCGCGTACGCCCTTAACTTCCCCATTCAAAAGTTCCTCCAGGCGCAGAGCATCGTCGCACCGAGCGCCTACATCTCGACCGCCACGCTGGTGCTGCACCTGGCGCTGAGCTGGGTCGCGGTGTACCGGGCGGGGCTGGGGCTGCTGGGGGCGTCGCTGGTGCTGAGCCTGTCGTGGTGGGTGATCGTGGTGGCGCAGATGGTGTACATCGTGCGGAGCGAGAGGTGCCGGAGCACCTGGACGGGCTTCAGCGTCCAGGCCTTCTCCGGGCTGTTCGGGTTCTTCAAGCTCTCCGCCGCGTCGGCGGTGATGCTGTGCCTGGAGACGTGGTATTTCCAGATACTCGTGTTGCTCGCCGGGCTGCTGGAGAATGCTGAGTTGGCGCTGGACTCTCTCTCTATTTGGTAAGCCAAAACGCATCATTTCTCTCCTTATGCCTTTAGCTTCATTTCTGACCAGAAAAGGGAAGGAAATCTGCATGCACATGGTAAGTTTTCTTAGCTTATTTCACTACACGCAACAGCAAGATTTCTTATATTATGTGCACTTGTTCTTGAAAATGTGTTCATGACCCGAAAGATCCAGCGCTGTGAGTTAGGATTAAGAAGTTACCGAATCGAATTCCGAGGGCGCAAGGCGAGGTAGTAAGTACAGTGAAAGTAAAAATTTGACAATTTGAAGTGTTTTGGGGCTGGTTATAGTTAAATGATACCATCCATGGCAAGACTGCAAAATACAGATGAGCATAAGAACGAAAGTGGTTTCTGCATGCTTATCAAAAACGCCAAACTGTGTCGCCATTAAAAGTCGCACGTTAAAGGTAACACGTGGAGAAAGCTGGCCGGGATGTCTCTTTGGAAAAATGATGTCATCTCGGTTGGGGTGGTGCGGATCTTGTGAAGCTTCTGATGGAACGTTGCCGTGCGTTGAGATGAGCACCTTTCGTCGCTATTACTCAATGGCTGTGGAGCGCCGGGCAAATCCTGACAGAAGCAAGCCGTTCGCGCGCCGCGGTTTTCACAAGAACCGAGCCATGGAAGCGTTTTCCTGCGAGTACGATAAGGGTCGAGAAGGCTTATCGAAACCGATGATGGGAAAGATCGTCGAAAGAAGAATCGAGTCGTGATTGAGGGATCACGAACTTCTGATGTACACATTTCTTATGCTCTGGGCGTCGGACTTTTATCGGGTCAACCGTCGGATTCCCGGTATAAAAAATTGACGCGACTGCTGAGATTCTGCCGATCGCCTTGGAATATGAATGACGCCTTCGTTTTTCCATTTTGACTAACCCTAGGTAGAAGTGGATGGCCATTCACGCGACGATTTCTTGTCTTCATCTTCATTATGATGTGTTGACGCTTGGTTTTCCCATTTAGACTAAATCCTAGGAAGAAGCAGTTAGTCATACATGTGACGATTTCTTGTCTTCATCGCCATTATTATATGTCGTTTCACATGGGATGCTACGGACAACATCCAGGTTGGTTTAGCGACGGTAGATCGAATTGAAATTGCTTATGTGGATGCGGAGTCCAGAGGATTATTAGTTTAATTCGGAAATGATTAGGCACGTGCTAATGAACTCCTTTTGTGACTTCGGGCAAATTGCAGCATGACTATATCCGGGTGGGTGTTCATGATCTCAGTTGGCCTGAATGCTGCTGCCAGGTTAGTCCCATTCTGCTTCCTTAAATTCCTCTCGTGCATGTATTGATTCCGGTTCGATTGAAGAAAGCCCTGACGTGTTGCGTTTGATCTTCCATTCGTCGGAAACAGCGTCAGGGTGAGCAATGAGCTTGGAGCTGGGAACCCGAGGTCGGCGGCATTCTCGGTGGTGGTAGTGACAATAATCTCCTTCGTCATCTCTGTGATCGCGGCAGCGGCAGTGCTCGCACTCCGTGGAGTCATCAGCTATGCCTTCACGGAGGGAGCTGCCGTGGCGGCCGCAGTCTCCGATCTGTGCCCTCTGCTCGCCCTCACCCTCCTCTTGAATGGCATTCAACCCGTTTTGTCCGGTAAGGAGGATTTGTTCACGTAGCTAATGGCTAAACTGGCACCATTCTTTTCCTGCACACCGATCTTGTGATAATATCGATCTACCATCTAAGTCCTGATCGCATATAAATTGGTGAAGGCGTGGCGGTCGGGTGCGGATGGCAGGCGTTCGTGGCTTACATCAACGTTGGATGCTACTACGTGCTCGGCATTCCGTTGGGTTCGCTTCTGGGGTTCTACTTCAGACTCGGCGCGAAGGTAAGTTATAACTGGTTCAAGCTCGGTGAACCTTTTTCTCTTCTTTGTAAATGGCCATCGCGACGATTAAGATATGAAATGTAAATCGAGGTGAACCTTCGTCGTGGTTGGTGGTGACAGGGGATATGGGGCGGTATGCTTGCCGGCACGATCATGCAGACCCTGATCTTGATGTGGATCACGTTCCGGACAGATTGGAACAAGGAGGTACGCGAACCTATTCACTAAATAGATCATGTTAACGCGATTTCGTATGCGTTCATGCTAAATTGACCGCACGACGAAGAAGCCGTTCGACAAGTGTTTCTTGGACATGGTTAATGTAGGTCTTTTCGCAGGTGGAGGAAGCAATGAAGAGGTTGGATGAGTGGCAGGACAAGAAGGAACCCTTATTGAAGGAGTAACCGATTTGGGCAAAAATTATGTTCTGGTGAAATTTGTTATAAGAAGAAATTGGCGTGAAAAAAGAAGATGAATTGATGGAGGAGGTGGATTTTCTATTTCCTTTTCTTATTAGATTGGATGGCAAAGCATGTTATAGATTAGAAATTCACAACGGCATATTGATTTTATTTATTCAGTTGTCTGTTATACCAATTACATATTTAGTTAATTTCTTCTTAATTTCTTAAGATTTGTGCCAGGTCAATGTCCAATATATTCATCTCGAGAGATCATCAAAAGGGATCTAAATCTAAACTCGTCAACATGTGTAATTAAATTCACCCTCATTAGAGAACTTAAACGAATGAATGATATCTGACTATGATATACTAACTGCTTTGCAATGCAAATATAAGTGATGCGAGACTACTCTTGCCCTAATATCCTCGAGCCCACGCCTTACTTAAATCTTCCCTTCACGTGCGACCGTTCTGTGTTGGGCCTGCCCCCCTTAAGCTAGGTATTCTTTCCACATCAACATTGCCTCATTTCAAATCTCCACCTTAGCTCGACCAAATTTAGCATATGCTGGAGACAAGAACAACATCCACCCTTCAAACTCTACCTCAAATGGGTTGTAAGCCAATCGAGGTACATTAACTACTCCATTATACGTGACATCCGCGGCCAAGGCGAGGCCAATTTCACCTCGCACCCTCCCATGTGCACCTTAATAATTTTTCTATACCCGTTAACTAACAATTAACGCAAAACGACAAACTAATATTCTCTTAAATTGAAAATAGGCAACCTACGCCCTTCATTGCGTTTTGACGCACGGTGCACTCGCACTTTCCGAAAGAAGGGAGAAGCACGCCACTCCTCCTCCCCTGCGGGCGGCCCCGCTAAAGGCGTCCCGCGTCGTCCCTCGTCTTGTCTCTCCAAAAAGGCACGGCAGCGGTCGAGGTGTCCTGCTGACGCCACGTGTCGGGACGAAACAGGAGAGTGCCTTCCTTTCTACACTCGCGCCAGTGAAACCAGTGTCGTCCCGGGGATCCAGCACTCCGCCCTCCCGCCAAAATAACGAACTCGGGGTGGATTTTCCTGCTCGAAGGCTCGTATAAATTTGAAGACGCGCACAATCTCTCTCTCTCTCCTCTCTCTCTCTCTCTCTCCTCAGAGTCGCAGCAGCAGCAGCAGCAGCAATGAAAGGTCGGAAGAACGTCATGATCGCTCGCAAGAAGCTTCGCCCACCGTAGGCTCCTCGATCTCTCCCTGCTTCGTTCCGTTTCGCTTCGAGCTGTCATTATTTTGCGGTATTACCGTTTGGCGAATCGTCCGGTAGACATGATCAGCTGGAGTCGTGGTCGTGGCGTGTAGTGTTTCGAGTTGTCACGGCGGCATGTAGACGTCGTTTTGGAGTTGGATGATGTCACTGAATTGTGCTTCGTAGTGACGATTCGTTGTCGATCGATTATCGCGATCCTTCTTGCGTTTTGGTGCTTTTTAGATGCCGGATCGTTTCTACACCTGCGAGCCTTAGTGAAGATTGAAAGTTTTTTTTGTCGTTATCGAAAGGCGTTTCGAATGCACCGGCCGTCTTGCGTTGCTATGTGGACTACGACCGCGTGCTCTCTCTGCATTGACAGTCCTCCTTACTCTTTGTCATCGAGGATATGATTTTGCGATTCGAAGTGGTGGCTACTGTTGAGTGAATGCATAAACTCTTGCTCGTGCTGATGCATCGGAAACTGAGATTGCTCAATGACTCGCGTCTCTGCTTCTTCATCAAGGACGCTGAAGCCGCGCAAGGATGGAAAGAGTATTTCGAAGAACAAAGTAGTCGGGAGCAGCTCCGGTCCTGCAAAACCAAAGCGTCCTCCCACTGCTTTTCTCCTCTTCATGTGAGTCGCGCTTGGACTGATACAATAGATTCTTTTTTTTTTTTTTTTTTGGTTACTGTTAGTCGCTTTTACATGTATGGTGTTGTGGATGATGATAGGGAGGATTTCAGGAAGAGTTACAAAGAGGAGCATCCAGAGAACAAATCCGTTTCCGCCGTGAGTCTCAGAACTCGGATTTTACCTGGCGATCTCAGCTATCCCGATCGTCTTTTACTATTTTTAGCTTTCTGTGGCTCCAGAGTAGTGATGAGAATCGAGTTGATCTCGTTAAATCATTTGCATCTCTTTCCTTTTCCTTTCTTGTGTTTTCGGTTTTCATTTTGCTTCAAGTGATGGAAGTCACATCGTGATTCAGAGTTGACATTGCTGAGTTTCTGGCCTTTAGCCAAGCATCTAATAACAAGATGCTCATCCGAATAATAGTTCTAACCAATAGACGTCCGTCGTCTCATTTTCAGTCATGCTGCAGCGTGGAAGAGAACCAAATTCCTACTGGGTGTCTCTCTTGGTTCTTTTGCATTACTGGCAATGAGCAAGAGCCTGCTCTCTGTTTGTTGATATCGGATTACCTTGACGCTTTTCGATCTTATGCCTTACTGATGATCCCAGCTAAAAGTTTGCCTTAGCAGTCTCTCAGACCCTAACTAGTTGTGCTTGAAATGGCGTGCAGGTCGCAAAAGCTGGTGGTGAGAGATGGAAATCAATGTCTCTAGCCGTAAGATAACCCCTTCTCAACTCCTCAATGCAGCATTAGCTCACCAAAGCTGTGAAGCCTAAGAAAAAAGAGAGGAACTACTATGAACGCAACAAATGCACTGCACTGCACTGCGAACTTCTTTATTCAAGCCTACCGTTTATGCAGGAGAAAAGTCCGTACATAGAAAAAACCGTGGAGAGGAAGGCGGACTATGACAAGGCTATGGAATCATATAACGAGAATGAGGTATTCTCCATTCTCGTTTGGATTTTTAGTTTGAATTAGTATAGCTCGTTCTAAAGAAAACAAAAGAACACGGAGCTTCTCACGGCAGCTCCACCCAAAATTAAGCTAAATATGTTGTTTTATGGCCTGATACTAGAATGTCAAAGAAGACGAAGCTGAGCCGGCAGCATCATCCGAAAAATCTACTTCTGAATCAACTCCTGAGGTTGAGGATGATGAGGAAGACAGTTCTTAGGTAATCATCAGTACTTTCCTATCTCAGGTTGTTTCCAATTTCCAGAAAGAACAGATAGGGTAAGGAGGCGATTAAAAAAATAATCTCAGTTAATTTGAAATTTGAATTTGGCTAGCAATGTCATGAATGACTGTGGTTTTCTGGTAAACCAATTATTCAAGATCTGACAGGGACAAACCAATTTGTTTTCGGCTTGTTTCAGGTAGATGCAGAGCTTTTGGAACTGGAGTCCTTAGAGGCAGATGGAACAAGGGTAACTTTTCTCTTCCTAGGTTAGATACTCTGTTGGGAGTTCTGAGCCCCTCGCACCCCGAAAACACACACTAGTAGAACTCTAGAAGTAGTCATTACTGCATATCATCAACACCTTCACACAATTACAGTACTAATAAGTTAGACAATCATAAGAATTTGCGGGAATAATGTAGCAACATTCCTTTTTTTTTTTTGGCCCTGCTATTTTTCTGACCGGGCCAGATTACTGGAGAACGCAAAACCTCATTTCCCTCGTAGTATCTGCCTTTGCGTCCCCTTCAGATCTCTTTTGTTCTCTTATTTGCGGATATAAAAACCACTGAGTTCTGAAACACACATGGTGTTGATGAAGCTTTGGGTGCAATTTGTTCTGTTGGTGCGATTCTGGCATGTAAACAATCCAAACTGGATGTTTACTATGAAGTTACGAGATCACAAATGTCTTCTTGAGAACTTTGCTCCAATTGCTGATAATAATTTAATGAATTTAGGGTCCAGTTGTCCTATCCGAACCTGTACCCGTGCTGTAATGTAAGAGAATAGGCAAAGAAAGAGAAGGGATTACACAGCCAATGCTCTAATGGAGCTACAGAAAAACAACGAAGAGAAACTCTCAGGATACATGCATCATTAGCTAGGATCAGCTAGACTGTCTAGACAAGAATATCATTTTGTCCTGGCACTCACCATAAATATGCAGACTTGGTGTCAAACCAAACAATTTCTAATATCGATATGCCTGCTTTCTTGGTATCCTCCTATGGATGAGGAACTTTGCTAAATAGAAGCCCACCAAGGCGAGAGAAACAAGAAATCAAGTAAAGTTGTATCCATGGCCAAATTATCCAAGCAACACGTAAGGATGAACACAATGAGATAGTATTTTGACAAATAATTACTAAGCAAAACCTTATCAGATTACTTCCAAGGCATACAGATGCAACCGGTAAAAGTTACAAATGAATTCAGCCAAAAAAAAAAAAGTTACAAACGAAAGACATGGAGAAGAATGACACAGCAAGAAAAAGAAATAGGGCCATCACTTTTTCTTCGCTGACTTTCCTTCCTTTAATCTGACGACTTCATCTACATATCTCACCCCCTTCCCCTTGTAAGGTTCCGGAGGTCTCCACTTTCGGACTGAAGCAGCGAATTGACCAATGGCAGACTTATCGTAACCACCGATAATGATCCTGGTGTTGTCCTCTACTTTCACTTGTATGCCCTCAGGAATGGCCATCCTGACGGGATGGGAAAACCCCAGACTCAAAACCAAATCCCTGCCCTCCAACATTGCCCTATACCCCACTCCGACCAACTGAAGTCTCTTCTCGAACCCTTTAGATACTCCCACGACCATGTTATCTGTTAGCGTCCTGCAAACGCGAGATTCAATCAATGTGTGAATATGATGCTAAACAGAACACTTCGGTAAAGAAGTCATTCATGGTTTCAAGAGAGACTATACTATCTTCAAAGACAAGAGGGCACATTTTAAGCACCCAATACTTCAGTTGGTTCTGGGAGGAGATGAAGAAGGTGTATATCACAGATAAGCAAGAGAAAGGGTACTGCAACTGACACATGAATAGTTCCTTCTTCCATCAAAGAATCATTTAGCAATCATAAACTTCATCCTAGAGATACCAGCTATTTATAAAATCCTCAATGTGGGTGTCCAATTTCATGAAATTTCCACAAGTTGACACTGGAGCTGACATGTTTCCATTCCATCTGTCTATACCCTCTTAGGAAAGGATACATTATATAACAGAGGTTGAGGTCAATCACAGGTAATTCACTCTTTTTTAGTTGAAGAGATGAATTCCAGGCGTGTCAATGTGTTTTAAACACGTCTTCCCAAGTATAGGTGTGCTTATTACAGATTTTATACAAGTCGCATAAATGACAGACAACAAATAAGCTCTTCAAAGCTTATAGAATAAGCACAGCCAACAATCTTTATAGCCAGGAAAATGCCACATTAGCCTACTGTTTCCACAATTGGATGCGACCTCTAAATCATCCAGAAGTAGCATTCTAATTGCACTTCTACTCGAGAGGAGAGAGGAAGCAGCACAACAACCTCTACAACTTTTAGTTGACTCAATAAAAAGAAACAAGAACATAATGAAGAGACTGTTTTGCAAGGATAGCCAAGTTAGAGCTCACCTAAAAAGGCCATGCATTTGGTTGGCCCTTCTAGTTTCCAATGCCTTGCTGACCTTGAGATATCCGGACTCTTGCTTCTCAACTTTCACTTCTCGTGGATAAATCTGTGCAAGCTCTCCAAGGGGACCTTTCACTCTCAAAGACTGGCCCTCTAATGTGATTGTCACATTCTTTGGCACCTCGATTGGCTGCTTCCCTATGCGAGATTCCTTACATTCTATATTGCTTCTCATGAATCTAACATGAGTTACAGGACCAGTAGAAAGGCATATGCCACTTCTTTCACCCAAAATTGCTGATCTCAGTTTGCTGTAATATGATAAACAGAGAATGTTTTGACAAATAGTACTCAACTTTGAGAAGTTGGCCCTCATTAAAAGGATCAACATAAAAATGAATAACGAACTTCCAACTCCAAACTCTCATCAAGGAGCAAGAGCAAAGGGTAACATACAAGAACCTCCTATATAGATACCACTACTGCATGAAGAGTAAAATAAATTTGAGGTTCAATTGGGGAAAAAAAAGGCCTTATCCACAAGGAACTAAGAAGAGATTTCTGGCACTTTGGCATGGGCTGATTGATTCTGTTATACAATAAACTGTGCCTTTTGGCTTCAAATCGGAAGAAACAATGATACTTCTCTGGCCAAAAAGAACCAAGAATTTCTCGACATTTCATCAGTGAGAGCCTTATGACATGGAAGAAAACAGAGAAACACATTGTCAATGTAAATCCCAGGCCACAGAGTACACTGCAAAGAAGCTTTAAAATTTTTCCCTCTTTTTCAAAGCATTTTGCACGACAAAAGAGATGGCTTTTCTAGCAAAGGCGTAGGATTTAGACCCTGAACCCTGAATTTCCGTCATAACCACATGAGAGAGTCACAGAGTGAAACATAAAATCATCGAGTCAGCAAAAGCACACAGCTTCAACGTTCTCCCACTCTCATAATTTTTCAGCAACTTCGACATTTTGCCGAACACCACGCTTCGCCACTTAATTGAATCGAATCAATGCAGACCAAATCTTAATAAAAAAGAAGAATCCAATTCCCATGGACATCAACAGCCAACCTCTAAAGGACGGACATAACTTCGAGGGAAATGCATAATCCGGAGGAACATCAAGTGCCACTAAAGACCGATTGCTCTACGACCCTCCGCCGACCACGCACACCCAATCACTCCACTACCCTCTCAAATTCTCGACTACCCAGATGCTGAAATTTCAGTAGAACTTCGAATTGACCATTCGCAAGGGCAGAAAATACACAGGGTACTATGAGCGCCAGAACAACACGCACGAAGAACGTCGCACTCGCAGCAGCGAACACGAAAAAGAACGAAAGAGTGCAGGAAATTAAGGTGCTGACCATGTCTGCAATGGATAGGAGAGGGAAGAGACCATCGTCGCGAGCCAAAGCGCATCCACCTGGGGAAGTTTCTGAGCGGACGCTCGAGAGGCCCGAAGGTATTTTGTTATCCGAAATCCGAAATGCACTCGTTATCCATTTTTGCAAGTTCGGGAGCATTCTTCCCCCAGGAAGACGTAATTGCCCTTCTCCTATATCGAAACCTCCGAAGTGCCCTTCCCGTTTCCCCGTCGACGGCCAACGGTCAAAAATCAAGAGCCGATCGAATTCCCAACATTTTGAGCGCATCCATATGGTCTTTTTTTTTTTTTTTTTTTTTTTAATCATTACTAGTGTAATGTTTTTTTTTTTGGGTGCTGTTACTAGTGTAATGTTTGCAGTAAAGGAACGGAAGAATCAAAACAAAGTAATTTTCAAAGCGGTTCGAGAGGATTGGCGAGTCAATCTTGGGCTCAGTGCTTGTCATGCAAGGTCTTTGTGAATTGAACTATAGCTCTATTGGCATCTCGGCGGAAATGGTTTTGAGACAAATTAAAAAAGCCCAACAAATTTGGCCTTAATGACAAGTCGGTGCACTTGGTTGAGTTCACCTTTACAAATCTAGTAGATTAATCCATTAAGTAATCAAGATAATCTCTGCAAATATAACTATTGAAACATCTTTGAATGAGCTATCGATGTTTATCTTGAGGGATCTCTTTGCCGAACAGTGCCATAACTGAGGTAAGCCTTTATCACTTGAACCTGGATTTCTCTCTAGGTTTTTTCATCTACTATTTTCATAAAGCACACCTAAGCAAAACTCACCAAGTACTTCGGTCAGGCTTTTTCCTCCGAAAGATGAAGTTGTTCCTCGATTTCCAAACTTGCCAAAGGATAGCCATGAGGAAGTGAAAACTAATGGAGGAACTTTTAGAATTCAGTAGCCATTCTTCGATTCTTGTTAATCTCTATCTATTAATCTTGATCTGCAAGGCTTAATCCGACCAGATTTTGTTCGTCCAGGGACAAAGAATAAACGGGTACTCTAAGGTTTCGGGGTGTTGTCGACACAGCTCCCAAGTATCGTCCTTTGTAATCCTTCTCCTGAATAGATTTGCTTTAGTAGGTAAACCATTTCGACAATTACAATCTTAGGGGAGGTTTAAGTACGCTGAATTTTAGTCCACAATGCTCGTGGAGTCTGGCATGATGCAGAGTCCGCGATCTGGCTCTGCTTCTCTGACTCCATTCTGCAACAATTATAACTGCTTTGAACTGAGTACTCTCCAAATTTTGATGTTGGTCCATACCAGCTTTGTCTTCACCTCGGAGAGTTCCCTTTGAGATCGAAAATATCACAACGGTTTATTGAATGAGCTAGTCTGTCATCGTGATTGATTTTTTTCATATTACAAAACCAATGTGTTGTGTGTGTGTGATTTAATTTGAGAGTAGAGGTGGTGAGAGAAAGAGCTCGAGTCAAATGATTGATAGGGATTATGATCAAAGAAAAGAAAAGTTGATAGAGATCGATAGCCATCTTAACATATTTGTCTCTTAAATAATAACTCCTTGCAAAATAATGTATCAAACATGTAGTAAGTGATATGAAAAACTGTACGTGGACATGTTTGTTTATTTAAATGTATATTTATGCAAGTGGGCCATATATGCCATCTAATTAAAGCATGCAGTTAGTTTAATATGACCATATGATAGATTGATCTTAATGTACTTGGAATTATTAATCCACAGCTAGCGCAATACCAACGGGGTAATCCATTGTCTTTAGCCATTTCATTATTTGAAAAAAAAAAAAAAAAAAAGGAGTGATTTAGCTACAACTGCTACCGAAATTTGCATTCTCCTTTACAACCGTTATTCTCAGTATAAATAGAAAATATCTTATAATTTTCACTGCACTCTTTGTCTCGTGTATATATGAAATCAGTGTTTCTAAAATAAGAGACTCTTTAAGTTTCCGGATTCATGTAAGCATGTTCCTCTAACCTGGGATAAGTCGATACCTGCCAGATCCAGATATTGGAGCCGAGGGATGGCCCTGGCCTTCCTAGAAAGAGGTGACCTCAGGCCCACAAGAAACCAGCACGAGCATCAAGTGGAAACGTGTCTGGGGAAAATTGCTCAAGTAATGATTTTTGAAATTTAAAATTGAACTTCTATTTTAAAATTACTTATGTTATGAGTTATATTAAATTTTTAGATACACATATATCTATAATTGAAGTTAAAAAAAATCCCGTATTTATCAAATTAGAGATAATAAAGAAAATGTTTTCGATTGCACTCCTTCATATGATAAAAGAACAAATCAATAGCGTATATCCCTTGTATAAATGAGAATCCCTTTAACTCGTAAGTCATTATCTCCACCATATATGTTAATTTTCATGATATGGTGATTTATAAGTTAGATTGGTCATATTTTTTTGACGTTACTTTGGCAATTCGCTTATAAATTCCCATGAGCAAGCCATGGTATCGATGGCAATAGATATTGCAACTAAATCTATACTTCATTAATTTTACAAAAAATTAAATAATTTGTAAAATGGTTCCCAAAAAATAATCGTCCGAATCAATTGAAATAATAAAATAATAAAATATTTTTATTACCAATAACAACTTATGTTTGAGTAATTTCGCGGACAATGAAAATATCTTTTTATGTGTTCGTGTCGGTGAATGATACGGGTGATTTATTTGTTAATTCTTTATAATAAATTAAAAATAAATAATCACGAAAGCTCGCGAGGTGCACCCACGTTAATTCCTTTGACTATGGCAGCCACCGTGGGCACCATGCGATGTGGACAAGGGCCATTGGTCGGCATCACTTTGAAAAGTAAAATAAATCGATCATTGACGTGGGTCCCGCTTTCTGGTTTGTGGATTCTGGGGTCTCCACGTATGCGCATCGAGCATCTAAAAAGATTCGGATCGCGACAATTTACGTGGCCTAATCGCACATGCTTCCCCGACCGGCTCTTCCTACGTAGGCCGGTCAACCTAACCATGTATGGCCAAACCTAACTTTTCCGCGAGCTCTTCTTTATTTAAAATTTCACGCATTTAATTTACTGAAAATAATCGGTCGACGAAATCATTTACGGCAGGACAAAAGACACATAAAAGCTCAAAGTTAGTCTGAAAAGGAGAAAATGCGTTTTTTTTTTTTTTCAATAATGATTTTTCAAAGAGTGCTTTCATTTATTACGAAGTTTTCTCAAAAGTAGCGCATTTATTTTGTGATAAATTTTATAAAAAAAAAAAGTTTTGAATGGAAATCAATTGGTTTGTTTTTGTCTTTTTTGGTGATTTAGGAAAAAAACGATTCCAAGCCGTTTCCCCCTAATTCAAACTCATTGTTTTCAGACCATGGAACATGCATTTTGAAGATCCATTAGTTTATCGTCATCCAAATATTGAAAAGTCCAAAAATATTTCTTATAAACAATTTTCCTTGAAAATATAAAACGACCCTAGGTGAGCACATGAATCACCCCATCTATTCTCTTGAGGAGAGATTTGTTTGTATAAGCAACCGATTTATAAATAAGTGCTTTTGGAGTAGTTGGCCCAATTCTTAGATCTCATATATAATTAAGTATATCATTTTTTTTGGTTATTTTAAAAGGGTTTAGAGGACTCATACTATTAGTATTAGTAACACATTTCTCTAGAATCTCAATCCTCCAAAAAAGAGATACCATCAAAATTTATTGTAAAATCGTGCGTCGCATCGGAAAATCGCATCCACGAGTATAAATATACAATAACACCGATGAAATTCCATGACAATGTCATGGCAATAGCCCATTCAAGAAAGAGCTCTTCTATGTTTTTACAAATTTGTGGGTTAAGTTAAAATCGCCATCACATCAGATAATGTGTAATAAGTTCTAGAACAAAAGTGGGGAATATCCGGAAGGAGATTAGACATCTAATCATTGAGGTTTTTGCCGGAATAGCTACCGTGCACTTAACATATGATTTTCAAGACCCTTGCTTTCCAACATCCAATCATATTTTAAACGTTTACAATCTCTCTCTCTCTCTCTCTCTCTCTCTCTATTGTATTGCAGGGGAGATTTCTTGATTGAATAAGATATTTATAGGGTGGGGGCAGCGGTGGTCATAAATAGTTTGGTGGGTTTTGTAGACTTCTGCGCACTCCATGTTTCCGCCGCTGGCCCCAGTGACTACTATACTTCGCCATCACAATTTTTTTTTTCTCAAAATAATTGCAGTGGAGACATAAGTCAAAGATTGATTTGCTTCTTTGTGATGGGTTCTCTTGAGGGTCTTTCCTTAACTTCGATCTGAGGAGGGCTTTGCAAGGGTTTCGTTTGTGTGCCGACTGTTCGGCACCAAGAGACTAGTTTTTTTTTTTTTTTTTTTTAAATAGGTTAAAAGCACGTAATCGATTATTACTTTGTTCAATTACCGTCATCGGATTACATGGTCATCGCATACCTATGAACGATTAAGGGGTATCGCCGTAACAAAATTTCACTTTAAGGTGGAAACCCTTCTATGCACATACATGTGCATGTGAAAAGAGAAGGCGGCATGACTTGCCATTAAATTAAGCATAGATGGGTAAGTGATTTCATCCTATTATTTTTCGCAAGAAAGTGTTGTTGACATCTTAACAACCTTGTGTCCACTGTACATGTTCTTGCCTTGCATAATTCTTAGAGCCTTTAAAATATGGTTAAAACACGATCAACAATTATTTTTTTTTGCAAATAAGGCAATATGACTGATGGGATCTAATATATATGATTTTTTTTTAAAGCAATGAGATGGAAGGAGCAAGGGTTATGGGAAATCACAAAAAGTATCATCAACTTTCCTCTTCGTATCAAATACCCAATTCAATTTCAAAATCTACAATTAGTATATTCTTTACTTTCGAGATGCACCATGCATAATTTACCTTGTCATCAATTTCTTTTCCAGATTACATGATCTCGGCATTTATTTTTTGCTTTTTGGAGCGTGGATCTTGGGTGTACATGAAGGCAACTGAGTCTATAGAGATCAGAAAGATGCAAAATATACATTTTCAAATGTGTTGAGAGTATTTAATATGTAAAGCAAAGGTGATGATAATTTTTTTAATTATTGAGAAGGCACGCACATAGATACTAGAATGCACGAGAGTGAGTTCAAATTCACTCCAAATCGAGGCTATGGAAATACAATTTAACTTTAAATTGCAAAAACAAAAAAAAAATCATCAACTCTACAATACATATCAAATGACTCTCTTTACATATCAAGTCCTATGATTCCCATACCATTTTTAAAGAAATCGAAGATGGAAATTAATATGGATTAAATTTGTCTTTCGATACTTCCCACTTTGGATCAAATTCAAACTCATTATCAACCCCCAATCCCAATCAAGTCGATTCATCAATCGATTAGTCCATGGGCCAAAAATTGTATGTAAATCAGGCAGCCTCCATATAAAAATTACATGTTTGTCGATAAATAAAGCCTTTTTTCTAGGGGGGGATCACTCACTGCAGAAACAATATCACAAATTCCCCAAATTGCCCCTCGAACCGGAATGGGGAGGGGGACAAATCAGCCGGCAATTCGGACCATTCCAACCCCCTCCACCTCCTCTCCCTGTTCGTCATCATACCGGTCAACCCTCCCCGTTAAATCAGTCGCATTCCTAGCTAGAAGGTCGTTGCAACTGATTTAAAAACATAAAAATAAATAAATAAGTAAATAAAATCCCAAAATAAAAAATTAAATTAAAAATAAAAATTCAACACCACCTTCCTAAAAATATCGCGACCCTCCTTTTTAAACGCCAAGCATAATTTGCACTCGAGAGTTCCCATTTTCCATGGCCGATAAAAAGCAAAGACACTCCTCCTCAAAGGCCATCCTCGTACACTGCTAGCTGAGCTCACACCCACATCCTGGAGCTGTCCCTCAGATCAGAGGAAATGGTCCGCTTCAACCTCCGGCGCCGGATCCAGCGCCGCCTCTGGACGCTCCGGCGGTGCATCCGCCGCGCCTGGCACCAGATCCTCGCCCGCTCCTCCACCCCCGCGTCCTCCTCCTCCTCCTCGCCCGCTCGGTCCCCCGCGGCGGCTCCGGCAGCCGCGTCGTCGGGCAAGCGCTGCCGGTACCGGTTGCTGCCGTACGCCGAGGTGGCTCCCCGGGAGGTGGAGCCCGTGGCGCCGTCCGTCGCGGCGGAGCCCGCGTCCCGGATCGCGGCGCCGCCCGTCGTGGCCGCGGCGGCGGGCCGAGGAGGCGACGGGGATTCGGATTTGGTGGCCCTGAAGATCGGGCTGCTGGGCGATCAGCAGATTGGCAAGACCAGCTTCGTGGTGAGTGAGTCCTCGAACGAAAGATTCGATCTCTGAATCTGGGGGGCGAGCGAAATCGACGCGATCGTTCTCGGGTCCTCATTATATCAATTTCTGATGCATTTTTTGTGTTCTTTTTCTTGGTGGGGTGAAGGTGAAGTACGTGGGGGACGAGAAGGAGGAGATCTATGGCTGTTCGGAGACGAAAGGCTTGAATCTCATGGACAAGACTTTGCTGGTCAATGGCGCCCGCATCTCCTACAGCATCTGGGAAGTCGAAGGTAAAGCTAACGCATTCGGGAATTTTGCCCAGAAAAAAAAGCATCCTCGTACGACATCCAAGGATACTGTCGCTAAGATTGAATCTGAAACTGCGTATTTCCGGTGTGGTGCAGGCGACGGAAGGCCCGACGACCACGTCCCGATCGCCTGCAAGGACTGCGTGGCGATCCTGTTCATGTTCGACCTGACTAGCCGGTGCACGCTGAACAGGTGCGCGTCTTGCCTAGCCTCGCCTCCGGTCGCCCGATAATCAGGCGGGCGGGCGGGCAGCCGGGTCGGGATAATTTAGAGGCTTAAATTAGATTGAATGCTTAACTTAGTGTGTGAAATCTTTGTTTGATTGCAGTGTCATAAGCTGGTATCAGCAAGCAAGGAGATGGAATCAGGTAATATTTTTTTTTTTTTTTTTCGAAATTGTTCTCTCATATAGAGACTAATGTTAAATTATAAATCTAAGTTATATATCAATCTTTGTTATGCAGACGGCAATCCCGATTATAGTAGGAACCAAATTCGACGACTTCATCCAGCTGCCCATAGATCTGCAGTGGACGATAGCAAGCCAGGTAAATAATATATATATTATTTTTCCAATTAGAATGCCTCGAATTATCAGTCCCTAAATCTTAATTAGAGAAATTAGCGAAGGACAATCCATCCCCAAACTACCCACTTGGAGATCAAATTAGGGAATATTATATTAAGAGGAAGATCGTTCGGGCCTTACAGCTTTTGGGGAACATTCTTCCGCAAGTTGAGGGCCAGGTTGCAATCCGAAGGAGGAGAGAAAAAGGGCAGTTTGGCCCGGTGCTGCAGCAGCAATCGAATGTATCCGGGAACCACCATGCATAATGTAACCTAAAAGTCAACGGTCGATTGAGTCGAGACGGGACGGGACGAGGTTTCAAATTTTCCGGCGTTTCACTCGTTCGGGACACGAAGACGGGAGTAGGCGAGGGCGAGGGACCTCGAAAGGGACGGGTCGCAATAATGGATGGATGGAGAGGGAGGAGCGATTAATTTAGGGCACGTAATGGGATGATGGCCCGTTTAGAATAATGCCTTGATGATGTTAGGTGTCGATGGAGACACTGCCTAGGATGACTTGGAACTATTTGAGTTTTGGGTTTGGAATTATATCTTTAGATGATGTGACCAACCACCCAATTCAGCCGAAAAAAAAGAAGAAGAAAAACTTCCGGCTCACCCGGTTTAAGTCGACGGGTTAACAGTTTCATGACATGTCTCGTTTTCGTGATGTTTTGACAGGCGAGAGCATATGCAAAGGCCCTCAACGCCACACTCTTCTTTTCGAGTGCGACCTACAACATCAACGTCAACAAGATCTTCAAGTTCATAACCGCGAAGCTCTTCGACTTGCCGTGGACTGTGGAGCGCAACTTGACGATCGGGGAGCCTATCATCGACTTTTGAAGAAAGTGTTGTAGCTTTTTTTTGTGTATAGTTGGTTCGTCAAAGCAACCGGTCGCTAGGGGAATTCGAAGGCGGTATGCGCCTCAGTCGTCCTAGCGATATCTCGAGTTGTGTATTGTCTGCGTTTCCATTGACGATCGACAATAAAATCAAGTGTGGAACAAGTTTTCATGAAGGAATTAGGCGCCTTTGCTCAAAAAAAAAAAAAAAGGAATTAGGCACCTGATAAGGAGCATCACAATCTCTCTCTCTCCTTCTCCCCCCATAGGACGAGAAGGCAAATCAATGCTCTGCTCACTCCAAAGACGATGCTGGTAGCCTAGGCCGAAAAGAAGTTCTGAAAAACAAGGGCATATTGACATTCTTATCAGAATTGTGGGATGATCTTATCAAGATCATCACATTCCAGGAGATCTTGATCATTCTCATAATGATCAAAATACTGTTACGCAAAACTTGCATCCCATTTCCTTGTATCGTAATTTCACTTGGAGATCAGATTGCTAGACAAAATTCACCAAAACCCAATTATCCGACCACCGGAACTTTTAAACCTAGGTTAACAACTAGTGTCAACTTGTACTGCCACTCCTGCAGCAGCCTCTCCACACAACCAATTACTCCAGTCTTCATTGACTTCCTCGGTTTTTTCTTTTACGAACGATTTGAACTCACAACTTCATCACATTTTCTACAGTAAAAATAACAACTGTAAAAAACATGACCAAAAAGCCTGCTTCCCAGATTGAAAACGAAAACCGAGTTAAGGATTCATTTTATTAGCTGGTGTAAATAAGTACACATGCACCAAAAACAGAAAAAAATAGAATGAAAAAACCAGTCGCACTTAGAAAACCTGTCTTCATCCAAGAAATTACAAGAACAGAGGCGCAGATTTGAAACAGAAGGCAATCATTGTCTAAAAGGGGTTGCGTCATTCAAGTTTAACCTCCCTCTTTGGGGGCTCCAAGTCCAAGTAGTAGAACGGCGCTGTTGGCTCCTCCCTGCACAATACAAAGAGTTCGACTTTTAATGGGAATGCAGCTATAAAGCAGCTAATGATGCAATAGTGGCAATAGTGGCATCATGGTGTCCTAACCAGGAAAAGAATGGGTATTCTTTGCATAAACAAGGATAAATTCACACTCAAGGTGCATCGATTTCATGGCTCAATGTCTCCCTTGCTTTCTATATTATAAGAAGAGATAATCTAATGCTAATTGCTTTGGTAGTAACTTTTGAATTTTCTACAACCAGATTATAGTATGCCTTTGAGAAGATGGTTGAAGTTTATAAATCAGGAGGGGAGATGAGAGACAGGGAAGGAGGGGTGTGAGGAAAGAGGAAAACAAGCTAAAATACCATGTAAACAATCCACCGAGTCAAAATGATATCAAGAGATAATCAGTGTTTTCCATGCGGTTTAAGCAAAACCATTGTTAAAGGCATGATTTCTATGACGCAGAAGGTAAAACATACCCTGGTTTTGACCGCATGCATTGCCAAAAGAGTTTGAAGGGTCCTGGAACTGTCTTGAATGGATTTCCTTCAAAACAAGCCTGCACAGATGAAAGTAAAGTTGGCATAGTGCAGCAAATAAATTGCGCATATCAGGTCCAATTCTTATATTCTAAGATCATGAGCAAAAGATAGCCTCACTTCATACTAAAAGCCAGAAAACAATATGACAATATCCAACTAATTCCACTTCAAAAGGAAGTTTGAAGCTTCTAGAGCATGGATCCTTCAAATAGAAGAGTTGGAAAGAGAGCATGCAAATGAAAAGAACAGTAGCACAAAACCTTCCCTGTTACTACTTTCTCCTTCCCTTTTATCTTTTAAGTGTGTTTTTTTTTTCTTTGAGGCGGGGGGGAGGGAAAGTTTTAATTATATGGATTTTAGTTAATTAGATCAACCAATCTATAAAAGCTATAAAAATTTATTTCCAGCCAGCATGAAACCTTCCCTGTTACTACTTTCTCTTTTCTTTTTTAATGCTGAGAAACCGGGATTGTGTTATCCTACATCAAGAAGATGACTGATGGTGTATGTAAATCATCTAGTTGAGAAGCCGAAGCTTCTCTTAATTGGGCAGGAGGTGGGGAAGCATCAAATGATCAAAGGAGCCTTTCTTTGCTTGACTTCCCTTGATTCTTATATGTTTCTTTAAAATTTAAAATTTGGTGTTTGGCAACTTTGCATTGATCCACAATATTACAATCCAGTCAGTCAACTTGCTTTGATAAAATTCCAAGCATGTCTGAACTCTGAAGAAATTACGACTTACCAACTTTCAGGACTGCAGAACAACATAACTAGATATAAAGGATTGTTTGCCATAAGGGATGTGCTGCAGGTATTGCTCTAGTACCCCTGCCCCTTCTAACTCTCTCAACTTCAATGAGATGACTAACATATAGTAACAATTGTAGTAAAGTATCTCCTCGCCACAAATCAAAGAGCTTGTGAAAAAAACGATCCTGTGCTTGAGAAAAGATAAAGAAAAATCTCTCTTTTGCTTACTCAGTTGAATACAGAAGAATCATCTATTATCCTCATCTTAGAAATTGAACAACATTATCAAACGTTGAATTGAACTTAACAAGCATTCCCCTGTAAAAACTGCCAGTTCACCTCTTCAAAATAACAATAAGAAAAGACATCAGTCACCAACTTGTGCTAAGCAGGAGTGAGAGCTCAGGCACACTCAGTGAACATCCAGGTAGCATCTATCTTATGAAAGGGCACAATTTAGTTGCTTTTAGAGGCATCGAGCATTATTGGTTCATATCAGCCAAACCCCATTCATTGCAGCAAAATTCACATACAACTACATCCGTAGGACGCCATTCCTGACCTAATAATGCATACCCTTAGACATGTCATAGTGAAACTCCACAAAGGCCTTATTTGATTCAAGGACAGGATCGTGGAAACGGGTTCCAGTCACAAGCTATCTAACTCTTCAAAATTGGATCCATAGTTAGTTGTTTGATGGTCTAGATAATTCACCATGTATGGACTCTTTCGATACTTCATTCTATACAAGTCAATGCAATCGACAATCGAACCGATACTTCCACCATCATCACCCCCACCAACATCCCAACATTTTATCCCGTCGCGACCCTCATCGATTTACAGCCACCATCATCGTTTCAGTAAGACTCCTACTCACAGAAGCATTTTAACAAACAACAAACTGCATCACTCCAACTCTTCGCCACGCCACGGCAAATTACGGAGAAAAGTTACTGACGGGACGTGTTCGTGCGCGTCTCGAATGCAAGTTTACTACCTTGGCGACGGGAAGAGGCATGAATTGAAAACAACTCAAAGATGGTGCGAAAGATACGAGAAATCAGAAAAAAGGATCGGAAAGAGAGAAAGGGGCAGGCATTTTACTTGAATGACGTCCTCAACTCGATCGTTGCAGCGATGGGCTTTGGGTTGACGATGGTCTCCCTCGGGCGTTCCCCATGGACTCTCTCTCCTCGGCACCGGCCTCGTCTCGCTCATCCTCTCTCTCTCTCTCTCTCTCTCTCTCTCTCTCGGGGGATCTTTCACAGACGCTCGCGAAAGGGAGAGAGGAGAAGAGAAGATGACGATCTCGGGTCGGGCTCAATCGATGGGCGGGCCGGATCGAATCCGCCCGGGCCTGGAATAGGGATCGAAATTTCGGGCCGGCATGATCTCCACCTTCTCTTTCCCTTCATGGGAAATTGCGAAACCGCGCAAAGGTGCGCTCTTTGCCCCACTTCCATGGCGTCCCGCTCTCTTTCTCTCTCTTTTCCGAATTCCTGATCAAACGCAGTCGGTCTTCTTCAACTTTCTCGTACGAACCCCGTAAATCGATCAGAGGGAAAATGGGTGCTCTTTCTTGAAGCTGATCCGACGCAATCCTCTTCCCTCTTCTCCCTCCGGATCGCCCATCGTCGCGCCTCTGCTTGATCTGTGGCCTCTCTGTGGGCGCTTCAATGGTGATTGCTGCGTTGCATGACCATTTTCACGATACTTTTACCTGCTGAATGGGGGGGCTCTTATCGTGAAGGACGTTTCATTGTTTTTCGATGTTCTTCGATGTCGATTTAGTTAACGCCTCATTGATTCTTTTGAGTGGATCATCTCCTTGTCGGTAGGCCGACAAAGACGACAGCATGGTATCTGAATTTGGTTATAGATTATGGTGTCTCCACTACGGCGATGGATAGTCTTCAAGCTGCTCTCCTGGCTAACGCAAACCGGGGAAATCGTTTGGCCCTGCCGCTTTAAAGGAGGAGACCTGTTGTTCTGCCGTTCTCTTTGCAAAAAGATGTGTACTTGACTGACATGAGTGCTCCTGAATTGAAGAGTGCTTTGAATATGGAACGAGCGAATTTGCCCAGATCGAAATTAATCTATCCTGCTTTTCAGCTCGTACGAGATGCTGATAATGTTGCTGGATTCCGGCAAACAGATCAATGCACATGTATAATGCACTTCTCTTGGCACTGATACTTCATGGAAATTAACTTTTTCCTGTTTGTAGGCTGCTATAATGTTGGAAGTGATCGGCTCCGGTAAAGTGTCTGATAACTTGCTGATGGTGAAGTTCCCCTTCCTCGGACTCAGATTGCTGGCCATTCTGTGGTTCTGCTGCTATATGCTACCACGACTACACATCGACCTCAGCAAGAGACCCGCATTTGCAAGTAAAAAGAAGCCTTGAGATACAATACTGCACTGTGAACGTCCTGCGCTTTCTAACCGATCGCAGATCCAACTCTTTTCTTTTTGGTGATAAGGGATTAAGAATGTTGCGAGTTAAGAAGATTTTCTAATCTTGGGGCTGCTTTTTGTGAGGATTTTTTACCAAAAGCCGTTATCCATTGGATTTGAAGTCATCATCTGGTAAGAACCTAGCTTGGTTTGGCGCACTTTTGAGTTTGCTCACCTGAAATAACTTTTATTGCGATGATATTGCTTGTGAAGGTGGCAAAAGCTGCAATTGCTTATGCTGCTTATGAATTGATTGGCATATGTTATCCATTTGGGGGTCAATTTCTCCTTCGAGGAGGGCTAAACATTATAAATGATTGATTTCTCCCCACGCACTGAATCTCTTGTTCATTGCTTGTAAATCTGGAGTCATCAGGAATAGCTCTCTTTAAGTTGAAATTACGATTATATTGAAGAATCCTTCCAAACCTGGAATCTGCATGGCCATTGTTTAATAAAGATATATGAAAATGGGAAGATCACAATCTGTGACATCATTTGTTGTCCACCCTGCGTGATTTCTACAGTCATTCATCATTCTTTCTTTCTGTTATTATTCAGTTACCTTTATCTATCTCAGAATATTGCAGCAGAAGAAACTCTCTCAACTTCTATCCCTGTCATGAGATTTTTCATTCATTTCACGGTGTCAAACCCAGCAAATTAGAAGGTAAGTGACGCTTCATCTGAAACCCTTGACTCTGTGCTTCTTATTCACATGAAGTTTTTAACTGCTACAATATGCTGATCAACTGTTTCTCAGAGCCAAATTAAAATTGCTTGGACATTAGCACATCAGGGAGGATGCACCAATGATCACCTAACCGGGAGAAGAATGGGTATTCCTTGCATAAACAAAGACAGTTTCCCATCAAGGCGCACTAATGGCATAAACAAAGACGGTTGGCTCTTGATTCTTCTGGTAGTAACTTTATACTTTCTGCCACTGGATTTTCATATTCCTTTGAGAAGATAGTTGAGTTTAAATGTAAGGATGGGAGAAGAGGGATGGGGCAGGAGGGGGAAGGGTCTTTCATTCAAATTCCATGGAAAAAAACCCATTTTTGGAGGGGAAAAATCCTGCCAAACACCACAGAAACAATGCAGCAAGTCAAAATGATGTCAAGAGAAAAACAGATTAGGTTATCACAACACAAAAGGTAAAATGCACTCAGGTTTGATCGCATGCATTGCCAAAAGAGATTGAAAGGTCCTGGAATTGTCTTGAATGGTTATCCTTCGAAACAAGCCTGCACAGACCAAAGTAAAGTCGATGTGGTGCAGCAATTAGTTTGTGCACGTCAGTTACTTCTTTAAATTCAAAGATCATTAGCAAAACATGGCCTCAAATCATAGTAAAATGCAGAAAATATGATGACTGATTTCCAACTAACATCACTTAAAAAGGAATCTTGAAGCTTCCACAGCATGGATCCTTTAAATAAAAGAGTCAGAAAGAGGGCACGCAAACGAAAAGAACGGCAGCATGAAACCCTTCCCTATTACTACTTTCTCCTTCCTTTTTTAATGCTGAGAAGCTGGGATTGTGTTATTTTACATCGAGAGGATGATCAAAGATATATGTGAATCATCTGGTCGAGAAGCTGAAGCTTCTCATAATTGCGCGGGAGGTGGGGGAGCATCAAATGATCAAAGAAGCCTTTCTTGGCTTGACTTCTCTTGATTCTTTATTGCTCTGAAATTTTTAATTTTAGTGGTCTGCAACTTCGCATTAATCCACACCATCTACAATACAATTAGCCAACTTGCTTAAATGACACTGCACGCACGTCTGATCCTGAAGATACCACCTCACACCAACTTTCGAGACAGCAGAACAATCTATCTAGATATGCAGGATTGTTTGCTGTGCCTTGTTTGCTCTGAGGGACGTGCTGCAGGTATATCTCTAGTACCTGAGCCCCTCCTACTCTCTAAACTTCGACAAGGAAACAGAGGGTGCGTTTGTGAACCACTTCCCAAAGCCCCTTTGAAGCCTAAAGATACTTGGGAAGATGCCAGCCCGTTTGGCAAAAAAATTTGAGCCCTCATTCCCTAAATGCCAGCATTGTGAAGTCGAAAGCCCAAGGCAGGTGAGACTGACGTATAATCACAATTGTATAGGAATGTCTCCTCGCTGTAAATCAAAGAGCTTATCTTGCACTTGCTTAGTTGGATAAAAAAAAGAAAAAAGATAAAACATCTCCGATCCTTTTCTAAGAAGTTAAAGTAGCATCTTCCTCATGAAAAGACATAGTTTACTTTGCATCGAATGCCATTGGTTCGTATCAGCTAAACCCCGCGGTTCATTGCAATAGAATAAACATATGACTGCATCTGTAGAATGCCATTCCTAAGCCAGAATACATATTCTTAGACACGCCATAACAGGACCACACAAATGCCTCATCTGGTTCGACAATGGGGGCTGTCGCGGAAACAGGATACAACCCCAATTTATCTAACTCTTCGGAATAGGAATCTAGAGCAAGTTAATTTGATAGTCTGTATATTTCATCTTCATCATGTCATTGAGATAGCTCTGCTTCCCGCTTTCGGTGCTTTCCCTAGCTTTTTCAGTCCCTAAACCTTATTATAACAAAGAAGATTAGAAAAAAAAAACAAAACAAGCTTTTGAAGTCCACCTTGTCTTTTGCCCATCTGTCACTGACATATTCTCCTCTCCCATAGAAATTTGCTAAAATGCGGAAGTGCCCTGTTTGCCGTTTGCCACCACTTCCATGGACTCAATATCTCTCCCCATATTCCAGATCTAACCAAACCAGCCAGCCTCCCTTCTTCAACCTTTCCCCTCCGATCCCCTCGCCTCCACCGCCACCCTCTCGAACGAACTCCGAAGGAAAATGGGTGCTCTCGTGAAGCTGGTCGACGCCGTCCTCTTCCTCTTCTTCCTCCTGATGGCCGTCTGCACGCCCCTGTTCGACGCCCAGGCGTGCCTCCCGGAGTCCCTCTTCCCGGACGCCCTGCTCGACCTCAAACGGGCGTACAGCGGCCGGGTGGGCGACTACCTCGTCGCCGAGAAGCCCCTCTTCTTCGTCGGCCTCGTCTGGCTCGAGATCCTGTTCCTCTGGCCCCTCTCCATCCTCAACCTGTACGGGATCCTCGCCGCCAGGCCCTGGTTCCGCACCACCTGCTTGATCTACGGTGTCTCCGTGGCCACTTCCATGGTAATTGCCGCACGCATCGTTTGCCCATTGTCATGTTAGGTAGCTTTTCGGGCAAAGGCCGTACCTTTTTGCACTGCTGAGTGGGACTTGTGATTTGAGCGCCTCCGCTGTTTTTTGTTCTCGTGAAAATCTTTGTTTTTGACATTCCGTGTCGATTGAGTTAGTGCGGGCTTTACCTGTGAGGTCTGATTCGAACAGGAGAGCAGTCGAGCCAAAGATTTTGCAGACCCGAGTGGTCTTCATTCTTCCAGTCTTTGCGAACATTCTTATGAAGTACGAGAATTTTTTGATTCTTTGAGTGGATCATTCCATGTCGAGTAGCCCGACAAAGACAACAACATAGTTTCTGAACTTGGTTATGGATTGTTGCCACCTTCGTTACAGAAATGGATGGGCTTTAAGATGCTATCCTGGCTAAAGCAAAGAAATTGTTAGTTTATACTAAAGTGGGAAATAGTTTGGCCCTGCTGCTTCAAAGGAGGAGATCTGTTGTCCGGCGTTCACTTTGCAGAAAGATGTAATACGCAACTGACACAAGTGCTACCGGATTGAAGAGTGGTTTGATATGAAATGCGTGAATTGCACAGATTGAAATTATCTACTCTGCTTTTGAGCTCTTGCAAGATAATGTCTGTTGCAGTTCTGGCATACAGGTCAATGCAAAAGTATAATGCATTTCTCTTGGCACTCATGTTTCATGCAAATGGACTTTTCCCTGTGTGTAGGTTGCTATATTGTCGGAATTGACTGGGTCTGGTAAAGCATCGGATGACTTGCTGATGGTGTACTTCCCCTTCTTGGGACTCAGTTTGCTGGCCTTTCTGCGGGGTCTGCTGCCGTGTTCTACCAAGACTACATCGACCATCAGCAAGAAACCTGCATTGGCAAGGAAAAAGAGGGCTTGAGACACAACACTGCGCTGTGGTCGTCCTGCGCTTTCTAACCAATTCAAGATCCAATTTATTTCTTTTCAGTGACATCAGATTGAGAATGTTGCGAGTTAGGAAATTTTTCTGCTCTTGGGGCTCCCTTTTATGAGATTTTTAGCTGAAAGCCATTGACCATTGGATTTGAACTCATCATCTGGGAAGAACTAAGTTTGTTTTGGCAGCACTTTTTTGTTCACTCACCTGGAATAACTTTTACTGCACCAAGATTCCTAAAGCTGCAATTGCTTATGCTGCTTATGAGTCAATTGGCATAAAATATGTCATCGATTTGGTTGTTTAATTCTCCATCTAGAACAGTTTAACTTTACTACTGATTGATTTCTGTCCGCACTCTGAGTCTCTTGTTCACTGCTTGTAAATCTGGAGTTATCAGGAATAGCTCTCTTCAAGTTGAAATTACAGTTATGTTGCAGATTCCTACTTCCAAAACTGAAATCCGCATGGCCCTTGTTTAGCAAGAAATTTGCAAAAATGGTAAGATAACAACCTTTGACATAATTTGGTATCCTCCCAAAGCAATTTCTTCTGTCAGTCATCATCCTTCCTTTCTGTTATTATTCGGTTATCTTTACGCATCTCAGAATATTGCAGTAGCAGAAATTCAGGCAACTTCTATCTCGGTCATGAGATTTTTCTTTTAGTCCGTGTGTCATGCCCAGCAAGTTAGAAGGTAAGCGACGTGTCCTCTTGAAAACCTTGACTTGACGCCTCTTGTTCGCTCGAAGTTTCTAATTGCTACAGTATGCTGATCCAATGTTTCAGGAGCCAAATTAAAATTTGCTTGGACATTAGCACATCAGAGAGAAAAAGTGAGAACAACAAAGGGACCAGTATTGTTCATATCATTGACAGTTGCAGTGGGGGGTTACTTTGAGAGAGGATGAAGAAAAAAATAACCCAAAGGAACTTTTGATGGATCACGCAACTGAAAACTTTACCACTACAGCTCTAAGCTAAGCTTAAACTACAGAAGTTCTCAAAACTTGGTCAAAAGAGAAGTCGAAACTCAGGAAATGGAATGTTTCATGTTAGTTTCCCTGCCTTCACTTTTTCCTGGGAAGTCAATACCCGAACCCCTTAATCCTTGCAAGTAAGGTGCGATCTTGACTTCTCCAAATTCGATATAAGCTGATGTTTCTGCTTGAACATCAAAAGCTGCGGGTTCTTTCTTAACGTTGCTTCTGTGATGTCCTACATCTGCAGAACACTGCAATTCAGCTCCTATAAACAAGAAACCAAATCTTGCGTATACATTTCTTTAATTGAACTAAAATAACATCAGATAATGCTTGCCACGTACTTTATTTTAAGAATCTCGACTTACCTGGACATTAGACTGCAGAGTTATGCACTTTCACACGACAATGAAGCCCGGATCCGCTCGACAGTGCAAGCGATCAAATTGTTAACAGTCGCAACTGACCCAAGAGAGAGCTTAGCAGTAGGAACTGAATCGACCAGAATCTGGAATGCCACTGTGAGGAGAGACCCACCACCAGATCCCACTGCCTGTTGATCATTGCCACCTTGCATGGCCGAACCATCAGGCAGTATTGCAAACCCTGAAGGAAGAAGCGCGACATAATCTGGATCCCCACCGTTCAGTACCACATTCATAGCGACGATATCCACCGGAGCGTAAATTACGAAAGAACCAGCAGAGTCGGTGCAACTCTCTTGCAAGATCAGCATGTTGCTTTGGCTTGAGTTAGCACTCTAAGAGAATTAATTTGGTAAAAAGAATGATGAGATGATTGATCTTGTAGGATATGTAGATTTGGTAAAAGTATTGATAATGGAAGTTTTCGTAAACTGACATTTACTCGTAGTAGAGATACACAGTTGCCAGTGTCCCTGCCATTTGCGATATGCGCCATTTCTTGAACCACCCCTCCGTTCGAGAGAATATCCCACTGTATCGCAGTAATTAGGCAATGCTTCAATTAGCAGTGATAGGCAATCTCGAAATGAAGAAAACAGCAAAAACAAGAAACTAAGTTTTTTTTCCAGAATAACATGTCAACTAGGATCACAATAGTTCTGGAATAAAATAGCCTCCAATTTTTGGGGCAGAAAGTAGCCAGTTTATCAAGTGCTTGAGTGAAACATGGTCTGTTCTTTATTAGGATCAGTGAAAATTAGAATTCAGCAGTTTAGAATTAATTGAATACCACTGTTTGTTCATGAATAGTCACTATTTTGTTTATGAAAGAAAAAGGCAGGTTCGCGATGAGTAGTAGTAGAAAATCGTTACTTGAGTTGAATAAACTGAAAGATGATCTCTATTGAAGACAACTAGAATAACTACCTTAGAACCACGAATCTAGAGACCAGGATGGACATGCACTTGGACTTGTTTTCAGCATGTATAACTATGGGAAAAGGAAATTTGATACCTCGCTTCGAGAATTCTCATCACGGAGGAAATCGAAGACTCTATTTGGCAGCACCGGAAGCCAGAAAGAAGTCGCAGCACTCAGTACTATACCGGGGGGTCTACCCGGATCGTCTATACTTTTCCTGGTCATGACCCTCACATCGTCGGCACCAGTCCCTGATAATGTCGTCCATGTGTGAGCTGTAGATGCGCTGACTCCGGCGCAGAAGCTTATCACCATTCTCTCGGCTAGTTTTAGCATGCTCTTTCTTCCTTCTTGACTCGTTATCACTGCCAAATGTAAGCGAACTTAGGAGTTGAAAATGAGTGTGACAACTAGCAAGACCTCCTCTAACAAAACATTCATTAGCTAAAAGAAAGGACTTCATGATTCTTTGGCTAATGACAACCAGAAACTTTTGTATACTTTTGTATTTAACAAAAGTGAAGTAGAAATGCGCATGTAACTACTATTGAGGGATCAGAATAGACTTGAAAATATTATTACCTCCGACGTCGGTATTAGGAATATTTGTTGCCATGGCACTGGCAAGGCGTTCACATTGTCTATCTAAGGTGGCGACCCACCGTTTAGCCCCAAGGGCGTGACCAGAATTAACAAGCTGCTTGTATAAGCTGTGGACTCCTCTATCATCCACTTCCACATTCTCAACCCATGTAACCTTGGGCACAATGATAGAGTAAATAAGGATGTATCAAATCGAATGAATGCTTTGAGTTACATATGTAGTCCTAGCTAAAACATGGGGATTCTTCTTACCTTGGAATATCCATTTGGCATTTCTTGAATTACACATCCTGAAGGCCTTCTTCGGCACCTGACAATCGGGCTTGGGCGTACATTGTCCAAGGAAACATCAACAACAGCCCAAGCCCCATCACCGTGCTGTTTACAGTACCGAACAAAGTAGACTTCGCGAGTTGGAACAAGTGGTGTAGGAACTTGAAATTCTGCTGTCATCTGCATTAATTCGATGTTTAGAGAGCTTAGAAGACAGGAGTTGTAAGAAAAAGCAAAAGGTTACACGTGCTCATGTGATTTAGGACTATCAACAAAGTATAATCCTTAGTAATAATCGACAAATACATATGTATGTATACCACTTGCAAAGCTCCATTGTAGTTGCCAGCTACTCCTGTTGATAGTACTTCCAATGTTGCAGCTCGTGAGACAATGCTGGAGAAAACTGTCGACCATTGATTCTGCGGAAGAAGTAAATGCGAAATATCATTCAAGAACGAATCCATATCTTTTTCAGTGCTGTGCATCAATACCTGGTCAAAAGCAAGAACGCCTCACGATTTGGAGCACCCAAGAGGAGAACTAATAGGAACCTTACCACATCCATGAGAATCTCAACAAGGTTGATGTGATCCATAATGACAACAGCGCTTTCTCGTGAAGCTTCTGTGTTAAATCCAGCAGGCTTTGGCCCGATACCCCGAGGAAATGTTTTCATGTACTCATCTTCATTTAGCACACTTGATGAAATGCCATCCAAGCTCTCACTCCAGAGGGGCTCTCCCATCTGGGCCATCCTGACCAATTCCTCCATGGCTGCGACTGCCAGCTCAATGATCATTGGCTTGTCGGCTTCTGTCGGGGCACCAATCGACTTGAGAAGGTCTCCAGCTCCATAAATCTCTCCTCCTACGCTAGATTGACCCCTAAAACCTCCGACTCCAAGGTCGAGTGGACGAGGTGGAGCCGAAGGGGAAAGAAGAGGATAGTTCACCACTGGCTTGCCCACATACTTGGCAGCAATAGCTGAAATTCTATCGATCTGCAAAATATATGGATGCAAAATAAGCATATGTGCGTTAGAGTGCGAGAATTCTGACTTATGTTAAGTGTTGACTCAAAAGTACCATCGGTTCAATGTTTAATATAAGGCCTGTAGTTATTACTTCTAACTTAACACATCCAATCCTATTAGCTGTTATAATATAAGCATATATATACCACAGGGAAAAGAAATGGAACGATGTACCTCTTCTCTTAGACGTGCATTTTCCAATCTCAAGTGGTGTTCATCGAATGACATCTCTCCGATGGCTGTCGGCCCTCCACAGTTGGGACATGTGGCATTACTTAGTGCCTCCCTGTACCTCATATTGTCGGCCCTAAGCTTGTCATTCTCCGCTCGGAGCTGTGTGTTCTCGCCGCGCTCGTGCTGTGTCTGCAAGAGAAGAAAAAATGCACTCAACTTAGTTATAATCAAGTGCAAAGGCAAAACTAGCACTATATAATAAGCATAGGTTTGACTAGGGCAAAGCCCACTCCTTAGAAGACCAAAATATTGAAGTTACCCGCAACATACATATATATATATATAGAAACATTCACACACACCTACGTTTCTTTATATGCCAGTTTTGGTAATTAAATATACCTTCATTTGAGTGCGCTTGTTTTGGAACCAAAACTTGACTTGCAAAGGCTCTAAGCCTAATTGACGGCTGAGTTCCTTCCTCTGCTTGTCATCTGGATGCGGGCATTCCTTAAAAAAACTGCAACATTTTTTCCTCGAACCAGTTTTCAAAAGGGGTATATCAATTAGAAACAAAATTGACGATCATGTTAACAGAGGGATTCGGCAACGCACGCTTCCATCTCTTGGATCTGATGCTGGGTGTGACGATGGTATCGCTTCTTCTTATTGGGACGCTGAAGATCCTGCATGTCGTCTCCGGATTGACCTTCCTGGTTTTCGCTCCCCGACTTTGTGCTAATCTCGAACTCTTCATCTCGGAGCCGAGCAAGTTCACTCTCTGACGGGGTCTGATGAGCCATGTCTAAGGGGTGGTGAAGCTGATGATGATGAAGGCCTTCCATCATGTTTGGCTGCGAAAACATATACATGTCTCTTGTGGAAGGTGATTTTGGTATGTTAATGTGGGGGGTTTATGCCCATTGAACGATTTTTTATTTTTTTTTTAACCATGTAACAGACATCTTATATGGATTCTTGAATCTCGAGATGGTTGTCTTGAGAATCAAAAATGAATTTCATTTTTTGGGGAAATGAGATTCAAGTTTAGCATAAACATTAAGAAACATTAAGAAACATTAAGTTACTGAAGATCAATCCCAACATAGTGTTCTCATTTTTACACTCCCCATAGGGCACAAAAAGAAGTTAGGGTAATTATAAGAGAATAATAAGGGCACGAAAATGAGCTTACCTGACCGAGGGTGAGCCCGGAAGACGATCCATACCCACTGGCATTTCCATTGGACCCGATCATCGGCGATGACGACATGTTCCTTGCCGGAATCATGATTCCAGCTGGCATGTTAACGAAGAAGCTAGAAACCCTAGTTCCAAAAGTGAAGCAAATGCTGATTATATCCTCTTCTCTCCTTCAGCACTGTTAAGCGCAATACTAGGTTTGACCTTTTTGAACCCCTATATTGTCCTATCCTTAGGAAAACTAAGAGATGGTACTTGGGCTGACCCTCAGATTTTGTCTCGAATTTCTTTGTTTTTTAATTTTTTTGGGAAGGGGGGAGGGGGGTTTAAGTGCCAATGCACGAGAAAAGCAGAATAAAAAAAACTGAAGATAAAGCCAAAGATTAACAATTTTTTGTGAAATGGTCCCTTTTGCCAGACGAAAATCAGGCTAAAAGCATATGAAACGCCTCCTAAGATGTCGGAGTGAATCTAACGAGAACATTCTCTGTCTTTCCTTTCCTTTTCCAAAACATTCTCCAGAAATCTCTCTCTCTCTCTCTCTCTCTCTCTCTGTGGTAGTGCGCTCTTATATCTGCAAACAAGAAAGGAGAGAGAACCCAGTAAATATAAGACTCACTGCAAGTGTTTTGCATCAAGAAACCCTGTCCCAACAGTGATCTTGCAAAGATCAGAACCCAATTTTTCCTTAGGTAAAGTTTTACACCCAGAAATAGAAAGAAGTGTAAAGCGAACGCATGCGAGAGAGAATTTTCTCTTGGCCTACCTCAGGAAAGCCTTCGATATTGGAAAAAGCTTCGACAAGGGAGGTTAGATCTGGTTGTCCGCTCACCCTTCCTTGAACAAAAAGCAACTGTTCTGCTGGGTCTCTCGGGGTTGTTTTATGGACTGAGTTGGTGGTGGTGAGAGAACTAAGAACGCATATATGCGTAAGTGAATGAAGCGGGGAGATCGAACCAAAAAAAAAAAGAAAAAATTGAAGTGGGGGGAGAGGGAGAGAGAGAGAGAGAGGCGGAGTTGATGTTGGAGGGGCAGATGCAGAGAGAAAGGAAAAAATAACAGAGAGAGAAAGAGATGAAGAAGAGGGAAAGAGAGAGACAGAGAAAGAGGGAGCGGATGGAGGAAAGTGAGGCGGAGAGACAGAGAGAGGGAAGGAGTAATTGCAGAGCGTATTGAGAGGGTGCACCAGCATTTAATGGCGGAGAGGGAGGTGTAATTACTGTTTCTGTATTGATATTGATATTATAGAGAGCAAGCGAGCGAGCGAGAGAGAGAGAGAGAATTGAAAAGGAGAGGAGCATAGTGCATCGAATGACGGCTACCAGACTCCCGATTCACGTAACTTGGAATACACGTACGTATCTCTCCCTGTACAAACATTCATTTCTCCATGTCTCTTCCAGCTATTCACATTTATACCGCTGTTTCAATTTACATATAGTAGCTTCACCCATAGAGAGAAATGCCTACGGATTATCAACTTTCTTCGCTTTTGGTTTTGCTGTTCAAGTATTGACTCTCTCTCTCTCTCTCATTCTCTCATGCTTCTGTCTGACAATTAAACCTTCGAACCATATCCTATGTAAGAACATCCATGCTAGATGCACAGAATAACTTCTCTAGGGTTCATCTTGATAATATGACAATTATCAAATCGTTGTTTGCAATTTGGATCCCACATTAAAGATTTCCTAGAACCACCGCAGAACACAACTAGTGTCATCTGATTATGGAAATAAATCGAGGCGCGGTCAACATGGAAAGTATTATAGTAGTTGATTTTAGGAAGAAAATTAGGCGGGAAATTGAATATTCATCACTAGGAAGATAGGTGTTCGTCTACAAGCTTACAACTCAAACACCAACACTTTCAAGAGCGTCTTTTGAATTCAGAATTTCTGTAATACTCCTAAATCAAGAAGTTTTTTTGTGTATAAAGTTACTGTAATACTCCTAAGTCAAGATGATCATATGTAACTTGAGTAGTTGACATAAGCCGGATAACTTTAGACAATTAGATTGGACTCATTACTAATCTGAAGTGCACTCGATTCCAAGTCTACCTATGTTGTACCAACACCTGCACTCATTATCCCCGCATCCAACCTAGGTTGAGAAAATAAAGTATGATTTGCATGAGTTTATATGTTTTTTTTTTATAAAACATGTGGTTTCTCTTCCTATACAAAGACTTTCTGTACTCGGTTTGGGAGCTAGAAGCCAAAAAGAGCTAGGGATTACATTATATTAAAATTAAGGATTGTCGACAACCATCATTTTGAAGTACTCTTTTGGAAGATATTTGTGAATAATAGTAACTAATGAGTCACTTTCGCATCCGAAACATTGCAATGTCAACATTTTGACTCAAGAAAATAGCATGATCTGAATGAGATCCCCGTTAGATTAGCAAGATCACGCTTTGATTTGATTACTCATACCGTCACGCAAAAATGCAACATATAGCGGTAAAAGCTTAGTTAACAATAAATCCCATTGTTAATGCTTTTAATTAGAATGAATGATGCGGCTATTCATATGCAGGTGATGTGGACAAAAGTATGGTCTACCTAGATATTCAATATCGCTATCAGTTATTGAAAAGGAAACACTTTATTTGGGCGATAAGGAAATGATTAATTCCAACTATTTGACAATATCCATGTTCCTAGTATATCTCATGTACATTAATATTCAAAATAAGATGAGAGGTATCTTAATTAGGAAATTCTTTTTCTTTTTCTTTTTTGTTGGTCATACTATATTCTTACTCTAATTCTCACTTTTAAACTTTTGCTTTACATTTTTGTAGAACATGGGAGTCGAAACTCACACTTAAAACTAAATTGTCCATATCCCAACCCCCTTAAGAAGGTGGGGATTCGATCCCCCACCTCCCTCTTCCATGTTAAAAGAGTGGCTACTGGAGTAAACCCCATTAATTAATTAAGACATTAAATTACTACACTAGATTGTCACCCCTAAGAGGATTGATACTCTTGGTGATGACCACATCAAGTTAGGAAGTTCTAGAGAAATAAGATCCTATTTAGGCATGAAGCAAAAACTTAAGTTATCAAAAAAGAATCTATAGTATTAACAATTAACACATACAATCCTTTTTCAATGCCAAAATTTTTACAAGGTTAAAGTATTCAAATATTAAATTATGCATTCTTCTACCACTTTAAAATTTTAAAATAATTGATAATATGATCTCATAAAATTTTACATCATATCAGAGCACGAGATTTTCTTAGTTTCAGCTGCTTTAAGTTATGCGAAAGTCTAGCTTATGTGTAAGTGGAAATGTTAAAATATTGAACCACACCTTTTTCTATTCAAAATTTTACATATGGCTTTAAGTGAACACCGACACCTAACTAGGTAATTTACAATAGCGATACTATGAAATTAATTAAAAAGTCGCCTAACATAGCTCTGAAAGCAAACTTGGCATTTGCAAAAAATGAATACCCCCTGATATATTCTCAAAGAGTAAACGTTAATTGTTATGTGAAAATGTCTTGTACGTATACGCATATTGATAGCTTGACAGAACAGAGAGCTATTGAAAGAAAATACCCGGACTTGTGCGATCTTTTCAGACTCAATTAAGTAATTTTGTGCTTTGGGGAGCCTGTCGATCATGGTGCTAGATGAATTACGTAAAATTCTCGACTTCCTTAGATTATGAGAACAAAAGAATATATAATCAAGAGTTAGTGGATTGGCTTATGGCCCGTATAACCATATCAAGAAATGTGGGCTTCAAGAAATGTGGGCTTCCGATTTTACGAGAAAAAATTATCCAATTATTACAAGACATATTGCAATGATGCCAATTTAATCTAAAATCTTTCAACTTTGTCAAGTTAGTTCTAAATTTTTTTTGTGAAATTCCAATTTAATCCTTTTGCTTAATTTTTATGTGGCAATCTAGTCATTAATAACTGTCCTATGTGATACATTGTCACATCGACAATACTCAACAAAAAATGACTGGTAGGACCCTATTAGGGCTGAGCGCAGTTCCCGGGTTACCCGGGAACCGGAACCGAACCGGAGGAGGGTCCGGTTCGGTTCCCGGTTCCAAGGGGGACCGGTTCCGGTTCCGGTTCCTTTTTTCTAGGAACCGGAACCAGAACCAGAACCGGTCCTGGAACCGGAACCGGAACCGGAACCGGTCCTGGAACCGGAACCGGAACCTGTTTCGGAACCGGAACCGGAACCGGTTACTTAGGGCAGAAAAAACTCGACCTTGGATGTTCTAGTGACTTGTATGTGATGTTCTAGTTGAATTTTGGCTTTGACCTCTAAATAAAAGTTGTAAAGGACTTCTTGGAGTATAACATACTCAAATTTGGGACAAAACAAACAAGTATAAGTGGGTGAAATCGTTATTCTTTGGAAAGACTGGATCTGGAGATTTTGGGACCGACCCTTGATGAATGCATGGACTGTAAAGCAACTTTTTGTTGAAATTTCACTTCGGTTTCTTAACAAAAGTTGTAAAGGACATCCTGAGGTACCACATATCAAAAATTTAGTGAAAAAAAACAAGAATAGGTAGGTGAAATCGTGGTCCTTTGGAGATGGTTAGATATGGAATTACGGTACTACAAACACGGATTTTAACCATCCATATTTAATTACCTAGGACGAATTTGACTTCGATGTTTTCATGAAGTATCTACCTTATGGTCTTGGCTATCACATAGTAGAATTTCATAATTTTTTAAGGTCATTTGGGTATTTAATCGGAAATGTTTCTAAAACTGTGCAATCTGATGTGTTCGGATCTTGTAAGTTGCAATGCGTGGACTATATCATTTTGTATGAGGTTCTTTTGGAAATGTGTTCTGCATAAAATATCTCTCTTCATATCTTCCCTACAACATATTTAAATTTCGTAATTTTTGTAGTTCATTTGCCTATTTAACCAAAAAAAAATTTCAAAAACTGTGCAAGTAGAGAATATGAAAAGTAAATCGATTTTATCTTTTAATCCAGAACGAATTGGACTATGATTTCTTCATGAAACTTGTACCTCTAGGTCTTAAATACAACGTGTCCAAATTTCAGAATTTTCTGAGTTCATTTAAGGGTTTAATCGAAATTGTTTTCAAAACTTGTACCTCTAGACATTCTTATTCTAGTGGTGTTTTATTTCTACTTTCTAGTTTGCTATTTGTTTTGAAATTTCTAATTATATTCTATTATTGTTGTGTAATGCGAAGTTAATGTATCAAGATAACATGTCAATGGAAAGTTACCGTGTAGTATACACGTACATTATAGTTTTTTTTTTTTGGTAACGTGCGCATACGTTATTATTTTTTTTGTAACGTGCGCATATGTTATAGTTTTTTTTTTTTTTGTAACGTGTGCGTACGTTATAGTTTTTTTTTTTTCTAAACGTGCGCATATATTATAGTTCAAATATGAAAATAACAAAAAAAAAAAGGAACTCGTTGGAACCCGGAACCGACACCGGAACCCGTGACAGGGTAGGTTCCGTGTTCTCGCTCCCACGGGGTAGGTTCCAGGTTCCTCATTTTGAGGAACCTGTACTGAGGGTAGGTTCCGTGTTCCGCACGGAACCGAACCGGAACCCGGAACCGCCACCCCTACCTATTAGAATTTTAAGTAAAGTTTTATGACAAAATTGACAAAATTGACAAAATAGAAAAAAATTAGGAGAAAATGTCCAAAGAGTCCTAAATCTATTATACGATGTTAATTCAATCATAAATCTTTCGGTTGTGCTAATTCAGTCATAAATCTATTGCATGACAATATAGTAATATAATTTTTTTTTTAATTTGGTCAATTTAATCATAAACTATTTGACCATTTGCCAATTTAATCTTAAATATTTTGACCATTTGTCACGTTAGTCACTCTAGTCAATTTTTGGCCAAAAAGCACTAACATGGTGGTCTAATCAATGACAGCCATCTTACGTGGTACGATCGATGCTTATGTGGATAATTTTTTATTTTTTAAATTTTTTTTTCATTATTCAATTTTCCTTTTTTCCCTTTGATGACCATTGTTGTGCCTCACCGATGACTAGCAGAGGTCACCGGCCATTGAGAATGGCCTTTATGCCCTCACCAACTTAGGCGCAAATGTCCCTTAATCCCTTGCTTAAGGCTAGTGACCTCCACTGGCCATCTATGAGGCTCGACAAATGGCTGGCGGAGGGAAAAAGGGAAAGATGGAAATTAAAAGGAAAAGAAAGGGAAAAATAAAGAACAAAAAGAAATTAGAAAGTCAAAAAAATTACAAAAAACATCCATGTGAATGATGAAAATTTGCTAGAGTGACTAAACTACAAATCATTAAAAAGCTTCGAATTCAATTGATAAATTGTCAAAAGGTTTATAATTAAAATATTTGATACTAAATTGACAAATCATTAAAATGTTTATAATTAAATTGACATAGTTGAAAGATTTATGATTGAATTGATCATCATACAATAAAAGTTTATGAATTTTTGAATAATTTTTTTTTTGAAAAATTTAAAACTAAATTTACATTTATATAATAAGTCTAGAACTGGTTAAATAGCTTCTTTAATTCTAAGATGATGACCATATCAAATCAAACTTATTTTAACGTGACGTGATTCGTCGAAGTCATATTCTTTGTAAGTAATATCCATTCAAAATTCATGCCCTGAGAGAGAGAGAGAGAACTCAAAGTTTGATTGGAATGGCTGCATGGTATGGCGTGATTGATGATGACACATCTCAGTCGATCCAAACAATTTTTCTCGAAAAAGGAGCAGAAAATTAGGGCGCGCGTAGCATGTGAGGGGGCAGCTCATCAAACAGGTGAAGGACCACACCAGTCCCTCTGCCCTCTCCCTTAATTCAATGTGGTAGGCCCTTCCTGTGAAGGTCCATAATTGATTTTGACGTTGGACAAAGTCAATTTGTCCCAATCTTGCTACTGTGATTATATGTTACCACCCAATAGGATTTCTTTCGTTGTAGTCAAACCTCAAGCGCTGATCTTTCTAGAAAGAGGTAGGCCTGTTGGTAAATTTTAATAAGTATTTGATAAATGTAAAAAAATTATCAATAAAAAATTATTGATAAATTTTAACAAATAGTTGATAAATAATAAGAGAATTTTCTTTTGGCCAGAGATAATAGAGACTGGTATTTTGTAAAGTCAAATAAACATTATTAACCAACTCAAATTCCTTGGTAATATGATTAGTTGGCAATGCAACATTATTAAATTTTTAACTTCATTAAATAAAAGTTATGACCACTCTAATATCAATCGATTTATTTATGTAGACTTGGGTGCATATGGCAATGTTTCTATTATAAGGAACTATTTCCTTTTAGAAATAGTTTTTTTTTTCTATTTATACTCCGGGAACAATTTCTGAGTAAAATAAGGTGTTTGGTAATAATACAAAATTTCTATTCTAGAAATAGAAAAAGAATAGAAATGTGTTTGGTAAGAAATTATAATTTTTTGTATTTTTTTCTTACTCATGGACCGTCAATTGTCGCCTGCTGTTACATGACTGCCACACGACCGTTGACCATCACCGCCAACCATGCCATAGGATTGCCGCACACAGACCACCGACTGAGAGAGGGGGCGATGGCCAGTGAGTTGTGGGTGGTGGTCCTGCGGTAGCGATCGGCAGCGACGGTTGGTGGTCATGCAACGACAAGCAGAGGTCATGCGATGGTTGGCGATGGCAAGCTGTTGGTGAACGTGGCAGTCGTTAGCCGATGGGCTGTGGGCGGCGGCCGATGGGCTACGGGTGGTGGTAATCGTCTCCGACAGTCGCCGATGGTCAGCTATTGATGGTGGCCATGGGCAGTAGGAGGTGGCCAACAGTTGGCAGGCGGCAAGCGGTGGCCACAACAAGGAAGAAAAAAAAAAAAAAAATTGTTTCAAGAAATTATTCTCTAGAACAAAAAGCTACTTTTTTTTTGTTTTATATTTTTGTTCGAAATCTATTTCTAGCCACTTTTCTATTCCAAGAAATAGAAAAATAAGTTGGCGTTATCAAACAAATTTCTATTCTTTTTTTGTTTCGGGAACAAAAGAATAGAAATCGGGAGAAATAGAAATGTTACCATGCATGCCATTAGTAAATTTAAAAAGTTGGCAACATGAAAAGAAAAGTGATATCTCAATAAAAAAGTAGATAATATTAAAAAAGTAATGGTAATAAGCAAATTGGGTGAGAGTTGGTAACCTAAAACTAGTTGGTTTCTTAACTAGATAATAATGATAATTCACTTAAGTAAAATGTTGGTAATTTGATATTATAGTTGGTAAATTTCAAGCATCCATAAGAAAGGTTAATAAAAGAGAAAATCTTAAAAGAATTCAAATCGAGAAACCATTTCGGGAATCTAGTGGGGGAAAAAGGGGCAAGTCCCACAATGAAGATTGGTTATCTAATGTAATAACTAATAAATTTAAGACAAAAGTTGATAAATAAAGAAATCAATGAACATTGGTAAGTATACTTACCTTACCAAAAAAAAAAAAAAAAATGAACATTGGTAAGTAATTTAAATGAGAGTTAGTAACAATAATTAGTTACTTAGTTAAGTTGAAGAAATTGATAAATGACTCAAATAAAATTTCGTAAATTTATATATGAATTGGTAAATTTAACAGTTACATATGTCATACAAATAAAAGTTAGTAAAAGAAAACTGATGATATAAGCTGCAAAAAACAAGCTAGTAATTTCATAAAAATATTAATAATTTGCCAAAAAGTTGCCGAAAGTCAGCTAACCTGTAACTTTTTTGAGTAATATTTTTGACACTTACACGGCTTTTTGGAAACGGTAAAGTACAAACATCCCCATGCAATAACGGAGTGGTTCTTTAGTTCATTGTGAAAATTGTATCACAAAGTGACTCGTTTCCTTCTCTTTTTCTCTTAAGAGTGAACAATAAGAGTGAACAATATTTACTTGAATTTTTGTGATAGACAAGGCTCCTGAAATACTTTGTCTTGCCGTCTTTATTAAATTTCGAGAGTACAATATTCTTCAAAGAATGATCTTTCACATGTCATTCATTTGTATTAGCATATGCATATATATAAGTTTTACACAAGCACTCCATGAGATATACCTATTCTACTTATTATAGCTTGGCATAGGAATACGTTAAGAATAATTTTGTACTTCTTAAGCAAATTCAAATATCAAATCTAAAATATGGAAAATAATTTTGCATGTATCCTTGAGAATCGGGTGGTAAAATTGAAATTCACATTCAAAACATGATGAAAAGGCGAGGTTTTTGTTAGCATTGGTCTTTATTCTTTCGGGTAGAGATTAAGCTCGTGTCTAGGATACTCCTTTCTAGAGATAGATCCAAGTTAATTAGATCATTCCATCACCCGACCAAATTCCATCCGATTACTTATCTGCTCGATGTATCAATACTCAGTCTTGACTTCAGAACGATAGAAACGTCTGAAAAGGATGGTGAAGCGCATTAAATTGAGAGGACCATAAAATGGCAAGCATGAAACCCATTTCAACTCTGTCATTCCTCTTCATTTAGAGCAACTGATGAAGATGCCACCACGTTATCGTGGACCGTAATAGCCTCTGGATGATGTTGCGCTTGATTGCGCTAGAGATCAGTGGGACGCAAACCGACATTTTTAGGGTTTGGAGGAACACATCTGTGAGACACAAAACGACATCTTTTTAGGAATATTCCCGTCTCCGAATAGGCAGAACCATAGAGAAAGCTAGATGCTCCTCATCTCACGAATAAAACTGAAGCATTTGTATGGACTCCACGACCACGACCACGACCATGACCATGACCACGACCCCAGCGAGAAGACAGACAATGACCCATATGCATGATCAGCGTGAGCTAATATAAAGCGAAAAGCATATTGATAAGCCGCTGGATTGGAAGGACACGTAGCAAACGAATCTTAGATTACATTAACTTAAGTTGATAGATGTAAAATTTAATGTCTGGAACTAGTTAATCCGGGGGAAACGATGACAACGTCTACGTCTACAGAAAATTTTCGAAAATGATGCTTAGCTACGCCTACATGCATTAACATAGGTTTTCCTTTTGTCTAAGCTAGTCACTGCCTTTGAATTCCTATACTTCTCCGCCACAAAAAGAGAGGAGAAAAGGCGGTCAACTGTATTTCGCCTTGCTTTTGATATGCTCTACGAGATGGTGGGATATGTCAAGGATTCGAATTCAAGTTCTACATCAAGCTATGCTATTTAGTGTTTTTTCAAAGTATTAAGGAGCCAGTTTTTCACAAAGTTGGTTCCAAATGGCACCTTTATGTCTAAGTATTTATGGACCCATAAAGTTGAGGATGCCATTCATGCCGGCATTTTCGTGACATTTCAAACATTGCACGGGCTTTTCGAAGGTAAAGCGACATTTCCGTTTCGTTATCTTTTTACTTTCCCTCCTTTTATTTAAAGCCGCAGGATGTTATTGATCAACAATAATTCCTCTAGGCGTATGTTGGCGCTCTTTGATCATAAATGGAGTGATATTCTGTATGACAAAAGGAAAAAAAAGACGCATTTACTCCTACGTACCCGTCGCATTAGAATTTATGATCCTCGTGATACTTAGGTAGCTAAAGAGTGCACGCTTGAATGTGACGCTCTATGCTTGTATATACTTACTTTTATTTATTGCCCTTGGGCTAGACATACTGGTGTCTGTGTTTGATTAGTAATAATTCCCTTTTATAATCGACTCCCTGCTTCGCATCAGTTGGGTTTATTTAGTTTTTTGCCCATGCCATGAATAGCTGATCGAACTTCGTTTTTTTCAGTAGGGTTGATGATTTTTCGATTGCTAAAGTGGGAGTTATGCAGATATTTCATGATCCACCAACATTTAGTGACCTCCTAGTGTTATACAAAGTTCTGATAAACAAAATAAGGAGTATACTATACATCGCTTCACCCTGCTTTGAGCATCGAAAGCTTTTACATCAACTTCCAGATACAAGGCTTGAAATTTGGTGAAGTGTCTATATCAGCCAGAAGATGCTTGTCGACATGGACGCATGGCACATCCGTCCTCGATCAGTGAATTTAACTTTAAGAGCTCGAGAGCTTTAGCTTCAATTCACTGTAAGTAACAAAATTTTTAAATCCTAACAGTGCATACAGAAACTATTTCTCTCTCCATTATCGATCAAAGGTAGACGACGTATGAGTCTGGATGTACATTCGTTCCCATGTCAGTAAGAAGTTATTTTCTCAAATAGTGTGCATATATATACCTATATGGAATATATACTTAAGTTAGAAATGACATTTGTCATGCTTTGAGCGGTTTTACCAAATTATGTCTAGACTAAATAATTAAAAGAAATGAAAGATACAATGAACATTTCAACTTTCAATTAACTTCTTCATCTAGTCACCAATTTTTCGCTTTTTTTTCAAGCCACGTGACGAAGGTGTGAGAAAACTTCTCTACTTAAAGATGGAGTCCAAAGAAAGAGAAGAAAGAGCCCTAGAACTTTTGCCAGCGGGTGTCCCCAGTCGTTGCTTGCTCCAGCGAATGCTGCCAAAACTTACAGAACGGAGCCAACGGTTTCAATCTGAGGAAGACCCGCCTGACGCCACCCTCTTCCTTATCCTAGCTTGGATGCCTGTCTACTTTTCATGGCCCCATGCGGGCCAAAGGCAAGTGGGAAATCTCGTCGCTCGTAATTGGCCTTGGCTTACTCCATGCTGATGAGGTCAAAGCGAAAGAGCGAGTCTCTTCGGCTTGGTCATGGCCAAGTCAATTTGCAGAAACCCTAGCTCATTTACTCCGCCACGACCAACGGCCATTTGAAGTTTTCTTTCAAGCTTTATTTTCTTTCTACTTGTTTCTGCAATGTAGTTGCCCTTGAAGGAGCAAAGATCGTTTAACTGAAATGGTCAAGCTTGTTTGATTTGTTTTTCTTTCATCCTAGTTCCAGGCAAGTTCTTCCATTTCGATTCAAAACACTTATCTATATGCTGTTTTTATCTTTCAAGTTAGACTTTATATCTCAGGAAAAAGAACACTAGAAGTGTTAAAAGTTATCTATGGCACTCACTTCGATATCAAAAATTTTCGCAAGATCATTTAAATACCAAATCAGAGAAAAATTATCAATAAAGTTCTAATGACGAGATATTCCGACTAATTGATCACAGGCTTTTTTAATTAAAATGTCATATTTTTTAAAGACCAAGTTGACATAGACATAAAAAATGACATTGGATTTCTAGCCTACGTGGTTCTGACTCTCTCCCCTTCTTCGTAATCTCCTCCCTCACCATTGTCTCCACCACCGCCCTGGAGCCACCACCCACCACGCCAAGCACTGTCATCCTCTCCACTGAAAAAAATTGCCTCGTTGTACTTTAGCCACTATGAGATTGTTGTCATTGCCGTTCGTAGCCGCATCCATAGCTGAATGTAAACACCATTAGGAAATTGCTCGCCACATGTTTGATAGAATGTCTAAATTTAACTCAAGTAGATTTGTCTCCTCCTCCCATCAATCTTGAAGCCAAAATGAAACCCTAGAGCTGTTGTAGACCTCAAATGGCCCGGGGGGGGGGGGGGGGGATCGTTAGGTTTTTCTTGTGGACGGCATCATTTTGGGTTGTGCAAGCAATTGAACGACATTGTTTTTTTTTTTTTGGTAAAGATTGAACGACATTGTTGTGGACTCTTTATGCTAATTTAAATCTCTAGCAAGCCACGTTATATGAAACAATTATTAAAATAATGTCACTTCAAATTTATGGCTAAAGTGATCGGAGTTGACAATTAAATGATTATTTTTTTAAAATTAGTGCATAAGTGATTTGACAAAAACTTTTGATACCAAAGTGAATCTCGTATAGAACCTTTGACACTCTTGCTCTTTATTTATCCATCCATCTTCGATGAAAGTTTGGGAAAAATGAAGTTTTCTTTAAAGGGCGTCGGTCAAAATCATAGGAAAGCGCCATTAACGTCCTATTCTTTTATTGGGATCTCTCAATTTAGGAGAGCGTCAATCGAGACGAGTAATTGGTCGAGAGAATCTCAACGCCATTTTCCTTTTCTTTTTGGCATTGCCTTCTTTGGTTTTCTTTTCCGTGTGCTAGAGAACAAGAGCACACTCGCATCCCGTGAAAAAGAAGTAGAGGCAAAAAATGGTCAAAATTAAAAAGAATGATATGTAAAGGTTTCGATCGATCTTTATGAAAGAATTTAAATTGCTTTATAAGCAAAGATCGGATATTTATGGAATACCCGACGACTATCTTGAATTCAAATGCGGAAGGGATCGCATGGACGGGAAAGGCAACAGCCCATCGACGCATGAGCACACGGCCTTTGAGCCTCCTGTGGCCCAGCAAAAACAATTGGCCCGCACTGCCTTCGTTTTTCTGCTGTGCTTGTGCAAAAAAACTATCCGACGGCCACTGAATCCCCTCGATATCCGTGTTGCAAAGGGTTTATTATGCATCCTCGAACGACTAGTTGAAGCCAATCTCTCAAACACTCACCTCACGACATCACCTGAAGATTACCGTCATGCATCATGCACCGATCTTTTCAAATGTAGGATGTCAAATCGTGGTTAACGATTTAAAACAGAGTACGCAAGTAGAGTGGGTTAGGTAAACAAATCATTTCAATGGACCAATCTAATGTGGCAAGGGACAAGGTTTCCGTTTGATTTGTCCACTGGGCGAAAATTCTGTACCAGAAAAAACCTAGAGGGTCACAACAAAAATGGCCATTTAATATGTTCAATATGATTCAAAAACCATTAGTTAATATTCAGTGTAATTATTTCATTTGCTTAAATGACAAAGTAGATGTTATGTAATGATGCAAAATATTACATGCTGAGTTGATTTTTTAAAAATGATGAATTAACATGTCTATCTTTTTATCCATTCATTTTAAGAACAAGAAAAAGAAGTTAGCACATTAACATGTCCATTTTTATTTAATAATGTGGATTATTTTTTTTCTAATTTGAAATCAATATCTCACTTGGATAATCCATTTGTACCTTTTTTTTATTGTCTACTGTTTCGAAACTTAATAGATTGAAAGCCGCATCGATAGACTCTATTAACTTGAATGAACAAAAGGACAACATCGAGCATATTTAAATAGTTTAGGAACAAAATCAAACATAAATAAATAGTTTGAAAACCATATCGAACAAATTAAAAATTCATGGACTATATTACATATTAGATCGAAGATCATAAGCCACATGTGTCATTTCTAAAAAAGTAATGAACTGAAGCTGTGAAATTAATTGGAAGGGACCAAGATTACGTCCCAAATAATCTCTAATTTTCCCCCAAAGTATAGTGTAGTATTATACCAATTGGGCAATTATAGCAGAGTCCAATTCGTCCATGGCTCGTTCCATTCGGCCTTGATGTTGGACCTAATCAATTGCTACTTTAAAAAGGATGACTACGGAGTCCAAGCCCTCCTTTTCAAAGGTCTCTTTGGCTTTCTCGTGTATAAAAAAGTGTGGTTGGATATGCTGATTCTCAATTACTTTGAGAAAATAATGACGCCCATAATTGGTTATCGGTTCAATGAAGGTCGATTGTCCCAATAATTTAATAACTTTATAGATGTCTCCATCTCGCATACCATATAAAATCCACTTGTCAACGAAAAAAAATTGTCACTTTTGTTTTAAAAATTCCTTGACTTTAGAGTACTCTCTCAATTTAGGAATATATTGAGAGAATCATTTTACCTCCTAACATTATTGACAATCATCAAGCCATCCAGACAACACGAATCACTTACTATCCTTTTTCTAGACTACCCATTACATCCCCAGTTCAAAATTTCATGAAACCTTTCTATGTACTCGCCTCAATCCACGGCGAGAGGGCTAAATGATCCCGCCGACCAGGCCCTTTTTTTTTTCCCCTGTTTGTCCCATCTCTGACTCTTATCTCGCTTTTAGATTTTTGCCCCCAAGTCGAACCCTCCACATGTGATTTGGGCAATTCATCATACGCGACGGTTCAGATTATTTGGCAGCACGACCGGGTCTAGGCAGGCCCCAAGATATACGCAGGAGCTTTGCCCTCTCTCTCAAGTTTCAACCGCAAAGGTCAACTCTCCCACCCCCTCCATTTCCTTTGTATTTTCTCGCACGTTCTCTCTCTCTCTCTCTCTCTCTGCGAATTGGCATTTCCGTTGCAACTGCTGATCTCAACTTCCTCAACTCTCTCTTCCCCATAGGCCCCACGCGTCGCCAGGATTCTCATCAAATGGCCTGGCCCCGCCCCTCCCCCTCTCTTTCTCGTTTATAAATAAACCTCCCCTGTTTTATTTTATTTTATTTTTATTTTTTTTCCTCTGTTATAAAACTCTGATTCAGAGAACAACCCTTCTTCGACTCCTTTCCCACCTGTATTCCGGTTCGATTTTACACGCCACTCCTTTGTTCTTTCTAAGTGAGAGAGCCTCCCCATCAATGGAGGACTCCAGATTGACGAAGGAGACCGTGCCCGACGACCGAGACGATGGGGGCGGCGAAGAAAGCGGTTGGACTACTTATCTCCAGGACTTCTCGCCAAACAATGACGGAGAAGATAGCTTCTGCTCCGGCTTCGGAACCTCCTCTTTGGTTTCGGACGCCGCGTCTCATGCCATCCACCGGAATGCTGCTGCTGCTGCCGCTGCCGAGCCGAAGGCTCCCAGGAGGCTGAGCACGATCAAGAGGATGAGGACCAGGGAGATCACAGATGAAGATCCGCTAGAGGACACCGCCACGTCTCCTGTGAACAGTCCAAAGGTCTCCGGTTAAGCTTCTGCTTCGCAATGAATCGGAAAAACTTATATTTCTATGGAGATACCTTTGCTCTGCGTCTGCCTTTTATTTGTTGTTTTACTCGAGTTTTGGCCAAATGGGCATTCGCAGATCACACATCTAAAGCGGGTGGAGATGATAGGCACCCGGATGACAGACGATTCTCTTCGTCTTTCTCTGGTGAGTTATAACATTTTCTTTTTGTTTTTATGCCTTTCTATTTAGGGATACAAGAAGGGTTTCGTCTAAACTAAGTTTCTGAACTGAGTTCAATGAAATTTGATATGTAGGGAAGCGGTGGGGCATCGGAGAGCTGCATGGGATTGAAGGCGAGAGAAAGCAATGAAAATGAGAAGATGATGTACGGTACTGAGGGGCAGAACTACGAGTGCTCAAGCTTGAGGAAAAAAGGACTTTGCTTGGTTCCTCTGTCCATGTTCATGAATTATCAGCTTGGTTGAATCGATTCCATCTCTCCATCTCTCTCTCTCTCTCTCTCTCTCTCTCTCTCTCTCTCTCTCTCGCTCGCTCGCTCTCTCTCTCCCTCCTCCTCCTCCTCCTCCTCCTCCTCTCCCATCAACTGTGTAGAACTTTTGTAAATAAGTTTACCGTTGACGGGAATGTGGCCCAATGCCTTTTCTTTCTTATTGTAAACCCCATGTAAATCAAAATATCATTTCGAATTCCTATGTTTGATTATGTCCATGCTTTTGTTGCCTATGGTTGACCATGTTCAAGTTCAGACATGCCGCAAATACGTAGGCAAGAGAGTGCAACATGACTCTAACATCTCTCTCTCTTTTTTGACTGAATGGGAGGATCATCGTCAATTTTTCAATTAACGCGTTGAGGTTATTTGTTTTTTAGGATTAATTCAACAAATTAATCTCAGCTGTATCGTTTATCCCTTCAACAAATTTTTTACATCCATAATTTCTTTTCTATATCAGAGGGCTTGATTATCATAAAAATGGTTGATGCCTTTTCAATAATATAGAAAGTCATTCTGTTTCATCTCAGTTGAAGCATTGTTTATTAGAAAGTTTGAATAGTGGCTAAAAAGTTTATTTCTCGAGACATATTTGCAATCATGATGCATGTGCATCTTTGGAACCTTCATATATGATGCGGTAGATTATCTGTGCATTTCTAATAAGTTACCATGTTATAGAAAGTTTAAATTTACTTACTGTCTAATTATTGTTCCCTCACTTTTTTTTTGTTCCCTCCTTGTTGTTCCATATCGTAATATCTTATCAAAGACATTGAGGTGATCACCTACATTTTCTTCCAAATTCTTCTTATAAATAAAGACAGAAGCAAGGGAAAACCTTACTAACTCCCACATTCTTAGAAATAACACCGCAACCACCGAACCCTAGCTCACACTTACGTTAATTAGCATATAACTCGACATGTGTTCATGGACATTATATTATGTGTTATAATATATAATATTCGAGAGACATCAATTCTATATGATACATATATTTATATGTTGATCAGATTATCAAATCATTCGCTTTATAGCTATACAAAATTAAAAAATGGTGGGGGCAAATACATGGACCCTGCCCACTAAATCAATTATAAAAAGTATAGTGCATTAGCTCATCCCCAACGCTTGCAGGCCAATGTGAGGCCCCTCCATGTGCACCAGCATTGAAGGCAGGTGACCACCGCAAGAAAGAACCACAGGAGTTGTTGAGCTTGATTTCAGCTAAATATACTTCACGTTGATTCTTCTTCCAACTTGACTCTCTCTCTCTCCCTCTCTCTCTCTCTCTAGAAGTTCACATAAGTTTCTCCTGCTAAACTTATTCTCTTTGAGAGAGTAGGTGCTGTTATTTCTTGTATAATTTAAAGAAGGAAAGTCCACTTTAGCAAATATGAAAGTCAGGGAGGGATTCTCTAAGAGCTTCTTAAAGAACTGTGCGGTTTGTGATACAACAGAAGAACTCTCTCTGGGGTTGTCCTTAATATATTTACTTGGACAGTTAGTGGTAAAGCTCGTTTAACACATGCTTAATACAAGATCCGATTACATCAGAAATCACACCCATATCTTGTTTACTGTGATACTTGAGCACCTTAACATGCACTGTACCATGGGTTTTGCTCGTCTTCTTCTAGAGAAGATACTTGGTGATAGGATTTTGCGACGCACTTAAAAGGGCTGTCTTCTTCCTCCTCGAGTAAGGAACAACGCATGTGCCGGGTGCATCGTTGCTCCTCTGAATGATCCAACGTCTTTACGTGCAATTTCGACTTCATACTGAGAATTTGTGTCTAGTGTATGTTTAGCGCATTTATTTCCCAAGTCAGCATCGCTAATTATGTGATGTGAAAGATAACCCACTGTTTGACAAGATAAAAGAATTGAACTTGACCTAATTCGGCCGTGTCCCGTGACAAGAACCATTGTTTTCCGCTTTGGATAAGCATTGGCATCTATTCAAAAAAGCTAGGATTACAATGAACAAATTGGCTTGAAATGGCTTAGCAAGAAAGGTTAGGTGATCAATCAAATAATTACTAAAGCGACCTCTGCAGTGATTTGATTTTAAGGATCCGGAGGAGTACAGAGAATTGGTCTATATGAAAGAATTATTACTTAGATAGATACATTACCTTTTCCCCACATTGTTCGATTGTAATTCAATTTTGATGTGTATTATTTATCATGTGAAATCAAAGACTTTTTATTTTCTTTTTCGTGAGAAACACATGATATTTTGTACCTACAAAACTTCCAATTTAAGTCATCTTCTCTCGGAATGTTAATATATTAATGCGATGCGGTCACTAATAAATTTAGATTAATAATTCTGGGGATAGTTGCTCAACTTATTGATTAATCCTCATGACGTGCATATCAGGTATTCCACCCTTGACATGGAAAGGGCAAAGCAAGTATATATAAACTACATGTTGACATGATAATCAAAGATAAAAGGACGATATTGCATTAGATAATTGCTAATTCCTTCACAAATCAAAGAACAATCTATAAAATTCAATCACAATTCGGCCGCTTTAGCAACGACGACTCGAGTCGGCTTGAATGAATAATCAACCGACATCAACATCCTCTCTATATTCCCCCCACGTTCTCTTCGCAAACTTTTTCTTTAGGCCCTTTTATTTTTAACGTTTTTAATAAGACCTAGTGGAGATGGACTCCAATTTCTCGCGCCGGCAATTATTTTTTGGGTTTTATATAACTAAGTTTAGTACTCGGCAAGCTAATATAATTAGGATATGGTTTAGTGGATTCTGTTACTCAACCTTTTATTTTATGCTTTGCTGGGTAGGTCAGCAACCGAGTGGAGTGTCAATTATTCACAAAGATGAAACCTAAGAACATAGCCTTTAGGGCATGTATTTAATAAATAAAAAAAATTGAATCAATGTGTAAGAAAATCTCGAAGATAAGCACAATCAATGCAATATGCGCCTACCAAATTAAGACGACGGACACACAATTTACTACAAATATCAGAACATTTCAGTCAATGGTTCCTTGAACCTAAACCCCAAGCGGTAAGACTTGAGATAATTATCCTTTACGTGACCCTTTTACTAGCATGACAAAATCCCGTGAATCGCCCAATTTCAAGTTTTTATGTTGCAAACCAAAACGAATTTGTCAAATCGAGTCAAATGCTCAAATGGAAGTCTGCCCAGGACATTTGAAAGACGGTGGGGGCAGGATTCAAGACCCAATTAGGCTGTCATGAGCGAGAAAATATACTAGAAAAAAAGAAAAAAGAAAGAACGGATTGTTAAGTTTGTGGCCTAGTGCTGGTGCTCTGACCAAAATGGCAGTGGCTTTCAATGAAACCTGCGAAGGAATGGATGGATGGTCCGCCTGCGTGATTCCCGGGCATGTTTTCAGACGTGTACCTTTGAAAAAAGAGAATACGAGATTGACAGTTGGTGAGGGAGGACTGGCGCTTTATAAAATTGGGTGGCCCACTGAATTGCGTTAAATCATCGCCTTATTGGAAGATAAGTGCAATTTGCTCGAGACCGCAAAGCTTGATCCTCCAATAGAATGAAGTTTTGAGCAGCATGCTCTTTTTGTAATAGTCAACATACAATGAATGTGAGGAGGGGGTAGTCTATCGTGCATGGTCAATATCAGGAGACTAGGCATATATCTAGATAGTCATACGCAATGGCATCTTGGACTATTTTCATCTGCTCTATTATTGAACACGACAATTTGACAAAGAAAGCCATGTAAATGATTCATGAAATCGTGACTCAAGTAAAAACAAAAGGGGGGAAAAATGTTTTGATTAGACGTCCCCAATTGTAGCCTAAGGAGGATTACGTTTATCTTGCGTCTGCTGTGACGAAATTAGGTCATTGTGGGAATGAAATGAAATGGGGAGTCTTGTGTTTTGTGGTGAGAAGAATGGAATGGAATAAGGAATTTCCAGCAAATTCAATTTACCTTATCCTTGGATTAACGATATAATGATTTTTATATCTAGAATATAATTAAGAGTTGACAATAATTTCGTATCGATAATATTACTCACTAATTAAGATATTAATTGTAAGTTCTGGTTAAGTAGTATAACAATTGAAATTTATTTAAGTATAACAAAAAATTGTTAATAATCTATCTTTAAATAATCGTACTGCTCATTGAATTACATTTTGTTAACTACACTAAAAAGTAAATACAGAAAATAACTATTCTATGAGAACAAGTAATTACACTTAAAAATAACTTCATGATATTATAATCTAACTTCATAACATATGTTATTTTCTATATATTAATAGTTGGGCCTTGTATAGAGAAGTTTTTAAGTTTTGTCTTTTCCTTAATCTGAAACTTGCACAATATATATTTTTTGACAAGTAGATTTACAAATAACTTTTTCATAATTTTATCTAATTGGTATAAATATTGTAATGTCCAATGGGAAAGAAAAAAGTTGCTTTTTGATTTTTAAAAAGTATAAACAAAGAGGACCCTAACAATACTTTTTTTCCCTTGATCTTTTTTTTTTGTTATATGATTTTTATTTATTAATCTTCTAGTTTAGAAAAAAAAAAAGGAATGTGAAATGGGCATTCCAAATTTGTCTGCTAAGCCTTGTCGTTCACGGGAAGAGAGAAAAAGAGAGAAATTTACTATTAATATGATTCGTCAGGAATACTAATATTGATGGATGTTGACAACTCGCCGTGATGGTGATCCCCTGGCCGTCGTGTTCTCTCACTACCCCCCCTTCCTCCTCTCTCTCCTTTTACTCGATTTAATTTCCTCTTTTAAAAAATTTGAATCAAAGAGCTCTTATTTGAGGTTTTATACATTCCGTCATATTATAATTTGTTTGATTGCGCTTCAAAATGTCAATGATTGGAGCCCTAAACACGATTTAAAGTATACTTTTTTTTTGGGTTGAAAAAGGAAATATTTTATAACATTAACGTTGATTTACACCATTTGCCATAAGGTCAGTAGAGATAATATCCATTTAAATTATACTTCATAAGCGGTGAAATGGGTTAAAAATACCTAACATTCTCATTATTCGCGACTCTTCCATGACCTCCACAAACACCTCCTGCATTGCTATCGCCCCTCCCATCAGCATCCTCACCTGTATTACACCACCCGATGCGCAATCATCATCACCGCCGTCCCTTCCCTTGACACTATCATTACCATCTCTATACCTTTATCAATTAACACCGTGTTACAACTTGAGTTATGGCAGATAAATGTCATCGCATCGTCGTGTCAAAATGAGTCATAAATTTTCACAAGCAAAAATAATGTGAACATGTTTGCTTTTGGTCGTGACAGCTTGCATTTCCTAGGATAACCATTTCTAAATAGTACCATATGATGCTGCCTATCTTGCATAGTTTATGTTTCCTATTAATCTGAGCTAATTATTCTCTCTATAATCATAGAATCAATTCCATCGCCGGCCTTTCAACCACCATCGTCCTAACATAGACAAGAGTATACCCACTCGAGGAGTATCTATGGAAATAGTCTGGGGTGTCTGGGAAGCTGGGAAGCACGAAGGACGACCAGAAAGACTTTCTTAATTCAATTGTTTACTTTCGTATTTTTATTCCCATGACGCAATCCGCGATGCTATTTTATCAATATGTTTAGATTTGTTCTAGATATCGCCACGTTTCTAGAATCGCAAATAATTGCACTCCAATAGCCGGCGGAAAAGTCAATCAGGGGGAGCGACGGCCTCGGATTGTGGGATTTGCATACGACCCAAGAACGATTGCCTTTGTTGCGCTCGAACCCTCGGTTATTATTATTATTTTATTTCAGTTTTGGGATGCAAAAGAAAATTTTTATTTCACGTGAAAGACAACAGGACAAAATTAATGCTGAAGAGTTACAGTTCAATGTAAATCTAAAAAATGAATCAATTTGATACCGCCTACAAAGACTTTCTTATTTCTTTTTTGGTAAAAGGTAATAGGTATATAGACTTTTGCACAAAAAGCTATACAGTTGTACAGCAAAGGGAGGGGATCTGGCACCAGCTCACACTCAGAAGGACAACAAATCCAAGCGAGTGGAAGGGGGCCGGGGCCAAGGGGAGGGGGGAGGGAAGAGTTGCAAGAGAGATACAATGCAGATAAAAACAACAGCAAAAGAAGGCCAAAAAAGCGGCCAAGGGCAAAGAGCACACAACACTGTGGCCCGTACAAGGAAAAGACACAAAGAGGAGAAGAATAGGAGAGACACCAAGATGGGAACTGAAGCCGCAACAGGGCGCCAATAAGCAAAGACTTTCTTATTTCCAAAAATGGATTTGTCATAGTATCATAGTGCAATCAATAGCTGATCACCGAAACTTGCATCATTAGTAATAAGCACATGTTGAGTTTTCCCTGTGTGAAAGAGAGATACGAGACAACTAATCCCAAAATTACAATTCAATACGAATATGAAAAATGAATCAACTTGGTACCACCTACAAAGACTCGCTTACTCTACAAGAATGAATTTGTCATAGCATCATAACACAACCAACGGCTGATCACCGAAACTTGTATCATCATCAGTAATAAGCACACATGATTTCCCTCTCCAATAGCTACGACTTTGCCAAAATGCGGTGCATGCCTAGGTTTAGCATCCTCAACACCATCGCTTTATAAAGACAACAACAACATTAATAGGTTGAAAGAGCACAATTAAAAGTCTTGTAAGTCCCAAATCTATGTCTAGATCGGGATAGAAGAGCACTCAAATCTATATCTAAATTTAAATGGAGAGAGAAGAGTTGCAAAGCATATATCAATTCATCACAAAATCACTTTTAAATAAACCCACTGTGTTGTGGGAAAGGAGCTTCAAAGGCTTGCAGAGCGCTCAACTTTCTAGAGTAAGCACCTAGAGCCGAAGCGAGTGAGTAGATCCAAAGAGAGTAGATTCTTCAACCCTCAATTGCTTTGTGAAGTGTGATTGAGTTTCAAATCTTCACTTATTTGAGTACTCTCTCGAGGTTGAAGCTTTTGAAATATTAAAGATTTCAAATGAGTTTGGAAACCCTGTCTTTGAGTTTTTCTTAAGTGAGTTAAACACAACTATTGATTTCTAATAACAAGCCGCTTTGTATATTTAAAAAGTTCTAAACCTATTACAATTATATCAATTCAATTGTAAACCTTTTAATTTGACTAATTTAGTTCTAAATCTTTGATTAATTTACTAATGTAGTTTATTCAGTCAATTTTTGAACAAAAATTGATAACATGTACATTGAATGTCCTACATAGCATGACCAAGGTTGACGTGGAGTTTTTTTTTTATTAATTTATTTTCTTTTTTTTCTTTCCTTTATTGTTAAGGATGGTTATTGGCTAAGGCTTGGTGACCCAAGTCTTGTGGCCCTTGCTTAAAGCCGGGCGAGGGTTGTGACCCTCACTGCGTTTGTGAAGGACTTGTAATCCTTGCTTAGAATTGGGCAAGGGTTCACAGACCCTTGGCTAGTGGCTAGTGGAGGTCATTGAGCATTGGCCTACTCTTAACAATAAAAAAAAAAAAAAGAGAAAATAAAAGAAAGGAGAGAAAGTAAAAATCAATAAAAACTTATGCAAAATTTAAAAAAAAATTAAATTTTTTTCACATTAGCATTGGCAATAATATGTAGAATGGCTAGCATCCAAATCATCAATTTCTAACCAAAATTACCTGAATAAGCTACATTGGCAAATTATCAAAATTTTTACAACTAAATTAGTCAAATGAAAAAGTTTAGAATTGAATTGACATAAGTGCAACAAATTCATGACTTTTTTTAGTAGTTTTCCCATTATTCAAGTACACATGCCACTTCGTTATAGTCAATATGGATATAAATTAGAGTTATAAATTAACTATTGATCCAAATTGATAGTCGACAAAAACAACGAGGTGAAAATAGGAAAGAATACTTGACTTAGTTATCATAAAATAAAAACGCAATGGGAGAAAATTTTCACCCAAAAACATATCAATATGAAGATAAATTTGTAAAGTCATTTTTACGGTTAATACAATAAAAAATCTATTATTAATTAGGACTTATTGGTTTCTAGTCTGGTCCGATTCTAAGGTGGAATTGGGAATTGAATCGGGAGGATTGGTTCCCAGATTCTGGGAGCAGGAACCGAGGTTCGACCCTATCGTCCAAATCCTATCCGGTCCGGTCCAGTGAAACCGGTAAGTTTGCTATTTCAAGCCAAAAATATATATTAATTCATATGTAGAAGGTAGGAGTTGCAGCAGCCAAACGCAGCTCAAAAACACAAAAGCTACAGGGCAGTCTAGAATGGAGATATGATCGGGAAAAAAGAAGATGAACGAGTAGGATTGAACTTGCGTTTCAGTCTTTTCAAGCTTTGTTCTTTTCTCTCTCCTTTATTTATTTATTTTTTTGGTGGTGCAGAACGAGTGTGATCGAACTTGTGGCTCCCATTTTCATCGATGACGTCCACGTCGATTACACTCCTAATTTAGGGTTTGTTTCTTGAGAATTTAAAAATATATATTATATATAATTAACCGTCATTTTGGTTCCCCACCTTAGAATTAGGAACCAGACCGACCGGTCACCAGTTCCAAAAAGGAGAATCGGGAACCGGACTACCTTCTCTGAGAATCGCCCAAAGCCAGCTGATTTGATTCAATTTAGGCGATTCTTGATTTGGGTAATTCTTATTGCATACCTCTAGGATTGATACACATTTAACAAATTTAATCAAAATTAATTTTTTCAGTCATCGAAAACATTAAATTGGTACATCAATGACAAATTTACTATATATTAATTTTTTGACCACAAAAACCCAAAATTAATATACCTATAATAAATTTATCTAAAACTAATGTCTTGATCACACAAACTTCAAGTTGGCACATTTGCAACAAATTTATCATCCTTTAGTTTCTGTTAAATTGGATTAACATGATGAAAAATCACAAATTAGTATGCTTATGACAAACAAATAAACCGGTACACAACCACCCGCTTGGGTGGCGTTTACGGTGTTGGGTGCTCCCTTCCGCACAAGGGGCCAGTGTTCGAATCCCGGGCGTCGCAAAGTGACTTACCCGGTGCACGTGTGTGGTGGCTAACATGTGTACCCCTAGGATTTACTCTCCGGCTGCCGGCCGTGCGGGGGTTCCCTGGGTCACAAAAAAATAATAATAATAAAATAAACCGGTACACTTGTCAATTGTCTTGCATTATCAAATTCAATTATTTGATAATAAAATTTGATAGAAATGAAAGAAATATAAATTTATGATAAATATATTAGTTTGAGATTTTATGTGGTTACAAAATTAATTTATGATAAATTTCTAACATATACACTAATTTTGAGATTTTTTTGTAACATTAACCCTTCTCTCTTTTTTTTTTTTTTAACTACTCTTTTTACCTTAGTGAATTCACCATAATAAACACATGAACATCAAACGTCTCTTTCGCCCTATGTATGATAGACAGCCATGCAAGTACGTCGTCTCTCCCTCACTATCTATGCACTGTTCGCTGACCTAATTCTCATGAGGATAAAGCCCCATTTCAGTGAGCACCATGTCCTTTCCGAAAGCGACGGTAATACAGATTCCAATGCGGTTTTGATTAGTTGTACCTTTGGACCGGCGAAATCCACTGCAACTGAGGAAAAATGCGGATTAGCACATGGAGTGTTGCGAATCATCTAACCTCTCCTTTTCTTAGCATTCTAGGAAGCGGCATCCCTAAACAGAGAGAACAGAAAGTGGCCACCTTCTTCTTGCAATTAGACCTCGACTGATTTGATTTGCGGGTGAGATTACTCCACATAAATGATCGTTTATAGTGAAAGAATCAGCCATTTACACTAATCTAACTATGTCGGGTGATGTTGATTTTTCAAAAGGGGTATGAATAAGAATTAAAAAGAAAGGCTCTCCCGAAATCATCTATATTTCCGAGGGTATACTCACTATTAATCGTATATAAAGATGGGTAATTATGAAAGTACAATCCACACAATGGCAAGCCGCTTAGATGTAAGAGTTCTATAGTAGACATTAAGAAGCGTATTTCTAAAACTTCTAATTCATAACTCCGAGGGGTTGGTTGCCCTCATCCGGGATCCTTACTAGCCACAATGAAAAAAAGTTATCAAAAAATTATGAAATTTGTTCACATTAATGTTAATTGTGTCACATAAGACAGTTGCCATTTATATTAGTGCTTTTCAATCAAAATTAGTCGAATGAATTCAATTGATATGAACGCCAATGTTTAGAATTAAATTTGATTAAATTAAAATGTTTATAATTGAATTGAAATTAATATAATAAATTTATGATTTTTTTAATACTTTTTCTTAATAATAATTATTACTGTTTTGATAATAATAGTGATCACGCTATTGCTCCAAATAAATATCCAAATAGCCAATCGATTTGACTTATGGTGTGATAGCTAATCCCACAAGTAGATGTGATGTTACATCACAAGGACAACTACTATCAATAGCCTAGTTCGAACTTGAGATCGTCGGATACCATAAAGCACCGCCACGCCAATTCTAAGCCTCTATCACAACTACCCAACCACCTCAATGGCAGAGCTTCGCCATGTCGCATTTCAGAAGAAATGATATTCTCTTCCTCAATAAATATTACAAAGAATCCTTGGTATAGCTCAATGCAATGCAAGTAATACAACCACCGGCAATTTAGGGCAAAAAGATAGAGAACGGCGTGATTGTCAATTTGTCATTGGTCCTCCTGTCTTTAAGCTCACGCAAATATAGTCTCCCGAGACCTCACCACACGTCGAAAATGTCCGTGAATGATAACACGATATTTATGCTCTCTCGTGACAGATTTAGTGGTCTTAGACAAGATTTTCTTTTTGTCCTCAATCGTCCCCCTTTGATTATTTTGCACTTATTTCGCCTTTTCTCCTTTTGTCATTATTAAAATCTGAAAACGGGCCACTGGCCGTGGAACCGGAAACTTCGATCGACATGAGAGTAGCTTGAAAAGAAAGGCTTCTCATGATTGCTTCCTTGTCGACTCTCACAGTTGGGCCCAAACAATGGAATCTTGTTGTTTGACCTTTCTGGTGGTCACTGTGCTTGGTCGCTTGCATTCTCTGAAACATCTATACCGTGATCATGTGGTAATTGAAGCTTTAATTAAGATAATTCTGTTGCTTCTCTTAGATGGCGTGATCTTTTGGGACCTAATGTTGGCGAAAATTTAAGCATTTTGCGTGTGCTCTCGTGGGCCATAATTAAGAGGTGAGGTTCCATCTCTGATAAGTTAATCCGACATGGAAAAACTAATGAAGTGGCTTAAATTGCAATATATAGTTGCAAATGTTCTTCAATATAAGCAGCACAAGAAGAACCAGCCAGCCAAAGCTTTGTAATCAACTACACTTGAAACTATATGCATGCAAAATATGGCGAACTCCAATGTAGTGAGGCTTTGGGTATGAATACTTATTGACGAAAACAAAACTGTATACCTAGGAACAACTATAGCTTTATCCTGGAATTGCATTTAGAGTCTACGGCCTGAGACTGAATGTGAAATAAGATGTAGCAGGTGCTATAAGCAGTGGCGTGGAACTTAAAGATCTTTGCCAGATTGACTTTCCCATGCAAAGTGGCCATCGAAGTGAAGTTGAAGCAGCCCGAGGCGACGTCTCCCCAGAAACTCGGGTTTGATAGCAATTTATCGACAATTAGATCCGTCGAAGTGGTTATGTTGACTTTCGCCCGAGGGGGGATCTTGCTGTGCTCGATGGGGACCTCGGCCACCATCGACCCATTGTAGCTAACGTAACCCGTCGTGCTCTCGTACTCGAATCCGCCGTAGTTAGGATTGTCGATCGTCACGAGCATGCCTAACGTGACATCTAGCATGACATTGGTACCAGTGATGTTGAACAGGATGTTCTCAAGGCCGACGGGGTGGGTCGTAATCTGAGGCTGTTTGGGCTTGAAGATCGTGAGCGACAAGGTCACGATGATGATAGTGAGAATGGCCAGGAGAACCGCCGAGGTGAAGCAGCATATTTTGAGACCTCGGCGAGCCATTTCAGTTAGTTACTAATCAATGAACAACGCAGGAGAGATGCGGATTAATGCAGACATGAGTTACTGTTCATATACGAAGGTGAAGTAAACTGAAAGAAGGGTCATGTTGTTTCTTATTAAATCTTATCTTGTTTGGGCCATGAATGTTGAATGCTACCGTGATTCGGGGATAAAGCTATGAAGATCAGCGTGCAAGATCAAATGGATGATGCCGATGTATACGCAGGACGCTCCAAGTGGATTCTAATGAGATGATGAACGAAATGGACAAAAGTACGGCTTAGCTCGATCTAAGAACGTGCTTAGTAGTTCATCACGTTAAGGAGGTTTGTATTTGACATGGGTTTTGTTAATATGCCAGAAAGCCAATCGAATAGGACAGCAAGTGCTTGTTCTTCCACTTTGGTTTTCGCTGTTTCTTTGGTGTAATTTGGTATAATTATACCTTCTAATCTCGGCTAAGTTAGCTCATCTCTTGAGATTGTAAGGATAACAATACCAATTCGGAAGCGAAGATCGCCCATCGACCAGAGAAGAGCATCAGCAGCGAGCAAAGAAAAAAAAGTAGAATAAAAATAATAAAATACCCCCATATCAGATGGGGAGAGAGAATCTCAATTCGAATTGAGAAGATGGAGCCTCCCTCAGTCGAGGGAGCTTTCGGTGGAAGAAAAAAAAGTAATTAGAGAGAAATGGATGAGAATAGAAAGAGGCTAGGGTTTGATAGGGTTTGAAAAGAGTGTGCAATTGTACCAATTTAACTTTAAACATTTTGGTGATATATAGTTATTTCTGATCAATTTTGACTGAAAATACTGATATAGCAATCCAGTTGGCACCGATCGTCTAAGTGGTGTACCATCATTGACGTGGATAATTTTTAGATTTTTTTTTGTTTACTTTTTTCCTTTTTCTATTTTTTTTTCTTTCCTTCTCGTTGACAACCGGTCACAAGTGATGGGTGGCTATAAGTGATATAAGGAGAGGCTTGCCCCACTTGAATGAGGGGACCCTCGCCCTACCTAAGTGAGGTCACCCTTGATGGGGTGATGGCCACCCTCGCTAGACGCTCACTAGAACAAAGAAAAAAAGACTTTAACATTTTAAAATTTTTAATATTATAAAAAAATTATAAAAATTATCTACTTTAGCGCCAGCAATGTTATGTAAGATAATTGACGTCCCATCAATGATTTCCACTTACTAGATGGATTATGATAACAAATTATTAAAATATTTAGGATTAAATTGACAAAATTAATCACCACCCACAGTGGCCGCGATGGTTAGAGCTTTCTCCCCCACCGAAGGGGGAGGGGTTCAAAACCCCTCATCCCCATTGCGCAACTCACTTGTGGCTGGGTCTATGGTGGCGGCTATACGGGGGTTCCCGGGTCATAAAAGAAAATGTGACAAAATTAAAAAGGTTTATGATTGAATTGCTATGAATGAAGTAGGTTTCAAGACTCCTTTTTTATTTATAATTTTCTCCAATAAATTGGATACTTCGATCAACATGAGTGTAGCTTGGAAAGAAAGACTTCGCATGATTGCTTTGTTGTCGACTCTCTTAGTTGGACTTAAACCATGTAGTCCTATTGTTGACTTTTTGGTGTTGTCACTGTGTTTGGTCCCTTGCCTTCTCTTAAATATCCGCGCCGTGATCATATGGTAATTGAAGCTTAAGCAAGACAAATATGGTACTTTTCTTGGATGGCTTGATTGACTGGGAACTACCGTCGACGAAAATTTAACCATTCTGCATGTGCTATCATGGGCCATAATTAAGAGGTGGGGTTCTAGCTCTGATCAGTTAATACGACATGGAAAAACAAATGAAGGTCAAAACTAGGTTATATTGCAATATAAAGTTGCAAACATGATGCAGCAACACTAGAAGAACCGGCCAGCCAAAGCCTAAGCATTCAACTATACTTGCAACTATATGCATTCGAAATAAAGCGAACTTTGCTGGAACGAGGCCTTGGGTGTGAATACATATTGTCGAAAACGAAACTAGGTATGCCTAGGAACAACCATAGCTTTATCCTGGTATTGCATTTAGAGTCCACAGCCTGAGATTGAATGTGAAATAGGATGGAACAGGTGCTATAAGTTGTGGCATGGTACTTAAAGATCTTCGCCACATGGACTTTCCCAGGCAAAGTCGCCGTAGAAGTGAAGTTCAATCATCCCGAGGCGACATCTTTCCAGAAACTTGGGTTTGATATCAACTTATCGGTGATCAGATCAGTCGAAGTGGTCATGTTGACTTTTCCCCGAGCAGGAATCTTGTTTTGTGCCATGGGGACTTCAGCCACTGTCGACCCGTTGTAGTTAACATAATCCATCGTGCTCTTATACTCAAAGCTGCCGTAGTTAGGGTTGTCGATGGCCACGAGCATGCTTAAAGTGGTGACGTTGAACAGCATGCTCCCCAGCCTGATGGACTGGACCGTAATCTGAGGTTCTTTGGGCTTGAAGATCGTAAGCGATAAGGTCACGATGATGATAGTGAGAATGGCCAAGAGAACCGCCAAGGTGAAGCAGCATATTTTGAGACGCCGGTGAGTCATTTCAGTTGGTTACTAATCGATGAAAAATTGCGGGAGAGATGCGGATTAATGCGGACATCAGTTAATGTTCATATAAGAAAGTGAACTGAAAGAAGGCTCGTGTCATTTCTTTTTTAATCTCATTTTGTTTTACTTTGGAGTATGGATGTTGAATGCTTCTGTAATTCGAGGATAAAGCTATGAAGATCAGCGTGCAAGATCAAATGGATGATGATGATGCAAACGCAGGACGCTCTAAGTGGATTCTAATGGGGAGATGAACGTAATGAACAAGGTACAACTTAGTTTGAGTTCATCATGTTACGGAGCTTTGTATTTGACAAGGGTCTTGTTAGTATGCTAGAAAGACACTCGAATAGGACACCGGGTGCTTCTTCTTCCTCTTTTATTTTTGCTGTTTCTTTCGTGTAATTTGGTATAATTATACCTTCTAATCCCCGCTAAATTAGTTAATCTCTGGAGATTGTAAGGATAAACATTACCAAAAATAAAGAAATTAACATAAGGCAACGTAATTGAAGTATCATGTGAGGAAGTGTTCTATGAAGGGCCAAGTATGTGATAGGAGTTGTTTTGAGTGGCCGAAGGAAATGGGCCAACTTTTGATAGAGCAGATCCATCGGCATACTTCAGCCATGTCTTGCTTACCAAAGAGCATTTATAATGCTTTTTTTTTTTTGCTTTGAGGATTGGTCCACAAAATCTATAAGCTAAACGATAAGATAGAATGCAATTTGACATTTACAAGAAATAAGGCATGTTTTGCACTAGATAAGAATATGCCATGTAATCAATATAGCAAGAGAGTAAGTAACTTCATCACCCATAATAGCGTCCTTCTGTCCTAATAATGACATCTCGGTGGATACTTACTAGATAATAGATATGGTGATTAATAAGGGTCATTTGCGGTTGGAGGAACCACCCTCCCTTCCTAGATGAATGTAGAACTAAATAAATCAAGCAAAGTATTAGTAGCAATGGTTACACAATACGCATGAGTAGGATTACAAGGATCTAAGGGAATGCACACCAAAATTTAAGTGAAAAGCCCTTCTAATGAAAACAGGTGTTGTGAAATTGAATTGACATCAGATTCCCTAAACTAAACTTAAAATCAAACTTCCCAAACATTAAACTAAGAATTGAAATCAAAATCCAAAATGTCTCGTTTCATATGCTTTTAGGAGCCCAATGCCTTACGAAGCTTCTTATTCTCAACTTCAATTATTTCCACTTTCCACTTAAGATACTCAATTCGCACTTGCTGAGTGCGCTTCTTAGTCACATCAAGGACTATTGGATGCAAGGCGGCAGGAATCCAGTATTGTTGGATGTAGAATGCCGACGAATGGTGAATCTCCTCCTCACCTTTTAGCCTCTTGGACACCAAAATCTCTAGATGACATTCACTCCATGCGGCAAGGATAATGTAGATCTTGTCGAAGTAGTCATAGATTGTACGAGTAAAACGAACTTGGAACAATTCCATCTTAAGAGGTAGAGAAATTTCTTGAAGAGCTCTATAGTGAAGGGCCACCTTATATGGGTAATATGAAGTAGCACTAGAGAGGCCCAGTAGTGGGATTGGTTCATCATACTTATGAGAGAAATGGGCCTTCTCAACATGGAACCATTCAACGTGCCATATGAATGCCTTAGGATTAGGATTTTTCAAAAAATTAATCCAATGTGAGTACTGTTTATTCGGGGAAAAATGCTCTAGGATCTCGAATTTTCGTATGGGATGCCTAAAATCGTTTACCTTAAATTGTTTCATAGGGTGTCCAAACTCTCTTACGTGGGAGAAAAACCACATTTGCAAAAGCTCAGGAAGGGCATGCATGGTCTTTTCTTCATCTTTTTTTGAAACGGTTTAATACCAAAAGTGTTTTAGCTAAAACCATATTGACATAATTTAACCCGTCACAAACTTGGCTAACCACCCATGAAATTGAAGGATTAATGACATTTTTTTGATAAGGAAAAACAATCAATCCAAAAAATGCTAAAATAAAAATCACAGCCTTTGGAATCATTGGTTGATTTGCAAAAGACTTCGACGGAAATGAAAATGGGCATGCATAACAATTAGCTTTGACGACCTTCCTTACCATTTCAACTTTCAGTTTCAACTTTCATTCTTAAATATTGTGATAACTCAAAAATAGAATCTATGCCGATAGGCGGTGTCACGCCCCAAACCTCAGGCACGCACACATTTCTCAGCGGTTGACTAAAATGCGACGTTTTCAAGATGCGTCATCGACCCAGTTGATTTATGCACATGCAGAAAAGAACTAATAGATTTAGGACATTTTTTTAGCAATTTTCCCCACTTTTCTTAGATGGCCTGATTGATTGGGCCACATGGGCGAAAATTTAACCATTTTGCATATGCTCTCGTGGGTCATAATTAAGAGGTGAGGTTCTAGCTCTGACAAGTTAATACGACGTGGAAAAACTAATAAAGTTCAAAACTAGGTTATATTGCAATTTATAGTTGCAAACATGCTGCTATATAAGCAGGACTAGAAGAACCAGCCAGCCAAAGCCTTGTAATCAACTATACTTAAAACTATGTGGATTCGAAATATAGCGAACTTCGCTGGAACGAGGCCTTGGGTATGAATACTTATTGTCGAAAACAAAACTAGGTATACCAAGAAACAATTATAGCTTTATAGCTTTATCTTGGTAATGCATTTAGAGTCCGCATCCCGAGATTGAATGTAAATTAAGATGTAGCAGTTGGTATAAGTGGTGGCACGGAACTTAAAGATCTTGGCCAGACTGACTTTCCCAGGCAAAGTCGCCGTAGCAGTGAAGTTCAAGTAGCCCGAGGCAATGTCTTCCCAGAAACTCGGGTTCGATATCAATTTACCAACGATCAGATCCGTCGAAGTGGTCATGTTGACTTTTGCCCGAGCGGGAATCTTGTTGTGCGCGATGGGGACTTCAGCCACCGTCGACCCGCGGTAGTTAACGTAACCGGTCACGTTCTTGTACTCAAAGCTGCCGTAATTAGGGTTGTGGATTGTGACCAGCGTGTTTAACGTGACGCCTGTGATGTTGAAGCTGAAGTTCTCGAGGCCAACGGGCTGGATCGTAATCTGAGGGTCTTTGGGCTTGAAGATCGTGAAGGATAAGGTCACGATGATGGCGATGAGAATGACTAAGAATACCACCGAGGTGATGCAGCATAGTTTGAGACGTCGGCGAGCCATTTCAGCTGGTTACTAATCAATGAACAATGCAGGAGAGATGCGGATTAATGCGGACATCAGTTGAATGGTCACATAAGAAAGTGAAGTAAACTGAAAGAAGGGTTATGTCGTTCTGTATTCGACATGGATTTTGTTTTTGTGCCAGAAAGACACTCGAATAGGACAGCAAGGGCTTCTTCCTCAATTTTGTTTTTGCCGTTTCTTTCGTGTATTTTGGTATAATTATACCTTCTAATCTCTAAATAAATTAATCTCTTGAGATTGCAGGGATAAACATTACCAAAACATAAATGTGCGGAAGTATTCTTTCAAGGCCTAAGTATGTGATGGGAGATGTTTTGAGTGGGCGAATGTAATGGGCCAGCTTTTAATAGAGAAGATCCATCAGCATACTTCAGCAATGTCCTCATTATGTAAGGACAATTTAAAATGCTTGGGTTTTTGGGACTGGTCCACAAAATGTAGAAGCTAATCGATAGGATAGAATGCAATTCGAAATTTAAAAGAAATGAGTTATGTTCAACACTAAATAAGAATATGCCTTGACAATCTATACAGCAAGAGAGTAACTTTATCGCCTACAATAGTCCTAACAATGACTTCCCTGTTTATATTTGCTAGATATTGTGATTAATAAGGGTCATTTGCAGGGGGAGGACTAGCCCTCTCCTCCTAAATGAATGTAGGAACTAAAATTAACTAAGATAAGTATCACTAGCAATGGTTGCATGATGCAAAGGTGAAGTGATAATAAGAATTTAAAGGGAATGCATATCGGAATTTAAATGAAAAGCTCTTCTAATGAAAAAAGCTATTGTGAAATTTACTTGAAAGATACTGAATCTTGTAATCCGAGTCCAATTCAAAGAATAAGAAAGTACTAGAGAAATCAATAAGGAATGATAAGGAACACCGGAGATTTACTGATTTGACTTGTCGATATTTACTTCATGAGGAGAGAAAGTCGCCAAAAAGTCCAATATGAATCTTGAGAATGCATTGAGAATGTAGAGTTTATAATCACTCAATCACTCAAGCTTTTCCCAACCTTAGATTACACCCAAAACAAAACCCAAGTGCTATCTCACATTGCAGCCCCAACACTCCTCTCTCTCTCTCTCTCTCTCTCTCCTTGGATTACATCCAAAACAAAACTCAAATATTATCTCAATCTAGCCCCAAGATTTCTCCTGTTCTCTCTCTCTCTCTCTCTCCCCCTCCTTGGATTACATCCAAAACAAAACTCAAATATTATCTCAATCTAGCCCCAAGATTTCTCCTGTTTGCTCTTATAACATTCTCTCTCTCATCCAAAATAGCGAACCAATTTTAGGAAACCTAATAAAAACAAGAAAATTAGATCGAATTGTCCCTTTTTAAGGAAACCAACAAAAACAGGAAAATGGGATTGGACTTTCCCTTTTGAGTTCAAACTCAAGCCATGTTCTTAGGAAAGAAATCACGAGTGTTCCTAGGGAAATAATCACAGGCAATGCAATCCCCAAAGTTACTCCAAAGTACAAAGACGTCCAACCATACCATGAATGGTGCACCAATCGGATACTTGCACGACCATCATGTTCTGCATTGTGGAGGGAACAAAATCAACCCTTGATTTCATGCTGGTCGAGCGAACTTGCTAAATCTTGAGGGATACCATTCCGAATTGAACTTTAAAAGTCCAAGATTCGTCGCTATACTCAAAAGTCTCATCGTAATCCATCGAATCTTTACATTTCCAAAAACCATTTGCTTTATGAACAGTTTCAAGGAATACGCGCCGTTACTGTTTTTCCACTCTGTTTTTCCTCTGTTTCCGTTCTTTTAACAGGAGTCACGAAGAAAAGTAATACTGAAGATTCAAATAGACCTTCGTCTGCATATAATCCAAATTCACCTAAACAGAAGAGCAGCAAGATCATGGTGTCTGAAAATTACCCAAAAGCGAATCATCATTCCACACTAATATTAACCCAACCCAAATCTACATGATTCTGCCTCTAGTAAAGCAACTAGCAAAAGCACATCCAGACTACGCTCAAATAAAAGCCAAAATTGCTTCTTTCATCAGCTGCCAAAGCACCACAGGACAGAGATGGTCTTCCTCAGTCTTCGCTGGTCGAGTATCTTGAAGTCCAGAACTTCTCGATTTCCTCCGCCGTTCTCCCTGGAATTCTCCCGGCAATTAGCGACCACCTAGAAGCACATGAACTCGCGTTAAGGTCGCGTCATATCCCGAACAACAAAACAACAAAAGAGTTTCACGACGAGAACCGGAAGCGGCAGAAGAACCCGACCCACCTCTCGCCAACTAGCTTGAACATTCTAGTTATGAGCGTCTCCTCATCTTCCGAGAATTCCAGCTTAGAATCTTGACCGACATCCTCTGCTGCAGATGTTCGACACCGACATCTTTATAGCTCCTCGAGACAAAGCTTTTCTAGCTAATAGGAGGAACCTACTAAAGTAAAAAAGGAGAGATTTTCAAGCTCGGAGGAGGTACCTCTAGAGTCCGCATACGAATCATCAGAGGAATGGTCCAGGCGAGACATTTTCTTTTCTTCCCGAAAGCGCAGTTCCGGGACGGAGCGGCAGAGAGGGAGAGAGAGAGAGAGCGAGTTTTTCAACACTGGGTACGATTGAGCTTGATGAGTATACGGACAGAGAACGTGTTGGTGGTTGCGGGTGGGGAGTGAAAGTGAGACTGAAGCTCGGGCGTGTGCGAACCTGAAGTGATTTAATTTAGTATTAATAGGGGGCGGCCAAAAGGAGAACTCTCAAGAGAGAGAGCGGTGGTCCCTCCTGTACACACAGAGAGAGAAAGAGAGAGAGAAGAATGGGCGGTGAGAGAGACTGGAGAGAGAGAGAGAGAGAGAGAGAGAGAGCATGGGACGAGGAAGAAGAAGAAGAAGAAGAAGAAGAATGGTAGTTGACAGCGTAGGCTTTCGGGAGTCCAACTTTGATAGGTAGTTGAACGCTTTGCTAAACTAGTATTGTTGGTTGGTTCACGACTTTGCCTTATGGGGGAGACTCTTGAGTAGTGCCGCTCGCACCGTTCGTCCCGTGAGACTCGTCGTATTTCGTCTGTGATCGTGATGTGACTTGCCTCCCTCGTCTTTCATCACCGTCGCCGCTACGACGTGAAAGTGATCAAGAGGGGAAATCGACGTGCTCGAAGGCCTGTTTCGATGCTGGTCAAAACTAATACGATGCAATAATCACGGATTGTGTGAGATCTCATCCAGATCTATTTAGAAAGACGTGACAATTGTTTTCATGATTGAACCGTAGACTCATTCGGAGTGATAAGTTTCCAGATATTTTCTTAATTTTTGGAGTTGGAAACCGGTGAATTCGATTTCTTAATGGAATTAGTGGCATGTCTAGTTTCTTTGTTTTTATTTATTTATTTATTAATGTTCAAGACTAAATTGAAGATGTTCTTGATAATTAATGCACTTTTATAATTACTGAATTACAAATAAAATTGTAGGTTTTACAGAGATTTTTATAATTTGTGGCAAAATTTGATTTGAATGAGCAACTAATTTTGTGTTTTGATCTGATGGTCATCTTACTCACATGCCTATGTGCATGAGTGAGGTGTAAAATAGGAGAAAGTTACGGCTTTTTTTACATATTTTAAAAAAAATTAAAAAATCAGGCCAAATGGGTGGTTCTATAAGGGTTTTGAGCTAGTCATATTCTAGAGACTCTAGACGTTGATGAGAGTTTGATAGAATGCTAGTGAATTCACTAGTTCCAATTTTATGGAATCGTGAATCCGATCGATGCCCTCGGAAACCGTCTAAGATCAATTGTTTCAGCCCAATTCTGGTGGTTCTTTTTGCTTACGCCTAGGACCCTTATCTAGGAAAGCGATTCTCCAAGACGTAGGTTCGTCGTGGGGCCGATGAAAGGCGATTCGGGGGAGCTAGGGAGCACGACATGGCATGGTGGGGTGGCGCGGTAGAGGAACGGATCCCGGGGGAGGAAATGTTTGGTGGGTGGGAGGGGTCACGTTCAAGAGGGATTATCCTGGGAATATAGTTGGCAATCATTAAGGAAACGACAAAGGAAGAGACAGACGTGCCCCGAGATAAATAGATCGGGCCTTAGATGAGTGAGGCCTGTGGCGAGAGAGAGAGAGAATAGACCGGATCAGCAGCGTCAATCGCCGTTTTTTTTTTCCCACGCCAATAAGACGCATTGATTTCGGAACTGACAAGGTTGTGTTTTTCGCTTTTCTTTTCTCCTTTGCGAACTGACGAGGCGGTTTTGGTTAGGTGAATTTGAAACAATTAGTGGTAATTATCCATTGATTTTTTCCCTTTTTTTGGGGGGGGGGGAAATGGGATCTTTGAGCGGCTGAGAAAAAGTAGAGAGAGAATCATCATCTGATAACGATGGAGCAAAATCATAGAGGAGACTTTCCATGTGGGAATAAAATTGTCCGTTTGGGTAAAATTCAGAGAATGGCCCAAAAAGGGTAGGCGATTAAGAGAGGATCCAAGGAAATTTGGGAGCTGCATCTCCCTCACTTTTGTTGTCATATCTTTTTCTTTTTCCCCCTTGAATTAGTCCATTAAAAAAAATGATGTTGCTAATGTGGACTGCCCCATTAGCCCCGACTAGCCAAAAACGTCAGAAAATCTTTGAGAGAGAGAGGAAAAAAAAAACCTCAAGCCCTAATGTTAAATGTGGGGTTCGCTCTTGATTTTTTAAAGATTATTGCTTGCCTTCTTCTCTCTCTCTCTTTTGGTTTTTTTTCCTTTTCTTTCTCCTTTTGAAATAAAATTGGTGTATCCCTTTTTCAAAAAATAATTATTTGGTAGATAGTTAACTAATTATTTAAGCAAAAAAGTTAATTATTGTGTTAACGAATTTTACATCTCTGTCTAACAGTTTTATTTCTCATTTCATTTATATATAAATTTAACATACATCATTACATTGTATTATGTGTATCTTAACTACTCAACTTTCATTTTCTTTGGTGAATCTAATAGTCAAATTTTTAATTATTTATTGTGCGATGCATTTTAATATATTAAGTGACCTTGATTCGCTCTTCTAATTATAGCAACAAATTCCAAAGGGCAACCAATGAAACGATATCCAATTTTCATTCTCTACACTGTGATAGGAATATTATGTTGATTACAATAATTACCTCTCCTATCATAATTAAGAGGAACATATTTGTCTTTGACCTTTTTATAGGGAGAACGCAATCTTGAGTATGAAAGTGCGTTCGCACACCACTCGAAAGATCCTATCATGTTAGAAATTATTTGCTAAAATTTCAAATGAACTTGTAGACATGATTGACATTCTCCATTGGTAGTCTTTTTATCAACATATGCATTTAAGCAAAAAAAAAAAAAAAAATGTTGTCTTCCACAACAAATAAGTAAATTGTGTATAATGCATACATCAACCATAGTATCAAGGTCGAAAAATTTGCAGTTAGGAGGATAATTTAGGGAAATAAAGTAAATAATTTGTAGATAGAACTAACATTTCTTCATTTCGATATATGATAAGTGCTTGCTTAAATTACAATAATGGAGATTAAGTTATGAAGAAGGAAATATTGAACTTGGGTGAGAAAAGTTATTTGAAATGGATGGGGGTAGTTTTGTCTTTTAGAACATTGAAACAAAAGAAAAAAGAAAAAGAAGAAGAAGAAGAAAGGCAACAAATAATCTTAAACCAAGAGTGAGACCCACAAGAGATAATATAGTCAATTCAATATGACACGGGATCTCAAGCTAATAAGTGGGTGGAAATAGCATGAGCCAACAATTTTTACTAACTTTTCTGCAGAGGTGGACATTAGGGTCTAAAAAGTGATTTTAGATCTCTTGATATATCTATTTTTTAAGTTGGAGTCGAGGATCGCCTTCTTTCTTTCTTTTTTCCCAAAACGTGGAATCAATTCACTTACAACATGAACAAGCTAGACCTAAGCATGTTCTGAAAAGGCTTCGAATGAAATCTGGGACATAAAACTCGGGGGTATTTCCTCCTAGGTGGGGAAGAGGAATGTTCACTTGGAAACTTGGGGGGCCATGGGGGGAATTTAGACTCCTGTCACTTTTTTTCAGAAGTGGCTATGGTCAGATAGGATGGTATAATAGTCTTTGGCACCTAGGTGAGGTGGTGATTATCACAAGAGACCTTGTTGGATCGATTTGTGCTTCGCACAATGTCTAATTAACCAATTTGTCTACCTAATCCCCCCGATAAAATTGGACACTGCACAAACAATTTCTATGTTAACATCCAGATTTTTTGTTTTAAAGAAACAATAACATCGAATTCCACCACCTTCATGCATAATACGTTAGAGAGGTTAGGAGCTCAAAGTAACCCCCGGCTAAGATTAATGGGATAGTTAGGAGAAAAGTATGTTTAACGGAAGATGAATTGGTCAAAGAGATCTTTCGAGTGAAAAGAGCTTTCCCTCATTTACTATTTCGCTTTTAGGTCGCGTGGCACGCGAGAAAGATGATCGGATCGAAGAGAAGAGGTATAGAAACGCCACAAAATTCTCGTTCCCAAACCGATCCTCAGACCCACCACAAAGGCATGCCCAAAACTAACCACCGAGAACTCACGAAAATGCATCGCGCATTGCCGTGTTCCGGATGCGCGAAGAAGTCCAAGGTCATGTTGGCTCGTGCCCCCCCGAGAATGGACGGCGCGACGAGCTTAGACTTCAAGAAATGAAGGTGGTGGTGGAGATCTTGACTGGAATCCTGTTCTCTGCCGACGTGCCTGGCGACAGTACGGTGGCGGATCTCAAGCAGGTGATCGGGGCCCAGCAGAAGCTCCCTTGCGACCGTCTGATCCTGTTGCCCGGCGACAGTGATCGGAGCCATCCGATCAAGGACGATGAAGACGGGGCTCGTCTCGTCGATGTAGGGATCAAGGACGGCTCCCACATTTACCTCTTCTTCAAGCCCGTTGATCCTGATGATGATTCTGATCAACCCCCACCTCCGGCGGTTGCCGTCGACAGTGCCGATGCTTCTCCAGAAGATCAGACAGTCGTTACATAGTATTTGAACTTGAATTAATGTCACTCGTTTTGTCTTTTATATTCTTAAAAATCTCTTCTTTTAGAAACATTGTTGTCCCTTAGTTTCAGCGTCTTAATTTGCATATTATACGACTACGTGGGCGTGGCATCGAATACTTCTGTAGTTTGCAATAGCCACAACAAACACGGCATCTTACATTAACTAATAAAAATAGGTACAAGATTGACTATCTTTGTTGTGCTAATAAATTTTTCTTAAGATAACATGAATTTACTCAAAAGATAGCATCTACACGTGTGATTAACATTTGTATTGTCCTCGACTTATCTCATTCAATCAAATTATTAAAAATTAACTTCACAATGCGAACCTTCAACTTCATTAATTTCATATAAAGATCAAAACTAAGCTAACGGCTCTAAATTAAGAATTCTATATTCACATTCATTTCAAAAGAGATGCAGCTTTTAAAGCGTATGGACTGTACACTCACATCTACGACACAATAAAAACTAGCTAAAACTGGCTTTCGGATTTTCTTTTTCATGCCCGTATTTCTCAAATCTTCACTCCAATTTACATGATAGAACTTTTCTCAATTGATAAGATTGTTAATTAGAGTTCAGAGATTAGGCTATGAGATTGATTTACATGTAAAAGATAGACCCTAAAAGGCGGAAGATGCTAACATGTGAAAGCAAACAGGAAACCGACGCATTGTGCCTAGATCAATGCACAAAGAACAACTTGCTTTGACCATTGATACTCCTACCTAGATAAATACTACTTCTTGTGGTCTGCATAACAATTGAAACTTCTCAATTGTCGGGGCTCAGAAGGAACCGCGCATCACGGTGCCTCTGAATACATAGAGCGTCTCGCCGTCCTCCACGCCGTGCCAACGCAGGCTGCAATCGCAGCGCATCAGCCTCTGCTTGTGTATGAAGATATAGTCATCCACGGGAAGAATCTGGCGGCTCAGCAGCATCTGCCTCAAGTCACCCACGGTGCAGGAGTCCTTCATTTCCAGAGGAATTGAGGCTGCATTGAGCAGGCTCGACGAGGTCTGGACCACGATGCTGAGCCTCCTACTAGGGGGCTCGTGCCTCTGCCTGCTGCTGTTCTTTAGGAAGATAACTATTTCCGAAGACTCCCCAACGCCGTACTCGGTCAGAGACCGGAAATCGTCCTCCAATTCTCTCCCGGAGAAGAAGAGCGACATCCTGGAGATCGGCGTACCCTCCAGGATGTGTATCTTCTCCTTGAGGCTGTGGACCGTCTCGGTCTGATCGACTTCCACACTGATTTTCCTCGTGGGGAACTTCACGACGACCCGCATTTTGCTATAGCCATTAGACAGAGGACGATTGGCGTCTTCAATGGTGAGTTGGATTTTGGTTCCTTCGATGATGAAAGGGTAGTCATCCATGTCGAGGCCGTCTACTAATTCCAACCCGTACACGGCTAGAGTTTGTGAGGATGTCGGGATACCGAGAAACCGTTCCAATCTCTGCTTGATTTCCAGGACGGTCTCTTGGCGGGTGACTTCGGTCGCCAGTTCGCGCCCCGACACGACAACAATCACCCTCATCGTGGCAGCGGGTTTCGGCGATGACCCTTTGTTCGTTGAAAACCCCGGCTTGTGTTTGGGTCGACGAGAGGGACCGTTCTTTCGGTGCGTGTTATAAAGTGAAAACTCATGAGATGGAGAATGACATAGAGCGGTAGTCCCATGCTAACAGAACGGAAGTCGCTGAATGCATGCTCTGAAACATGTCATCTCGACCCTCTCCGGACAATGTAGAACTTCACGCACTTGCAGGTTTGCTTAATCCCAGTCATCAATTTTGTGGTCCCGGCTTCTGTTCTTGTCAATTAGTTCAATTTATGTCAACATAATAAGAACAAAAGATTTTTGTAAATGCGCTAGCTCATTATATTGCATATACACACGTGCAGTTTGACTAGTGGGGATGGAGACATATTCGCGAAAGGGATAATATTGGCTCTAATATTATATTAAAAAGTTCAATCCAAAAGTTTAAATTGATAGGTGGAGGGAGATCGTATGAATATAAAGAGTATTTAAATCCCATTATTAAGTGATGTGGGATAATATTTCAGCAATTTCAATTAAGACCTTTTAGATTCATATTAATGTATCCCAAATGATCTAATGGTCAATCTCGAAAGCGGACTTTGTGTAGCTTGTTTTGCTCAATCACGGTCCGAGTAGGCACACATCATGCTCGAGCAATTCCGTTTCATTTCGTTGTTCCGCACATCTGTTTCACGAGAACTTGTTGGGCCAGAACGATCCGTGGTTCATCAGAGGATGGAGAAAAATCCGCGGTTGCTTGGTTCAGCAACATGCGCAAATCAAAGGATTTAAATTGGATGCGGCCAAATCACTCTAATTCTACGAGCTGAGACTAGATAAACAAATTGCTGGTAGGGACATGTACTCACAAGAAAGAAATTCGAAGTACATTGCAAAGCAAACCGCACTAAGTAAAACTATAATTTTACAAACATCATGGAGATGGACTCGCAACTGGTCATTTCTTTGATTCAGAGATCAACTTCATCTCTTCACTTTGATGACATACTCATTTCCAGAAATGGAAATATGCTCTTTCAAACAGGTCGAGATTTTTCGGGTCAATTCCCTAAAAACCCTAGACTTTAAATTTGGTCCCAAATCTACCCCAAACGTTTTTTGGTCTTAGGAAAATAAAAAAACCCCTAAACTTTAGGTCCAATCTTAAATCTGCCATGAACTTTTTTTTTTTTTTTTTGTGACCCAAGGGAACCCCGCACAGCCGACAGCTGGGAATAAACCCTTGGGGAGGTATGTAGGAAACCACCACCCACGCACCCCGGGTAAGTCGCCAAGTATCTCCACTTGCCTCCCTGCAATTTGCGTTGCAGGGGCTTCGAACTCTGGCCTCCAGCATGGAAGTCCAAGAGCCTACCAGCGGAGCCACCCTTGCGGGTGGTTCCATGAACTTTCTTTTGTCTTAGAAAAACCCTAAACTTTGGGTTCAGTCCCAATCTACCCTGAATTTTGTTTTGTCTAAAAAAATTATCAACTTATAATTTATTCTCAATGTACCCCATGTTCCAGTCTCAACTTAACATGACATTTCCACATCGATGATAAATACACATTGGCAAAGTGGCATGAAAAATTATCTTCAAAATAAAACCATTTTAGGATATAAAAATTAGGGATGACTAATCGGGACATTTGGATAGGGGGCCAACTGGGCAAATTTAGGATATACGATTTTCTTTTCGGCAAAAAAAAAAAAATAGTGTAGATTTGGGATTAGACCTAAAGTTTCAAGTTAGAGTTTTTTTTTTTTTTCCAAGACAACAAAATTTCAAGGCAGAATTGTGACTAGACCTAAATTTTGGGGTTTCTTCTAAGACAGAAAAAAAAAAAAAAAAAAAAAAAAAAAGAGAAAAAGTTTAGGGTAGATTTGGGACTAGATCTAAAATTTAAGGTTTTTTCTGAGACAAAAGAAAGTTCAAGGGTAGATTTGGGACTAAACCTAAAGTTTGGGGATTTTTGGAGAATTAGCCTGGGATTCTTCATAATTTTAGGGAGGGAAATGCATGTGCAAATTAACTAGCTAATTGGATCATTCAATCCAGTTATGCACGTAATTAGGAGTGTGCAAAAGAACTAGGAACTGCCCTAATCGTCTGGAACTGGATCGAATTGGATTGAAACCGATAGTTCCCATGGGGGGCTAATTCCATTCTTGGTTCCAATTTAGTGGAATCGATGAATACTAGTCCAATTCCCGATTCTAGGCGTGGAAGCGCCCACCTACCCACCCACCCACTTAGACCGGACTTGTATATATATATATATATATATATTTAAAAAAATAAATTCCATGACAATTACTATTGTAGTATTTTGACCAAATATATATGTACATATGTGTATATTTGTAGTTATTAAATATTATTGACTAATTTTGTCTATTGGGTGTGTAATAGGACTAATCCTTTATTTTTTCTTCATTCTAATAATCCATTTACTTGTTTTCTCAACCAAAACAAAATAAACGGACAAAGAGGAAAGAGAGGACTGATTGGAGATGTCCATAAATGTTGTGGTGCTTTCTTGTCATGATATGAAATTAAGAATCAAAATATAAGGCCAATGCTCTAAAATAGAAATTAGGTTCAACTTGATGTTAATTGATAAATGCAATTTTATAGGGATTGGGGGACTAGTTCTATGGATCTACTTGGGGATTGGACTGGATTGGCAGTCCGATTCTTAGTTGGATCTATGGAATCAATGAGCAATTCTCAATTCCAATTTATTGGAACTGATCCTTAGTGGACAGTTCTTGGTTCCAAGGTGGGAACCACCTATCCGGGCCATGCTCACCCCTATATGTAATAAAATCTTGTATTAGATGGGCCATCTAGAGGTTTACTCCATTTTTTGGTAAGTGATCACATTGGATTGTGTTTTATTGAGGCAGCAAGGATGTAATTTTCGGGATCTGCTCCCTTTTCTTTCACACCCAAGGAAGGAACTTTTGTCAACCTTTTGATAAGAGAAACACTAATGCACGTGAAATAATCTATTAAGAAATGAACAAGCCAATCATCTCAAGGCGTTGCACACCATATCCTAAAATTGGATGAATCTCTACTGAAATCACCACTGACCTCCTCATCATAATCTCAATAAGCTGGTGCCCCCTCCTGCCTTAGAACATTTTAGAAACGGGCAAATTACAATTAGTCTTAAATTTAATATACGAATATTAACTCAATCCTAATTTTATGAATTCAATTAAAAACTTTTACACGAATTTCTAATATAGCCATTCCGATCAATATTCGTCAAAATTCATTGATGGGATAGTTCAGTCATCACCGGCCATCCTTCCTAGCATAATGCCACATCAACAAACGACATGTGCTTGAATTCTATCGATGATAACCTCAAAATCCGATTGTGGGTTTTTAACATCCTAATTCCTCAATTGACCAAAACAAAACCTCGTCTTTGGTTTTTGCACTTATCCCGATCATTTGGCGAACGGATTTGATCGTAACTCCTGCGAAGCTTCTCGAATGTTCTTCGAGGACATTGAGAAAAAACGGGAAACATTTCCCGTGGAATTGATAGACAGATGTGTGCACCGTGGAGTTCATCCATCCCGCTAAATCCGGTCGTTCCCACACAAAACGTTGGCAAAATCTAATCGGATTGAATATTTTCTTGCAAACTCAAGCGATTCATGTTCCTCCCGACCAAGAAGCCAAGCTCGCCCAACCACGTCGGCAGGCATTTTTCATTGCTTTTTTTCTCGTTTTCCATTTATCTTTCTCCGCGGAAACAGTGACCTCAGCTCGTCAACCCATGCTAATCCAGATTCTCAACGAACCCACCAGTTGATCCCCTACTTCATTGCCTTTCCACTGCCACCACCAGATCAGCAGCGTCCGAGTTCGACGGCTGGCCATACCACCCCCAACACTGTATCAGTTTTGAAGCTCACATGCGGCCACATGGCGCTCGCCCAGAAAACTCAGGAACAGCGTCAATAAAAACTCAGCCAGCACTTGCCCGAAGATGTTCAGCTCAACCGCACCTCGCCATCACGTTGCATGTCTTCGCAGGGCAAAGCGTTCTTTTTTCCTTTTAAGAAGTAATGGATGACCGAACTCGCCTCCTCAGAATGCCTTGAGCTCGGCTATCTCGATTTGCTTCGGTAGAAGTGGCTTCTGTCCGCGTCTGCTAAATGGGTTTGGCATTTCTTGATCTCGGGTGAATGTGCGTCGGACCCTCCTGAGGTGGTGGGGTTTCGTCGCAGGGTTCGTTGGTTGCCCAGGAGTTTGGAAAGAATAAGTTCTGTTCTGGCTAGAGCTGGATTCGAACGAAAAGCACACGAGAGGAAGGAGGAACGAAGTAGGGAATTGTCAAGGTATGGATCCTGTGTGCGAGTTCTGTGGTATAGTGAGGGCTGTGGTATACTGCAAATCGGACTCGGCCCGCCTTTGTCTTCAGTGCGATGGATGCGTCCACTCCGCTAATTCGCTCTCGCGTCGTCATGCGCGGTCCTTGCTGTGCGACAAGTGCTGTTCGCAGCATGCGGCGGTTCGATGTACGGACGAGAAATTGTCGCTGTGCCAAGACTGTGATTGGAGTGGCAATGGGTGCTCTGGGCCTGGACATCGTCGCCAGGTGCTGAACTGCTACACGGGTTGCCCTACGTTGTCGGAGTTCACGAGTTTATGGTCCTCGGTTCTTGATCCGCCTTGTTCGAGCGATTTGGATAGCAGGTGGGGGCCGCTGAGCGCTCTGCCGATGGATGGCAATGGCATGAGCAGCTTGTTGGAGAATAGGGACTGCGAGGGTTCATTCGGGATGGTGATGAGCAAGCTAAATGAGTTTGGGCCATGGATGGGGCCGACTGCATTGCTGACACCTAACGCAAACTATGCACAGTTATGCAAAGATCAAGCACCTTTCGCTGCTCGGGAACTTAATTTGCCCAAGGTAATGCTTCTTTTGTCTCAGTTTCTTATTTCATTGAGAAGAGAGTCGATGTTTAGGCCGAAAAGAGGTGCAAGCAAACTGTTTGCTGCAGAACCTGTTGATGAACATCCAGACTAATCCTTTGAGTCCCTTATCGCACAAATTGCAGGTGCCCTTGGGTTGCTCCGGTTCCAAAAATCTCGGGTTTCATGGGAGCAGCGATCTTTGCCAGAGTCTTGGCGTGGAAAATCTTCCTCATCATGGAAATGGTGATGAGATTTTGGGCTATCAACCTAATCAAAAAAGGTTTCTTTTTGAAGACGGAGATATGGAGAGCCTTTTGATGGAGAAAAATCTGTCTGCAACTGAGTCAAATGGACCGATCGAGAATGCCATGGAGGTCAGCTAGCATTGATCTACAGATAACATGAATGATACCATTTCTCAAACTAAGCATGACAGGTTCCAGGAGTCATATTGCATCGTCTGTTGCGGAAGAAAAATTTCTGCCGAGCTTTCTCCATATTCTTTCGCTTTCATTTTTCCTTTTTGCGGTACTTGAGAATAATACCTTTTGATCTATTCTCAGTCACCTTTACTGTTTCTTCAGGCATCGTCCTCGGTGCAACAAGACTCGGTATCTATTCACTCCTCTTACATGGCCAGTTCAGTAAATGGGGTGCAGTCTATGAAGGGAGCTGCGAATTGCATGCTCATGAGTCCTGGGGGTACCAGAAATTTGAATTTTGGATATCCTACTGGCCCGGTTCATTCAAGCGTATCGCTATCCCTGTCGAATATCACTGGGGAAAGTAGCGCAGCTGATTACCAAGACTGTGGAATGTCGCCGGTATTTCTAACTGGTGAATCACCGTGGGAATCAAAACTAGAGGCGAGTTGTCCGCAGGCGAGAGATAAAGCTAAGATGAGATATAATGAGAAGAAGAAAACAAGAACGTAAGTTCCTCAACTTTAAGAACGTTAAAAATACGTTCTTTTTATGCTTGAAAATGGGAACTACACGGTCATAAAAAACTATCCAACAGTTTCAATTGTGGCCGCTCCTCAATCTCCGATGCTTCTACGGACTTTCGGTTTCTAGATGTTAATAGATCTGCACTTCTGTCGTCTGCAGGTTTGGGAAACAAATAAGATATGCCTCTCGGAAAGCCAGAGCAGACACGAGAAAACGCGTGAAAGGTCGATTTGTAAAAGCTGGGGAAGCGTATGATTTCGACCCTCTCGGGACGAGGGACTTCTGAGCCATATCGCAAACTCAGTTCTTGAAAGACAAGTTCAGACAGAATAAGGTAACTCTCCTAATTATCATGAATGACGACTTTCGACAGTCACATACTAATCATCAGTCACTGATGATGACAATCTGTATAAATGATTAATACATGAACACTATTTGGATGTCATGAATCGGGCCGTGATTATTCTTTGCCTAGATAGCAGATAGTATATGATCAATCCTGCTTTTACGTTGACAGGTGCGAGTGTGTTCTTCGCAGGTCTAATTGCCCTGTCTTGAGTTGGGGGAGGAATCTGCTTCTGCTCTCAACCTAAGGTCTCTTTCCTATTTCACTATTGTATGCTGATTTCGGATTGTGCATCACAGCCTTAGCGGTATCTTCCTTCTTACCTGAGCTACCGATCGGGGTGAATAATGCATCTGCCATCTCCAATCTGCATAATCTAAAGCCTTCTCTTTTCCAAAATTTCATTGCCTTCCACCATTGAGTGAGGAAAAGCATATCTGCATCGGCAAGTGCTTCTCATGATTGGGATATTTTAGTTGACAATCTGTGACCGCAATTCTTGCAATTGTAACTCTTGCAATTTATGGACTGTCCTGTCAGGCTGATGTCCTAACTTTTGGATTCTCTTCACGCTACATGGTCGATCACTGTTCTCGTGCTCTGCAAATTTGGTAAACTGCGTTCTGTTGAGAGACGCACGGACCAAATTGTGCCGGATCTAGTTTCTTCTAATTTATTTTATTATTTTTCTTCTCTTCGTTTCCTTCTTTCTTGGTCAGTTGCCGGCCTCTTGCTTGTTTTCTCTTATCTTATATCCCTATAATCCCCGATTCTTTCTTTCTTTCTTTATACTTTATCAAAAATTCAAATTATTATTTTTCATTTTTAATTTAATTTAATTTTTTTGTCTTTTCTTTGAATATGGAGTTGCATATGTAATAAAGGCTCCGAATCAATAATGAAAGACGCTTTATAATAACTTTTAGTTCAATTTCTACGATTGATACATCTAACTTGTTCATATGTTTGCGGAAGGAAATGCAAAACTGGCACGTATCAGTCGAGCTCCATAGCTCATCTCAAAGTGTCTGTGCACGGCTCGAAAATCAACACCATCGCATCGAGAATAGAAGACGAAGTTAGCAATGCTACACAAAACATAACATGATCCGCAAGGTGTAATGAAGTCGGTCCACGCGTAGTAAGCGCCGCGTTACTCAAAAATCATTTAGAAAGTGGACTGACTTGGTGTTTTTGATTGAGTTTCAATCTCTCCAAGACGGGAAATATCTCCTTCCAAAGTAGAAACTAAGCCAAAAAAAGGAACTGGCTCGCATGAAGTTCCCGATCTTGGGCTGCTCCGAGAAAATCAAGAACCGGAATTGACATCGTAACGTAAAATCAAGAACCGGAAGTAACATCGTATCGCGATGTCCGCGGGCCGACGTGAAAACCAAGGCAAAATCGAGTCGAGACACGCTTGTCTCCGGCTCCGCTTCATTTCCTCCGTCAACCGTCTCTCTATATAATTCTCCAAACCGACCCACCGCTCAAAGATCCACCGATCACGACACCGCCACCGCCGCGAATCAAGATCCGCCGCCGTGCGCCGGGCGACATGCCGTCTTCTTCGACCTCCTCCGCCGTCCTCAAGACCCTCTCGCCGTCGCGCGTCAAGAACCTCCTCCTCGCCCTCTCCCTCTCGTGCATCTTCTACCTCCTCCTCTCCAACCACCGCCAGGCCGCCTCCCTCCTCCACGCTCCCCCTGTGCTCCCCCCGCAGGCCGCCCCCGCGACCCCGACCTCCCGCCGCCACCTCCTCTTCGCCGTCGCCTCCTCCTCCCTCTCCTTCCCCCGCCGCCGGCCCTACCTCCGCCTCTGGTACTCCCCCAACTCCACCCGCGCCCTCGCCTTCCTCGACCACCTCCCCGACGGCGGCCCCGCCCCGGACCTCCCGCCCACCTTGGTCTCCGAGGACACCTCCCGGTTCCCGTACACTTTCCCCGGCGGCCTCCGGTCGGCGATCCGGGTGGCCCGGGTCGTCAAGGAGGTCGCGGACCGCGGCGAGCCGGGGGTTCGGTGGTACGTGTTCGGGGACGACGACACGGTGTTCTTCGTGGACAATTTGGTCAGTGTGCTGTCCAAGTATGATCACACCAAGTGGTACTATATCGGGAGCAATTCGGAGAGCTACGACCAGAACATCAAGTACTCCTTCGACATGGCCTTTGGGGGCGGTGGATTTGCGATAAGTCGATCACTTGCGGTTGCATTGGCCCGGGTCTTGGACTCGTGCCTCGTGCGGTACTCGCATTTGTATGGAAGCGATGCCAGGATCTTCTCGTGCTTGGCGGAGTTGGGGGTCGGATTGACTCATGAGCCCGGGTTCCATCAGGTACCCAAATTTGTTTTCTTTAATGCAATATTTATCTTTCCCGAGTTGCATATAGCAAGCTAATTAATTTGGAGATTGTCCTTGTTTATTTGAAGTCGTTGTACAGAGTAGTAGTTAGTGCAATACCAATTTGAGCCGTGGAGTTTAACTTTGGTGCATATATTTGTTCAAGCAAACAATGAAAGTCTCGGTGCTACCATTGGTTTAGATTTCTGATCACCGAATGATATCTGAATGAGTGGTTAGTGTTCTAAGAAAGTGCTGTTTTTTTTTTTTTTTTTTTTTAAGTTTTAAACTTTATCATCATATGCATTTAAGTACATTGAAATTGAGGAATCTAAAGCTACATGATGATGTTCTGAATTCTAGTTGCCTCCTTAATTGGGGTGGGGGTGGGGTTGATCTCTGTTGATTGTTACATGTCATATTTGTTGGAAATCATGTGTTGTGCGATGGTCAGTGACAATGTACTATCCAAATAACTCATGTTGATGTATATGAGGTTGATTAAGTGAGGTGTATGTCAGGCTCAATAGATTCTTGAACAGTGATAGTGCATTGCAGGTTGATATGCGTGGGAATTTGTTTGGCCTGTTGACTGCTCATCCATTGTCACCGCTGGTGTCCCTTCATCATTTGGATGCGGTGGATCCAATCTTCCCCAACATGAATAGAACCCAAGCTTGGGAGCTTCTTTTTGAAGCTGTAAATGTTGACCCTGCCAGGGTCTTGCAACAAAGTGTCTGCTATGATCGTACGAAATCTTTGACTATTTCTGTTTCGTGGGGCTATGCGGTCCAGGTTTATGAGGGCAATGAGCTTCTTCCAGACCTCCTTGCATTGCAGAGAACCTTCACTCCATGGAGAAGGAGTATTAGTGCCAGTTCAAATCGCTATATGTTCAACGCAAGGGAATTTCCCAAGGATCCCTGCAAAAGACCTATTACTTTCTTTTTGCATAGTATTTTGTCAGACGAGAATGGTGTCCGGAGCAGCTATGAGGGGCAGATCGTCGGGCATTGTATCAGAGGAAACACATTGAAGAACCTAAAAAAGATCACTGTGTTTTCAAGGAAGCTAGAGCATGATGTCGAACAGGTAGATCTTTTATGGATTTGGATTCCTTCCCTCTGAATGCTCTTTATATCTGAGACATCCTATTTTTTCTCATTTAACACTAGCAATGTCCTTAATGCTTTAATGAATTTTCCTTTTGTATTGAGTTGTGTTGTCTTAACAAGTTCTTATTCCCTCTTCTTTTCAGATGAAGGCCCTGCGTCGTCAGTGCTGTGATGTTCTGCCCATCATCAATGGATCAATGGTTATCCATATCAGACAATGCGGTGATGACGAACTTATTTCAATGCATTTTTAGCTGGCTTCTGCTGTAGCAATTAAGATTTCCTCACTGGAAGATAAGCAGCTCTCAAGACTATCTTGGAGCTGCTAGAGTCAAAATTCTAAACTGTAAGTCTGTTGCTGTTTTCAACATAGTCATGTCTTCATGCATTTTGATATTAATTGTTGCTAATAATGATGAAGATGGTGTAGTTTGCAAAATCATGTTGATGATGGCTTATGAGTCACGCATGCAGGAAAAGTTGAACTCAGTTTGTTATATTAATGTTACAATAGGCTTTGGTAAGATTATGACTTCGTAGACACCCAACAATCAATGCTCTATCCTACTTCATCTAGGAATGGATGAAGCAAAGCTAGACTAAATCGCCTTCATAGACTACTGACTGCAGTTGATTTATTAACCTCATCGAACACTACTTTCCTCTATCATTGGTTTATATGATTTAAATAAATACAACTTTCATGAGATTCCTTCATCTAAAAAATATTAGGAGATATTTTGTTGATTGTTAATATGTTGATGAACTCCTTATCTTGGGTTAAAATTTCTCATATATTAAACTAGCATTCCAAATCTTTGATCAATATATTTGCGAAATCCGAGAGCCCAGTGAAGCTTTTTTTTCATAAGTTAAACGCTAGTCGAGAAGGTGAGTGTGTTTAATAACTTTAGTCTGGTGATGTCTAAAGCTCGTGAAATGAGTAATTGTTGGGCTTCTACTCTTCTGCCTCTCTCTACTTAATCTATTATTATAGCAAGTGGTTCTTGCTGTGTGCAGGTCAGGAATGAGAAGATTCTTTCTTGTGGAGAGATAGCACATCGCAAGAACTCCCGTTAATTTAGGTCTTCGAGGTAGATTAGGAGGTTACACAGTAATGTGGCAGGCTGTTGTTTGGTATAATATGCATCACTTTGCAAATCGATAGCATAGACTGGCCTTTGTATCACTAGCATTACTGTTGGAGGTACTGCCAGCCGTGCTTTGTGTTCCTGGGCATTTGGAGCAGAATCATCTCTTCCTCGCAGACTGCTGGACTGGGTCGTAAAGGTGAAAGGCGGGTTGACTCTTCTTGCGCAGGCTCTTCAAGAGTGATTCATAGGCTGAAAGCTATTTCACTCATTGGTTTATGGCTTTATCTTAAGGAGAAACTGTCTGAAGAGATTGGATGTGAGGTTGCAGTGCAACTGAGGCATAACATTGCTGAGCAATGTAATATAGCGGTTTCTAAATTTTGCAAAAGAGCTGATGTTTTTCTATTGATTTAAATAAGTTGTTCTGGGAATTTAAAAGTTGACACAATTGGTGCAATCTATACTTCATCGATTGTATTGCAACACCTGAATATTCTGGTTTGGTGATACGGCAATGATAAGCTCTCAAATTTGGGTGCAAGATTTCCATTCTCGTTGCATCGTCTGTAATTTATTTGCCTTGTATCTTCTGTTGTTATTTACGTGCATCTTAAAATTTGGAACAAGCTGTTTCTGTTACTTATACACTGTATTTTGCATCAGATCTTCAATTTTTCTTTAGAGGGTGCATTCATTGGATAGTATATTACTTGGAGAAGATCAGGTACTTTAAATTAGTTAGTGTGTCAGAACTCAATAAAAGTTGCTTTAGATTCCAGAAATACCTGCATTTAGTGTAAGCAATAAATGGTATCTGAAGGTTGGTTTTGAGAGAGATCTTATATCTTAACATATGTAAATTTCTTATGTTTGTAATTACTTCAATGTGTCCCTGTTCTTTTTATCTCCTAATGTCAATTAGTTGTTTGGTATTAAATTAAAATTTTTATACCGAGTGCAAATGACTTGATGCGATCGCTTTTGCATGGAGTTGCTGAATCTGGACTCATTCCGCCAATACAAGTGCCTGATTGTCTGGTTCTGCACATGTAGGTGGCTCTTAGTTTGGTAAAAGTGCACTTTAAGCAATCGTTTTAGACTTTGGAACTAAAGTTGCCGCTTGTTTCAATGCCATAGAATTGTGTGAACATAATTCTCCATCTTCTCACTCAATTAGCCCGTTGACTTGAATCAATCTGGTATCAAGCTTTACAAGTCCAAAGGCTCTTTCTTCTGTGGATAGAGATTGCCTCTCTCTCTCTCTCTCTCTCTCTCTCTCTCTCTCTCTCCAATCACTGAGAAATGTGATATTTTTGCATCAGGGGAGCGAAGATTAACGTTGTTTGTGTTGTGCTGTTAAAATGCAACCTCTGCAGTCTCCTACCAAAACCCACTCTTCCTCTCGGTTAATTAACCTTTTAAAAGTTTTATCTTCGATATTGATTGTCTACTTGTTGGTCTTACTATTTATACTATCTACTTCCAAGTATTCATCTCTATACTCGCCCTTGCAAGAGTTATCTACTCCGACGAACCTCAATCACATTGTGTTCAGCATCTTCACGAGTCAAGATTCGTGGCCTAAGAGCAAGGAGTATGTCAAGCTCTGGTGGAATTCGCACACCATGCGAGGCTGCGCCTTTCTTGACAGACTGCCTCCAGATGCAGATTCCTACAACGACACTTCTTCTCTTCCTCCTTTGTGTGTATCTGAAGATACATCGGGATTCCGATACACTAGCGGAGCTCAGCACAGGTTTCAGATCCGTATAGCCCGCATGGTCCTAGAAGCTGTAGCCCGTAACCATTCTAACGTTCGATGGTATGTCTTCGCGGATGAAAGCACTGTTTTTATTAAGGAGAACTTAGTGAAGACTCTTTCGAAGTACGACCACAGGCTATGGCACTATATCGGGGCTAACTCAGAAAATCTTGAGCAGAACAGAGAATTCGGATTCAAGATGGCATTTTTAGGAGCGGGTATTGCCATAAGTTCACCGTTGGCCAAGGTCTTGGCAAGAGTGATCGACTCATGTATGGATCGGTATGCTCATCTCTATGGGGGCGATGGTCGGGTCTTTGCTTGCTTAGCAGAGCTTGGAATTGGAATGATTCATGAGCCTGGTTTCCATCAGGTATTGCTTCGTCTATTCCATTCAGCCCTCTTATCGATCTTTCTCATCGAGTGCTTTTTCATGGATATCACTATGCATTGAAATCTAAGCTCGAGATTTACATTACAGCTTGTCATGCCCCTAAAAGTAAGCTTTGCCTGTATATTTTGACCATTTGCACATTAGGTACAGTTTGACTCTGGATATTTGAGTTTCTTAAACAGCAATTCTGTTTTCTCATACGCTTTGCAGTTGAGATGCTAATTAATTCTGGAGTGTTTCTGGCCAACAATGCACGCTTGGGTTTGAAACAGTAATTTGGCACAAAAATAGCGTATTTGAGATCGACATCCTCTCTTACCGAGAAATGAGATTCTCCATATGCACAACTGGCGAAAAATAGCCATCTTCGCATGGTTTGATTGATCAAGAGTATTTATCTATTTCTCATGCCTGTCACCACAGTATCTTTGCATTAAGTACATATATGCCATTTAGAGTCTCTTCCATGATGGAGTTCCATATATACTGAAGTCAAACTAGACATTGCTCTTTGGCTATTTTACTAATCTTTATCCTGATCTTGTCGCCATCATCGACTTTGTCGCGGCCATCTTCAAATTAAATGGAACCAGTTCGACATCCGCGGCAATGCGCTTGGTCTACTGACGGCGCATCCAGTGACACCTTTAGTTTCCATCCACAGTCTAGACCAAATAGACCCACTTTTCCCCGGAATGAACACTCTCCATGCCCTGCAACATTTCTTCAAAGCAGCGAACGCTGACCCACAGAGAATTCTGCAACAAACGGTTTGCTACGACAGGTGGTTCACGTGGACCATCTCTGTATCCTGGGGATATGCCATCCAAGTGTTCCCGAACCACGTGTACTTGCCCGATGCGATCAAAGTGGGACAGACGTTCCGGCATTGGAGAAGCGGAAATCCATTGACGGAAGCGTACGTTTTCAACACTAGGGAACTGCATCCGGTTGAGTGTGCCAGGCCCACGATCTTCTTTTTCGAGAAGATATCCAAGAGCAAGGGCAGGACTAAGACCACTTACAAGAGAGCGGATCTGAATTGTGAGTACGACGGCGGTTCCCCGAGGAAAATCAAGGAGATCAGAGTGTATGCACACAAAATGGACCTCACTAAGAAGCAGGTAAGTCTTGATTTATTTACTGAAGTTTGGACCAGGTTTGGAAGTGAGTGACTGAGATTGCGTTTGTGTGTCGGACTCAGTTGCAGGCGCCGAGACGGCAATGCAGCAATGTGTTGCCTTCCTCCAATAATGAAGTGCTGGACATTGCCATCAGAGAATGCAAAGAAGAAGAGCTGATCTATCTGCACCTTTAGCTGTCTCAGAAATGACCAATTTCCTTTTCAGTCTCTGCTTCCAGAGTTTTAAGTATATGTTTTACGTTTCGGATGTGTATTCAATCAAAGGTTTGAATCATGAACTCATACATATGATATCGACGGGACTGAGTATGAAATTTAACAAAAGGAGGGATACAGTGGAATGGGATAATACCGAGATTTTCGGTATGGATAAGATTGAATAGAAGAAACGTGTCAGAGCTGAAGTATGTAGCCTGATCAAGTCTGACTTGCCTCTTTTGATGATTTTAGATCTAGAAGATCATTTATGACAACGTACACAGTAGATCGCCAATTATCACAATTTGCGCAAACCCATAACGAGTTTCTCATAAAAATGAATGTGAACTAAGGTTTGTTTCTTGAAAAGCGAGATATGCCGAGCATCGTATCTCGAGGTTATGTACCTCCATCTTGCTTTGCATACAAGCGAACCAAATCAATTGGGAGAACGTCTTGTATAGACTCAGCTCGTATTACGGACATAGGACATCGGATCACATGGCGAGCATGTGAACATGGATCGGCACATGATTCGAGTTAAGCAACTTCAGCAACGATTTAGGTCAAAATGGCAAAAACTCGGTCGTCGATAGTGGTGGTTGGCGTTGGCGATATGGGTAGGATTCGCAATTACTTTCAAACCTATAAGCCATAGATGGCCCTCTTGAAGTAGGGACGACACAACGCTTGCTGATAAAAGATGCGCTCTATAGGAACTATTCATTCGCATTTCTCTAAAAGCGCAAGATGCGCTCCATAGAAACTATTAAATCAACAATGCCTGCTAATGAAAGGCTCGCGTTTTTTCATCCCAATATGGCTGGAGACGCCGTTGCCACTGACATTATTCCTCATGGTTTCAGTATGCGGTTGCCACTTAAAAGTTTCCAATTGTGAAGACCAAGTAAAACGTGGAGCCCACTTTTGATTTAAGTTTATATCTTGCCATTTTGCCATTCAGGACGAAACCGGCTACCCTCTTTTTCCAATTCAAAGTTAGTTTTTTTGGCAGATAAGCCGCTAGTTTTTGTGTTAATGAGTTACGTATATGTCTTACAATTTAGTCCGTGTATTTTAAGTGCTCGACTTTCATCTGATTCAGTGTGACCAATAGTCCAATTTATTAATTCTTCTCTTCCATGTAATACTGTTTTTGAGAGCCTTTTCTTTTGAAGTTGCATGATGATTTTGGATGTTCAGAATTTTTAGCATACTTAATATGCCCTATTGTTAATTATTTTTTTTTAAGATATCTATTAAAAATATGTAGTGATGACTTTTTCATATTATGATGGTTTAGGAGTTTTTTCTTTTGAATTTGCATGATAATAATGGATGTTTGGAATTTTTAATGTACTTAACTCTATCATATTGTTAATCATTTTTTGAAAATGTCTATTAGAAAATTTTGTGCTGCTGACATGAGAAATAAATAAAGATTGGACCATTAGATTCGCCGAATAAAATAAAAATTGAGCAGCTCGGATACACGTACTGTAGTGTAATGTCATACACTAAAGTTTTAGTTGAACCAAATGCATTTGTTAAACTAGTAAATTATTCCTTCACTCTGATAAAATGATAAATCAAAAGTCGTTCCAGCAAAATCAGCTACAGAAAATGATGATCCGGACGAAATTTATGTTTTTTTTAACCATGCGAAAGTGCAATTTCGAATTCCAAGCGAGAGCCTTGGAATATGCACAGTCACACACGAGATTAGAATTTTTAAAATTCTGATTTGCCCTGGAAACAGCGGCGCTGACGAAGATCGCACTGCAAAATGTGCGTAATTACCTAAAATCACCAACTCTCCAGAATTTTTAAAATTCTGATTTGCCCAGTAAACGCAGTCTACCAACCAGATGGAGTGTCATTCTAGGACATGCTCTGACCAATTAATATTTAATACTATTTATGTGCTAATGTTCCAAATCACCGTGTATCGCTAGCAATAATTAAAAAATCGCAGACGGAATAATTCATTTATATTTTATTCATCAAATTCCTAATATCGTTTCTATTCAATTTGCACGTAATAAGGGATGTTAATGTATGTTATATCATTTGTCTACGAAATTTATATACATTTATACATAAAGAGTTCCTCTTTACGTTTCAGTTTTGAATTTTTGGATTAACCTTTTAATAATCTCTAGTACGAGACAGCTACTTCTTCTGTGGGCAAGTCAGGGAGACTTCTGACTTAATTAATTATTAAAAAAATATGTCTGGACCAGATAAAAAATGCATTGAGAAATACCCAATATATATCTTCTAGAAAGATATACGTCAAGGAGAGCACAGATATGTTCGACGTGGTGTTTGTCTAACTAGTCAAACCTTGATCTTTACTTTTCCCCATTTGCCCCGCAAGTCTATCATTTCAAAAATTAATGTAGAAAGAGGAAGTGGAGTGCATTACCGGATAATTTGTAATTTTCTCGTGGGGGTATCTCTGCAACTAAAACCTTTTCAAACTAATACAAATACTACATAATGAAAATTGTCCACAAAATTTTGAACATATTACACAATGGTCAATTTAGTCGAACATTTTTAATTGTGCTAATTTAGTTTATATATTATAACGATTTGTTAATGTAATCCTTCTAGACAATTTAAACGGAAATCTTTGACGTAAATGTCAGTTGTCTTGCGTAGTACAACCAACTAATATTGCTAGTTTTTATAGTTAGTTTTAATTTTTCTTTTTTCTTTTTCTTCCTTTCTATTCCTTTTTCTACCAGCCGCAAGTGACGGCCATGCTTTCTGCCTTGCTAGATCTGGAAACGACAACCACCTCGACTCTCATTTCAAGCTGATGTTGCCCTCACCACATTTGGGCAAGGGTAGCTAGCAAGGGTGACCTTGGCCTATGGCCAGTTTTCGGCACCAACAATCAACCAAAGGCCAAAAAGAAAGAAACAAGGAAAAAAAGATTAGAAAATAAATAAATATATAATAAAAATTAAATAAAGTTGTAAAAGTTATCTATATCAGTGCTATCCTTGTCATGTACGATGGTTTGATTCCATGTTAGCAACTTTTAACCAAACTAAGTTGACAGGTATAATGGTAAATTATTAAAGGATCGTGACTAAATTGATATAATTGAAAAATTTAGGAATGAATTAATCATTGTATTACAAACTTAGAACTTTTTGGACAATTATCCCATACCAAATGAAGCTGCCCAAATTATATAGAGGTATAGGTATTCATGGATATAAGGATAGCATTTGCGATTGATAATTAGTACAACATAAATAGTACATTTTCATTATCGTCGTATTAGATTTTTAAATTTTTCGCTAATTTCATTCACTGTTTTTTCCCGACGTTATTGTTTATGTCATGCTCGCAGAGATGATCTCTTTTCCACTCTCGCTATGTAAAATGATACTCTTTCCAATTATTACTTATGATGACCTTGAAATAGTATATAAGACGACAAGAAAAAGAAAGTAAAAGATATGGTTTCCAGTCGAATTAAGTGATGGTACTTTGAAATGATGGTTGGTGACAATCGCAGTAGCACAAATGGCGCAACACAAAAATGCGACAAAAATTTAATTATACTTCAAGTGGCTAGGACCCAAAAAGAAGGGCTTGGTCTGTTAATCCATAATCTCATACGTCCAAACTTTAATGGTAAGGACTCTCAAAAGTCACAAACTTGTATAACCACCCGGTCTGATCAAGGGAAAATTACCAAAAAACTTATAAATTTATTATATTTGTGCAAATTCAGTTTTAAACCTTTCATTTTAGTCAATTCAATTCAAAACCCATTAAAAATTTGTTAATATAGTCAATTTGGCTAATTTTGGTCGAAAATTACTAACGTGGATATTAGTCATCATGCCGGTAATGGCGTAAACAACTTTTATTAATATTTATTGATTTTTTTTTTTTTTTTTTTTATTCTCGTTCTTCCTCTACTGGTTGCTCGGCCTTGACGATGGCTAGCCAGGGTTGCCCTCACCAGCCTTGGGTGAGGACACCTTGGCCGGGATCTCCCCAGGAGCTAATGAGGGGTGACTCATTATCTTTAGGCGAGGCTCGACCTTGCTGGTCATTGCTTTTGGCCGGTTGCTGACCATCGTAAAGGCCTAGCAATTGACAAAGGAAGAAGGAGAAATAAAAAGATAAAAAGATAAAATTAATAAATTTTTTGAAAATATTAAATTAATAAAATTTGTTAGATAAAAGATAAAATTAATAAAATTTTTGAAAATATTAAAGTAATAAAATTTATCTACCTAATTGCCCACCGTGTTACGTAGGGTGGCTGGTGTCTACATCAGTGGTTTCCAACCACAATTGTCTAAATTGACTATGTTGACAAATTTATCTAGCCAATTTTAAAAAATATTTAGCATTAAATTGACCAAATTAAAAAGTTTAAAACTCAATTAATACAAGTGCAATGGATTTATGACATTTTTGGTAATTTTTCCGATTGGAATTGTCGCAGTTGATAGAGGACTATGGCTGTCAATTAATTAGCGCTTGACATTCCTACCAATATTATAAAACTGATTCAAATGATAAAGTCGTGGACTGAACTTGGTCATATTATGCTATGGCGTAGCAACAAACGGCCGGACATGACTGCACAAATCAATAAACAAATCTTTACACTGGTGATGCCACTACTATTGCTATGACGATTGCCTCCATTTTGCTTCCTTCCATGAGATGCTGGTTGGCAGTCACATGATCGTTTCGAATGCGTATAAAACATATGAACAGCCATTCAAAGCACAGAAAATACCATCTTTCTAAAGTTCATCTCCTTTTCCATTGAAGATGGCCTTGTGAAGTCTGCGACATCATTAATTTTTACCTTACTTTGATAAGATTCATCAACCCTAAAGTGGACCTACATCTTCCTGCATAACTTACCCTTTTAATGCAAAGTGTAGCATCCTATGTATATAGATACACCAACGATTTCTTGCGAGACCCAGGGGAAGGCATCGCGGGGTTCAGCCGTGGCTGCCCGTACCCTTAGGGGGTTGTGGCCGGGTCAGCCAATGGGGCCGGAATATTTTTCGTCCCCCGGATCCCGGGGACTATCTTGTCTTTCCAGGATGTCAGAGCCTTTTAAAGACCTGCTCAGGTCTTTATCCTACGTATATAGATACACCAACGATTTCTTGCGAGAATTGGCCTTCTCTCCTCGAAATCAATCCGTCGGAAGAATATTTAGCTAATCGTCTGTGATTGAATATAATACAATAGTTTCTCAAGTGGTTTTAGGCCAAATTTTCGGCGAAGTGATCTGCAAGCTAATCCACTTAATTCGACCCCATCTCTTTTAAATTTTTCCAACGACGGCGCCCACGGTGAACGTATTTTACGCACTAAAAATCGTAGTTGCGAAGCTGGAAAAGAAGAATTCACAGCCTTTGAAACTCCTTGCTTTTGGTCAAAAACCGTGACAATTTGACGGCTTCACTGATATCCCCTCAATGCCTATAAATATGCATGCAAACAACACTCGTCTCATCCTCATCACAGACATTGCACGAAGGTGACACAACTTCATCTCACAGCACATTTATATCATATCTCTAAGTGACAATATGTCTTCGGCCCGCTTTGTCTTGCTCTCGCTCTGTTCCGCCCTCCTCCTCAGGGCCGCCCTCGGCGCCGATCCACTCTTCCACTTTTGCTCCGAACCCGAGAACTTCACCGCGAGCAGCCCGTACGAATCCAACCTCAACAAGCTTACCAGCTTCCTCTACACCAAGACCCCTCCCTCAGGCTTTGGCCTCGGCTCCATCGGCCAATACCAAGACCGGGTCTTCGGCCTTGCATTGTGCCGAGGCGACGCATCACCCTCAGTCTGCAAGGCCTGTGTGGCAGATGCGGGCGCTGAGATCCGCCGCCGCTGCCCTCGCAACAAGGGGGCGATAATCTGGTACGATGACTGCATGTTCAAGTATCTTGACACCAACTTCCTTGGCCAAATCGACAAAACCAACAAGTTCTACATGTGGAACCTGAACAACGTGAGCGACCCTACGCTGTTCAACGGCAAGGTAAGAGCGATGCTGACCAGGCTGGCTAAGGCAGCCTCCTCAATTCCGAGGCTGTTCGCGGCTGGAGAAAAGGGAGTGGACGGTAAGACGAAGCTGTACGGATTGGTGCAGTGCACGAGGGATCTGTCGGCAGCCGAGTGCAAGCAGTGTCTGGAGGGCGCAATCGGCGAGCTTCCAAGCTGTTGCGACGGAAAGGAAGGTGGGCGAGTGGTTGGCGGGAGCTGCAACTTCCGATACGAGACTTACCCTTTTGTCAATGTTTAAGAGTCCTCGCTCAAGGACCTTGGCGTGGTTTGATCATCCTCTAGCTAGGGTGTTCCTAGCGGAAATTACGGTAAATAAAGTGAAGGAGAGTGGGGAATAAATCCGACTCTTTCATTATAAGGAAGAAATTGTGTAATATTCAAGACGAGAAAATAAAGATATCTCTTTCATTCCCTATCCAATGACCAAAGTTTTGAGCTCCATATGCTTTCTTGTTGCAATCGTTTCTAATTTAACTTCCTCTCGTGCATCCCATATGCGGAATTTCAACTACTTTAGTCTTGGCTGAATTTTCGTTCTCTTGAGCTTAGTCCAGATAATGCTGTTAAGGTCAGAGCTACCTCACTTAACTCTGTCCAATTATAATGCAATTTTTTTGTGGGCTTAATATTACTAAATGATAATGCTTGAGATGTGCAAATGTAATTTAATAATATTTTTATTTGGGAATCAAGACAAATCCATAATTTTTCTATGCGATGAGTGGGTTCACCATAAATTTGGTGTCAACAAGAGATAGTTTGGAGAAACTCCAACTAGGAAAATAAATATTGTCGCCACTTGACTAACCACCTTTAGCTATTATAACTAACTAGTATAGAACATCATAGTACATGGATTTATGACGTTGTAAAGGCGTTCACTCTATATAATTGAATATAGATTCAAAATTTCCTAAAGCACAAAATTTTAATTTACGGCACTTTTCTTGCCTTAACTAAAAAGCAAAATGTTCTAAAATAATTTTTGTCTTTTACAATGTCAATTTTTTTATAAAAAAAAATTGTAATCAAGTGCAAATGGAATTCTTTTGTGTATTTTGTGATATTTTACGATGACCAATGGTGTTTTTGCTACAAGTATGTGGAAAACGTTGTAAAATGTAAGATCTTAAAATTTATGGTGTGATGACATTTTAGAATACATAAAAGTATTAATTTTTTTAATTGAATGAGGCCTCGCTGATTTTCATACCTTTACTACAGCGTTATAGAACAAAAATAATAGATTTATAGTACCATCAAAATCACATTCTATAATTTCAAAAACTCTTCCAGTTGCCCACTCTTTGAAAAAGTTTCTTGCGTTCATAATTGCAAAGTCCTTATTCCAAACCTACAAGCCGTAGATGACCCTTCTTAAATTATGCATGAGACAAAGGGCTTTGGTTGATTCAGCAAGTTGCTGATTCGCATGTCTTTGAAAGTGCAAGATACGCTCTCCGACAGAACTACTATATTCAATAAGGCAAAATGACGCAAATAATTTACATACGTTCTTGTTGGAAATTCAAAAACATTTGAGTATTTCATTACTGGGTGATTTGTTGCCAGAGGTGAGATAGATAATTCTTCGTAGCATAGATAATTGGCCAAGTCACAACAAGATCAGAAGAAAATTGAGATAATCAACGACGCCGACTAAGAGGACGCTGGAAACGTGTGTGATTACCCAACATCACCAATTCTCTAGAATTTAAAAATTCTGTTTTGCCCAGTAAACGCAATTTAGCAGTCAAATGAATGTCATCTGCTATTGTCTTAGGGGATGTTATCATGCTCTGCGAATCGGTCATCAGTAAAATTATAAATTTGTTACATTATTTTATGCGCTGATGTTGGAAATCACTGTATTAAGCAAAAATAAATAATTACACAAGAAATATATTCATTTCTATTAAAATACTGCGGATCACTTATATACGTGGTTTATGTGCTTTTGATGTACATGCATATCTCTTTCTACCTCTGTGCTTAAACTTTTGGGGTGAATTTTCTAATATGGTATTACACTTAGTTTCTACTCCAATTTTATGGTATTAGACTCATTTCTATTAAAATATTGCGAGTCACTTGTTTGCATGATTTACATACTCTTAGGCTACGTTGATAATCTGGATTTCTAATAATGATAAGACTGGATATGATAAAATATGAAATTCAAGGATTTTGTTATATCATATCCATTGTTTGATAATTGCAGTAATAAAGTTGTGTATATTCACATCATATCATATATATTGTTTGGTATAAATGATATATAATCATAAATGAACAAAAAATTTTACAAATAGAGATGGTAAAAATATCTCGTGAAACTCTTGCTTACTTTATTTTTATTTGCTCATTTTATTATAGTTTTCTCTCATTTTATAATTTATTTATTTATTTCTTCCCCTTCCAACATTATCTAATAAAATTTTATTAAATATTGAATTGTATTAATATATCCAAAATACTAAAATACCTAAAATATTTCATAAATATAAATACAAATTTATATTTACATATTTTAATTTAATTAATAAGATAGCATTAAATTCGAATGTAATGTGTAAATAACACTAAGATTAAATGTAAAAAATTAATTTTTATTTATTTATTATTTTGAATTTCATATATTAAAATTCAACTATTATTTATGTTATATAATTTTAATTTTGTTAATTTAAGAAGTTTTTTATTCTAGGAAAATAATTTTTCTATTATGGATATTAAAAATCTCATCCACATTTATCACACCTCCCCCATGAGATAATTTTATTTGACCTATATTCCACTTATATCCAATTTTATCATATGTTGAGTAGGCATCAAACATAGGATATGATAAACTTCATCCTATCGTGAATTTTGTCATGATCGTCAAACGCAACCTTAATATATATATACAGGTTCCCTCCGTCTGTTAGGAGTGAACAACACAAGCCTAGTATCTTTATTTAGAGGAGATCACAAATAGGTTGTCTTGAATTTTATCTTGATTGTCAAACACAACATTAATATATGTACAGGTTTCCCTCTATATGTTAGGATGGAACAATGGAAGCCTAGGAGATCACAAAAAAGGAGGCTAAGTCTTAGCCCATTAACATATCTAGTTGGACCTATACTCAAAAACTTAAATTGATGATTTATGGGCCAACTAGGATAAAGATCACAAAGAGGGAGCCTAAGTCTGAGCCTATTAACATATCTAGTTATATCTATATTTACTAAAAAACTTAAGTTAATGAGTTATGGGCTTACAAGGATAATATGTTAACTGCTTTATGCCACACCAATTCACCGATGTGGGATTTCTTGTGTATATCCTAACAATTTTCCATTCACATGTGAGCTCCCCCTTAATTTAGCCTACATTGTTACACCATAATGCCCATCAAATGGAAATTATGCCTAGCTTCATCCACCAAGTTTGATACCTTTTGCTTGAGGAGATCACAAAAATGAAGCCTAAGTCTAAACTTTTTAATATATTCAGTTAGACCCACATTTACTCAAAAACTTAAACTAATGAATTATGGGACAATTTTAATATATTAAGTGCTGTATACCACACTAATTCATTAATATGGGATTTTTCTAACACAATTTATAAGTGCATTTTAACACCATCTATTTGCTCACGGTATCAAATTCAGATTTTGCCCCAATTCTTTTTGGGTGTGCGACTCCCAATTCATCAGATTCCTTTGTGTTGTAAATTTAGCTTGCATGCAAGAGTGGTGTTAAAGTATCCAATAATGTTTGCTTATGAGATTTACGTGCTTTTTATGAGCATGTGGCCTTCCTTATTTATCATTTTAAGTTTTTGGATTCAACTCTCCATTTTCGTGTGAGATAAATTCGTCTGCCATGTGCGGTGAAAGGACTTCTAGATTCGAGTAATTATCAAAAAATATGTCTCAACCCACGGAGAGAAAATGCATTGAAATAAATGCAAGATGTAAAACCTCGTAAATCATACATGTGAAGGAGAACGCAAATACGTACGGGGTAGTATTTTCAAACTAGTAAAACCTTGATGTTTAACAAACTTTACTTATCATTGTAAATTAGGGATATAATTTCATGTTTCGTCATTTTCCAAGATAGCTTATTCTCTGATTAGATTAGATTATTTCCTTTCATATCTATATTATTCAAGTATAAATACGATTCTCCAATAAAGTCAATTGAGTATAGATAATTTTTACTGATTTTCTTTCCCCTCTCCTGAAAATCCTAGAATGTTAACACCCTAACCATATAAGATCATGATCAAACATGAACTCGAGGGGAAACATTTTTTCAAAGCAGCGAATGCCGATCCACTGTGAGTTGTGCAGCAATCGATTTAGTGTGATCGGTGGTTCTTATGGACCATCTTTATATCCTGGGGCTACGTCATCCGATGCGAAGTGGGAGCAGTTCCGGCATGGGAGAAGCGGACATCCATTAATGTAAGTGTGCGTTTTCAACTTTAAGGAATCACATCCAGTTCCGTGTGCCAGACCCACGTTCTTCTTTTTCGAGAAGATCTCCAAAATCAAGGATAGTATTTTGAAAATAAGAAGTCGAATAATAAAATAGACAAAAAAAAATATGTGATCTATATTCATGGGGAGACTAGTAAAGAATTCCTTCTATAGATCAAACGATACAACAAATTACAACCACACTCGAATTACTCAAATAATTTTGATGTTTTCCAATTTCCAATTACACCAAATAACTCATAAGTATCGAATCACATAATTTCTTTTGAAATAATTTTTCAATCTCGCAAATGAATTCACAGATCTTACTAAGCTCTAATGAGAATTAAGGACTTGATCTGCCAATTTATTTTCATGCATACAAACTTTAATGATAATGACACTCGAATGTCACGGACCTTTGTAATTCTGTAATTACCCAATCTAATTGAATAGGAATTGCCAGAGTCGATAGAGGAGAACATTAGCAATTAACTAGCTGCCGACACTCCCAATGACACACAAAAATACTTCAAATAGTAATTTTATTTAACTTGATCATGTATGGCATGATAGCAAACGGCCATATAAAACTGCACAAATCAATTTCATCAGCCAATCTTTACATCGGTGACGCTACTATTCCTCCCTACGGAATGATGATCATTGATTTTTTCACATTTCTTTAAGCGGGTAGAGATGGAGAGAATTAGCATAGCCACGGCAGCTCATCTCCTTTTCCGTTGATGATTGCCTAGTCATGTTTAGCATACTTTGATGGAGTCATTAGCCCTAAAGCGGACCTCCATCTTCCTGTATAATTTACCCTTTTAATGCCTAATGAAGGTTCCCGCGTCAACTTAGTTACACAAGTGAGAACAATTTCTTGCGAAAATGGACCTTCTCTCCCCCAAAATGAATCCGATACATAAGACTACTTCACGAGCCATCTTTGGTTCAATATAATACGATAGTTTCTCAAGTTGTCGTAGCCCACATTTGCGGCCGAGTAATCCGCGAGCTAATCCATTAATTTAAACCCATCTCTTTTGAAAAAACTCCGACGCCGCCCATGATTGAAGGTTTCTACACGGTAATAATCGAACGTGTGAAGCTGCGAAAGAAAAAGTCGTACGTCTGAAAGTCCTTCCCCTTGGTCAAACCACGACAATTTCCACCTTCGAAGATGTCCTCTCATATCCCCTCACCGCCTATATATATACATGGAAATAACATACTCATCTCATTTTCATCGCAAACATAACACGAAGGTGACACGACTTCACCTCACAGCATATTCATATCAAATCTTTAAGTAACGACATGTCTTCCGCCCACTTTGTCTTGCTCTCGCTCTGTTCCGCCCTCCTCCTCCAGGCCACCCTCGGCGCCGACCCTCTCTCCCACTTCTGCTCCTCCTCCGAGAACTTCACCGCAGGTAGCCCGTACGAATCCAACCTCAACAAGCTCACCAGCTTCCTCTACACCAAGACCCCTTCCTCGGGCTTTGGCCTCGGCTCCATCGGCCAATACCAAGACCAGGTCTATGGCCTCGCGCTGTGCCGGGGCGACACATCGCCATCGGACTGCAAGGCCTGCGTGGCGGACGCTGGCGCCGAGATCCGCCGCCGCTGCCCTCGCAACAAGGGGGCGATAATCTGGTATGACAACTGCATGTTCAAGTACCTTGACATCGACTTCTTCGGCCGGATCGACAATGCCAACAAGTTCTACATGTGGAACGTGAACAACGTGAGCCACCCGGAGGCGTTCAACGGCAAGGTAAGGGGGCTGCTAACCGGGCTGGTCGAGGAGGCTTACACTGTGCCGAAGCTGTACGCGACTGGAGAGATGGGACTGGAGGATAAGACGAAGCTGTACGGATTGGTGCAGTGCACGAGGGATCTGTCGGCGACCGAGTGCAAGGAGTGTCTGGAGGGCGCAATCGGCGAGCTTCCGAGCTGTTGCGACGGGAAGGAAGGTGGGCGAGTGGTTGGCGGGAGCTGCAACTTTGGATACGAGATTTACCCTTTTGTCAATGTTTAAGAGTCCTCGCCCAAGGACCTAACTAAGCGTGGTTTGATTATTCCCTAGCTGGGGTGTTCCTAGTGTAATACATTGTAAATAAAGTGAAGGCGAGTTTGGGAATTTACCTGAGACTCTTTCATTATTTTAATGGTTTATTTAGGCCATTTGCAAATAGAAATTTGATGTCTTTATCAATATGTCATGATTATATATATATATATATATATGAATGAAAATCCAATCATTCACGAGTTGATACATAAAACTTTATCGTCTACAAATTATATGGCATTTTTCATCGCCATTTTGCCAATGTTATGTATGGAGAAATGTTTTTGGAATGGTTGGTGCAACTTTCTTTTTTTTTTTTTTGACGGTGGTGCAGAACTTATTATTATTGTTGAAGTACCTTTCTCGTTTGAGACCATTCAATACCTTGGGTAAAGAGAATTCCAGTGATTGTGTTCAAATATTGATATATCCAATCATATCATGTGCTTGGCCGAATTTTGTATTCTCTTGGGTTTAGTCCATATAATCCTATTAAGATCAGAGGTAACTGTCCAATTATAATGTAATTTATGTGAGCTTAATACTACTAAATGGTAATGCTCCTAATGTGTAGATGTAATTAATATATATATATTGGTGTCGAGATCGATCCATAATTTTTCTATGCAATGAATGGGGTCACCCATAATTTGGTGTCAACAAGAGAAGTTTCGAGAAAACCAAAAAATAACTATTGTCACCACTTGACCAATCTCTATTATAAATAACCAAGGGTAGAACGTCATGGTATATGGATTTACAACTTTGTACAGTTGTTTACTATATCTAATAGAATTTAGGTTCAAAATGTCCTAAAGCACAAAATTTTAAAATTTACGACATTTACCCATCAAAACTAAAAAGCAAAACATTCTAAAGTTCTTTTTGTCTTTTACAAAGGAAAGGAAAGGACAAGACCACCTTTCGTACATTTCTAGTGGTCCAGAATTCGAATGTCATTTTTTTTTTAAATTGTAATCTAGTGCAAATGGGATTCTTGTGTATTTTATGATATTTTACAATGACCGATGGTGTGTTCACCACAAGTAAGTGGAAAACGTTGTAAAATGTAATATCTTATAGTTTATGGTTTCATGACATTTTCTAATGCATAAAAGTATCTGTTCTTTTAATTGAATGAGACCACGCTGATTTTCATAACTATACTACATTGGCATAAAACAAAAAACAATAGATTCTATAGTACCCTAAAAATCCCATTCTATAATTTCAAAAATTCTTCCAGTTGCCCACTCTTTGAAAATGTTTCTTGGGTTCAAAATTGCAAAGTCCTTGCTATAGACCTATAAACCGTAGATGACACCTCTTGAACTAGGGACGGGACAAATGGATTCGGTTGATTGAACGGGTGACTGATTCACATGTCTCTAAAAGCACAAGATACGCTCTACGAGAGAATTACTGTCTTTTATAGGGAAAATGATATTAATAGTTTACACACGATCATGTTTGCAATTAAAAAACATTCGAGTATTTCATTATTGCATGATTTGTTTTAGTATGCTAGAGGTGGGATACATAATTCTTCGAAACATAGACAATTAGCCGAGTCGCATCAAAATCAGAAGAAGTTTGAGATAACCGCGACCCTGACGAAGAGGACATTAGAAAGTAGAGATGTGCATGATTACCTAAAATCACCAACTCTTTAGAATTATAAAATTCTGATTTGCCTAGTAAACGCAATTTACCAGGGAAATGGAGTGTTATCTACTATTATCTTAGGGGATATTATCCTGGGCCGTTCTCTGATGAATCAATCATCACTAAAATTATGAATTTGTTACATTATGTTATGTGCTGATGTTGGAAATCACTGTATTTAGCAATAACAAATAATCACACAAGAAATATATTATTATTTATCACTTGTCTACGTAATTTAAATGCTTTTAATATACATATGGGTCTCCCTCCACCTTTGTGCTTAAACATTTGGATAAACTCTTTTGTATGGTATCATATACAAGTTTACAAGTTATGCACAATCCACTCGCATGCGCAACTCCTTCATCAAATTCCTCATGTCATAAATTCAGCTTACATGTGAGAGGGGCGTTAAAATATTAAGGCTATGTTTGTTTTCCGGAAAATGTGACGTTTCTAGAAAATATTTTCTAAAGAATAATTTTCCACAAAATAACAATATTTTCCAATATTTGGCTAAAACATGAAAATGATCCCACCATTAGGTATTCTATTTGATTTTCCTCCATGCACTCGTTTTGATCATTTTTAGTTTATTTTATTTATTTATTTTTTTCCTTTTTATTTTTTAGAAAAAATTGAATTTTTAATTATTTTGTATTTTCTTTTTTAAAAATTAGAAATTTTAATTATTTTTTATTTTTTCATTTTATATTCCTTAGTCGATTGTTGACCATGGTAACAACAGGCGAGCTTGGGCTCAAGCCTCACCGCCCTTTGGCAATGCTCGAGCATTGCCGATTTGGTGAGGCCCAAGCCTCATGGCCCTTTAGCAACACTTGAGCGTTGCAAATTTGGCGACGCTTGAGTCTCACGTTGACAATTGGCTTAAGAAAAAAAAAGGAAAAAAATAAAAATTTAAAAATTATAATTTAAAAAAGAAAAGGAATGCAAAAAAAAAAAAACTAAACAGAATGGTGAAAGAAAGAGTAGTGGAAAATTATTTTCCCTTTTTGAAAAATGAAAAATATTTTCCTCACTTTTGAATGAGTTTTTTTTTTCCATTGGTGGAAACATTTTCATTGACTAATTTATTTTTTGTAAAATGACCACTGGAAAATTTGGAAAACGTTTTTCTGGAAATTATTTTCCATAAAGGTTCCGTTTGTTTTGTAGAAAATAATTTTTAAGAAAATATTTTCAGAATTTTCCAAATAGTTCATTTAATGGAAAATAAATTGCTTAGGAAATTTTTTTTTTCATGAAAGGTAAAAAGTCTTCTTAAATAGGGAAAATATTTTCTTCACTCGCTCTCTCTAATCTCACATCCCTACAAGCCCCCACTTCTTCTTTTTTATTTATTTTTTATTTTTTTATTTTTAAAGAATTTTTTTTATTTTTCTTTTCTTTGTTTTCCTCTTCTTCTTTCTCAGTTGGTCGCCAACCTCCTCACTTGCTTCTCTTATCTCACACCTTTACAAGTCCCCACTTCAACTTTTTTTTTTCAAAAAATTAGAGTTATTTTTTTTCTTTTTCCTTTTTCCTTTTTCTCTTCTCCATTTTCCTCTTCTTCTTTATTGGTCAGTCACTGTCTTCCTCACTTGCTTTCTCTTATCTCACATTCCTACAAGCCCGTACTTCTTTCCTTTTAAAAAAAAAAAAAATTCAAGTTCTTTTTCTTTTCTTTTCTTTGTTTTCCTCTTCTTCTTTCTTGGCCGATCACCGGCCTCCTCACTTGCTCTCTTTTATCTCACATACCTACAAGCCCCCACTTATTTCTCTTTTTATTTCTTTATTTCTTTTTCTTTTCTTCTTTCTCAACCACTTGCTAGCCACGGCGATGGCCGACAACCGGCCATAGGCGAGGCTCGAAGTCGGTGAGCTTGAGGCTCACCAATCTAGCGAGGCCTAAGGTCAGCGAGCTCGAACCTATGGTGAGGCTCACACTCGTTGGCCTTGGGCCTCTCCAAATTAGAGGGTAAGGGGCTCTCACTTGCTGATTAAGTAAGCCTCAAATTTGACGCTCACGCTTGTCGATTTAGCATGCGGAGAGCTTGGGCTCACAAGAGGTGTGTGAGCCTTGTGCTTGTTGGTGAGCTCGAGGCTCGCTTGTGGCCAGTCATTGGCCGTCGCCATGGCCAACAACTAGTTCAAGAAGAAGAGAAAAACAAGGAAAAGGAAAAGAGAAATAAAAATAATTTAATAATAGATTTTAAAAAATAAAAAATAATGAAAAATCGATTTTTAAAATATAAAATAATAATAAAATTATTGAAAAAGATTGTATGGAGGAAAATATTTTCTTTACTAAGCAATGAAAAATATTTTATATTTCATTTTTAAGTTTCACCTGAATCCCTAAAAGTAATTATATTTTTCTAGAAAATAGCTTTCTAGAAAATATTTTTCAAAAGCGCCACCTTTCTCTCGAAACAAAAGAAACATTAGAGAGTTGGTATTTTCTATGCTTTATCAAAGTAAGCTAAACATGAGTAGGCAATCATCAACGGAAAAGGAGATGGGCTGCCGTGGGCTATGCTAATTCTTTCCGTCTTGTCTCTATCCACTTAAAGAAATGTGAGAAGGCAATCATCATTACATCATTCAAAAAAAAAAAAAATCATCATTACATCGTAGCGAGGAGTAGTAGCATTGCCGATGTAAACATTGGTTGATGAAATTGATTTGTGAAGCTTTTATAAAGCCGTTTCCTACCATGCCACAGCGAAATAGGACCAAGTTAAATAAAATGACCATTTGAAGTATTTTTGTGATGTTGTTGGGATTGTCAAGGACTAGTTAATTGCTAATGTTGTCCTCTATCGACTATGACTATTCCTATTTGATCAGATTGTGTGATTACGGAATTGTAAATGTTTGTGACTTTTGAGAGTCATTATCATTGAAGTTTGTATGCATGAGGATAAATTATCAGATCAAGCCCCCCATTCTCATTAAAGCTTGTAAGATTTTGAATTCCTTTGTAAGAATGAGAAATTATTTCGTGAGAAATTGTAGGGTAAACACATGTGGGTCATTGAGTGTAATTGGAGACTGAAAAACGTTAAGAATGTTTGAATAACTCAAGTATAAATGTAATCTTCATTGTATCATTTAATTTATAGTGTAATTGTTTGTTGTTCTCCCCGTGAACATAAGTCATATCGACCGACCGGACCATGAAAATTCGGCATTCAATTTATTTTCTAGTTATGTTAAATTTATTATTCAATTGCTTATTGTTGTAGAACTGTCCTTCCTCTTAGAGATCTTCTCGAAAAAAGAAGAACATGGATATGGCACGTGGAATTGGACGCAACTCCCTAATGTTGAAAACGTATGATTTGTTAATAGATTCGCACTTCTCCAATGCTAGAAGGTCTCTCCCACTTTGATTGCATCGGATGGTGTAGCCCTAGGATATAGATGTGGTCTAAGAGAATCACTGATCCTAGTAAATCCATTGTTACCAGACTCACTTGCTTTGATGAAATGTTTCACCTCGGGCTCATATTTGATCATGATCTTATGTGGTTAGGGCCTAAATATTATAGGATCTTCGAGAGAAAAGGAGAGAGAATTAGTTCATCTATACTCAATTGAAGAGAAGGGTATTTATATCTAAACAAAATGCATAGAAAAGAAAATAATATAATCTAATAAGGAAATCAACAATTTTAGAAAATATCAAAATATTAAATAACATCCTCGATATCTAATGATATTTTTAAAAGTATTATCTGATAGAGAATTCTCTACCATCCATAAATATACAACAGCATAGGGCATGCTTCACTCCCTATTAATATCAAAAGAGCAAACACAACCTTCTTTTCTCTCCTTAGTCATGCAATTGTAATCAGGCATGCGCGACATTAGTCACTACAAGAATATCCTCTGGAGATCTTCTCGAAAAAAGATGTGACAACCCGATTTTTGCAATTTTAATTTCAATAAATTTAGACGGGCATTTCGTTGGCACGCATATAGTCCATTTCCTTGAGTCGGCCACTCATGTGAAATCTAATCTATCCGGTGGAGCCATTATGAAATTCTAATGCATAAGACTCGAGAATTTGATTAATAAGCGACCTTTCGACTGAGATAATCTGCAAGGGTCATTACGGCACAAATAAAAATCGATTAGAGATCGGAAATAGGTTGGCTTGACAGAGGCATGTGATCGTGTGGGTGATTCCACCGGATCGCACAATTCTTACCGACCGACACCGGGCCGACTTTTCTAACGATTGGGTACCACAGGTGCCGTATTTGAAACCTTGAGATTTCCCCGACAACCGAAAGTTGTGGCTTGAAATGATCAATCGCAAGTCGAATGCATAAAAATTTGTAAACGCTACTCGGTAGATTAGAATGCTTACTAGTATTGTGCCAAAGGGAAATTACTCCGTGAATTTGTGATTGAATTCTGAAATTGGAAGGCACGGTATGTCACAAAACTTATTAGGAATATTGGATTAATTTGTGGACTTTAATTTGGATTCAATTGGATGAGGATTGATGGAAATTGAAGTGAGGGAATGTGCGAGGACTTGGACCCACGGAAAGTAAAATTGGACCCATTGAAATAAGTTGTAGAGGAAATGAGTTAGTGGAAGATGACATAGAGTGATGTCATGGTAGTTGGGCCAAGAGAAGGAGATTTGGACAAGTGGAGGGTGGGGATGAGGTCTTGAAAAGGTGGGATGTCACTTCCCCCTTGTCCCCATCATCTTCAACCTTTGAACTTGGAGGAGAGAGAAGAGGGAGAGGAGGAGAAACCAGCGGATCCGCAAGCTCGTCCGCCCCCGTCGCTCGCCCGCACGTCGTCGCCGTTCGTCGCTCGTCGCCGCTCGTCCGTGCGTGGCCGCTCGCCGTCCCGTGCGCCGAGCCGCCGTGCCTCCGTCTCCGCCGCGAAGCCTCGACGTCGCAGCTCCAAGCCGCGAGTCCCGCGCCCTCGTCGCCCCAAACCAGCCGCCGCTCCTCCGCCCAAGCCGCCGCCGGTTCTTGCTCGAGCTACCGCCGGTCCTTCGCCGCCGTTCCTCCGCCCGTTCAGCCGCCGTCCGCCGCCCTACGAAGCTCGGTTAGTGCTGGAAAAACCAGCAAGAACCAGCTCCTTCCAAGCTTGTTTTGGCCCCCTATTAGTCCTCATTTGGTGTTGATCCGTGTAGGTTTGTCGTCGGCGTCGTCGTGCTCTTCGCCGGAGACTCGTCGGAAAGCGATTCCGGTGAGTTTACCTCACTAAACTCCGATTAACGGGTTAATCATGCCTTAAGTGTGTTTAGTTTAGGTTGATTGAGATTAGGTTGTTAGATTAGTTTATTAAATATGGATTAGATTAAGTGGTTTTAATTAAAGTAAAGCATGTTTAAATTAAGGGTTAAGTGGGTTTATTTTAAAATAAACCTTGATGTGACTTAAAGGGATTTATTTAGGATTTAAATAAATGTTTCGGAATTTTGGATTATTTTAATAATAAATCATATTCCGAAAATCATTAAAATATTATTTATAAAATAAAAAAAAATAAAATAACTCGAAAAATTATTTTTGGCCCTAATTGCTTAGAATTTCGTGCCGGGTCGTCGCTGTATACTTAGAATTTGAAATTGATGAGCGGTTAATGCAAATTGAGTGTTGATTGAGGAAAATATGGATTTTAATTAGAAAATCTCAAATGTCGGGTTTGATATTGAAATTGAGTTATTAAAGATTAATGTTGCAATTGAAATATGTGAATGACGTGTGGCGTGCTTTAATTTGATTATGAATGGTGTTATGATAATTGTGAGAAATTGTTTGGAGCTATTAAGTGGGAATTGCCCTTATATGGGATGCCCACGCGGTGGATGCGGGTCGCAGTCGATTCTGGACCCATGCTCCTTCGGGAACGCCGTTGATGTACTGACGAAGCCGCGCTCCAAGGGGGGAGGCGATGCCTGGCTTTATGTCAGTAGATAGCCGAACTGCGAGTAGGTTATGCCCTTGTGTGGCGCCGATGAATGATGAATTGAGATGCTTGCTGTGAATTTGAAATTAAATGAATTGGATTGCATTCCGATAGTTCACGTGCGTATTATAATTTGTACTTGAGTGCTATGAATTGTACTAATTTGCAGGAAGGCTAGAAGGCGAGGTAAGTCTTCTGTACTACGTGACTAGACCACTATGGGGCGTATTTTCTTTCTAATAGGGGTTTAGGAGGGGTGAACTTGCTGAGACAAAGTCTCATCCCAGTTTAGGGAAAAATATTACAGGACCGTAGATGGCGAGACCCCCGGAGATGAGCGGCCTGCCGACAGTGATTGACCAGACGACTGAGAGTGCCCCTGATCCTGGAAGTCCCTGGGTTTATCAGTTGGCTAGGACCCTCATTTGGGTCGAGGTGAGTGTGGAGAGTAGAGTATCTTATATGTTTAAGGCTTGGTTTCGTACCGGAGCAGATGGTGTTAGGATTGGCGGAGGAACGGCGGCGAAGGACCGGCGGTAGCTCGAGCAAGAACCGGCGGCGGCTTGGGCGGAGGAGCGGCGGCTGGTTTGGGGCGACGAGGGCGCGGGACTCGTGGCTTGGAGCTGCGACGTCGAGGCTTCGCGGCGGAGACGGAGGCACGGCGGCTCGCGCACGGGACGGCGGCCACGCACGCACGACGACGGCGACGAGCGACGAACGGCGACGACGTGCGGGCGAGCGGCGGGGGCGGACGAGCTTGCGAATCCGCTGGTTTCTCCTCCTCCCCCTCTTCTCTCTCCTCCAAGGTTGAAGATGATGGGGACAAGGGGGAAGTGACATCCCACCTTTTCAAGACCTCATCCCCACCCTCCACTTGTCCAAATCTCCTTCTCTTGGCCCAACTACCATGACATCACTCTATGTCATCTTCCACTAACTCATTTCCTCTACAACTTATTTCAATGGGTCCAATTTTACTTTCCGCCGGGGTCCAAGTCCTTGCACATTCCCTCACTTCAATTTCCATCAATCCTCATCTAATTGAGTCCAAATTAAAGTTCACAAATTAATCCAATGTTCCTAATAAGTTTTGTGACATACCGTGCCTTCCAATTTCAGAATTCAATAAAAAATTCACGGTTAATTTCCATTTGGCACAATACTAGCGCATTCTAATCTACCGAGTAGCGTTTACAAATTTTTATGCATTCGACTTGCGGTTGATCATTTCAAGCCACAACTTTCGGTTGTCGGGGGAAATCTCAAGGTTTCAAATACGGGCACAGGGTACACAATCGTTAGAAAAGTTGGCCCAGTGTCGGTCGGTAAGAATTGTGCGATCCGGTGGAATCACCCACACCTGATCACATGCCTCTGTCGAGCCAACCTATTTCCGATCTCTAATCGATTTTTATTTGTGCCGTAATGACCCTTGCAGATTATCTCGGTCGAAAGGTCGCTTATTAATCAAATTCTCGAGTCTTATGCATTAGAATTTCATAACGGCTCCGCCGGATAGATTAGATTTCACATGAGTGGCCGACTCAAGGAAATGGACTATATGCGTGCCAACGAAATGCCCGTCTAAATTTATTGAAATTAAAATTGGAAAAATCGGGTTGTCACAAAAGAAGAATATGGATTTGGCACATGGAACTAGATGCAACTCCCTAATTTTGAAAACATATGCTTTGTTAATAAATTCCTGCTTCTCCAATGCCAGAATGTCTCGCCCACTTTGATTGCATCGGATTGCGTAGCCCTAGGATACAGATGTGGTCCACGAGAGTCACCGATCCTAATAAATCGGTTGTTACAGAACTCACTTGCTCTTCAGAAATGTTTCACCTCAGGCTCATATTTGATCATGATCTCATGTAGTTCCTTGCCACCTCTACTTCTCCAAGAGCAATCACAAGCGGAATGTCAAAAAGACATAAATATTCTAGGATCTTCAAGAGAAAAGGAGATAGAACCAATTCATCTATACACAATTGAAGAGAAGGGTATTTAAACCCAAACAAAATGCGCAGGAAAGTAAATAATCTAAAGTAATAAGGAAATCAACTATTTTATAAAATAAAGAAATATTAAATAATCTCCCCAATATCAGATGATATCTTTAAAAGTATTCTCTAATAGAGAATTCTTTACCATCCAGAAAATATACATCAGCACAAGGCATGCTTCACTCCCATAAATAAAATAAAAAAGTTGCGGGTCCCCTTGGCAATTACGAGCTCAGATCTCATCCCAAGTCAACCACTTTTCGTTGGGGGGGGGGGGTAGCTAATAAAGACGGTGCCGGCCTTAATTAGGCCGCAGTTTTAGTGCTTATACGGCTTTAACTTCAGATTAACAAAATGGCGAAGCAAGTTCAAGGTCAAATGACGAAATTTTGTTCTCTGTACACGGTCTTATTTTCAATACAAGATAAATAATTCTTTTTTAGGTAACCCCATATGCCTACTTATATTGGAGTACTAAGTGCCCTACAATAGTCGAATTAGATTAAGCTCGAAAGAAATGAAACCATTGTCCACCTTCCAGAAGTTCTCATGGCCGTGGACACGAGCTAATAAAAGACGGTGCCGGCCTTAATTAGGCCGCAGTTTTAGTGCTTATACGGCTTTAACTTCAGATTAACAAAATGGCGAAGCTAGTTCAAGGTCAAATGACGAAATTTTGTTCTCTGTACACGGTCTTATTTTCAATACAAGATAAATAATTCTTTTTTAGGTAACCCCATATGCCTACTTATATTGGAGTACTAAGTGCCCTACAATAGTCAAATTAGATTAAGCTCGAAAGAAATGAAACCATTGTCCACCTTCCAGAAGTTCTCATGGCCGTGGACACGAGCATGGCTACAGTAAACAGCATTTTTTTAAAAATTATTAATATGATATGTTATCGTATTGTTAGACTGATATAAAATCTCATAATTTGTTGTTCTTCCCATCTTTTCCCACTTTATACAGCAGGTATTTCCCAATGCTTTGATTAGCTGGGCTTCATCCAGTGACCACAACTTGAGCTCTGAAAAAAGTATCATAGCGTCAAGGCAATTGCCATCACAGTGTTTGTAGGAAAAATAGCATTGTCGGCGTAAGGATTGGTTTATCAAATTGATTTGTGCAGTTGTATAAGGCCGTTTGATACTACGCTATGACAAAATATGACCAAATTAAATTAAAATTATCATCTAATGTGTCTTGTAATGTTGTTAGGAGTGTCGAGGGGTAATTAGTTGCTAATGTCATCCTCTATTGACTGTGACGATTTTAATCTGATTATATCGAGAAATTATAGAATCACACAGGCCATTGCAAAATTTCTATAACAAAAGATTAGAAACGCTTCATTTCATACGGCAAGAGGGGTAGGGGCATGAATGAGATGAAGGTACTATCGTATACCAATATACAATTTGTATAGGTGCATGTAGCATTTGAATTAAATGATACAACAGATATTACATCCACACTCGAGTTACTCAAATACTCTCAATATTTACCAATCTCCAATTACGCCTAATAACTCACATGTGTTTAGCCCCACAATTCCTTACGAAATAATCTCTTAATCTTACAAAAGAATTCGTAAATCTCACCAAGCTTTAATGAGAATGAAGGGCTTGGTCTACTAATTTATTCTCATACATACAAACTTTATTAATAATGACTTTCAAAAGTCACAGACCTTTATAATTCCATAATTACCCAATGTAATCGGATAGGAATCGCCATAGTTGATAGAGGACAACATTAGCAACTAACTAGCCCCCGACTCTCCCAACGACATCACAAAATACTTTAAATGGTAATTTTATTTAACTTGGTCCTATTTCACTATCGCATGGTAGCAAACGGGGGTATAAAACTGCACAAACCAATTTCATCAGCCAATCTTTACATCGGCAATGCTACTATTCCTACTGACGCGATGATGATGATGATTGCCTTGTCACATTTCTTTTAAGTGGGTAGAGATGGAGAGGATTAGCATAGCCCACGGCAGGTCATCTCCTTTTCCATTGATGATTGCCTAGTCATGTTCGATATAATACAATTGTTTCTCTCAAGTTGTCGTAGCCACATTTGCGGCCAAGTGCTCCGCGAGCTAATCCATTAATTTAAACCCATTTCTTTTAAAATACTCCGACAACGCCGCCCATGATTGAAAATTTCTACACGGTTAAAATCGAACTTACGAAGTTACAAAGGAAAAAAGTCGTACGTCTGAACGTCCTTCCCTTCGGTCAAACCACGACGATTAACAACTTCGATGATATCCTCTCATGTCCCCTCGATGCCTATATATATGCATGCAAATAACATACTCATCTCATTCTCATCGCAAACACAACACGAAGGTGACACGACTTCACCTCACAGCACATTCATATCAAATCTTTAAGTAACGACATGTCTTCGGCCCGCTTTGTCTGGCTCTCGCTCTGTTCCGCCCTCCTCCTCCGGGCCACCCTCGGCGCCGACCCTCTCTTCCACTTCTGCTCCACCCCCGAGGACTTCACCGCGGGCAGCCCGTACGAATCCAACCTCAACAAGCTTACCAGCTTCCTCTACACCAAGACCCCTTCCTCGGGCTTCGGCCCTGGCTCCATCGGTCAATACCCAGACCAGCCCTATGGCCTCACGCTGTGCCGGGGTGACACATCGCCATCGGACTGCATGGCCTGCGTGGCAGACGCTGTCGCCGAGATCCGCCGCTGCTGCCCTCGCAACAAGGGGGCGATAATCTGGTATGACAACTGCATGTTCAAGTACCTTGACACTAACTTCTTCGGCCAGATCGACAATGCCAACAAGTTTTACATGTGGAACCCGAAAAACGTGAATGACCCGGAGGCGTTCAACGGTAAGGTAAGGGGGCTGCTGACCGGGCTGGTCGAGGAGGCTTACACGGTGCCAAAGCTGTACGCGACTGGAGAGATGGGACTGGAGGAGAAGTCGAAGCTGTACGGACTGGTGCAGTGCACAAGGGATCTGTCGGCGACCGAGTGCAAGGAGTGTCTCGAGGGCGCAATCGGCGAGCTTCCGAGCGACGGGAAGGAAGGTGGGCGAGTGGTTGGCGGGAGCTGCAACTTCCGATACGAGATTTACCCTTTTGTCAATGTTTAAGAGTCCTCGCTCAAGGACCTAAATAAGCTAGGGTGTTCCTAGTGTAATACATGGTAAATAAAGTGAAGGTGAGTTTGGGAATTTACCTAAGACTCTTTTATCATTCGAATGGTTTATATAGCTGTAAATAAAAATTTGATGTCTTCATCAATATGTCATGAATAATTTCTTACATAAATGTTCTTGCTATGTTTTAAGTTAGCGTAACTGGGGCTATCCGCGAGTCTATATTTTGCAGTTGTGGTAACATAGAAATTACAGTTCTTGTGTATATATGATGATAATCTGACCATCCACAAGTTGATACGTAAAATTTTTTAGTCTACAACGCCATTTTGCCAATATTTTGTATGTGGAAATGTTTCCGGAATGGTTGGTGCAGAACCTATTATTATTCTGGAAATACATTTCCCGTTCGTGACCATTCAATACCCTAGGTAAAGAGAATTTCCATGGTTGTGTTCAATTATTGATATATCCAATCATATCCTCTCTCTCTCTCTCTCTCTCTCTCTCTTTTTTGGAAATGTATTACTATGACTCGAATGTTTACTTTTAAAATGCCAAACAAATAAGTTACATGCATCGCGCAATTTTTTAAGTCTTTTGTATAGAATAAGTAAAGCCTAGTAGAGTTGATCTCTTCTACACGGTCGCCAACTGTAAGAAGATGAAGAAAAAGTAAAAGGAATTGAAGAACTAGAGAATGGAGAGAAGATTTTTGTATATTCTATTGTCTTCAATGAATTGTATTGATGTACATCCTCTGCAATTATACTACAAGAGTATGAATAAACAAGGAAATCAAATATCCTATGAATCAATCTATTCTAGATTTAATTCTAATTGATCTGTACAAATCGGATTAGAATCAATTAAATATCAATTAAATATTCTGTCAAGCTACATATCTTTCAACATTCCCTCTCAAGTTGGTGGCTTGTATATGTCTAAGACACTAAGTGTCACGCCTCGAACCCCGAGCGCGCGCACATCCCACTACGGTTGATCACAACTATGCGACATCCCAGGATACGCTGCCGACCCATTCATTTAATTACACATGCGGAAGCGAAACAAATCCCCTAACAACATTTAAATTGGGATAAAAAAGCAGGCAATCAATCACAATACCAAACACTCAATTTCTAACACATAGGTTTAAATACGACTCTGGACTATCTCCAAAATAGACCAGTTCGACAAAAAGGGGAACCATCCTAAGACCAACTAGCAGGACACGTTCATCGATACTTCAATCTCCACATTTCCAGACTTGGGGCTTCGGGTCCTCCACGACCGCCATCTAGGGACCTGAAATTTTAATCCCACAACCGGGATGAGACGATGTCTCAGCAAGTTCAACCCCCTAAACCCCTATTAGAAAGAAAATACGCCTCAAGGTGGCCTAGCCACATCACACAGAGAACTTACCTCGCCTCAGTTCCTTCCTGTAGGTTAGCACAATTCAAATCACCTAATCACATATAGTAATAGGAACTCAAACAATTGGAACGCCATCACTTTCATATAATCACAATCGCACTTAGCACGTATTCCAATTATTATTCACTGCCACACAAGGGCATAGCCTACTCGCTGTTCGGCTATCTACTGGCATATAACCGGCATCGCCTCCCCCATGGAGCGCGGCCACAAGACGTCGACGGCATTCCCGAAGGAGCATGGGCCCAAAATCTCTCGACCCGCAACCACCGCGTGGGCATCCCATATAGGGGCAAGTCCGCTCAACAGCCCAGACGATTCCTCTTAATTATCACACAAAACAAATCATACTTGGCCCGGACACTTTGCATTTAGCTCAACGCTTTCACTTAAAATAGTGATCCCTACCATTTTTCTTCATATTAAAAATACTCCATAAATTACTCACATGTGTGGGGACACGCTAATTTCGAATCAAAAAGCTAATATCTCACTTTTTCAAACCCCACTATTAATATAATCATTAAAATCCAATTTTTGCATCAAAACCCGACATTTAGGTTTTTATGAATAAAATCCTTATTTATCTCAATCAACACTCAATTTGCCACAATCAATCATCAAATTCAAATTCTAAATACACAAAGAGATCTAAGACGAAATTATGAGAATTTAGGGTCCCAAAATAATTTTTCAGATTATTAAATAATTAAATTTATTCCAAAAATTAATTAAATAATAATATTCATATTTTTCACAATCCACATTCAATTTATAATATCCGACCATCAATTTCAAAATCCGAATACACAGCAGTGACCTAACGAAATTACGAGAATTTAGGTCCCGACAAAATTTTCGGAATTTAATAAATAATTAAATTTATTCCGAAAATTAATTAAATAATAATATTTTAATAATTTCGAATAATAATATATTATTAAATTATTAAATAATTTCGAAATATTTAAATAAATCAAAAGTAAATTCATTTATGTCACATCAAGGCTTATATTAATATAAACCTTCATTTAGCCTTAAATTAAACTCACTTTAAGCTAATTAAACACATTAATATAATCCACACTTAAATAAATTAAACTAACCACCTAATCACAATTAACATAAACTAAGCACACCAAAAGCATAATTAACCCTCTAAGCGAGGTTTAGTGAGTTAAACTCACTGGATTAGCGAGCCGAGAGGACCAAAACAACGGGGACGACGCGAGGATCGACTTTCCTCAAAGCGGGCCGAGCATTCGGGCTCGGGAAGGCGGCCAAAACGGGCCAAACGTCCGCTGCATACCCATTTTTCCAACTCTCTGTCCATTGCTGTTTGGGGCCGAGAAAGGGCTGATCTGGAGCCGGTTGAGGTGCACAAGGGCCAAGATGGACGGAGGAGACCAAACCGGACCTAGGCGGGGCTTCACGGTGGCCGGAGGTGGGCTGGACGGCTCCGGCGAAGCTTCCTCAGATCTGGAATGGTTGTTGGAACAGAGGAGAAGAACCAGCGACTTGGCTTGCTGGAAACGGGCAAAGCGGGGCTTCGACGGTCCAGGCGATGGTTCCGGCTGTTGTATGGCCGCGAGATGGCCTTCGGCGAGCTCCACGATGGCCTGAGGAGGCTAGACAACGACCCTGGACGAGCGGACAGAGGCGGATTAGCGCGCGAGCAAGACAGCAGCAGCTCGCCTCGGTTGGCTTCCACGGGTGAGCGACGGCGAGGACGGCGGGCAAACGGTGCACAACGGCGGTTCGACTGGACTGCTGGCTGCTCCAGCGTCTTCCCAGATCTGCTGGGACACGAGCAGCAACCGGAGATGGAGAAGAGAGGGCTTCGACTACGGCTGAAGAGGGAGAGGGAGACGGTTGCGTGCGGGACTACGACGACGTGCAGCGGCGGCGACCGGCGACGGGCGAAGCTGCTCTGGTTCGCTGGTCTTCAACTTCTTCGGTTTGCTGGGGTCTTCGAAGTGAAGAAGATGGAGAGAAGCAAAACCAGTCACACGGTAGGGAGAGGGAGGAGAGAGGCAACGAAAGAGAGAGGGGGGGAGAGAGAAGGAAGATGGGACCACTTTTCTCCCTCTCTCTCTCATGGCCCACCATGACCTCATGGATGATGTCACCTTCCACTATCTCCCACAACCTCATTCCAATGGGTTCAATTTCATTTTCCGCATGCGATAAAATTCTGTGACACTTAATTCAATCAATTCACAATTAATTCCATCCAATCGCTCAATTAAATTAACCCAAGTGTCCTCGACCTTCTCATGACATTTCCCCATCAAATGACCCAACTTGCATCCCGAAGATTCGATTAAAACGGCCCTCTGACAATCCCGAACATAAACGGCTTTACTTTGCTTTTTTGCCAAAAATCTCGATTTGTAGAAAAATCTTCTGGAGATGAGTCGACATTCTTAAAATGAATTGTGACTTGACAGAACTTCCAATTTCGTAATCGGGTTCAATTTCACTCTTAAATTGATCTGGCCGATTTTAGCGTCGTCCTAATCTACCGGGTAGCTTTTAGGAATTTTCTGTGCAATTGACCTATGGTTGATTATTTTCAAGCCACAAAGTGCATCTTCGATACCTTGGCGACTTTCGATTATCGTAGAAATCTCGAGGTTTCGATTACGAACACAAGGTACCCAAAACGACAGAAAAATCGGTCTAGTGCCGGTCGACGAGGATATTGTGATCAGGTGGAATCACCCACTCTCTAATCACATATCTCAGTCGAATCGACCTATTACTTATCTCTGTTCGATTCTGACAGTGTCGTAATGATCCTTGCAGATTAATACGGTCGAGTAGCCGATTCATGGTCGAATTCTCAAGTCTATTGCGTTTAGATTCCTTAACGGCTTCACCTGATAGACTAGTTATCTCGTGAGTAGCCAACTCAGAGAAGAAAGTTATAAACGCAAAGATGAAATGTCCGACTTATTTAATTGAAACCAGAATTGGAAAATCGGGATGTCACACTAAGCTTGTTCACAAGATATGTGTACTGTCTTTGACATAGAGGTTTGTTGAAAATGTCTGCAGGCTATTCAATTGTCCCAATTCCTCTTGCTTCAATGACTCCTTCTAAGATCTTGTCTTATGTAAAGTGACAATTTACCTCGATATGCTTGGTTCTCTCATGCACTATAGGGTTTGCTGCAAGTTTAAGAGCTGCATCATTGTCGTAGAATAGCTTTGTTGCCCCTTGTACCTATATTCCAAGATCCTTAAGAAGACCCCGAATCCATACTATTTGACAAGTATTTTTGGCCATAGCTCGATACTCTGCTTCAGCTGAAGATAGAGAAACAGTAGGCTGTTTTTTTGTCTTCCAGGAGAGTAAAGAATCTCCTAACTTGATGCAATATCCAGTAACAGATCTTTGACTCATGGGACAAGTTGCATAGTCTACATCACAATATGTTGTCATCTCCATGTTGCATCTTCTGGATAATAGTATTCCAAGACTTGGACACTTCTTCAGATACTTCACGACTTTAAATGCAGCATTCAGATGTGACTGCTTTGGACTGTGCATAAACTGACTAAGAGTCTGCATTGCATAAGAGATGTCAGGTCTAGTCATTCTCAGTTATGAGCTTTCCGACAAGCCTTTGGTAGCTTGAAGGATCATCCAAAACGAAGTCATCTTCTTGAGAAGTTCCCTTATCATAATCTGCGGTGGTCAATTTCGTGTTCTGTTCAATGGGAATAACAGTTGGTTTGCAACCTGATAAACCTATTTCTGAAATAATCTCCAATATGAATTTTCGTTGATTGAGCGAAATCTCTTGTTCAGAACGGGCAATTTCAATGCCAAGAAAGTACTTAGGTGCTCCTAAGTCTTTAATATGAAAAATTGCATGCATATACTTCTTAAAATCTCCTATGGCAGCTTCATCATTTCCCGTAATGAGAATATTATCAACATATATCATCAGATAAATAGATGACATACCTTCAGTTCGTGTGAATAAGGCATAATCATGTCGGGACTGTTGGAACCCTGTTGTTGTAAGAGCGTTTGTAAACTTCACGTACCATTACCTGGAGGCTTGTTTCAACCCATAAAGGGATTTTCGGAGACAACATACTTTCTTCTCCTCCTGTCTCCGTAATCCCTGAGGAACGTCCATATATATCTCTTCATCTAAATCTCCATGAAGAAAGGCATTATGAACGTCCATCTGGTGTAAAGACCAGTCACGAATAGCTGCAACTATAAAAAAAAAGAACGTACGGTGACGTCTTTGGTGACATGTGAGAATGTTTCTTGATAATCGAATCCTTCTCGCTAAGTGAAGCCTTTAGCAACCAATTGTGCCTTGAATCTTTCAACGGAGCCATTAGCTCGATATTTTATCTTGTACACCCATTTATAGCCAATCGATTTACAATTTGGCGGCAACGTGACAAGATCCCAGGTCTTATTATCAATCAAGGCCTGTAATTCTGCTTCCATGGCCTTCTGCCATCTTGGATCAGCAAATGCCTCATTGTAACTGGTAGGTTCCTTATCCTCTGACAATCTACTTATACAGCACCTATGTTCTGATGATAAATTATTGAATGAAACATAGGATGAAACTAGATATTTGATACCTGGGGAGTCGAGAGTAGCACATGCATAATCTTTGGTCCAAGTAGGAGGTTGTGTAGCTCGACTAGAACGTCGTGGAGGATCTACTCTCGGAGGTGAAGATGTTGATTCCCCAGCTGATGTAGGAAAGGTTTCTTCAACTTCTTCATTAGCAGAAGAATTTGCAAGTGAATTCCTTGATACATTTGCAAGAACTTGATTCTCATCAGAAATCGGTCCTACTATTGAGGGATTCATCTGTACATAATGATCATGAGTAGATACTGCTAATGGTATATAATTAAGATCTTGATATGTTGTATCATTTGTTATAGGCCGACGGGGAATGCTTGGAGTATCGGATTCTTCATTGGAGAGTGTTTTTTCATTGAAAGGAAAGACATTTTCGTGAAATAAAACATCTCTACTTACAAAGAATTCTTTTGTAGATAGCTCCAGGACTCTGTATCCCTTTTGTAGATTAGGGTACTCTATGAAGACATAGCAACGTGCACGAGGATCTAGTTTGTCTCGAGAGCCCACTATAGCTGAATAACAAAGACACTCGAAGACTTTGAGGTGTGTCCGCTTTGGTGCCTTGCCAAATAATACTTCAAAGGGTGTTTTCCCATTTAAGACCCGAGTAGGCATTCCGTTGATAAGATAGGCCGTTGTAAGAATGCATTCTCCCCAATACTCATCTGGAATTGCTGCTTCCAGAAGATGCCTGTGTTTACGCTCAACCACCCCATTCTGTTGTGGTGTATATACAAGAACTTTCATGTTGAATCCCATGAGATGAAAATAATGAAATGCAATCATGGCTGTAGAACTCCTTTCCGTTATCAATTTGGATCCTTTTAATGGACTTTCCGAATTGATTTTTCGAAAGAGCAATAATTGTCTTCAAATGAGAATAAGCTTGGTCCTTAGACTGCATTATAAAAATCCATGTCGCACAAGAACAATCATCTACTATGGTGAGAAAATAACGAGACCCATCATGATTTGCTGTATGATAAGGGTCCCAGATATCAACATGAATCAATGATACTATTTCATTTGCACGAGTACTCCTTAAAGGAAATGGATTGTGTGACTGTTTGGCAAGGAGGCATATGGGGCATTGTGCATAAGGAAAGAAAGTACTGTGACCCATTCTTAAGTGCATAATGAAATTCTTTTCATTGGTAGTCAAATTACACAATGATTTCTTATTGAAAGGTGTACTAGAAAAACTGAAATTACTTGGGAAATGTGTCTAGAAATAAAGGCCTTCAGAAAGACTACCCAAGCCCATCAGTCTGCCAGTCGAAGGGGCTTGAAAGAAGCATGTGTCAACATCAAAGAATACCCGTCATGAATTCTCCTTGCATACTCTTGAGACAGAAATAAGATTAAACTGAAATTCTGGGACATAAAGAACATTCTCAAGTATAATTTGAGGGCTAATCTTTATTGTTCCTTTCACATTCACATGTTTGATACTTCCATTTGGTAATTGCATGGTAACAAGAAGAATTAATTCCTCATTTAGACTGGTAAATAATCCCTTATCACAAACAATGTGATCGCTTGCACCTGAATCAATAATTCACGCCTTTCTTGAAATTGAATTAATGAGGCAATGTGAGATACCTGAGAAACTTCCTCCTTTGTTGAAGGTTTCCAATTTCTATAGAGCATGCATCAATTGTTGATATTGACCATAAGAGATAGGTTGTTCAACATTTTGGCCGGTAGGTCTAGTCACTTGATAGGCAGCTGATATTTTTTTCTCCTTTTCTCCAGGCCTTCCATGTAATTTCCAACAGCTGTCAATCATATGGTTTCATATGGTTAGAACGTTTGCAATAATCGCAAAATATTTTACCATTTTCCTTAAAATTTGGTCAGAAATTCTTTGACAACATGGCAAGAATCTAGCCGTCCACTCCTTTACTCGCGGAATCATATCCACCGTCGGATTCATTTGTGCCTTCAAGCACAAGAAGACCATCCGATTCGCGCACACGATCTAGCCCGTCCGATCTGCACATTGAATCTCGGCCATTGATGCCGTTCGTTTTAAAGGAGCGTGCAACGTCTCCTCCTCCGAACCCTAATCCGCCTCTTCTCTCTCGATTGAGGGTTTTTGTGGATCCCTCTCTCCGTTCGTCGCGGGCTGCGAGAGCGATGCTGTTGCCGTTCCTTGCATGCTCCGGCGACAAGAGACGTTGGCTCTCCTCCTGCATAGCTAACTGGTAGATTTGTCCAATCGGAGGAACAGGGTCCATGGCCAGGATCTGTGAGAGAAAGGTAATGTAATTTTCGTTCAAAATCAGTAAAAAATGCGTAGCCTTTTCCCTCTCTTTGATGGAACGATACTGTTTTAATGTCGATTCTGGCCCCTCGAGCTTTTCCTCGATGGCTTGCAGTTCGTTCCATAAAGACGATAGCTTGTTGAAACAAGCTTTGACCGTCATATTCCTCTATTTTAAATTGCTCAATTCCTGCATGAGGGAAACTTTTTTGGCATGGTCGAGTTTGCCGTACATTTCTTTGATATTCTCCCACATCCTTTGAGTGTCTTCTATGGGTGGAAGTCTGGTTGTGACTTCTGGAGAGATGCAATTGCCGATCCAGGTTTGGACAAGCTGATTGCATTTCCTCTGGTGTCATGCCAGGCACTCGACTGAAGGAACAATGATGGTTCCATCGAGGAATCCATCTTTGTCCTTAGTCACCAGCGCGTGTCAGAATTCCTGCGACCACTTGGAGTAGTTTTCGTGCCCGTTAAGTTGCTGGCTGATTAACTTTGGTTTAGGTTCGTCGACGGTGGAAACGAACAAGGGGTTGCCGGATTCTAGCCGTCTGATGAAGATTGATCCTGGAAATGGCAAAAATCCGGGTGAGAAACCCGGGTAGGGATTCGTTCCCATACCTGAATTCGAACCGGTTCCATAACCCGCATTGAAATTGGTCGGGTATGGATTTCCTCCATTGCCCGAACCGTTGCACCCATCTAGTTGCCCCGCATTTGCTCCACCCGACCCGTTGGTCATGCTTGCCCGCTTGCGGTTGGTGGGCTGCCGTCAGGTTGGCCAGAGGCCCATGTCCCTTGAAAAACTAGCGATGATGCATTCTGGTTAGGCCCAAACAGCCACGGATTCGGCTGCATTTGAAACAGTGGCCACTGGTAAGGATGGCTCACTATTGGTTGGCCCGGAATGGGCTGAACCGAGTAGGGTTGCCCTAGAATTGACTAAGGCAAATGATTACAATTTTCTTGAGTTTGAACAGGTTGTTCGTGAGGTCTGGCGACATCGATAGAGGAGACAGTGTCCCGGCTTTCTATGATTTGCGCGGGATCTTCATGTTGCGGATGTTCACCAGAAACTGTAGGCAAATTGTTTACCATGATGAAAAAAGATTTCGACAGAAAACGATGAAGTGAAGAAGGCGGAAATAACATAATCCTCTACCGCTCTGATACCATGTAAGAAGATGAAGAAAAAGTAAAAGGGATTGAAGAACTCGAGAATGGAGAGAAGATTTTTGTATATTCTATTGTCTTCAATGAATTGTATTGATGTGCATCCTCTGCAATTATAATACAAGAGTATGAGTAAACAAGGAAATCAAATATCCTATGAATCAATCTATTCTAGATTTAATTCTAATTGATCTGTATAAATCGGATCAGAATCAATTAAATATCAATTAAATATTCTGTCAAGCTACATATCTTCCAACACCAACATTATTGAGTAAGGTTTATATTTTCATTCGATCAGGATCTTGGTGGGCACATGCTCTTACACCACCCACGTGTAATGTTAAACACATAATCCAAAAATAAGAATAAAAAGAAGTGAAGGAAAACTAGAAATCCACAATTCTTACTCCTACCCTTAGGGAGAGAGAGAGAGAGACGCGGGGGGGGGGGAGGTGGGGGCTTTGACAATCCTGACAGAGAGGTAGGGAGACGCGGGGCGGGTTGACTCGGCAGCGGCGAAGGCTTCAACGGCCGGGATGGCGGCTTCCTGAGGCTGGCAACGATGCTCGGCCAAGAACATTTGACTACATGAAAAAGAGGGATAATAACTGAAGGAGTCATAAATTGTCAATTTTGTCAATGTAAACTTGAGCCTTTACAGAAATTTTAATGTAATTCTTCCGGCCAATTATAGCCGAAAATTGCTGACGTGGCATCCAGTCAACATGAGCTATCCTTCATAGCAAGCTAATGTGGAGTTATTGGGGATCACCATGTCAGTAATATTAGACGGTAATTTCTGGAAGAGTTACATTGGAATTTCAAGTAAAAATTTAAGGTCATATTGACAAAATTAAAAAATTTAGAATCGAATTGGCATTCATATAATAAAGTTATGACTAATTTTGGTAATTTTATCCCAAAAAAGGAGAGTAGGGTGGGGGGATTTTTAGCCTTGAGAAAATCCACTCATGCAGACTCCAAATAATTATAGCGAAAACGTAAATCTATACACCCAAAGGTAGATTCGACTAGTCAAGAAAATGAATATTGTCACCACTTGACCAGCCACCTCTTGGGACTACCGAGGCTTAGTTATTTGAGTTTATAACGCATTATTCTAATATGAAAGTCTATGAAAAAAAAATATACTCACTCGTTGTGAGTTGATGTTTTGCGTCATGTATCAAAAACAATTTCGTTATGAAAAACCAATAATTACAACTAAAAATGTGCTCGTTTTATCGACCAATCTATGACATTTTATATTAATCTATAATACGATCACCAGATATGATCATATTGAGAAACAATAAGAAGAAGAAGAAAAAAAACTGTCTACCATAGTTATTCACGTGTCCACGGCCATGAGAGTCTACATCTTTCCGGGAGCGGAAATGGATTTACTTCTTTTCTCCTTATTATAATTCGACTATCATGGGCCGACGTAGCAATCCGTGACATGAGGTTCCATGCACCTTCTTGAGGATAATACCACTAAAAAGAATTGTCTCATATTGAATTATCCAAAGATATACTCGAAATTCCGAAGGGACAACTGTTGACTTTTGAACTAGTTTTCATTTCGTCATTTTGTTTTCATTATGATACCTACGTAGCAACGAAATGTGTGACCCTTCTTTCTCTTCTTCTTTTTGTAATAATTGACGAGATAAGGAGCAATTTTGCCCCATGACCGCAACTATTCTTCTGTAGCGAATTGAAATTTAATGGAAAAGTTAGTGGATGGCTGCCGTGTCTGGTCCTCGACATAGGTGGTGCGCTTTGCTGGTCCTCACCATCCGCTCGAATCAAAAGCCAATACCGAGAAAACCCCCCCTAAGAAAAAGAAGAAAAGTACAAAAATAAGAAACTTCGATTTCTAGAATTCAAGCTCAGTAATTGGTCGTGTCTCAAAAGTGGACCAAAAAAGCAAGTCAAAAACAAATCACATGCTTAGTGGTTCAAGAATAATGGCCATTAGGCCGAACCTGCGAGTCGCGGCAGCTCTCGGTCGAATCTTCACCTCAGCACTGAACTCACTTTGGCTTGACAGATTCGATCATACTACAACCAGAGCTTACATTTTTAATGTGATTTATTATGTTCACTTAATTGTTTCTTGAAATGTGTTCGATTCTTACTCAAGTAGAATATATTAGAAAATGTAAGAATCCATATTATTTAGACAGCTTTGCAAAATATGACTTTTATAAATTCATCAGCCTCTTAATATATGTGCATGTTTCACTTTTGATAACTATGTCATGCGCACCTATGTGATCCATTTGTTTATCATAACCTTCAAGTATTTGCATAGATCCTCTAAATTCAAGATCCAAAAATCTATTCACATTGTCAAGATAACTCGCTTAATATTAATTAAGATCAAGGATTGAAGCGATCGAATATCGACATATTATTGCTCTTTGAGGATGGACTCAATTGCCTTTTCCAACTTATCCAGCACTTCATTTGGTACTTCCATGATGTACAAGGAAAAACATGTTGTCTTTGGCTACTTTTTCACTTTCGGTGCCAATCAACATCGTTTATCGTCCATAAGCAGTTTGTGACGGTGTTATTGGTTGAAATATCTCTGGAGAGTTGATAAGGTTCATGCCACTCAATTGAATAGTCAAAGTCAACATTTTCAGCTCTATTATATATATGCATGCAGCATACTCTTCATATTCTCATTGCAAACACAACACGAAGGTGACACGACTTCACCTCACAGCACATTCATATCAAATCTTTAAGTAACGACATGTCTTCGGCCCGCTTTGTCTTGCTCTCGTTCTGTTCCGCCCTCCTTCTCCGGGCCAGCCTCGGCTCCGACCCTCTCTTCCACGTCTGCTCCACCCCCGAGGACTTCACCGCGGGCAGCCCGTACGAATCCAACCTCAACAAGCTTACCAGCTTCCTCTACACCAAGACCCCTTCCTCGGGCTTCGGCCCTGGCTCCATCGGTCACCCTCGGCGCTGACCCTCTCTTCCACTTCTGCTCCACCTCATGGTAAGGGGGCTACTGACCTGGCTGGTCGAGGAGGCTTACACCATGCCAAAGCTGTACGCGACTGGAGAGATGGGACTGGAGGATAAGACGAAGATGTACGGATTGGTGCAGTGCACGAGGGATCTGTCGGTGAACGAGTGCAAGGAGTGTCTGTAGGGCGCAATCGGCGATCTTCCGAGCTGTTGCGACGGAAAGGAAGGTGGGCGAGTGGTTGGCGGGAGCTGCAACTTCCGATACGAGATTTACCCTTTTCTCAATGTTCAAGAGTCCTCGCTCAAGGACCTTAGCGTGGTTTGATCATCCTCTAGCTAGGGTGTTCCTAGCGGAAATTACGGTAACTAAAGTGAAGGAGAGTGGGGAATAAATCCGACTCTTTCATTATAAGAAAGAAATTGTGTAATATTCAAGACGAGAAAATAAGATATCTCTTTCATTCCCTATCCAATGACCAAAGTTTTGAGCTCCATATGCTTTCTTGTTGCAGTCGTTTCTAATTTAACTTCCTTTCGTGCATCCCATATGTGAAATTTTAACTACTATAGTCTTGGCTGAATTTTGTGTTCTCTTGAGCTTAGTCCAGATAATCCTTTTAAGGTCAGAGCTACCTCACTTAACTTAGTCCAATTATAATGCAATTTATGTGGGCTTAATATTACTAAATGATAATGCTTCAGAGATGTGCAGATGTAATTTAATAATATTTTTATTTAGGAATCGGGATGAATCCATAATTTTTCTATGCAATGAACAAGAGATGGTTTGGAGAAACTCCAACTAGGAAAATAAATATTGCCACCACTTGGCCAACCACCTTTAACTATCATAACTAACTAGTATAGAACATCATAGTACATGGATTTATGACGTTGTAAAGGCGTTCGTTCTATATAAATGAATTTAGATTCAAAATTTCCTAAAGAACAAAATTTTAATTTACGACATTTTACTCGCCTTAACTAAAAAGCAAAATGTTCTAAAGTAATTTTTGTCTTTTACAATGTCATTTTTTTTTTTAAAATTGTAATCAAGTGCAAATGGAATTGTTTTGTGTATTTTGTGATATTTTACAATGACCAATGGTGTTTTAACTACAAGTATGCGGAAAACGTTGTAAAAGGGAGAAGTGCCAAAAAATCCTAAATCTTTTGTCTTTGTGCCGATTTAGTTCTAAATCTTTTTTTGATGTTGATTTAGTTCTAAACATTTTTACGTTGTGCCAATTAAGTCGTTTCCGGCCAATTTTGACCGGATTTTGCTCAATCGACACCGACCGGTTGATATGGCCTGATCGGCGTTGACGTGGACAAATTTTAATAATATTTTAATATTTTTTTTATTATTTTTTTATTCTCTTCTTCTTCCTCCAGCCGGCCGCCGGACCTCGACGATCGGCCAGAGGCGATGACTAGCGAGGTTGACCTCAACCTCGACCTCGCTGGCCACCTCGCCAGATCCGACAAGGGTGAGCCTTGACGCCCCGCGCGAGGCCGCCCTCATGAGGAGGCGGCCTTGAGTCGATGAGGTGGTTGTGCTGCACCGCAAGCTTGCCCTGCTACATCTAGGTCCCGTCGAAAAGCACCATCTGGAACCTCTGCCGCTCCCTCTCCATGACGCCAGCGTCGCCTGGGTTTTGGTTCTGGTTGCTGGGGGTCTTCATCATCTTCATGTCCACCACCTGCACGATTGGCTTCACCTTGCTCTCCTTGACGAGCTCACACTCGTAAATCTTCCATATCGCGCCCTCCATCAGCTTCACCGCCGCCAACATCTCTCCGAATCGGTGAGAGGGGGATGCCGTTGTTGCTAGGGTTACGGTAGAGATGGGTGAGAGGAAATTGATCGCAACGGATTGAAAATCGATAGCTCAAGTGAAGCCGCCTCCTCGCGCCGGGCTGGCGGGGCTCGCCCTTGCCGACCATGGGCAAGGCTCGACCTTGCCAAATCCAGGAGGGCGAGCCTCGCCGCCCAGGCTTTGAGGGCGGCCTCACGCTAGGCAGGCGAGCCTCACCGCCTAGCGTAAGGCTGCCCTCGCGGGCACTAGCAAGGTGCCTGGCGAGGTCAAGGTCGAGGTCAACCTCACCTGCCGTCGCCTCTGGCCGGTCGCCGAGGTCTGGCGACCGGCTAGAGGAAGAAGAAGAGAATAAAAAAATAAAAAGAAAACAGTAAAAAAAGAAAAAAGAAAAAAGAAAAAAATATATTAAAATATTTTTAAAAGTTGTCCACGTCGCGCGTTAAGGCCACGTCACCCGGCGGCCGTCCAATCAAGAAAATCTGGCCAAAATTGGCTAGAAAGAACTGAATTTGCACAACTTAAAAGGTTTAGGACTAAATTGGCACTAAAAAAATGTTTAGGACTAAATCAGCACAAAGACAATATGTTTAGGACTTTTTTGGCACTTTTCCCCATTGTAAAATGTAAGATCTTATAATTTATGGTGTCATGACATTTTAGAATACAATTTTTTTTAATTGAATGAGGCCTCGCTGATTTTCATAACTATACTACAGCGTTATAAAACAAAAATAATAGATTTATAGTACAATCAAAATCACATTCTATAATTTCAAAAACTCTTCCAGTTGCCCACTCTTTGAAAAAGTTTCTTGCGTTCATAATTGCAAAGTCCTTATTCCAAACCTATAAGCCGTAGATGACCCCTCTTAAATTATGGATGAGACAAAGGGCTTTGGTTGATTCAGCAAGTTGCTGATTCGCATGTCTTTGAAAGTGCAAGATACTCTCTCCGACAGAACTACTATTTTCAATAAGGCAAAATGACGCAAATAATTTACATACGTTCTTGTTGGAAATTCAAAAACGTTTGAGTATTTCATTACTGGGTGATTTGTTGCCAGAGGTGAGATAGATAATTCTTCGTAGCATAGATAATTGGCCAAGTCACAACAAGATCAGAAGAAAATTGAGATAATCAGCGACGCTGACTAAGAGGACGCTGGAAACGCGTGTGATTACCCAACACCACCAATTCTCTAGAATTTTAAAATTCTGTTTTGCCCAGTAAACGCAATTTAGCAGTCAAATGAATGTCATCTGCTATTGTCTTAGGGGATGTTATCATGCTCTGCGAATCGGTCATCAGTAAAATTATAAATTTGTTACATTATCTTATGTGCTGATGTTGGAAATCGCTGTATTAAGCAAAAATAAATAATTACACAAGAAATATATTCGTTTCTATTAAAATACTGTGGATCACTTATATACGTGGTTTATGTGCTTTTGATGTACATGCATATCTCTTTCTACCTATGTGCTTAAATTTTTGACGTGAACTTTCTAATATGGTATTACACTTAGTTTCTACTCCAATTTTATGGTATTAGACTCATTTCTATTAAAATATTGCGAGTCACTTGTTTGCATGATTTACATACTCGTAGGCTACGTTGATCGTCTAGATTTCTAATATGGATAAAACTGGATGTAATAAGATATGAAATTCAAGGATTTTGTTATATCCTATCCATTGTTTGATAATTGCAATAATAAAGTTGTGTGTATTCACATTATATCATATATATTGTTTGGTATAAACGATATATAATTATAAATGAACAAATTTTTTTACAAATAGAGATGGTAAAAATATCTCGCGACACTTTTGCTTGCTTTATTTTTATTTGCTTATTTTGTTTTATTTTTCTCTCATTTTATAGTTTATTTATTTGTTTATTTCTTCCCCTTCCAACATTATCTAATAAAATTTTATTAAATATTGAATTGTATTAATATACAAAATACTAAAATACCTAAAATATTTCATAAAAATAAATACAAATTTATATTTACATATTTTAATTTAATTAATAAGATAGCATTAAATTCGAATGTAATGTGTAAATAACACTAAGAATTAGCATAGCCACGGCAGCTCATCTCCTTTTCCGTTGATGATTGCCTAGTCATGTTTAGCATACTTTGATGGAGTCATTAGCCCTAAAGCGGACCTACATCTTCCTGTATAATTTACCCTTTTAATGCCTATTGAAGGTTCCTGCGTCAACTTAGTTACACAAGTGAGAACAATTTCTTGCGAAAATGGACCTTCTCTCCCCCAAAATGAATCCGATACATAAGACTACTTCACGAGCCATCTTTGGTTCAATATAATACGATAGTTTCTCAAGTTGTCGTAGCCCACATTTGCGGCCGAGTAATCCGCGAGCTAATCCATCAATTTAAACCCATCTCTTTTAAAAACTCCGACGCCGCCCATGATTGAAGACTTCTACACGGTAAAAATCGAACATGTGAAGCTGCGAAAGAAAAGTCGTACGTCTGAAAGTCCTTCCCCTTGGTCAAACCACGACAATTTCCACCTTCGAAGATGTCCTCTCATATCCCCTCACCGCCTATATATATGTATGGAAATAACATCCTCTTCTCATTTTCATCGCAACACAACACGAAGGTGACACGACTTCGCCTCACGGCACATTCATATCAAATCTTTAAGTAACGACATGTCTTCAGCCCGCTTTGTCTTGCTCTCGCTCTGTTCCGCCCTCCTCCTCCAGGTCACCCTCGGCGCCGACCCTCTCTCCCACTTCTGCTCCTCCTCCGAGAACTTCACCGCAGGTAGCCCGTACGAATCCAACCTCAACAAGCTCACCAGCTTCCTCTACACCAAGACCCCTTCCTCGGGCTTTGGCCTCGGCTCCATCGGCCAATACCAAGACCAGGTCTATGGCCTCGCGCTGTGCCGGGGCGACACATTGCCATTGGACTGCAAGGCCTGCGTGGCGGACGCTGGTGCCGAGATCCGCCGCCGCTGCCCTCGCAACAAGGGGGCGATAATCTGGTATGACAACTGCATGTTCAAGTACCTTGACACCGACTTCTTCGGCCGGATCGACAATGCCAACAAGTTCTACATGTGGAACGTGAACAACGTGAGCCACCCGGAGGCGTTCAACGGCAAGGTAAGGGGGCTGCTGACCGGGCTGGTCGAGGAGGCTTACACTGTGCCGAAGCTGTACGCGACCGGAGAGATGGGACTGGAGGATAAGACGAAGCTGTACGGATTGGTGCAGTGCACGAGGGATCTGTCGGCGACCGAGTGCAAGGAGTGTCTGGAGGGCGCAATCGGCGAGCTTCCGAGCTGTTGCGACGGGAAGGAAGGTGGGCGAGTGGTTGGCGGGAGCTGCAACTTTGGATACGAGATTTACCCTTTTGTCAATGTTTAAGAGTCCTCGCCCAAGGACCTAACTAAGCGTGGTTTGATTATTCCCTAGCTGGGGTGTTCCTAGTGTAATACATTGTAAATAAAGTGAAGGCGAGTTTGGGAATTTACCTGAGACTCTTTCATTATTTTAATGGTTTATTTAGGCCATTTGCAAATAGAAATTTGATGTCTTTATCAATATGTCATGATTATATATATATATGAATGAAAATCCAATCATTCACGAGTTGATACATAAAACTTTATCGTCTACAAATTATATGGCATTTTTCATCGACATTTTGCCAATGTTATGTATGGAGAAATGTTTTGGAATGGTTGGTGCAACTTTTTTTTTTTTTTTTTGGATGGTGCAGAACTTCTTATTATTGTGGAAGTACCTTTCTCGTTTGTGACCATTCAATACTCTAGGTAAAGAGAATTCCAGTGATTGTGTTCAAATATTGATATATCCAATCATATCTTGTGCTTGGCCGAATTGTCTATTCTCCTGGGTTTAGTCCAGATAATCCTATTAAGATCGTAGTTACCTCACTTAACTCAGTCCAATTATAATGTAATTTATGTGAGCTTAATACTACTAAATGGTAATGTTCCTAATGTGTAGATGTAATTTAATATTTTTGTTTGGGAGTCAAGATCGATCCATAATTTTTCTATGCAATGAATGGGGTTACCAAAAATTTGGTGTCAACAAGAGAAGTTTCGAGAAATTCCCACCAAAAAAATAAATATTGTCACCACTTGACCAACCTCTATCATAAATAACCAAGTGTAGAATGTCATGGTATATGGATTTACGACTTTGTATAGATGTTTACTATATCTAATCGAATTTAGTTTCAAAATGTCCTATAGTGCAAAATTTTAAAATTTACGACATTTTGCCCATCAAAGCTAAAAAGGAAAACATTCTATTTTTTTTTATTATCTTTTACAATGTCATTTTTTTTTAAAAATTGCAATCAAGTGCAAATGGGATTCTGGTGTATTTTATGATATTTTACAATGACCAATGGTCTGTTCACCACAGGTAAGTGGAAAACGTTGTAAAATGTAATATCTTATAATTTATGGTTTCATGACATTTTCTAATACATAAAAGTATTAATTCTTTTAATTGAATGAGGCCACCTGATTTTCATAACTATAATATATTGTCATAAAGCAAAAAACAATAGATTCTATAATACCCTAAAAATCCCGTTCTATAATTTCAAAAACTCTTCTGGTTTCCACTCTTTGAAAATGTTTCTTGGGTTCGTAATTATAGAGTCCTTGTTCCAAACCTTTAAGTTGTATGTTAACACCTAAATTTTGATGACCCTAAAAAAATAAAGTAAAAATTGCATAAGAGCAAATAACAGGAAAAGAAAGAGAAAAATCAGTTTGATTGATTATGCATAGAAGGTGGGAATTCTGACTAGCTACTCTTTTTTCAATTAGATATTCAATCTTGGTAAATGTAGAGCTGAATTTCCAGCCAAAGATCAAGAAATCAAGTGAATAGAAAGTCAAAATGGAAATCAAATCCAAAATTGGTGAGAATAATAGCCAAATTGATAAATTGAAGGGAAAGTATCGAGGAGATATACTCATTAGGTGAGCTGTTTGTAAAAATAAAAAATGAACTTGGATGCGTTTCTAGTAATGTGAGTGAAAAGAATGGAAGTGCTAATTTGCGGTGGCAAATCGGGGCTGAAATTCGATAATCCCTGCTGTCAAGGAAGCATAACTTTCTAAGGTCAGCAAAGGTTTTCGCTATAAAGAGGGCCACAGTTCGTGAGGAAAAAGAGGTGCAAGAAAGAATTCGTGCGAGGGGGAGAATTTGTGAAAAGGAAGGCGTGAGAGACAGAGTAAAAAAAAAGAAGAAAAAAGAAGACAACCCCTCTCCGTCCATTTCCAGCCAAAAAGAAAAGAAATCATTCTTTTCTCCTCTGACAAGCTATAGAGGAAAAGAAAGAAGTCAGCAACAGCAGAAGGGAAAAGTCTATTGAAAAGAGAGCAGAGAGAAAAAAATTTTGCAAAAAAAGGAGAGAGAGCGTCTTCTTCTTTGGGTGCTGTCGAGCGGCGCCTGCGCCTCCGTCCAACGCTGCGACCACGCGCTGCTGCCGTCGCTCGCCCGCGCCTCCCTCTGCCTGCGCGTCCACCCGCAGCAGCTCGCCTCCAACCCGCCTTCCGCCTTCAGCGTCCTCCGTTCCTCTGCAGCTCACCATCGTGCCTCTGCCCGTCCGCGACGCCTGCAGCACCTCCGCTCGACACTCGGCCCCTGCAACCAGCAGCCACTCCCGACGGCCCGCGCCTCTGCCCGTCGCCGAACACCGTCCCTACCCGCAGCCCGCAGCCGTCTGTTGCTGCGCTTCAGGACGCCGCACTACCACTGCTCCCCTATGCCCGAGCAGTTCCATTGACTCATTTTAAGTTGTGAACAGGACGTAAATCTAACTTGAATTATCTTAAAATTTGGGGATGTGCAATAGAATTGAAGTTATATAATCTAATATTGAGTAAGTTAGACTTTAAAATTACTTGGTGTTACTTCGTATCTTACCCAGATTATTTAAAGGGGTATCGGTTTTATAATCCTAATGGAGATACAAAAAAATTATGAAATCTCATATTGCAAAATTTTTGGAATTTGATGTAGCTGAAAAAAGTAGTTTCTCACAAACTATTGATATGATAGTATGGTGGGGATTACTGGATCACTGCCTCATCATGTGCAAACAATTATGAAGCCTCCTATGCCACGAACTCGCTTTGTTGCGGCTCAAGATCCTATTGTTGAGATAATTCTTGATGAATTTCCTCAAGCCCCTCGAATTCATAATGAGGTTGAAGTAAATACACTCAGAAGATCGATTAGAGAAAAACGTTCAGCTACACCACTAGACTATATACTCTAATTGAGAGATCATGATTATGATATTGGCCATGTTATTGATTCGGGAACTTATACGGATGCCATCTCATGTCCTCAATCAGATTTATGGCTAGATGCGATGAAAAATGAGACACAATTTATGAGACACAATAGTGTTTGGGAGCTTGTTAAATTGCTTGAAGGTTATAAACCTATCGGTTGCAAATGGGTATATAAGACTAAAATGGATTCCAAATGAAAGATTGAAAAGTTTAAAATCAAACTAGTAGCTAAAATTTTCAATCTGAAAGAGAGGTAGATAATGAAGAAATATATATATATATATTCAAAGTGAAAATGACATTAATAACTCTTTTTGATATGGAGTTATGCCAAATAAATATTGTATTTTCAAATGGACACATTGACAACAATATATATACGCAAGATTAGTGAGATGAAATTTATTTTTTTCATACTCTATGTACATGATATTTTGCTTACAAGTAATGATCTTAAGGCATCTTTTATCATTTGCACTGAGGTTCGTAAGAATTGTTCTCGCCATATATATAAGATTTATCTAAGAGAACATTTGTTGATCGTATTTTGGAAATATTCAATTTATATCACTGCAAGCCAGAAATTGCTCTTGTCATTAAAGGTGATGAATCAAATCTATTATATTATTCTTATTTAGATATTGAAAAAATCTAGTTAAATGGTGTACATTGTATCGATGCACTTAAAAGTATAACGTATGCTCAAATTTGCACTAGGCTAAATATCGTTTTTATGACGGACTTCTAGGCGAGATATCAGTCAAATCCGGACGGATCACTGGGTTGCTGCCAAAAATGTTTTAAGGTATTTAAGAAGGACAATAGATTATATGTTAATTTACAGACAAGTTCAATTCTTGCAGCTAGTAAGGTATTTATATATAAACTTTGTTAAATGTTAGGATGACATAAGATCAATAACAAAATATATATATATATATATATATATGTTAGTAGGAAGTGCATCGTTGTTTATTAATAACAACATAAATTTCAAAGGGTCTAAACACATGAAGGTCAAGTTTTGACCAATAAAGGAATTAATGTAGAATGATGACGTTGTCGTAGATCATATTCTTACAAATAATATGGTTGCATATCCACTAACTAAAGACTTACGCTCGTGTGTATTTGAGCGATATGTCATTAGCATAGGCTTAGGAGCATCTTGTGATATTATTATTTAATGGGAGTTGTGTTTTATTTTTCCTCGAATAAAATTAACATTTGTATTTGTTACAATTTAGTAACATTTTAATATATATATATATATATATATATATATATATACAAACTTTACATTCAATAAAATATTCTTTGAATGGATTATTATTATGTTGTATATATATTGATAAAAGTCTTAAGGTATTGAATAAACCTTGAGTGAAGGCTAAGGGCATCCGGTTATTAGCCTTGTACATATGTTTTGTTATACATAAAGAAATATTAATCGTAAAGACAAGGCATATGTGGATTCAATACAACCATAAAGCCTTTCTCTAGTGGCACAAGTTTTTTGTGACACTTAAGGTAAGAGAACAATGACTCTCAAATGAGATCTCTCTATGAGAGATGTTATCTATTTGCCACACTATCATATTGAATCCATATCAATAAAGTTGAGAACATTCATGATTATGGAAGGCTCTGTGTGTATACATGCAATTACCGCAATGATTCGGTGTTTAAGACTTTATGGGATATGATTGACTATTAATAATTATTTCTAGACCAAGGTCTGCACATACAGTACGATTTCAATTAATATAATTCAAGTGGGAGATGTAAGAATTTTTCTAATGTAGATTATATTAATTGATATTATAATTTACCATTTTATAGGGTTGGTCTAAAGTGAGATAGAATGTTTCTTAATCAGTCTAATATGGGTTAAGTTGAGCCTGACTTGTAATGAGAGGACCTAATTGGAAACTTTATAAATAATGCTTAAGTCTTTCTTCTAACTCTAATTCTCACAAGTATTCTTACATAAGAAGCGTTTACCTAGCATTAAAGGGTGAGAAGGTCGTTTCATTGAACTAGTGATATAGATGGTAATAGAGGAGAATAACTTACGTGTGGATCATGGCTTTTCGGTTTTTGCATCAAGAATGATGAATACTAAAACAGGCGCGTTAATCTTTCTACTCAATCATTTATGCCTTTTGTTTTGCCTATGGAGATTTTGGGGTTACATGTTTTGCATCAAACAGAAAAAGCCAAAAACCCCTTTGAGCTCTCCCCCTCTGGCTATCTTCAAGCTCAGCTAGCTCATTCACCTCTCCCTTTCTTGGCCAGCAACCCAAAAACTAGAGAACCCAGCCCTCAAGCTCTCTCCATTTTATGGTATTTCTCTTGTACGACCCCCTTCTTTCTCTCTTGCTCCCTCTCCCTTTTAAGCTTGGCCAGCGTAATAAAACATGACCGTATGTATCCCACCTCTGGCATAATAAAACAAATCATGCAATAATGAAATACTCGAATGTTTTTGAATTTCAAACATGATCGTATGTAAACTATTAATATTTTTTCCCTATTAACTATAGTAATCGTCTCGTAGAGCATATCTTGTGCTTTTAGAGACATGTGAATCAGTCACCCATTCAATCAACCAAATCCATTTATCCCATCCCTAGTTCAAGAGGCGTCATCTACAGCTTATAGGTCTGGAGCAAGGACTTTGCAATTTTGAACCCAAGAAACATTTTCAAAGAGTGGGCAACTGGAAGAGTTTTTGAAATTATAGAATGGGATTTTTAGGGTACTATAGAATCTATTGTTTTTTTTAATTATTTATGCCAATGTAGTATAGTTATGAAAATCAGCGTGATCTCATTCAATTAAAAGAACTAATACTTTTATGCATTAGAAAATGTCATGAAACCAGAATAAATTATTATAGTTTACAACGTTTTCCACTTACTTGTGGTGAACACGCCATTGGTGATTGTAAAATATCATAAAATACACAAGAATCCCATTTGCACTTGATTACAATTTTTTTTTTTTAAAAAGACATTGTAAAAGATAAAAAGAACTTTATAATGTTTTGCTTTTTAGTTTTGATGGGCAAAATATCGTAAATTTTAAAATTTTGTGTTTTAGGACATTTTGAACCTAAATTCGATTAGATATAGTAAACACCTATACAACATATACCATGACGTTTTACGCTTGGTTATTTATGATAGTGATTGGTCAAGTGTATGACAATATTTATCTTTTTGGTGAGAATTTCTCAAACTCCTCTTGTTGACACCGAGTTATTGGTGACTTCATTCATTGCATAGAAATATTATGGATTGATTTCGACTCCCAAACAAAAATATTAAATTACATCTACACATTAGGAGCATTACCATTTAGCAGTATTAAGCTCACATAAATTACATTATAATTGGACTGAGTTAAGTGAGGTAACTCTTATCTTAATAGGATTATCTGGACTAAACCCAGGAGAAGACAAAATTCGGCCAAGCAAATGATATGATTGGATATATCAATATTTGAACACAATCACCGGAATTCTCTTTACCTAGGTTATTGAATGGTCACAAACGAAAAAGGTACTTCCACAATAATGATAAGTTCTGCACCACCATCCAAAAAAAAAAAAATAAAGGTTGCACCAACCATTCCGAAAACATGTCTACATACATAACATTGGCAAAATGGCGATGGAAAATGCCATATAATTTGTAAACGATAAAGTTTTATGTATCAACTTGTGGTTGGATATTCATTATATATATATACACGCATTATAACTTCTATGTCATGACAACCACACAATATAAACTTATGAATAGTCTTAGTTATGCTAACTTAAAATATAATGATAAAATTTGTATAAGATATTAGTCATGACATATTGATGGACATCAGATATCTATTTGCAAACGGCCTATATAAACCATTAAAATAATGAAAGAGTCTCAGGTAAATTCCCAAACTCGCCTTCACTTTATTTACTATATATTACAATAGGAACACCCCAGCTAGGGAATAATCAAACCACACTTGGTTAGGTCGTTGAGCGAGGACTCTTAAACATTGACAAAAGGGTAAATCTCGTATCGGAAGTTGCAGCTCCCGCCAACCACTCGCCCACCTTCCTTCCCATCGCAACAGCTCAGAAGCTCGCCGATTGCGCCCTCGAGACACTCCTTGCACTCGGTCGCCGACAGATCCCTCGTGCACTGCACCAATCCGTACAGCTTCGTCTTATCCTCCAGTCCCATCTCTCCAGTCGCGTACAGCTTTGGCACCGTGTAAGCCTCCTCGACCAGCCCGGTCAGCAGCCCCCTTACCTTGCCGTTGAACGCCTCCGGGTCGCTCACGTTTTTCAGGTTCCACATGTAGAACTTGTTGGCATTGTCAATCTGGCCGAAGAAGCCGGTGTCAAGGTACTTGAACATGCAGTCGTCGTACCAGATTATCGCCCCCTTGTTGTGAGGACAGCGGCGGCGGATCTCAGCGCCAGCGTCCGCCATGCAGGCCTCGCAGTCTGATGGCGATGTGTCACCCAGGCACAGCGTGAGGCCATAGACCTGGTCTTGGTATTGGCCAATGGAGCCGAGGCCGAAGCCCGAGGAAGGGGTCTTGGTGTAGAGGAAGCTGGTGAGCTTGTTGAGGTTGGATTCGTACGGGCTGCCCGTGGTGAAGTTCTCAGAGGTGGAGCAGAAGTGGAAGAGAGGGTCGGCGCCGAGGGTGGCCTGCAGGAGGAGGGCGGAACAGAGCGAGAGCAAGACAAAGCCGGCCGAAGACATGTCGTTACTTAAAGATTTGATATGAATGTGCTGTGAGGTGAAGTCGTGTCACTGTCACCTTCGTGTTGTGTTTGCGATGAGAATGAGATGAGTATGTTATTTCCATGCATATATATATATAGGCGTCGAGGGAGAGGATATGAGAGGATAGCATCGAAGGTGTTAATCGCCGTGGTTTGACCAAAGGGAAGGACTTTGAGACGTACGACTTTTCCTTTGCAACTTCGTAAGTTCGATTTTTACCGTGTAGAAATCTTCAATCATGGGCGGCGTCGTCGGAGTATTTTAAAAGAGATGGGTTTAAATTAATGGATTGGCTCGCGGCGCACTCGGCCGCAAATGTGGCTACGACAACTTGAGAGAAACTATTGTATTATATCGAACTAAAGATGGCTCGTGAAGTAGTCTCGTGTATCGGATTGATTTTGAGGGGAGAGAAGGTCCATTCTCGCAAGGAAATGTTGTCGCACTCGTGTAATTAAGTTGACACAGGAAGCTGCACTTCGCATTAAAAGGGTAAATTATTCAGGAAGATGTAGGTCCACTTTAGGGCTAATGACTCTATCAGAGTAAGCTAAAACATGACTAGGCAATCATCAATGGAAAAGGAGATGAGCTGCCGTGGGCTATGCTAATTCTCTCCATCTCTACCCACTTAAAAGAAATGTGACGAGGCAATCATCATCATCATAGCGTACGTACGAATAGTAGCATTGCCGATGTAAAGATTGGCTGATGAGATTGGTTTGTGCAGTTTTATACGGCCGTTTGCTACCATGCCATAGTGAAATAGGACCAAGTTAAATACATTACCATTTAAAGTATTTTTGTGATGTCATTGGGAGAGTCGGGGGCTAGTTGATTGCTAATGCTGTCCTCTATCAACTATGGCGATTCCTATCCGATTACATTGGGTAATTATGGAATTATAAAGGTCCGTGACTTTTGAAAGTCATTATTAATATAATTTGTATGTATGAGAATAAATTAATAGACTAAGCCCTTCAGTCTCATTAAAGCTTGGTGAGATTTGTGAATTCTTTTATAAGATTGAAAGATTATTTTGTGAGGAATTGTGAGGCTAAATACATGTGGGTTATTAGGCGTAATTGGAGATTGTGAAACATTGAAAGTATTTGAGTAACTCGAGTGTGAATATAATATCTATTGTATCGTTTAATCCATAATAAAATCGACCGTTTCTTGTGGATGTAGGTCACATCGACCAACTGAATTATGTAAATTTGATAACCGATTTATTTTTTTTATTGTGTTTATTTTATTATTCAATCACTTATTTTCACAGCATTGTCTTTACTCTTGGACATCTTCTAGAAAAATGAAGAATGTGGGTCTGGCACACGGAACCAGATGCAGCTCCCTAATGTTGCAAATGTGTGCTTCGTTAATGAATTTCCGCTTCTCCAATGCCAGAGTGTCTCTCCCACTTTGATTGCATCGGGTGGCGTAGCCTTAGGATACAAACGTCACTTTGAAGAAATGTTTCACCTTGGCTCATATTTGATCATGATCTTATGTGGTTGGGGTGTAAATATTCTATGATCTTCTAGAGAGATGGCAAGAATATCACTAAACACTACATCTTTACTCAACTAACTTTATTAGATAAGGATATTTATGCCCGAATAATATGCATAGGAAGGAAACAATATAATCTAATAAGGAAATGAACTATCTTAGAAATAATGAAGAATTAAATAATAGGGATAAGTGCTACAGAAATCTTAAAACTTATCATGAAAATGTAATTGAGTCATAAAACTTGTAAAAAGTATAATTAAGTCCTAAAACTTGTCAAATTATTTCAATCGAGTCATAAAGTTAACACTGTTAGCTTTTTGATCATGATCTCATGTAGCTCCTTGCCACCTCTACTTCTCCAAGAGCAATCACAAGCAGAATGTCGAAAATGTGTAAATTTTTTAAGATCTTCAAGAAAAAGGAGAGAGAACCAATTCATCTATACACAATTGAAGAGAAGGGTATGTAAACCTAAAGAAAATGCGTAGGAAAGTAAATAATCTAAATTAATAATGAAATCAACTATTTTAGAAAATAAAGAAATATTAAATATTATCCCCAATATCAGATGATATCTTTAAAAGTATTTTCTAATAAAGAATTCTCTACCATCCATAAATATACATCAGCACAAGGCATGCTTCACCCCCAGTTGATATCAAAAGAACAAACACATTCTTCTTTTCTCTCCTTAGTCATGCAACTGTGATGGGTCATGGGCGGCATTAGTTACTGTAAGAATACCCTTTGGCCGATTTCAACAGGGTGACGCTGCAAGATTCTAAATTCCATCGAGCGTGCAACGGAGGGAAAAAAAAAAAAAAAAGAGTTGCGGGTCCCCTTGGCAATTACGAGCTCAGATCTTATCCCAAGTCAACCACTGTCCATTGGGGGGGGGGGGTGAGGGCGGAGGTTGACTAGTAGCTAATAAAAGACGGTGCCGGCCTTAATTAGGCCGCAGTTTTAGTGCTTATACGACTTTGACTTCAGATTAACAAAATGGCGAAGCTAGTTCAAGGTCAACTGACGAAATTTTGTTCTCTTTACACGGTCTTATTTTCAATACACGATAAATAATTATTTTTTAGGTAACCCCATATGCCTACTTATATTGGAGTACTAAGTGCCCTACAATGGTCAAATTAGATTAAGCTCGAAAGAAATGAAGCCATTGTCCACCTTCCAGAAGTTCTCATGGCCGTGGACACGAGCATGGCTACAGTAAACAGCGTTTTTTTCTTTTAATAATTATATTATTGATATGATATGTTATCGTATTGTTAGACTGATATAAAATCTCATAATTTGTTGTTCTTCCCATCTTTTCCCACTTTATACAGCAGGTATTTCCCAATGCTTTGATTAGCTGGGCTTCATCCAGTGACCACAACTTGAGCTCTGAAAAAAGTATCATAGCATCAAGGCAATTGCCATTAGTGTTTGTAGGAATAATAGCATTGCCCACGTAAGGATTGGTTTATCAAATTGATTTGCGCAGTTGTATAAGGCCGTTTGATACTACACCATGACAAAATATGACCAAATTAAATTAAAATTGCCATCTAATGTGTCTTGTAATGTTGTTAGGAGTGTCGAGGGGTAATTAGTTGCTAATGTCATCCTCTATTGACTGTGACGATTTTAATCTGATTATATCGAAAAATTATAGTCACACAGGCCTGTGGCTCTTGAGAGTCATAATGTTAAAGTTTGAACATTTGAGATGATGGACTAGCAGACTGAGCGCTTCTTTTCTTGTTCTAGAAACCTGAAATATAATTTGCTTTATCTGCATACCCATGTAGCACCATTTGTGTTTCCGATTGCGTTCAACTAGAATTTCAGGTAACCATCACTTAATTTGACTGGAAATCGGCTTACTTCCTTTTTCTTATAAACTTCATATGCCATCGCAAGGTTTCTATAACAAAAAATTAGAAACGCTTCATTTCATACGGCAAGAGGGGTAGGAGCATGAATGAGATGAAGGTACTATTAGGGGTGATCGGGTCCAGGGTGGGTAGAGTCTAGACCTGGACCCTGTACCTAATCCTGTTATAACTGATTCTCTTTTTTTGGACCCTGTACTCTATCCTGTTTGCATTGGACTCTGTTTCTGACTCACCCTGTTTTTCCGATCAAGGAACAAGGTTAACCCTGTTTATATTGGAACTTGTTTTGTATAAAAATTAATGTCCATCACTCATATGTAAGATAAATCATTTACAATCTCGATTAGCATAAGCACATCCACACTATTTTAGCCAACTGTCATTTAGATAATCACATAAATTGCCCCACAAATTTTGCCAAATGCATTAGTTGTTCGTAGCCACAATACTTGTAAAAGATGCATTGCCAAACACATGCTTTGATACAACACGGCATAGTATAACCACGACACAGCTATGGAACTGCTCCAGTTGCATTAAACAACGTTTAATAGCAAAGTAAAATTAGAATGGCACTCAGGATCAAATTGAGCTCTTCCAACTTACACCAAGCTACAAAATATGTATTTTCAACAATTTTCTTGCAAGAAACGAAAAGAGGTCCAACACCAAACATGTATCCGTAATGCGACTCTTAATTTGAGGGCTAAGAAAGAGGCATAAACAAAATTCTCTTTCAACTCAATTCCAGATTTCAACAAATGAACCCGCACGTAGAGAACGATTTGCGCTTGGAGCCTTGTATTGTGAAAATAAAAGTATTTGTTCCATTGCCTAAACGGTGCTTCATGTTAGGGAAATCCCTTATGATGTTTTGAAGATGACAAAATAAAGCAAAGGCTACTAACGTGTTTAATGGTTAAGTAATAGACCATACAAATGATAGAACATGCAAATGATATTGTCAAAGTCCGAAGACGGCCATAAGACTGGATGTAACACATGTCCAAAGTATATTTTGAAGATTTTTTAGACTTCTATGTCAAAGTTTGAAGACTGTTAGATTTTAGTATCAAATTCTGTTCTACATTAGAAGTCTGCTCACTCGACAAATTCCAGACTTAACGTGAATGAAGAACCGTAATGACTCTATGTTGAAGCTGAACCAGAAGATAGACTCTACGCTGAAGATGAACCAAAAGACAAACTATATGCTGAAGCTGAATTTATTCAGACTATGTTCAAATCTTAAAGCTAAATTTGTTCGAAGCAGATTATGCTCAAGCTCAAATTGTAAAATTTATTGTACTTAGACTCATATTGTAAAGTCTATTGCTCTCGAGACTTTACATCTAGATTTGACAGAACATAACACAAACCCCAAACATATAACGGCTAGTGATTTGGTTTAAATTCCACATCAAGATTGATTTGATTGACTCAATCTAATTGATTGACGATTGGATATTGAAGACAAGAACTTTCTATATGAATAAGCTCTACTTATGGAAACCGAGATTCTGATTGACTCAATTTGAGATTATACTTTTGTCACTTAATGGCTATCAAATCTTCTAGATACAAATCCGTCGAATGGGTAGATTGGAAGATGATCCTCGAGATACCATCCAAGGGCTAGTTTGGAAGTGGAGGAGTATTTAAGGAGATCAAGGACCGAAGAGTAAATAAGAGACGAAGCGTAAAATTTATAATTTCAAAGTCTGAGCGACCTTCGATCATACACTTATCTCTTGTGAGCTTAAACATTTGTGATCATGAGAGAACTACCAAAAAAGTGACTTAGTGAGATAGTGTGATATACTACTAAGTGTTTGCACTCAAAGTTGTAATCTCTTGTTGATTGCATAGTGGAATCCAGCCAAGAAGGCTGTTAGCATGGAATAGTGGACGTAGGCTTAATCTAAACCGAACCACTATAAACCTTGTGTTATTATTCTCTTCACTGAACTCCTTTATTTTGTTCGTAGTTCTATTTAACTGCTAAAGTTTGATCTTGCTCAAAATCTACTACTCTTCAAACTTAGTTTCAAAAGTCTGTTGTTATTCAAACTCAAGTTAAAAGTAAAGGTTTTCACTGCATTTTTTTGCAGAATCTGTTTTTACGCCTATTCACCCATCTCTAGTTGTTTTTACTATCCCTATCACTTCATATTGAGGATGATCAAATAGCTTCGTTATCTTTTCATTCAATTTATCCCTCGTGTCACACGTCTTCAAAATGGTCTGCGTCAATTCCACCTGATTTTGCACAAACTCCTTTGTTTCTTCACTGTCGGGATCTTCAAGCCTAATGATCCAATGGAAAAACTCAAATCTTAAGCGAACAATATATCTCAAAATCTATAAGTTAAAAGCAAATTCTAGACTCTCCATCAACCATGCGAGCACTGTCCTATTTCAAAACTACAAAAAGATTCAATTAGAAGATCCATCAATTAGTAGCAAGACTTGAGACTTCATGGAATTCATCAACAACTATCGAGAGAACTATATATCTCTCTGAGTCTCATAAATGAATTCTACAATTGAAATACCTCATAGATAATGGAGTTAATACTTTCTAATTACCAAACATCACTGACTGGCAGTGAGCAGACCAAAAGTAGCGTTAGGGTCGTCGCACGGTGAGGACAGGGACAGCTGTGGAGCTGGGTTGTCGGCGGCAAGGGCGTCGCTCGGGAGTAGGCTCAGAGTATATTTGTTGGGCGTTGGAGACTCGGAGCAAATCTGTCTAGCATCAAGCAGAGGAACTAGCAGCAGGGGCAGCAGCGGCTTCGCAGGGGAGGGCAGTGCAGGCGAGGCACTGCAACAAGGGCCTCGGTGGGACGCGGCAATGTCAGGTCGAAGCGGATTAGCATAGCAGCAGCTTCAATGGGCTGCTGGTATTGTGGTTGGTGAGGGCGGCAAGGATTGTCGCGACTTCAACGAGGGGGCTAGGCCAAATCACGAGCGAGTAGGGGCGTCGTTCGGGCAACGATAGGTCGGCGTAGGGGGAGCTCGGGAAACAGGCGCGTGGTGAGAACAGGATCGGCAGAGGGCTACTGTGGGTTGCTCGAAGATGCGACAACATGGGCTTGTGGACGTGAGATCTGCGGGTGAGGGGTGTCGGCGAGGCAACAACAGTAGGTGGAATGGCGAGATCAAACAGAGGCAACGTCGGCGCTCAAGTGCGAGCTTGGCAAGGGTCAGTGGCTTCACGGGTAGAACCAGTGGAGCGAAGCTTCAAATGACCAGTAGAACGGCGGCGGTGGTGCGAGCGTGAGGGGTGCAATGAGAGCGGGAGAGTTGGCATCGGCTTTGCAATTTCGGGAGGGGAGCTTGGAGTAAGGCTGGCAAGCAGCCATGAACCAGGTTGATAGAGGCGGCGTTGCGATTTCAGGGGGCGATGTCAGGATTTCACGGGCTGCGGGTGTCGCGGGAGGAAGGCGACGGTGGGCGAGTGAAACCAGGATCGGCGGACAGCGAAGGTCGAAGCTTGAGGAAGATAGAAATTAGAAAGTAGAAACACTGAAACAGATTAGGGTTTTGCGTTTTGGTTTTTTGGGGTGGCTTACAAACCGGTTCTCCAACTGGTTCCAAAACCAGTCCTGTCGATCCGGTTCCCGAGTCGGTAATCTCTCAGAACCGGTTCTCAAACGGGTTCAAACAGGGTTTGAGTTTTGAGAACCGGTTCCCGACCTTGTTTTCCGAGTGGGCCGGACCGAGAACCGGGTAAACCCGGTCTGGTTGCACACCCATGGGTACTATCGTATACCAATATATAATATGTATAGGTGCATGTAGCATTTGTATTAATTTGAAAAAAGTTGAGTTGATTTTGCAGAAATATCCCGAGAGAAAATCCGTTAAGGGGCTCCACTTCTACAATTAATCTTTGAATAAGTCTACCGGATAAGCTAGACTTCTGGGCAAATGGTGAAAAGAAAAGTTTACTGAAAACATCATGGTTTGACTAGCTAGCAAATGAAACCTCGGACATGTTTGTGTTCTTCTTCACATGTATGATTCTAGAAGACCGTTTTTTTTTTTTTAAAGAATATTCTAGAGGACATTATGAGGTTACATCTTGCATATATTTCAATGCATTTTTTCTGTGTGGGTCTACACGTATTTTTCACAGTTACTCAAGTCTAGAAGTCTCTTCAACGAACATGCAAACGAATTTATCTCACAGGAAATTGATAGAGCGTTCAATTCAAAAACTTAAAATGATAGATGAAGAATGAACATATGCTTATAAAAAGCATATGAATCTCATAAGCAAACAGCATTTAAAGCTCATCTCCTTTTCCATTGAAGATGGCCTTGCTATGTCTGCAACATCTGCAATTTTTACCCTACTTTGATAAGTTTCTTCAGCTCAAAAGTGGACCTACATCTTCCTGCATAACTTACCCTTTTAATTTGTAGTGAAGCTTTCTGCGTCAGCTTAATTACACCGGGTGCGAGAATGGATCTTCTCTCCCCACAAAAAACAATCCGATACATGAGATTACTTCACGAGCCATCTTCGGTTCAATATAATACAAAGTTTCTCGAGTTGTCGTAGCCCGTATTTGCAGCCGAGTGCTCCGCGAGCTAATCCACTGAATTTAATCCCATCTCTTTTAAAATACTTCAACGACGCCGGCCACGATCGAAGATTCCTACACAGTAAAAATTGAACATGTGAAGTTGCAAGGTCAAACCACGTCGATTCACACCTTCAATGATATCCTCTCAATGCCTATATAGATGCATGCAAATAAGAGACTCATCTCATTCTCATCACAAACACTGTACAAGGGTGACATAGCTTCATCTCATGGCAAATTCATATCGTATCCTCACGTAACGATATGTCTTCGGTCCGCTTTGTCTTGCTCTCGCTCTTTTCCGCCCTCCTCCTCAGGGCCGCCCTTGGCGAAGGCCCGCTTTTCCACTTCTGCACCTCCGGAAACTTCGCCCCAAACAGCCCCTATGAATCCAATCCCAACAAGCTCACCAGCTTCCTCCACACGAAGACGCCTCCCTCGGGCTTCGCCCTCGACTCCATTGGCCGACACCAACACCGGGTCTATGGCAGCGCGCTGTGCCGAGGTGATGTGTCACCCTCAGTCTGCAAGGCCTGTGTGGCAGACGCTGGCACCGAGATCCGGCGCTTCTGCCCTCGCAACAAGGGGGCGGTAATGTAGTATGACGATTGCATGTTCAAGTACAACGACACCAACTTCTTTCGCCAGATCGACAAAGCCAACAACTTCTACTTGTATAACGGGAACAAAGTGAGCGACCCTGCGTTGTTCAACCTCAGGGTAACGGAGATGCTGACCAGGCTGGCTAAGAAGGCCTACTCGATTCCGAAGCTGTACGCGGCGGGAAAGAAGCGAGTGGACGGTAAGACGACGCTGTACGGATTGGTGCAGTGTACGAGGGATCTGTCGGCGGCTGAGTGAAAGGCGTGTCTAGAGGGCGAAATCGGCGCGATTCCGATCAAGTTCAGTGGGCAGGAAGGTGGGCGACTGGGTGGCGCGAGCTGCAACTTTCGATACGAGACTTACCGTTTTTTTAGTATTTAAGATTCCTCGCTCAAGGACCTAAGCGCGATTTGACATCCTCTAGCTAGGGTGTTCCTAGTGGAAATCACGACAAAAAAAGTGAAGGAGAGTGGGGATTATATCTGACACTCTTTCGTAATAAGAAAGGAACTGTGCGATATCTTCAAGACGAGAAAATTAGTTCTCTCTTTCATTCCCTATCTAACAATTGAAGTTTTGAGCTCCATATGCTTTATGGTTCTTCAATTAAAGAATGCAATCTTTTCTAATTTGACTTTCTCTTGTGTTTCCATATGTGAAATTTCGGTTTGGCCGAATTTTGTGTTCTCTTGGGCTTAGTCCAGATAATACTATTAAGATCGGAGCTTCCTCACTTAACTCAGTCCAATTATACTGCAATTTATGTGGGCTTAATACTACTAAATGATAATGCTCCTATTTGTGAAAGTACAGATATCGAAGATGAAATGTATATGAAAGGAAGAACTCTGTATATTGTGATCACTGAACAATCAATACATCAATCAAGGTTTCTACTCTTCTTCTCTGAATCTATACAATCATCTGTAGTTCTACTTCTCAGAGAAAGCATAAAAGCACTTGAGAGAATCGAGAGAATCATCTGTTCAACCTATCTCCTTCTCTGTTAACGAAGCTTTTATATCTTTGGTTAAACGTTCTTCCAAAACTGACTTAACAGAATTTTGTTACAAGATTGAATCAACAAAATAACTATACTATTATATTGACACATGTACAGCTCCTGGTACAGCTTAATCAACTTTTGCCTCTAGATTGCCAACTCAGCTTCTTCACGGATCACCAGCTTAGCCTCTGTTTCTCTCCTTTGACTTCTTCATAGATTGCCAACTTCAGCTTTTCTTTATTTCGAGCTTTGCTCTGTTTCTGCTTCAGCTTGTTCAACTTCAGATTTTGCTTTTCCACTTCCATCAATATTTATAGTCTGTGTTTTTGATTGTTGTTCTTTAACATCCCCCCTCAAATTGGGAATGGAGAGTGAACAAATTCCCAATTTGACTCGCATATGATGGTGTGCTAGTCGTGACAAAGGTTTTGTAAAAATATCAGCAAGTTGGTAATGACTTGGAACATATCTTACCTATAGTGATCCTGAGGAAACTTTTTCTCGAACAAAGTGGAAGTCTACTTCAATATGTTTTGTTCGAGCATGTAAGATAGGATTAGCAGTGAGAGAGATGGCTGACTTATTGTCACGGTATAGATGAATGGGAGGAGTAAGAGAGCAACCTATGTCTTGTAGTACAAAACTTATCCAAGTTAGGTCAGGCGTAGTGGAAGCAAGGGCACAATACTCAGCTTACGTCAGAGGATCGGCTTCGTTGGTTGCTTCTTTGCTGCCCGGGAGATGAGATTGGAGCCGAGGTATGTGCAAAAACCTGTTGTTGATCTTCGGTTTCAGCAGACAGCCAACCCAATCTGCATCTAAGTAACCATAAAGATGCATAGTACTTCCGGAATGGATGAATATTCCAAGATTGACAAGTACCTTTAATATATCTCAACACCCTCTTTAATCTATGAAGATCTCGCAAGAGTAGGTTGCTGCATTTTCTGGTATAATACATTTGTAGCATAGGCAATATCGGGATGAGTTAATGTGAGATATTGGAGACCACCAACCAAACTTCGATACTCAGTTGGATTGGATAGAAGTATAGGATCAGTGAGCAAACTATTTGGTCTCAATGAAAGTGGAGTTGAGATTGGTTTACGATCCGAAGATATGAGCTCGATTGAGAAGATCAATAGCATACTTAGTTTGGCAAAGAAACAGATTTTTAGAAGCACGCTTAACTTCAATGCCAAGAAAATAGTGAAGTGAACCCGGATCTTTCATATGGAACTGGAGACTTAGAGAGTTAATGAGATTGGATAGCATTGAAGATGAGCTTCCAGTTAAGACAATATCATCGACATACGCGGTAGGAGGATTGTCTATGTACCATTATGTAAGACGAACAATGATGGATCGGTTGAGCTACGAAAAAACCATACTCTAGTAAGAAGTTGTTGAACTTATCAAACCAAGCTCGAGGAGCTTGTCGAAGTCCATAGAGGGATTTCTTGAGAAGACAGACATGATGAGGTCTTTGTGATTCTTGAAATCCAGGAGGCTGTTCCATATAAACTATTTCACTTAGTGTACCATGTAAGAAAGCATTTTTAACATCAAGTTGATGAATTTGCCATTGTCTCATCATTGCTACTGATAGGACTAGTCGAATTGTAGCATGCTTGACCACAGGACTGAAGGTTTATGTAAAATCAATGCCTTCTTCTTAGTGAAAACCCTTAGCTACAAGACGAGCTTTCAGCCTATCAAGACTCCCATCAGGAGCAAGTTTTGTCTTAAACACCCATTTGCAGCCAATTACATTCATTTGATCAGTTCTAGGAACTAATTCCCAAGTTTTATTATGATACAAAGCATCCATTTTAGCTTGCATTACATGATACCATCCCTTGTCGGCCAAAGCAGTTTTTACTGATTTCGGTTCAATAGGAACTTTGTATTCAGCCAGACATGCATATTTTGGATTTGGTTTAACAATTCCGGATCTTAGTCTAGTTTGCATAGGATGGATAGAGAGAGTACCTTGTGTATTTCCTGATGTAGAACTGGTTTGAGCTTGCTCTGTATTACTTTGTGGCATTAGAACAGATTCTTGACTTGAATACACTTGTTCCTCGCACTTATAGATAGAAGTGGAAGTTCAATATTACTCGATGCATTATCATGAGCAATCTCGCATCACATTATCGGGTAATGTATTCATTTGTGGTATTCCTATGGGACCAATTATACGATTTCTCTTGTACATCAGGAATTGTTTGAACTGATCTAGTATTCCACAAGTGTCCAATAGGCTTATGGACTTTTGATTTGTTCTGTTCTGTAATATTGAATCCAGAGATTCCTCTTATCCATTGTTTGTATAGCTCAGATCCTTGTTGATGCTCAGCTGTTATTATCCGAGTGAAAGGAAATACTGCCTCATCAAATACTACATGTCTACTAATATAGACATGTCCATTAGTAAGTAAGAGACATCTGTAGCCTTTATGTCTCTCACTATATCCCATAAATATGCATGTAAGAGACCTTGGATCGAGTTTATGCTGTGTATAGGGCCTGAGACAAGGATAGCAGGCAGATCCAAAGACTCGCAGGTGAGCATAATCTAGTTTATGTTTATACAATTTATAGTGAGGTGAATTCATGTGTAGCTTTGTTGTATGAAGGATATTGATTATATAGACTACTGTCATAAAGGCATCTACCCAGTATTTCAAAGGTACTCTAGCATGATATAGCATTGCTATGCCTAATTCAATCACATGTCGATGCTTCCTTTCAGAAATACCGTTTTGTTCAGGTGTATAAGGACAGGAAATACTCTGCTTTATTCCGCACTGCTGCAAGTAGTTCTGAAATTTGATACTAGTAAACTCACCTCCTCCATCATTCTAAAATATTTTGATCTTGTGATCAAGTTGATTTTCTACTAGCTTTTGAAACATGACAAAAACATCATAAACTTCTGACTTCTGTCTCATTGGATATATCCAACTATATCGAGAAAAATCATCCACAAAAATGACATAGTAACGAAATTTCTGAACAGATTGAACTAGTGAGGGTCCCCAAACATCACAATGTATCTTTTCTAGGGGAGCATTAGATGTATAGTCTGAAGATGGAAAAGGCAAAGCTGAGCTTTTAGCAATTTGACAACTGCTACACATGTTTTGAGCTTTTGAACTACACCGAATTAGGTGTTGGCTTTGTAGAAGTTTCACTGTTTTTAAACTGGTGTGAGCAAGCCTTTGATGCCAGACATCTTCTCCTACTTCTTGTTGAAGCTGAGTGAAGAATACTTCTGTGGCTTTAGGATCAACTTGATACAACCTCTTGACTTTCCTTCCTAGCTTCACTGTTGTATGGTTGTGATTGTCCTTCATATACACCCCATGTTTATCAAAAATAAGAGAACATGGATAGTCATCTATTAGCTTCAATATAGAAATGAGATTCTTCTTGATTTCAGGAACTACTAGAACATCATTTAGTGGCAATATGCTTGTTTTTGCATGTAATATTCCATTACCGACACATGAAATTGACAAACAGGATCCATCTCCAATCATAACAATATCAGTACCACTATATGCAGAGTTGTTATGAAGCATACCAGGTTCTGCAATAATGTGGGATGTAGCTCCTGTGTCTGGGTACCACTTTGTACCATAAGGTTCTTCAATTCGCATGGCTGCCAATGCAGTTGGTATTTCATCTACTTGATATGAATTATCAAACCGATACCAACATCGAAGAGCTGTATGCCCTGGTCTTTTGCAAATTTGACATTCCAGAGGACCATTATTTATTGGTTTTGTGTTCTGCACATACTTGTTACCATTTGAACTTTGTGGTGGATATGATCTAACACCTTGATACCTTTGAGAAGGATTTGTATATGGTCTAAAACCCTGTCCATAGTTAGACCACTTGTCCTTAGTAGCCTGATCTTGTTGTGTTATATTTAGGTTATTCATTTGATATTGGTGATTCCTTCCTGCTCCAGTAAAGTCATTTCCAATATTCCTTCTGTTAGCAGTCTGTCCTCTGCCATAGTTATACCCACCTCAGATACTTTCTCTTTGGTTTCTGAAATTCGGCTTTTATAGACTTGTTCCAGTCTTTCTTTGTCCATAGTATGCTAGGTTAGGATTGTATTGATTTACAGAATATGTTTGTAATCTAGTCTCAAATCTCTCAAGTTGATAAATAACCTCATCATATTCTGGCTGAGGTTTGAGACAGTACATGGTTGTTCTAAAACTTTCATATTCTGATCCTAACCCTTCAAGAATGCCAAACATCCTAGTTATATCATCAACCAGTTTTCCAATGGCATTTAATTGATCACAAATGGATTTAAATTCTCGAAGATATTCACTCAATGGTCTATCTCTTTTCCTGTAAGCTTGTAATTTTCCTCTTAATTCGAATTCCTTTGCTACAGATCTCTGTGTAAATCGATTTATAAGAGTTTGCCATACCTTGAATGAAGTCTCTAAGCCAATTATCAGACTTAGAATGTTCTCAGATACTGCTCCACTTATCCAGGATGAGATTAACTTATCAGTCTTTATCCAATCTAGATGATCAGGGTTCATCACTTGTGTTTGCCTTCCCTCAATCTCAGCTTGTATCATTTGAGCTGGAGGAGATGTTTCACCATTAATGAAACCGATTAGATCTTGACTCTTCAGAAACCTGTGAAATTGAGCTTGCCACAGTAGAAAATTCTCTTTTGTCAACTTGATTGTAACAAAATTGGCTATATTCACATGGATCGAAAATGGATACTTCTGCAACCTGGTTGTCATTCTGTATATCTATACACTTTGAAGATATGACAGAACAAGTAAGTAACCTTCAAATATCAGTTTTCTGAGATCGAACCTTCGAATATCAGTCTTCTGAAATCAACAAGATCTTGATGTTGCCTTGATCATGCAGTCTTTATACGAACTTTCAGCAATGGAGAAAGAAGATCGAGAACTTCCAGGAAGAAGCTCTAATACCATGTGAAAATACAGATACCGAAGATCAAATGTATATGAAAGGAAGAACTCTGTATATTGTGATCACTGAACAATCAATACATCAATCAAGGTTTCTACTCTTCTTCTCTAAATCTATACAATCATCTGTAGTTCTACTTCTCAGAGAAAGCATAAAAGCACTTGAGAGAATCGAGAGAATCATCTGTTCAACCTATCTCCTTCTCTATTAACGAAGCTTTTATATCTTTGGTTAAACGTTCTTCCAAAACTGACTTAACAGAATTTTGTTACAAGATTGAATCAACAATATAACTATACTATTATATTAACACATGTACGGCTCCTGGTGCAGCCTAATCAACTTCTGCCTCTGGATTGCCAACTCAGCTTCTTCACGGATCACCAGCTCAGCCTCTGTTTCTCTCCTTTGACTTCTTCATAGATTGCCAACTTAAGCTTTTCTTTATTTCGAGCTTTGCTCTGTTTTTACGCTTCAACTTGTTCAACTTCAGATTCTGCTTCTCTACTTCCATCGCATTTATAGTTTGTGTTTTTTATTGTTGTTCTTTAACACTATTGTGCAGATGTAATTTAATAATATGTTTCTTTAGGTGGGATCGATCCATAATTTTTCTATGTAATGAATGGGGTCACCAAAAATTTGGTGTTAACAAGAGATAGTTGTCATAAATAACCTAGTATATGTCATAATACATGGGATTTTAACTTGATGACTTTCTATAGGAGTTCAGTATATCTAATCACATTCAGGTTCAAAATGTCCTAAAGCGCAAAATTTTAATTTATGAAATTTTGCCTATCTTAACTAAAAAGCAAAACATTCTAAAATATTTTTTGTCTTTTGCAATGCCATATTTTTTTTAGTTGTAACCAAGTGCATATGTGATTTTTTTAAATGTATTTTACAATAGTTTACAATGACCAATCGTGTTTTCACCATAAGCAAGTGGAAAAACGTTGAAGATCTTATAATTTATGGTGTAATGAAATTTCATGATATTTTAAACTATTAATTCTTTTGATTGAATGAGGCCACGCTGATCTTCATAACTATACGACAATGTCATAAAACAAAAACAATAGATTCTATAGTACTATTAAAATCCCATTCTATAATTTAAAAAACTCTCCCAGTTGTTCACTCTTGGAAAAAGTTTATTTTGTTCATAATTGCAGAGTCCTTACTCCAAACCTATAAGCCGCAGATGATCCCTCTTGAATTAGGGGCGAGACAACAGGCTTCGGTTGATCCAACATATTACTGATTTGTATGTCTCTACCAAGCGCAAGATACGCTCTACGAAAGAATTACTGTATTCAATAGGAAAATGACACATAATTTATATACGATCTTGTTGAAATTCAAAATCATATGGGTATTTCACAAATGCGTGATGTGTTTTACTATGCCAGAGATGCAAGAGATAATTCTTCGTAGCATAAAAGTCGCCACATGATCAGAAGAAGTTTGACATAATCAGCGACACTTACAAAGAGGACACTAGCAACGTGCATGATTACCTAAAATCACCAACTCTCTAGAATTATAAAATTCTGATTTGCCTAGTAAACGCAATTTACCAGTCAAATGGAGTGTTATCTGCTATTATCTAAGGGGATGCCATCCTGGGTCATGCTCCGATGAACCAATTGATATTACTAGTATGAGTACCTAGAGGGGGGTGAATAGGTATACAAAGATTTTTCTTGATAATTTCTGTATACTTGCGCAATACTTAGACAGTTGAAGGATTTGCGAAGAGTAATAATCAACGTAAGACTAAGCAAGGAAGAAGAGAATTAAACACGCGGTTTATAGTGGTTCGGCTTGATTCAAGCCTACGTCCACTCTTCTGCACTGACAGCCAATTTGGCTGGATTCCACTATGAACAAAGAGATGTTACGTGTTGATCTTCCTTGATTTCTTGGTGTAGATAATCTACCACACTCGCTCAAGGTATCACCAAGTATAGACACTCTCGTGTATACAATTTCGCTCGACCGTATCGACTAATAATCAAGGAGCTTCGCACTGAATTTTTCTATCGATCACATTCTTAAACAACTAGAACGACTTCCTTTTTATACTCCTTTATGCCATCATACCGTTGGCACTTACCAAAGGAATTCCTCCAATCTACCCGTTGGACGGAATCAATCAAGAAGATCATTCGAGCTATAAAAGGAACCTGACGATAGCCCATCAATCATGTTCGCCCATACAATCAGGATCTTAGTTTCCAAGAATAGAACATTCCAAGAATACTTCGTCGACCATCGGATCTTCAATTGATCTAGATACGAACAAAAGAATCCGTTGTGATTATCCAACCAAAAAGATCTTCTCCAGACGATAGGATTAAATCCTCAACCATATACTTCGGCTCTGGATTTACTTTGTCACTGGATCAAAAAGACTGTCAATGAGAATAGTCTTGAGTCTTGAGTCTTGAGTCTTGAGTCTTGAATCTTGAGTCGATAGGCGAAAGTCTTCATTTACACTAGATGATCTGCAGATACACAGACTAGACCGAAGGAAACGTTTTGTCAACTTCAAAATATTCTGGAACGATTTCTCCAACAATCTCCCCCTTTTTGATGGTGACAAAACTTTCCTGTAGATTTGAACCTCTTTGACCTGCAAAAACATTTCTCAAGCAATATGGCAATCTCATAAAGATTAACAAAGCAACCAGACTCTGCATCCACAGAAAAATGGTTAGTCTTTCATGAGTAATACCATATAACAATACTTGAAATAAATGCAAACAGTCAAGCATCTAAATCCACAGTTAATTCAGTCAGATTCAAGTTCTCATCCAAGTTCACTCAAGTTCATATTCAAAACAAACACTTAAAAAAAAATTTAAAGAAGGTTGGTTGGTTCAAATTACTTTCTCCCCCTTTTTGTCAGCATTAAAAAGGTGAGAAAGATGTCATGTCTCGCTGGGAATGCGCACAACTGAAATCCCCCATGGACTGGACTACTCCTTCGAGCTTCTTCAAGTCTTCCCTCGCTGAGCTACCTCTTCTCCCTTGGCATTGGCTTGAAGTTGTAGAGCGAGGTCTTTCATTCTATCCTCCAAGGTAACGAAGATGCTTGTCCAGCATTTTTCATGGCTTGAACTTCACGATCAGAGCATAGATTTGGCCACGCATTTCCAGAAGAATATCCATGATACGACGAAAATCTGCAGAATTGTCCGTCTGTGTACTAGCATTGGCTTTCTCAGATTGAGTAAATGCAGACGATGGCGCTTCTGTAAAGTCTTGCATATTTGGTTCTGACGTATCGTGACCTTCTTCAGGCAATTGAGAAGCCTAAAATTCTTCTGGGGCTGCTGGAGATTGACGTAGACCTTCACTATTGGCAGCATAAGGTGAGGACCTCTCTTGCTCGCCAACTCCCCCTGTCTCTAGGACATCAAGAGGAGAAGAGTGATGATCATGCTCTTCTGTATCCTTCTCTCCAGATTCAGCTGCAGACTTTTCTTGCTCTTCTTCTCCTTCTTCTTCAGCTTCTGTCTCCTTCTCTTTCTGCTCTTCTTCTTCTCTGTTCTTGACTTCTTCTTCTTCTTCTCTCTGTCTCTTCGCGTTCAATCGTTGATTGGGGAACATAACGTCTTGTCCTTATCGGGCGTGATTGTAAGATCTTCCTCCTCCTCTTCATCTTCCAAGATGAGAGTTCTCTTCTTTTTGGTGGGAGCACCAATGGCTTCCTTTCCCTTTCTTTTTGAAGCAGACGGAACTGGAGTTTTCACTCTGAATTTCTCCATTGCCTTAGAAAGTTCTTTCAGACGCATCTTTGTCAACATCTTTAAACCTACCACCATCTTATCGCACGGTCGAACATAGAGAGTATGTGGCGGTTCAATATTCATATGTCTGAAGATCCTGGTCACCAGACCTGGATAAGGCAATTGTCCCTTGTCTTTCGACATTGCTCTGTACATGTGGAAGAGAATAGAGTGAGGGAGAGAGAACTTCTTCCCAGAGTTGATTGCGTACATCAATTTTGCTTCAGAATTAGACACATCAGTCTTTGATGTAGACTTCGGCCTAATGCAATTGATAACAATTTTGTGCAACACAATGTTGATGGCACGCATCCTTGAATAGATGATTTTTCCCTCAATATTTCTATCTTCGACAAGGTCCATTGTGGCACGAGCAACTGAGACTTTGACTGGTTGATAACGTCCTCGCTCAACTCCAATTATGTCCGCCAACATATCCACATCCAATACATAATCCTGATCTTGAACACTGAAAGATATTCTATTCGCATCGATAAAGCTAAGATTTGAATAGAAATATGCAGTCAGTTGTGCATATCCGTCCGTGGTGTCAGTGCAAAAACGTTCCAGTTGAAGCAGACTGAACTTTTCTCTCAAGTTCACATTCACAGCATCTAGGAAATCGAAGTCGACACTCCTAGGGTTTATCACCCCTCGTTTCAGCAGTTTGAAGAACAAAGTTTCTTGTTCCTTCGATTTAAATAACTCCATCTTCTTTCCCTTCACCTTCGCAGCAACACCCAATCTCGGTTGAAAATCAGTGAACATTTTGTCATCGTCGTTCCCATCAATCAAATTTGGGCCCGACATCCGAGGGTCACTCGAAATATTTGCAAGCGCTTCCTCTCGCTTTACCTTTGGGAGCAATTCCCAAATCCTCCATTTTCTTCAGAAAAATGTACTCATTCCCATAGTTCTTTTCTTTAAGAAAATCATCCACATATTTCATCGAGTCCCGCACTTTTCAATGCACGGTAGAGTTTGTAAATATAAGAGGGTTTTTGGACTCTTACAGGGTTTGCGTCCTCGATTACCTCTTCCTCCGGATGTTGACCCGCACCTTGTGGGGTAGAAGGCGTTGAATGACGTGGTGGAGAATGAGTCGGGCTGTGTTGCTGACTCGATAATTCTTCCTCTTCTGTGAGATCGAAGTGGGTAGGTCCCTCCCTCATCCTCCGTGGTCCCCTTGACGCGATTCTTGAAGACTTCCTCGAAGAAGACATTCTTCTTGTCGCTGAGAGATTCCTTTGCTTGCTTTCCCAAGAAAAGATGACAACTTTTTCGAGGATGAACACGAAGTAGAAATCGGATTGAGAGGAGAGTGCTTTTTAGGGTTTTGAAGATTGAAAGAGAAAACTGTGTATATATAACTCAGTTTTGAAAAGGGGAAGTTCAATCGGTACAAGGAAAGTGTACGAATATCTCTTTTCGAAATCAATAACTGCCAAAATTAATCCTTTTGAAAAGACAAGTTTTTTCGATTTTCACGGATACTACTAAACGAAAGATCATACCTTTTCGAGTTTAGATAAAGTAACAACTTACAGTCTTTAGTCATCAACGTCTGAGTCGTAGAGATTTGAGTCTGAGATATTTGAGTCTGACGGTTATCAACTTTCTGAGTCTGAAGGATGGAGAGTCTCTAGACTTTAACTTCTTCAAGCTTCAAAATGTTGAGTCTGGAGCGGATAAAATCAAATTGATTTTTCTCCAAAGGCTTTGTGAATATATCGCGAGTTGACTTTTTGAATCAACAAATTGAATCGAGATTTCTCCACTTTGAATATGATCTCTAATGAAGTGATGTCGAATTTCTATATGCTTTGCTCTTGAATGAAGAATTGGATTTTTGGTGAGATTGATTGCACTGGTATTGTCACATTTGATTTCTGTGCATGAGTCTTCAATCCCAAAGTCTTGTAGCTGTTGTTTTATCCATAGAATTTGCGAACAGCAGCTTCCAAGAGCAACATACTCTGCTTCTGTTGTTGAGAGAGCTACAGTGCTTTGTTTCCTTGAAAACCAAGACACTGTCCTGCTTCCAAGCAACTGGCAAGTTCCAGAAGTACTCTTTCTATCGACTCTGCAGCCGGCCAGATCTGCGTCTGAATATCCTAGAAGATTAAAGTCTCCCTTCTTAGGATACCAAAGACCAATGCTTGAAGATGAAGCAACGTATTTAATAATACGTTTTGCAGCACTGAGATGGGATTCTCTAGGATCTGATTGAAACCTAGCACATATGCAAACACTTAACAAAATGTCAGGTCTAGAAGCAGTAAGATAAAGAAGTGAACCGATGATGCTCATGTACAGCTTTTGATCAACTTTCTTCCCTTCCTCATCTTTGTCTATCTTCAAAGAACTTGACATTGGTATATCGCTTCTTGCAATTTTCCAATCCAAATCTTTTGACAAGATCATTAGTATATTTTTCTTGGAAAATAAAAGTTCCTTCCTTCAATTGCTTTATTTGAAGGCCAAGAAAGAATGTTAATTCTCCCATCATACTCATTTCAAACTCATCCTGCATAGACTTAGAAAATTTCTTGCATAGACTTTCATTAGAGGATCCAAAAATAATGTCATCAACATATATTTGAACGAGTAAAAAGCTTTTGTTTTCCTTTTTGATGAATAGAGTAGTATCTACTTTACCTTTAACAAAGCCGTTCTGTAATAAGAATTTACTTAGTCTATCGTACCAAGCTCGAGGTGCTTGCTTTAGACCATACAAGGCCTTTTTTAGTCTAAAGACTGAGTCTGGCTTCTTTGGGTCTTCAAATCCAGGCGGTTGTTCCACATAAACTTCCTCTTGGATAAATCCATTTAGGAAAGCACTTTTGACGTCCATTTGGAATAACCTGAAATTTTTGTAACAAGCAAACGCAAGTAATAGACGAATAGCTTCTAACCTTGCTACAGGAGCGTAAGTCTCATCATAGTCTATTCCTTCTTCTTGCGTGTATCCTTTGGCCACGAGTCTTGCTTTATTTCGTACGACTTTTCTTTTTTCATTCATCTTGTTTCTGAACACCCATTTGGCTCCAATAACAGTTTTACCTTTTGGTTTGGATGTCAATTCCCAGACATCATTAATGTTGAATTGTCTGAGCTCCTCTTGCATAGCTTCGATCCAGCTTTCATCAGATAAAGCTTCTTCTATGCTTTTTGGTTCGATTTCAGAAATGAGAGCCACAACACTAGACTCTTCACGTCTTTTGAATCTGATACGAATTCCTTCATTAATTTCGCCGATAATGAGATCTTTAGGATGACTGGACTTATGCTTCCAAGATTCTTGGTTGATTTGTCTGGATGATGATCTCCTTCTTTATTTGAATCTTCATGAACATCTTGACGCCGGTCTTCCGTAGAGTCGAGATACTTTTTGAGTAGTAAGCTTTGGAAGGTCTCGGAGCGGGTTCGGACTCTTCATATTGAGTCTCGATCAAGGTTCATCTTGCGTAGAGTCTTGAAATTTGACATTCATTGACTCCTCCACCTGACCGGCTCTTCTTATTGTAGACTCGTAGGCTTTGCTTGATGTAGAATATCCAATGAATATGCCTTCATCTCGATCTTTCTTCAAACTTACCAACTCGATCTTTTGCATTTTTCAGTATAAAGCATTTGCAACCGAACACATGAAAGTATGAAACAATAGGCTTCTTACCTTTGAATAATTCATAAGGGGTTTTCTCAAGAATAGGTCTTAGGAAGACTCTATTGATGATATAGCATGCTGTTGAAACAGCTTCAGCCCAAAATCGTGAAGTAATTTTGCTTTCAATTAAAAGTGTTCTAGCTATTTCTTGAAGAGATCTATTCTTTCTTTCCACAACTCCATTTTGCTGAGGAGTGTACGGAGAAGAGAATACATGTTTAAAACCAGATTCATCACACAATTTTGTAAAATCTTGATTTTCAAATTCACCTCCATGATCTGTTTTTATACTTGAGATAACACATCCTTTCTCATTTTGAACCTTTTTAGCAAATTTCTCAAAATAGGAAAAGGTTTCTGACTTACTTGCAAGGAAATATACCCAAGTAAAGCGAGAGAAATCATCCACAATTACTAGGCAATATTTCTTACCTCCAATACTCTGAGTTCTGGTTGGTCCGAAGAGATCCATATGCAAGAATCGTAGTACATGATTAGTAGAGACATGATTTATTGGCTTAAATGAATTTCTTACCTGTTTTCCCAGAATACAGGGTGTGCATGGATCGGACTTTTGATATGGTAATTTGGGTAGACCTCGAACAAGCTGCTTTGATGAGATTTTGGCTAATTGCTTCATATTGACATGGCCAAGCTTTCTGTGCCATAAGCTTGCTTCATCTTGGATTGAAATTAGACATTGAGATTCATTCAATTTCATGTCTAAGAGGTAGATGTTTCCATGTCTTCGACCCATGAAAGACTGAGTAGAGTATTTACTAATTCCATGGCAAATTCCTTCTTGAAAGGAGATCTTGAAACCATTATCACACAGTTGGCTAATGCTGAGAAGGTTATAGTTGAGTCCTTCTACTAGAGAAACATTGCTTATTGTGAGATTTCCAATTTTCACAGTTCCAAATCCCACGATGCTTCCTTTGCCATTTCCTCCAAATGAAACATTTCCGCCGTTTACTTGAACAAGTTTTACGAAGCACTTTGAGTCTCCCCGTCATGTGTCTTGAACATCCGCTGTCAAGATACCATTTTATCTTTTTCTTGACGGAGACCTGCATTTAAAAGAGAATCTCAAGTTTTCTTTGGTACCCAAATTTTCTTGGGTCCTTTGATGTTAGTAGGATAAGCATTATTAGGCCATACTTTCTTAACAAGTTTCCAAACCATAGGACATTCTTTTTCAAAGTGATCCTTACTGTTACACTTTGAACACCTTAGAGCATTTCGACCAACAGACTTTACAAAAACTTTCTTGAAATGATTTTTGTAAGCCTCTCTCGACGGTCTTTTCTTAATTCTTTCTTTAACTTTAGGAAAATCAATCAAGGGAATTGTTTCCGCTGTCATGCCTAAACCAGACTTATTGAAGTAAGGTTTTTGAACTGAAAGAACTTTTTCAAGCTTTTCGGATCCTATCAAAAACTTCTTTGAAATATTTGATAAGTCCGTTTTTAAGAAAACATTTTCTTTCAAAAGATCATCTTCTTTTTCTTTAAGAACAGAAACATTTTGGTCTAGACTTTTAACTCTTTCTTCTAAAATGACTTCCTTTTGTTTTAAAGCTGAGTTTTCCTTTTTAAGTTCGGAAATCCTTTTGAGAGAAGTCTTAAGACTAAAACACAGTTCATCAATATATTTAGAGACTTTGACAGGAATTTTAAAATCACTTACCTCAAATTCACTGTCTGAGTCTGATCCAGAATCTGAGTTTGAGTCTGAATGTGCCATCAAACATATGTTGGCATATTCATTATCACTCTCTTCACATTCTGTATCACTCCGGTTTCGGCTTTGAGAGCTTTTCGAAACTTCTCGCTTTTCCTCTTTTCTTCTTCGAAGAGGACATTTGGGTCGATGTGTCCCTTCTTCTTACATTCGAAGCAAACTACATCTTTGTTTGGTTCCTCATCATCAACAGACTTAGTCTGCTGTCTCTGGAAACTTTGTTTCTTTGAGTTGAACCTTCTGCCTTTTCTATTCAGTTTTCTGAATCTTCTTATCATGAGGGCGAGCTCCTCATCATCCATATCATCTTCAGAGTATGCATCATCAGAGTCATCATTTGATTTTAATGCAATAGATTTCTTACCTCTTGGATCTTCGTCCTCATTAATTCGTTCCACTTCATAAGATTGAAAAGTTCCAATCAACTCGTCGACAGATAGAGGCATAATTCTTTGCGTCTCTCTTATTGAAGTCTTTATATGATTCCAATCCTTGGAAAGTCCACGCAGAAGCTTGTTAACCTTCATGGGATCAGAAATTTTTTGTCCTTGGTTCTCAAGACCATTGACAATATCTGTAAAACGACTAAACATGTCAGTTATAGATTCTCCTGGCTTCATTTTGAAGGCTTCGTATTGACCGAGGAGAATGTTAATTCTGGTCTCCTTCACTCGATCTGTTCCTTCATAGGTGATATGTAGTCTGTCCCATACTTCTTTTGCTGTAACACAAGAAGATATTCGGTTATATTCAGTTGGAGACAAGGCACAATATAAAGAGTAAATTGCTTTTGCATCGAGTGCTTGTCTCTTGTTTATTTCTTCCTGAGCCATTCCGCTAGCATCAACAGTTTCTTTCCCTCTTTCAGAGACTGATGCAGCAGTAGGAATGATTCCTCTTTCCACAACATCCCATTCCAGAGGATCCTTGGATCGTAGGAAAGCTTTCATCTTGTTCTTCCAGATGTTGTAATCCTTTCCGTCAAAGTAGGGTGGTCTGGTATTGCTTTGCCCTTCCATCAGCCCCGGTGCTAGCATACTAGCCATGGATCTTTTACTCTAAAGTAAAACACTTCAAACAAAGTAAGAACACGAGCTCGATACCAATTGATATTACTAGTATGAGTACCTAGAGGGGGGTGAATAGGTATACAAAGATTTTTCTTGATAATTTCTGTATACTTGTGCAATACTTAGACAGTTGAAGGATTTGCGAAGAGTAATAATCAACGTAAGACTAAGCAAGGAAGAAGAGAATTAAACACGCGGTTTATAGTGGTTCGGCTTGATTCAAGCCTACGTCCACTCTTCTGCACTGACAGCCAATTTGGCTGGATTCCACTATGAACAAAGAGATGTTACAGTGTTGATCTTCCTTGATTTCTTGGTGTAGATAATCTACCACACTCGCTCAAGGTATCACCAAGTATAGACACTCTCTGTGTATACAATTTCGCTCAGACTGTATCGACTAATAATCAAGGAGCTTCAGACTCTGGAATTTTTCTATCGATCACATTCTTAAACAACTAGAACGACTTCCTTTTTATACTCCTTTATGCCATCATACCGTTGGCACTTACCAAAGGAATTCCTCAAATCTACCCGTTGGACGGAATCAATCAAGAAGATCATTCGAGCTATAAAAGGAACCTGACGATAGCCCATCAATCTTGTTCGCCCATACAATCAGGATCTTGGTTTCCAAGAATAGAACATTCCAAGAATACTTCGTCGACCATCGGATCTTCAATTGATCTGGATACGAACAAAAGAATCCGTTGTGATTATCTAACCAAAAAGATCTTCTCCAGACGATAGGATTAAATCCTCAACCATATACTTCGGCTCGGATTTACTTCCTCATGGATCGAAAGACTATCAATGAGAATAGTCTTGAGTCTTGAGTCTTGAATCTTGAGTCTCGGTAGGCGAAAGTCTTTAGACTTTACACTAGACGATCTGCAGATACACAGACTAGACCGAAGGAAACGTTTTGTCAGCTTCAAAATATTCTGGAACGATTTCTCCAACACCAATCATCACCAAAATTATAAATTTGTTACATTATTTAATGTGCTAATGTTGGAAATCACTGTATTTAGCAATAACAAATAATCACACAAGAAATATGTTCGTTTATGTTAAAATATTGCGTATCACTTATATACATGGTTTTTACGCTCTTGAGTACATGCAGATCTCTTTCTACCTATGTGCTTAAACTTTTGAGTGGACTTTATAATATGGTATTAGATTCAATTTCTACTCCAATTTTTTTTTTTCATGTGTGCAACTCCCAAATCATCAAATTCCTCTTGTTGTAAATTCAACTTGCATGCAAGAGAAGTGTCAAAGTATCCAACATCATTTGTTTACAATATCTATATGCTTTTTTACAAACATGTGGTCTCTATTCATCTATCATTCTAAGTTTTCCGATTGAACTCTCAATCAATTTCCTGTGAGATAAATTCATCTACACACTCATTGAAGGAGCTTCTAGACCTGACTAATTATTGAAAAATATGTCTGAACCCACAAAGGAAAAATGCATTGAAATATATGCAAGATGTAACCACGTGAAGAAGAACAAAAATAAGTACGAGGTAGTATTTGCTAACTAGTCAAACCTTTCGATCAAAAGGCAAAAAAAAAAAAAAAAACTAGTCAAAACTTCGATGTCTAGTAAACTTTACTTTTCACCATTTGTCCCAGAATTCTAGCTTATCCGGTAGACCTATTCAAAGATTAACTCTAGAAAGTGGAACCCCTTAACGGATTTTCTCTCGGGATATTTCTGCAAAATCAATTAAACATTTTCAAATTGGTACAAATACTACATGGACCTATACAAATTATATATTAGTATACGATAGTACCTTCGTCTCATCCATGCCCCTTCCCCTCTTGCCGTATGAAATGAAGCTATTTCTATTTTTGTCATAGTAACCTTGCGATAGTATATAGAGTTTACAAGAAATAGGAAGTAAGCCGATTTCCAATCAAATTAAGTGATGGTTACTTGAAATTCTAGTTGAACACAATCGTATACAAAAAATGGTGCTACGTAGGAATGAAGCTAAAGCAAATTATAGTCCAGGTTTTGTAGAACAAGAAAAGAAGCGCTCCGTCTGTTAGTTCATCATCTCATACGTACAAACTTCAACAATTATGACTCTGAAGACCACAAACCCGTGTGAGTCTATAATTACCCGATATGATCAAATTAAAATCGTCACAGTTGATAGAGAACGACGTTAGCAAGTAATTACCCATCGACACTCCTAACAACATTACAAGACACCTTAAATGTTAATTTTAATTTGAATTGGTCATATTTTGTTATGGCATAGTATCAAACGGTCATATAAAACTGCATAAATCAATTTCATGAACCAATCTGTACGCCTTTAATGCTACTATTCCTACCTACACTATGATGATGATTGCCTTGTCGCATTTTGTTTCTTTGCATATGACACTTATTTCAGAGCTCAAGTTGTGGTCGCTGGATGAACCCCAAATAATCAAAGCATTGGCAAATACCAGCCGTATTAAGTGGGAAAAGATAAGAGGAACAGCAATTTATGAGATTTTATATTAGTCTAATAATATGATAACATATCATATCAATCAAAAAGAAAAAAAAAAAACACCGTTTACTGTAGCGATGCTTGTGTCGACTAGCCACGAGAACTGACATCTTTCCGGAAGGTGAACAATGGATTCATTTCTTTCGGGCTTAATCTAATTTGAATATTGTAGGGCACTTAGTACTCCAATAGAAGTAGGCAATAGTACTATTAGAGAGAATGGCATTATATCGGGTTATCTAAAAAAGAATTACTTATCGTGCATTGAAAATAAGACTGAGTACAGAGAACGAAATTTCTTCATTTGACCTTGAATTAGCTTCGCCATTTTGTCTTATCTGAAGTTAAAGCCGTATTAGCACGAAAACTGCGGCCTAAGTGCGGCCGGCACCGTCTTTTATTAGCTCCTACTCAACCTCCTTCCTCTAGAAAATGGTTGACTTGAGATGAGATTTGATCTCGTAATTGCCAAGGGGACACGCAACTTTCTTTTTTTCCTCCGTTACACGCTCGATAAAATCTAGAATCTTGCAGGGTCACCCTCTTGGAATCGGCCAAAGAATATTCTTGCATCGGCCAAAGGATATTCTTGCAGCAACTAAAGGAGCATTTGGTAACGCCTAATTTATTTATTTTTAAAATTTTTTATTCACGGAAATAAAAATATAATAGAAATCTGTTTATATAGATTTTTATTCTCAGTAATAAATTTGTTTCCAAAAGTAGATTAGGAATAGAAATTAAAAAAAAATTACTTATTTGTTCTTGAGAACAATTCAAGAAAAAAAGTCTTTTATTTTTTTTTTTTTTTTTCTTTGCTTTTTTATTCTTTTTCTCTTCCTCCTCTTCTTCCCCTAGTCGATTGCTTGTCAAATGAGGCTCGACAACCTCACCGGGTGCCTCACTCAGCCACAGTGAAACTCGACCAATCAACACTAACCTCATGGTGCCCAAGCGAGGCGAGCCTTGCCGGTGGCTTGGCAAGGTTGCCTCACCCGGTTAAGGCAAGGTCGAGCCTCGCTAAGCCGGACGAGGCTCTCTCGAGGCTAGCAACCGGCTAGATGAAGGAGAAGAAAAAGTAAAAGAAAAAAAAAAAGAAACATGTAATAAAATTATTAATAAATTAAATGAAATTATAATTCACAAAATATTTGCGATTGCACCAAAAGCATTTTTTTTTCTAGAAGTAAAAAATTTGTTTAGTTATCAAATACATTCAAATGCTTAGGAACTTATCAAAGGAATAGAAATAGAAAAAATTATTTATGAACAAAAGTTGTTTTCGGAAACAAAAACATTAGCATACACACCTAATGCTATGCATGATCGATCATAATTGCATGACTAAGGAGAGAAAAGAAGGTTGTGTTTGTTCTTTTGATATCAATTGGGACTGAAGCATGCCATGTGTTGATGTATATTCGTGGATGGTAGAGAATACTTTCAAAGATATCCTTAGATATTGAGGATGTTATTTAATATTTCGTTATTTTCTAAAATAGTTGAGTTCCTTATTAGATTAGATTATTTTCTTTCCTATGTACTTTGTTAAGATATAAATACTCTTCTCTTCATTTAAGTATAGATGAATTGATTCTTTCTCCCTTTCTCTTGAAGATCCTACAATATTCACGCCCTCACCACATAAGATCATGATCAAATATGAGCCCGAGGTGAAACATTTCTTCAGAACATTTCTTTTGTGTATTTTACAATATTTTACACCATAAGCAGGTGGGGAAACGCTGAAAAATGTAAGATCTTATAATTTATGGTGTCGAAATTTCATGATATATAAAACTATTAATTCTTTTAATTGAATGAGGCCACGCTGATTTTCATAACTATACTACAATGTCATACAACAACAAAAATATATTCTACAGTACTATTAAAATCCCATTCTATAATTTCAAAAACTCTTCCAATTGGCCACTTTTGAAAAAGTTTTATTGTGTTGACCCCTCTTGAATTAGGGACGAGACAGGACTTCGGTTGATTTAACAAGTTACTGATTCGAACATCTGCACCAGCGCAAGATACACTCTAGGAGAGAATTATTGTATTCAACAGGGAATATAACACAAATAATTTACGCATGATCTCGTTTGAAATTCAAAATCATTCGAGTATTTCATAACCGCGTGATTTGTTTTATTATACCAGAGGTGGGTTAGACAATTCTTCGTAGGATAGATAATTAGCCGAGTCACAACAAAATCAGAAGAAGTTTGAGATAATCAGCGACGCTGACGAAGATAACGCTAGAAACGTGCATGATTACCTAAAATCACCAACTCTCTTGAATTATAAAATGCTGATATGCCCAGTAAATGCAATTACCAGTCAAATGGGGTGTTATATGCTATTATCTAGAAGGATGTAATCCTGGGGCATGCTCTAATGAGCCAATCATCACTAAAGTTATAAACTTGTTACATTATTTTAAGTGTTAACGTTGGAAATCACTGTATTTAGCAACAATAAATAATCACACAAGAAATATATTCATTTCTGTTAAAATATAACTCATCATTTTTCTACATGATTTATATGCATTAATAGAGATACAAGATACGTGCTTAAACTCTTGGGTGGACTCTTTAATAGGATATCAAATTGAGGTTCTGCCCCCAATTCATTTTGCGTGTGCAACTGCCAATTCATCAAATTCCTCGGGTCGTAAATTCAGCTTGCATTTGAGAGAGGTGTTAAAGTATCCAATATCATTTGCTTGTGGGATTCATATGCTTTTTATGAGCATGTGATATCTGTTCACCTATCAGTTCAAGCTTGAAAATTGAACTTTCCATTGATTTCCATGAGACAAATCCATCCACACGGTGAAGGACTCCTAGACTTGAGTAATTATTGAAAAATATGTCTTGAACCACAGAAAAATTGCATTGAAATATATGCAAGATGTAAGCTTGTAATGTCTTCTAGAATCATAATTGTGAAGAAGAACACCAATACGTACCAGGTAGTATTTGCTAACTACTCAAACCATGATGGTAGTTGTTTTACTTTTCACCATATGCCCCAAAAGTCTAGCTTATTTGATAGACTTCTCCAAAGATCAATTCTAGAAAGTGGAGCCGCTTACCGGACACTTGTAATTTTCTCTCCGAATATTTCTGCAAAAGCAGCTAAACCTTTTTCAAAATAATACAAATACTACGTGAACCTATACAAATTATGCATCGGTATACGATAGTACCTTATCTCATTCATGCCCCTTCCTCTTTTGCCGTATGAAACGAGGCTATTTTTTTTTTTTTTTTTATAGTAACCTTGCTATAGCATATGAAGTTTATAAGAAAAAGGAAGTAAGATACATGATTTCCGTTCAAATTAGGGGGTGGTTACTTGAAATGCTAGTTCAACACAATCGGAAACACAAATAGTGCAACATGGGAAAGCACCTAAAGCAAATTATACTTCAGGTTATTAGAACAAGAAAAGATGCGCTTGGTCTGCGAATCCATTATCTCATACATACAAACTTTAATGATGATGACTCTCAATAGCAATAGACCTTGTGATTCTATAATTATCCAATCTGATCAGATAAAAATCGGCAGAGTTGAGAGAGGACGACATTAGCAATTAATTAACCCTCAACACTCCTAACAACATTACAAGAATACTTTAAATGGTAATTATAATTGAACTTGGTCATATTTTGTTAGGGCATAGTATTAAACGGCCATAAAAAGCTGCACAAATCAATTTGATAAACCAATCTTTACACCGGTAATGCTAATCAAAGCATGGCAAATACCAACAGTATAAAGTGGGAAAAGATGGGAAGAACGCTAATTTATGAGATTTTATATCAATCTAACAATGCGACGACATATCATATAAATAACTCATTTACTGTAGCCATGCCCATGTCCACGGCCACGAGATTTGACATCTTTCCGGAAGGTGGACAATGGATTCATTTCTTTCGAGCTTAAGCTAATTTGACTATTGTAGGGCACTTAGTACTCCAATATAATTAGGCAATAATACTATTAGTCTATTAGAGAGAATGGTATTATGTGGGGCTTATCTAAGAAAGAATTATTTATCGAGTATTGAAAATAAGACTGAGTACAGAGAACAAAATTTCGTCTTTTGACCTTGGACTAGCTTCGCCATTTTGTCTTCTCTGAAGTTTTTTTAAAGCGCGAAAACTGCGGCCTAATCAACGCCGACGCCCTCTTTTATTAGCTATTAGTCAAAGCCCCTCCCCTAGAAAAGGTTGACTTGGGATGAGGTCTGAACTTGTAATTGCCAAGGGAAGCCGCAACTTGTTTTGATTTTTCCTCCGTTGCACGTTGGATAGAATCTGGGAAAAGTATAAAATAAAATAAAAAATCATAAGCATATTGCTTTGGTACAAATTTAGTACTAAACCTTTTAATTTAATTAATTTAATCATAAAGATTTTCACATTGATCCAATTCAGTCTAGCTAGCCAATTTGAAAATTAATAACATGAACGTCAGTGGTCTTACGTGATATGACTGGCGCTAATGTGTATTTTTTTTATAATAATTTTTAATCATTTCAGAATTTTTAAATATTTCTTTTTCTTTTTCTTCATCCTTTGGCCAATGACATTGCCAATTGACCATCGCCGGCCATAGGCGAGGGTGCAAGCCCCCACTTAGATCCAAATAAGGTTCTAAACCCTAACATGTTGGCCAATGAGGGCCATGACCCTTGCCTAGATTTGGGTGAGGGTATGACGCCCTTGCTTGTGGCCAAGAAGGATGCAATGCCCTCACATGGATCTAGGCGAGGGCACAATGCCCTTGTAGACCAACAGACGAAAGTTTCAGTCATGGCTTCGATCTAGGCAAGGGCTGACATACTCGCTTGTGGCCAAAGAGGGCACAATGGCCCTCACCTAGACTAGCCTATGGCCAGCAATGGTTGGTTGACTACCTCACCTACCAAAGGGTGTAGAAAAATTATAAAAAGAAATATACATATATATATTAAAAAATTCTGAAAAATATTTTAAAATTATAAAATTTGTCCATGTCAGTGATTCATGCCATATAGGACTATTGGTATCCATGTCAACAATTTCTTGCTTAAATTGGCCGAATGAGCTCAATTGGTACAAACATGAAAAGATTTAAAATTAAATTGGTCCAATTAAAAAATTTAGGATTGAATACCAATGCAATAGGGTTATGACTTTTTTTTTTATACTTTTCCCAATAGAATTGAGAATCTTGCAGCGTCACCCTCTTGGAATCAGGCAAAGGATATTCTTGTGGTAAATAATGCCATACATGACTAATCGCAATTGCATGATTCGGGAGAGAAAAGAAGGTTGTGTTTGTTCTTTTAATATCAACCGGAAGTGAAACATGCTTGTGTTGATGTATATTTTATGGATAGTAGACTTATCTATTAAAGAATATTTTCAGAAATATCATTAAATATCATTATTTCTAAGATAGTTAGTTTCCTTATAAGATTAGATTGTTTCCTTCTTATGCATATTATTTGGGCATAAATATCCTTATCTACTAAAGTTAGTTGAGTAAAGATGTAGTATTTAGTGATATTCTTTCCATCTCTCTAGAAGATCATAGAATATTTACACCCCAACCACATAAGATCGTGATCAAATATGAGCCCAAGGTGAAACATTTCTTCAAAGCAAGTGACGTTTGTATCCTAAGGCTACGCCATCCGATGCAATCAAAGTGGGAGAGACACTCTGGCATTCGAGAAGCGGAATTTCATTGACGAAGCACACATTTGCAACATTAGGGAGCTGCATCCGGTTCCGTGTGCCAGACCCACATTCTTCTTTTTTCTAGAAGATGTGCAAGAGTAAAGACAATGTTGTGAAAATAAGCGATTGAATAATAAAATAAACATAATAAGAAAATAAATCGGATATCAAATTTACATAATTTAGTTAATCGATATGACCTTCATCCACAAGGAACAATCAATTTTATTATGAATTAAATGATACAACAGATATTATATCCACACTCGAGTTACTCAAATACTCTCAATGTTTACCAATCTCTAATTACACCTAATAACACACATGTGTTTAGTCTTACAATTTCTTACGAAATAATTTCTTACGAAATAATTTCTCAATCTTACAAAAGAATTCGTAAATCTTACCAAGCTTTAATGAGAATGAAGGGCTTGATCTACTAATTTATTCTCATACATACAAACTTTATTAATAATGACTTTCAAAAGCCACAAACCTTAATAATTCCATAATTACCCAATGTAATCGGATAGGAATCGCCATAGTTGATAGAGGACAACATTAGCAATTAACTAGCCCCCGACTCTCCCAACGACATCACAAAAATACTTTAAATGGTAATTTTATTTAACTTGGTCCTATTTCACTATGGCATGGTAGCAAACGGGGGTATAAAACTGCACAAACCAATTTCATCAGCCAATCTTTACATCGGCAATGCTACTATTCCTACGCACGCTATGACGATGATGATTGCCTTGTCACATTTCTTTTAAGTGGGTAGAGATGGAGAGAATTAGCATAGCCCACGGCAGCTCATCTCCTTTTCCATTGATGATTGCCTAGTCACGTTTTAGCTTACTTTGATGGAGTCATTAGCCCTAAAGTGGACCTACATCTTCCTGCATAATTTACTCTGTTAATGCAAAGTGCAGCTTCCTATGTCAACTTAGGGTGCGTTTGATAACGTTTCGTTTGAAAATTATTCCGGGAAACGAAAATAAAAAAAAAAGTGTTTCTGTTTCAAAGAACAATTTTTGAAAAAAAAAAACGTTTAGTAAATTTGTTTCAGAAATATAAAAAGAATAGAAATACGTTTGGTAAATTTGTATAATTTTTTTTATTTCTTTTAATTTTTTAATATTTTTATTTAATTTTTTCTATTTTCTTATTTATTTTCCTTTTTTTCTTTTTTTTTTTTTTTTTTTTTTGGCCGGTCGCCCGCCTCGGCCATGGCCGGCGACCGGCCGATGGGGGCCGGCGGCCTCACCCAGCCACGGCAAGGCTCGCCACCCCGCGAGGCCAAGGTCAAGCGATCGGGCAAAGAAAAAAGAAAGAAAAAAAAGAATAAGAAAAAGAATAAGAAAAGAAAAGTGTTACTAAATTTTATTCCGTAAACAAGAAACAATTTCTTTTTTTTTTTTGTTTCTTGTTTCGTTCCAGATGTGTTTCTGAGAACAAAAAAATAATTTTGGAACAAAAACGCACCCAAACGCGTTTTTATTCCTTTTTTGTTCTTAGGAACAAAAAAAACAAAAAAATTGTTCAAAAGCAGAAAAAAAAAAAATGCAAACAAACGCACCCTTAATTACACGAGTGCGACAACATTTCCTTGCGAGAATGGACCTTCTTTCCCCTCAAAATCAATCCGATACACGAGAGTACTTCCCGAGCCATCTTTAGTTCGATATAATACAATTGTTTTTCTCAAGTTGCCGTAGCCACATTTGCGGCCGAGTGCTCCGCGAGCTAATCCATTAATTTAAACCCATCTCTTCTAAAATACTCCGACAACGCCGGCCATGTTGAAGATTTCTACACGGTTAAAATCGAACTTACGAAGTTGCAAAGGAAAAAGTCGTACGTCTGAAAGTCCTTCCCTTTGGTCAAACCACGACAATTAACAACTTCGATGATATCCTTTCATATCCCCTCGACGCCTATATATATGTGCATGCAAAAAACATACTCATCTCATTCTCATCGCAAACACAACCCGAAGGTGACACGACTTCACCTCACAGCACATTCGTATCAAATCTTTAAGTAACGACATGTCTTCGGCCCGCTTTGTCTTGCTCTCGCTCTGTTCCGCCCTTCTCCTCCAGGCCACCCTCGGCGCCGACCCTCTCTTCCACTTCTGCTCCACCCCCGAGAACTTCACCGCGGGCAGCCCGTACGAATCCAACCTCAACAAGCTTACCAGCTTCCTCTACACCAAGACCCCTTCCTCGGGCTTCGGCCTTGGCTCCATCGGCCAATACCAAGAACAGGTCTATGGCCTCGCGCTGTGCCGGGGTGACACATCGCCATCGGACTGCAAGGCCTGCGTGGCAGACGCTGGCGCTGAGATCCGCCGCCGCTGTTCTCGCAACAAGGGGGCAATAATCTGGTACGACGACTGCATGTTCAAGTACCTTGACACCGACTTCTTAGGCCAGATCGACAATGCCAACAAGTTCTACATGTGGAACCTGAAAAACGTGAGCGACCCGAAGGCGTTCAACGGCAAGGTAAGGGGGCTGCTGACCGGGCTGGTCGAGGAGGCTTACACGGTGCCAAAGCTGTACGCGACTGGAGAGATGGGACTGGAGGATAAGACGAAGCTGTACGGATTGGTGCAGTGCACGAGGGATCTGTCGGCGACCGAGTGCAAGGAGTGTCTCGAGGGTGCAATCGGCGAGCTTCCGAACTGTTGCGACGGGAAGGAAGGTGGGCGAGTGGTTGGCGGGAGCTGCAACTTCCGATACGAGATTTACCCTTTTGTCAATGTTTAAGAGTTCTCGCTCAAGGACCTAAATAAGTGTGGTTTAATTATTCCCTAGCTAGGTGTCCCTAGTGTAATACATGGTAAATAAAGTGAAGGCGAGTTTGGGAATTTACCTAAGACTCTTTCATCATTCGAATGGTTTATATAGCTATAAATAAAAATTAGATGTCTTCATCAATATGTCATCAATAATTTCTTACATAAATGTTCTTGCTATGTTTTAAGTTAGCGTAACTGGGGCTATCCACGATTCTATATTTTGCAGTTGTGGCAACATAGAAGTTACAATTCTTGTATATATATGATGATAATCTGACCATCCACAAGTTGATACCTAAAACTTTTTAGTCTACAACGCCATTTTGCCAATGTTTTGTATGTGGAAATGTTTCCGGAATAGTTGGTGCAGAACCTATTATTATTCTGGAAATACCTTTTCCCGTTCGTGACCATTCAATACCCTAGGTAAAGAGAATTTCCATGGTTGTGTTCAATTATTGATATCCAATTATATCCTCTTCTTTTTGTTTTAAATGTATTACATATGACTCGAATGTTTACTTTTAAAATGACAAACAAATAAGTTACATGCACCGCGCAATTCTTTAAGTCTTTCGTATAGAATAAGTAAAGCCTAGTAGAGTTGATCTCTTCTCCATGGTCACCAACATTATTAAGTAAGGTTTATATTTTCCTTCGATCAGGATCTTGGTGGGCACATGCTCTTACACCACCCACGTGTAATGTTAAACACATAATCCCAAAAATAAGAATAAAGAGAAGTGAAGGAAAAATAGAAATCCACAATTGTTACTCCCCACCCTTAGGGGGGAGAGAGAGAGACGGGGGGGGGGGGGGGGGGGGGCGCCTTTGACAATCCTGACAGAGAGTTAGGGAGACGCGGGGCGGGTTGACTCGGCAGCGGCGAGGGCTTCAACGGCCGGGATGGCGGCTTCATAAGGCTGGCAATGGGGCTCGGCCAAGAACATTTGACATTCACATGAAAAAGAGGGATAAGAACCGAAGGAGTTATAAACTTCTCAATTTGATCAATGTAAACTTTAGCCTTTTAATGTAATTCTTCCTGCTAATTATAGGTGAAAATTAATGACGTGGTGTCCAGTCAACATGAGCTATCTTACATGGCAAGCTGATGTAGAGTTATTGCGGATCACCATATCAGTAATATCCGACGGTAATTTCCGGAAGAGTTACATTGAAATTTCAAGCAAAAATTTAAGATTGTATTGACAAAATTGAAAAAAAACTAGAATTGAATTGGCATTCATATAATAAGGTTATGATTAATTTTGGTAATTTTATCCCAAAAAAAGAGAGTAGGGTGGGGGGAGTTTTTGCCTCGGCAAAATCCACTCATGCAGACTCCAAATAATTATCTTGAAAATGTAAATCTATACACCCAAAGGTAGATTGGACTAGTCAAGAAAATGAATATTGTCACCACTTGACGAGCCACCTCTTGAGACTACCGAGGCTTAGTTATTTGAGTTTATAACACATTATTTTAATATGAAAGTCTATGAAAAAAAAATATACTCACTTGTTGTGAGTTGATGTGTTGCGTCACGTGTCAAAAACAATTTAATTATGAAAAGCCAATAATTACAACTAAAAAAGTGCTTGTTTTATCGACCAATCTATGACATTTTATATTAATCTATAATACGATCACCAGATATGATCATCTCGAGAAACAATAAGAAGAAGAAGAAGAAGAAGAAAAACCGTCTACCCTAGTTATTCACGTGTCCACGGCCATGAGAGTCTACATCTTTCCGGGAGTGGAAATGGATTTACTTCTTTTGTGCTTATTCTAATTCCGTGACATGAGGTTCCATGCACCTTCTCGAGGATAATACCACTAAGAAGAATTGTTCCATATTGAATTTTCCAAAGATATACTCGGAATTCCGGAGGTGCAACAGTTGACTTTTGAACTAGTTTTCATTTCGTCCTTTTGTTTTCATTATGATACCTACATAGCAACGAAATGTTTGACCAAGAAAACCGCGGCCTAATTAAGCTCAATACCGTCTTTTTTTTAGCCATTCGTCAACCTCCCATTCTAGAAGGGTTGACTTCAGATCAGATCTGAGTTCATAGTTGTCAATTTTTTTTTTCCTTTGTTGAGCATTCAATAGGATCTAGAGCAAGAGGGCTATGATTGTCACTTTGATATTAACTGGGGTTGAAGTATGCCATGATCCTCAAAAGATCATGATCAATTATGAGCTCGAGGTGAAAACTCAACTTTTTTTTTTTTTTTTGGTAATAATTGACGAGATAGGGAGCAATTTTGCTCCATGACCGCAACTATTCTTGTGTAGCGAATTGAAATTTAATGGAAACGTTAGTGGATGGCTGCCATTTCTGGTGCTCGACATAGGTGGTGCGCTTTGCTGGTCCTCACCATCCACTCTAATCAAAAGCCAATACCGAGAAAACCCCCCTAAGAAAAATAAGAAAAGTACAAAAATAAGAAACTTCGATTTCTAGAATTCAAGTTCAGTAATTGGTCGTGCCTCAAAGTGGACCAAAAAAGCAACTAAAAAACAAATCACATGCTTAGTGGTTCAAGAATAATGGCCATTAGGCCGAACCCGCCAGTCGCGGTGGCTCTCGGTCGAATCCGCCAGTCACAGCGGCTCTCGGTCGAATCTTCTCTGCACTGGCCTCACTTTGGCTTGACGGATTCGATCATACTACAACCAGAGCTTACATTTTTAATGTGATTTCTTATGTTTACTTAACTGTTTCTTGAAATGTATTGGATTTTTATTCAAGTAGAATATATTAGAAAATGAAAGAATCCATATCATCTAGACAGCTTTGCAAAATATGACTTTAATAAGTTCATTGGCCTCTCAGTATATGTGCATATTTCGTTTTTGATAACTATGTCATACGCACTTGTGTGATCCATTTGTCTATCACACCCTTTGAGTATTTGCACAGATCCTCTAAATTTAAGATTTATAAATCTATTCACATTGTCAAGATGATTCTCTTAATATTAATTAAGATCAAGTATTGAAGCAATCGAATATCTTTGAAACGTTTGACATATTATTGCTCTTTGAGGATGGACTTAATTGCCTTTTCCAACTTATCCAGCACTTCATTTGGTACTTCCATGATGTACAAGGAAAAACGTGTTGTCTTTGGCAACTTTTTCATTCTCGGTGCCAATCAACATCGTTTATCATCCACAAGCAGTTTGTGACGGTGCTATTGGTTGAAATATCTCCGGAGAGTTGATAAGGTCCATGCCACTCAATTGAATAGTCAAAGTCAACATTAGTCATCATTTTCTTTCTTCAAGAAGCCAAAACCTTCCTAGTCGGTAATCTGTACAAGAGTCACAAGTATGTTTCTCTCCAGATCAATCCCTCTGCTCCCCCTTTCTTTCTTCCTTCTTCTCGACACAAGCTTCAGCGCTGATCCGCTTTACCATATCTGCTTCGGCAAAGATAACTACACTTCCGGTAGTCCTTTCAAAACCAATCTCGACAGCTTGCTCACTACTCTCGTTTCCAAGGTCCCTCCCAGTGGGTTCGGAACTGGCTCAAGCGGCGAGGGGAATGATCAAGTATACGGGCTAGCTCTTTGCCGGGGTGATGTATCGAGCTCCGACTGCAAAAGTTGCGTCTCTGATGCAGGCCCAGAGCTTCTGCAGCGTTGCCCTGAGCAGAAGGGTGCTATTATTTGGTATGACAGCTTTTAACTTTTAACGACTCATGGAGTCCGCTTTGAAGTGTAATAACCGATGCCAAACCAACTGAAAAAAGTGATAATTTCAAACTACACTAAAGGTTAATTTCTGCTTAAAATGGCTTCAACTTGAACTATATCTAGTTTAAAACATTGTTCTCTGTGGTTGGTGTAAATTAAAAAAATGCTCTTTATGTAAATCACAATTAGTTTAACTTTTCTAACCATCAATTTGCTAGGTTTTCAATCAAAAGATGTTCATTTTTTTTTTTCAAATAGATCATTAATCCAAAAGTAAAAGGCGGTGTGACTCATATGTTTGCAAAAGCATATGCTCTGGAAGCATAAATCAAGTATGTAAAAGTAAGTAAATCATCCGGTTCCATTCTCAAATTAACCAATTCCATTTTCCCTCGATTGCTCCTATACTTTCTCCTCCTCATCCTAATTATTATTACTATTTTTGCTTTGCTTCAACACGATATTTGATATGGCGATTCACGATTCTCTCGATTGGCGCGCTTAGGTATGACAATTGTCTCCTCAAGTATTCCAATGTGGAATTCTTCGGCAAGATCGACACCAAGAACAAGTTCTACTTGCTCAACGTGCAGGACGTCGACATGGACTTCATGGAATTTTACAGGAAGATCAAGCAACTGCTGGGCAACCTGACGGACGAAGCCGTGGCAGGTCCCAAATTGTATGCATATGGCGAACTCGGGCTCGGAGGGTACAAGACACTGTTTGGCTTGGCTCAGTGCACGAGGGATCTATCCGCAGATGACTGCAAGACGTGCCTCAAGGGCGCGATAAGTGACCTGCCGAGCTGCTGCTATGGCAAACGAGGGGGGAGAACCGTTGGGGGGAGTTGCAACGTTAGATATGAGCTTTACCCTTTCGTCGATGTTTAAGATTGTTTGAAACTCAGTGATCTTCGCTAATGGATGCAACAGGCATGTATGATGCATCAAAGTTTGAAGAAATTAAATCCAATAATTGATGAATCTCATGAGGATGTTTAGTTTTTCAGGTTCAAACTTTTGTAACAAATTTATTGTTTTTTCCTAAAAGTGTTCACTCTAACTGAGCATGCAACAAAAGAAAGTGGTCTTAAGCTTCAATATAACACCTTCTAAATCCTACATGAGAGAGAGAGAGAGAGAGAGAGAGAGAGTTTGTGTGGTGATATATCAATGGAGACTCAGTTTAAGTTACCAATTAAGTATCTCCTTGTGAGGGATTGGTTATGCACCTACATGAATTTATTTGCGGATTGTTGCGAATGATATAAAGCATTAATTCTTGGACTGAGTTGGGGGGAAATTTAGCTATAAATTGACAAGGTTGTCGATATGGATTGGGGCGGATTAGAATACAAGTTGTTATTAAACACGTGAGTTATTGTTGACAATCATAAAAAAAAATATTATGGATATCGATGCATCAATGATCATTAATCAATTATCAATATACAACGATGTATGGTTGGTGATTGTCGACAGAGATATCAATTAAAAGGGACAATGGATTACTGATTGAAACGCCAAGAGAAGGTTGGATACTTAGAAGGCGCCAGGATACAATTATGAAATTTGGAATTTAAAATCATTGGCTAGCAAAGCTACAAAGGCCAGTAAATCGTGAAGCAAGAATGGACGAGGCGACATATATGGACACAAAGGATCAAAATGCAACTTTAAAAGGGCAACCGCTTGAAAATAAATAAGATCATGGCATCATGAAAGCATGGGCACAAGATTCACAGACAAGATTCTTGGAGATGTGATGATATGGTTATATTTTGTATGAGAATATTTCCTAGATGATTATGGTGTGAACACTATAAATACTAATGTTTCTATATTGGAGACCTTCTACACACCAACAAACATACATATTAGCTTTCAATGATCTTTACATTCTTGCATGGTGGTTATCTTTTCAGACTCGCATCTTTGATGAAATTCTAGCGTGTTTCTTAGTTGTAGTTTTCAAATTTGTGCCGTCACTTAAATTCTGGCATGTTTCTTTTAACATGAGAGCCTCATCATCGATTATATTTCAGCGTTGCATCTTTATGTTCTCGAGTTTTGTCATTAATTAAATTTCGACAAAGTTTACGTATATTTTGGTTCCGGTTGGAGCACTTATGTTCTCAAACTTTGTCATCAATTAAATTCCAACATAATTTGTATATGTTTGGTTCTATTTGAAGTAAAGTTATAATTTCTCTCATCTACCTATGATATTTCCTATTCGGAGTCGCCATAGAACTTATCTCCTCTAGTAAAATTGAAGAGCACTTTTTGATGAAAGATATTTTGTCATAGAGTCAAATTCCAAAGAAATAATCGTCTTGATAATTTGCATAAAATTAATGAAGATAAAGTATTGAAGCAAATTTCTTTGAACTGTATAATATATTATTGATCTTTGGGGACAGACTTAACTGCCTTTTTCCAACTTATACCAATATTTCATTTGGTACTTCTATGATGTATAAGGAGTAACATGTTGTCTAGGGCCACTTTTAACTCTCGGTGCACATCAACATCATTTATCATCCACAGGCTGTTTGTGATGGTGTTATTGGCTGAAATATATATGGAGGCGTTGAGAAGGTTAATGCCACTTAATTGATACTGCTTGGTGGCAAATCTATCTATAGTGTGTTGGCACAAAGGAATATCCATCATTGGCCGATCTCGTGCATGTGATGATAATTTGACCATCCACAAGTTGATACGTAAAACTTTTTAGTCCACAACGCCATTTTGCCAATGTTTTGTATGTGGAAATGTTTCCGGAATGGTTGGTGCAGAACCTATTATTATTCTGGAAATACCTTTCCCGTTTGTGACCATTCAATACCCTAGGTAAAGAGAATTTCCATGGTTGTGTTCAAATATTGATATATCCAATTATATCCTCTCTCCTTTTTCTTTTTTCTTTTTGAAATGTATTACGTATGAATCGAATGTTTACTTTTAAAATGCCAAACAAAGAAGTTACATGCATCGCGCAATTCTTTGAGTCTTTCGTATAGAATGAGTAAAGCCTAGTAGAGTTGATCTCTTCTCCATGGTCACCAACATTATTAAGTGAGGTTTATATTTTCCTTCGATCAGGATCTTGGTGGGCACATGCTCTTACACCACCCACGTGTAATGTTAAACACATAATCCCAAAAATAAGAATAAAAAGAAGTGAAGGAAAAATAGAAATCCACAATTCTTACTCCCTACTCATAGGGGAGAGAGAGAGAGAGAGAGACGGGGGGGCCTTTGACAATATTGACAGAGAGGTAGGGAGACGCGGGGCAGGTTGACTCGGCAGCGGCGAGGGCTTCAACGGCCGGGATGGCGGCTTCGTAAGGCTGGCAACGGCGCTCGGCCAAGAACATTTGACATTCACATGAAAAAGAGGGATAATAACCGGAGTCATAAACTTCTCAATTTTATCAATGTAAACTTTAAGCCTTTACGGGAAATTTTAATGTAATTCTTCCAGTCAATTGTAGCCAAAAATTGCTGACGTGGCGTCCAGTCAACATGAGCTATCCTACATGGCAAGCTGATGTGGAGTTATTGGGGATCACCATGTAGTAATATCGGACAGTAATTTCCGGAAGAGTTACATTGGAATTTCAAGCAAAAATTTAAAGGTGTATTGACAAAATTGAAAAATTTAAAATTAAATTGGCATTCATATAATAAAGTTATGACTAATTTTGGTAATTTTATCCCAAAAAAGGAGAGTAGGGTGCGGGGATTTTTAGCCTCGAGAAAAACCACTCATGCAGGCTCCAAATAATTATCGTGAAAACGTAAATCTATACACCCAAAGGTAGATTCGACTAGTCAAGAAAATGAATATTGTCACCACTTGACCAGCCACCTCTTGGGACTACCGAGGCTTAGTTATTTGAGTTTATAACACATTATTTTAATATGAAAGTCTATGAAAAAGAATATACTCACTCGTTGTGAGTTGATGTTTTGCGTCACGTATCAAAAACAATTTCGTTATGAAAAACCAATAAGTACGACTAGAAATGTGCTCGTTTTATCGACCAATCTATGACATTTTATATTAATATATAATACGATCACCAGATACAATCATCTCGAGAAACAATAAGGAGAAGAAGAAAAAAAAAACTGTCTACCATAGTTATTTACGTGTCCACGGCCATGAGACTCCACATCTTTCCGGGAGCGGAAATGGATTTACTTCTTTTGTCCTTATTCTAATTCGACTATCATGGGCCTACTTAGCAATCCGTGACATGAGGTTCCATGCACCTTCTTGAGGATAATACCACTAAAGAGAATTGTGTCATAGTGAATTATCCCAAGATATACTTGAAATTCCGAAGGGACAACAGTTGACTTTTGAACTAATTTTCATTTCGTCGTTTTGTTTTCATTATGATACCTACATAGCAACGAAATGTTTGACCAAGAAAACCGCGGCCTAATTAAAATCAATGCCGTCTTTTTTTTAGCCATTTGTCAACCTCCCTTTTCTAGAAGGGTTGACTTCAGATCAGATCTGAGTTCATAGTTGTCAATTTTTTTATTTATTTTTCCTTTGTTGAGCATTCAATAGGATCAGGAGCAAGAGGGCTATGATTGTTACTTTGATATTAACTGGGGTTGAAGCATGCTATGATTCCCAAAAGATCATGATCAATTATAAGCTCGAGGTGAAAATTCAATTTTTTTTTTGGTAATAATTGACGAGATAGGGAGCAATATGACCACAACTATTCTTGTGTAGCGAATTGAAATTTAATGGAAATGTTAGTGGATAGATGCCATTTTTGGTGGTCGACATAGGTGGTGCGCTTTGCTGGTCCTCACCATCCACTCGAATCAAAAGCCAATACCGAGAAAACCCCCCCAAGAAAAAGAAGAAAAGTACAAAAATAAGAAACTTCGATTTCTGGAATTCAAGCTCAGTAATCGGTCGTGCCTCAAAAGTGGACCAAAAAAGCAACTCAAACAAATCACGTGTTAAGTGGTTCGAGAATAATGGCCATTAGGCCAAACCCGCCAGTCGCGGCGGTTCTTGGTCGAATCTTCTCAGCACCGGCCTCACTTTGACTTGACGGATTCGATCATACTACAACCAGAGCTTACATTTTTAATGTGATTTCTTATGTTTATTTAACTGTTTCTTGAAATGTGTTGGATTTTTACTCAAGTAAAATATATTAGAAAATGAAAGAATCCATATCATCTAGACAGCTTTGCAAAATATGATTATTATAAGTTCATTGGCCTCTCAATATATGTGCATATTTCACTTTTGATAACTATGTCATGCGTACCTGTGTGATCCATCTGTCTATCACACCCTTTGAGTATTTGCACAGATCCTCTAAATTCAAGATCCAGAAATCTATTCACATTGTCAAGATGATTCGCTTAATATTAATTAAGATCAAGTATTGAAGCAATCGAATATCTTTGAAACGTATGACATATTATTGTTCTTTGAGGGTGGACTTAATTGCCTTTTCCAACTTATCTAGCACTTCATTTGGTACTTCCATGATGTACAAGGAAAAACGTGTTGTCTTTGGCTACTTTTTCATTCTCGGTGCCAATCAACATCGTTTATCATCCACAAGCAGTTTGTGACGGTGTTATTGGTTGAAATATCTCCGGAAAGTTGACAAGGTCCATGCCACTCAATTGAATAGTCAAAGTCAACATTTTCAGCTCTATCATTCTAGCCGCTCACTTTCCTTCGTCCCTTACTTAATTAATCATCATTTTCTTCCTTCAAGGAGCTAAAACCTCCCTAGTCTTTAATCTGTACAAGAGTCACAAGTATGTTTCTCTCCAGATCAATCCCTCTGCTCCTCCTTTCTTTCTTCCTTCTTCTCGACACTAGCTTCAGCGCTGATCCGCTTTACCATATCTGCTTCGGCAAAGATAACTACACTTCCGGTAGTCCTTTCAAAACCAATCTCGATAGCTTGCTCACTACTCTCGTTTCCAAGGTCCCTCCCAGTGGGTTCGGAACCGGCTCAAGCGGTGAGGGGAACAATCAAGTGTACGGGCTAGCCCTTTGCCGGGGTGACGTATCGAGCTCCGACTGCAAAAGTTGCGTCTCCGATGCAGGCCCAGAGCTTCTGCAGCGTTGCCCTGAGCAGAAGGGTGCTATTATTTGGTATGACAGCTTTCAACTTTTAACGACTCATGGAGTCCGCTTTGAAGTGTAATAACCGATGCCAAACCAAGTGAAAAAAGTGATTATTTCAAACTACACTAAAGGTTAATTTCTGCTTAAAATGGCTTCAACTTCAACTATATCTAGTCTAAAACATTGTTCTCTGTGGTTAGTATAAATTTAAAAATGCTCTTTATGTAAACCACAATTAGTTTAACTTTTCTAGCCATCAATTTGCTAGGTTTTCAATCAAAAGATGTTCATTTTTTTTTTTTCAAATAGATCATTAATCCAAAAGTAAAAGGCAGTGTGACTCATATGTTTGCAAAAGAATATGCCCTGGAAGCATAAATCAAGTATGTAAAAGCAAGTAAATCATCCGGTTCCATTCTCAAATTAACCAATTCCATTTCCCTTTGCTAATATACTTTCTCCTCCTCATCCTAATTATTATTACTATTTTTGCTTTGCTTCGACACGATATTTGATATGTCGATTCACGATTCTCTCGATTGGTGCACTTAGGTATGACAATTGTCTCCTCAAGTATTCCAATGTGGAATTCTTCGGCAAGATCGACACCAAGAACAAGTTCCAATTGCTCAACGTGCAGGACGTAGACATGGACTTCATGGAATTCTACAGGAAGATCAAGCAACTGCTGAGCAACTTGACAGACGAAGCCGTGGCAGGTCCCAAATTGTATGCGTATGGCGAACTCGGGCTCGGAGGGTACAAGACACTGTTTGGCTTGGCTCAGTGCACAAGGGATCTATCCGCAAATGACTGCAAGACGTGCCTCAAGGGCGCAATAAGTGACCTGCCGAGCTGCTGCTATGGCAAACGAGGGGGGAGAACCGTTGGGGGGAGTTGCAACGTCAGATATGAGCTTTACCCTTTCGTCGATGTTTGAGATTGTTTGAAACTCAATTATCTTCGCAAATGGATGCGGCAGGCATGTATGATGCATCAAAGTTTGAAGAAATTAAATCAATAATGGATGAATCTCACGAAGATGTAGTTTTTCAGGTTCAAACTTTTAATGTAACAAATTTCTTGTTTTTTCCTAAAATTGCCCACTCTAACTGAGCATGCAACAAAAGAAAGTGGTCTTAAGCTTCAATATGACACCTTCTAAGTCCTACATGAGAGAGAGAGGGAGAGAGAGAGAGAGAGAGAGAGAGAGAGAGAGAGAGAGGAGGTTGTGTGGTGATATATCAATGGAGACTAAGTTTAAGTTACCGATTAAGTATCTCCTTGTGAGGGATTGGTTATGGACCTACATGAATTTGTTTGTGGATTGTTGCGAACGATATAAAGCATTAATTCTTGGATTGACTTGGGGGAAAATTTAGCTATAAATTGACCAGGTCGTCAATATGGATTGGGGCGTGACTAGAATAAAAGTTATTATTAAACCCGTGAGTTATTGTTGACAATCATAAAAATTATTATCAATATTGATGCATCAATGATCATTAATCAGTTATTGATATACAATAATGTATGGTTGGTGATTGTTGACAAAGATATCAATTAAAAGGGAAAATGGATTACTGATTGAAACACAAGGAGAAGGTTGGATACTTAGAAGGCGCTTGGACGCAATTATGAAATTTGGAATTTAAAATCACGGGTGAGCAAAGCTACAAAGGCCAGTAAATCGTGACGCAAGAATGGACAAGGCGACATATATGGACAGAAAGGATCAAAATGCGGCTTTAAAAGGCAACCGCTTGAAAATACAATCATGGCATCATGAGAGCATGGGCACAAGAATCATGGACAAGATTCTTGGAGATGTGATGATATGGCTATAATTTTGTATGAGAATTTTTCCTAGATGGTCATGGTTTGAATACTATAAATACTGGCGTTTCTATATTGGGGACCTTTCGCGCACCAATAAACATATATATTAGCTTTCAAGGATCTTTATATTCTTGCATGGTGGTTATAGTTTTCAAATTCACATCTTTGATTAAATTCTAGCATGTTCCTTAGTTGTAGTTTTCAAATTCGTGTTGTTTCTTAAATTCTAGCATGTTTCTTTGTTGTATATCATGGGAGCCTCATCGTCAATTCCAGCATTGCATCTTCATGTTCTCGAGTTGTGTCATTGATTAAATTCCAACAAAGTTAACATATATTTTGGTTCCATTTGGAGTACTTATGTTCTCGGACATTGTCGTCGATTAAATTCCAACATAATTTGTGTATGTTTGGTTCTATTTGAAGTAAAGTTACAATTTCTCTCATCTACCCGTGATATTTCCTATCCAGAGTCGTCATAAAACCTATCTCCTCTAGTAAAATTGAAGAGCACTTTTGGTGAAAGATATTTTGTTGCAAAGTCAAATTCCAAAGAAACAATTGTCATGATAATTTGCATAAAATTAATGAAGATAAAGTACTGAAGTAATCAAATTTCTTTGAACTGTATAATATATTATTGATCTTTGGGGACAGACTTAATTGCCTTTTCCAACTTATCCCAATATTTCATTTGGTACTTCTATGATGTATAAGGAGTAACATGTTGTATAGGGCCACTTTTAACTCTTGGTGCACATCAACATCATTTATCATCCACAGGCTGTTTGTGATGGTGTTATTGGCTGAAATATATATATATATATGGAGGCGTTGAGAAGGTTAATGCCACTCAATTGATACTGCCTGGTGGCAAATCTATCTATAGTGTGTTGGTACAAAGGAATATCCATCATTGGCCGATCTCGTGCATGTGAGTTGAGTTCCTAAGATTAGCCATTTCAAAGAAATGCGTTGCCACAGTAGGTGTGTGATCATCCACATCATTTCAATCGTACCGGTATGCTTGAATCAACTTGTGCAGGGAGTATCACAACAATCGTTACGATGAGTCCATGCCCTCTTAACTTTGTTCAGGTTGTATGTGAAACTCGACTTAACTGTCGAGGATGACAAAAGAGCACGGTGGATTTCAATACCTTCGTTTCACCTAGATTGAGAGAGGGGATGTAAAATGTCTCATAAATAGAGAGTTTTTTTTTTTTTGAAACCTTTGTGCTTTCACATTGATTGAAAATTGCATACATCAGAAGTTCAAATCAGTGTAGTGAGGTTGTCCTATCCAGTCGTTTTCTTAAATTTCCCCGTAACAAGATTAGGAATTATAATAGTGAATCAAGGACGTATCCAGTAAACGTCTACCTCTGCACTCTCATTTTATCGCAAAATCGTTGATTGGTCGCGCTCGCCAACTTTGTGGAATCGTGCGATACATACGAAGAAGAAAAAGTCAATAGTTTCTGCACATGGATGGTGATCACCACCAACTTTCCTTAGAACAAATCCTAACCTCTCCGGTCAAAGCACAGAACACCGCAAGGCCGCGTCCTCGGTCATCAAGCTCGATCCAAACGCCAACTCCATCGCTCAAGAGAGGGGTGCTGTCTGTCCAAACCGAGTCTTTGTTACATGAAGATCGTGAGTAGTTCGATGATCGCTCGTTCGCATTATGACAACTTCAATGAGTGGGTATTGCCACAAGAGGGATAACATGGAATGCAAGCCAAGTCAACGAAGGGAGAAAAACAAAAGATTAACGAGTCGATTAGATCTCCAAATCTAGTGAACAACCTGTCACGAGCCAAGAAGCTCTTAAGATGTCAAAACCAACCCCGATCAACAACTCATGAAAAATAATATTACTTACTCTCCGTATCCACTTGCTCTGCTTCCTCCTATCTCTATATATACAAGCGCCCTCGCCAAGACAGAGGTGCCAATTCAAGACCTCCCATTGAGCCTCTCTTCTGCAATCCTGTAACAAAAATCAGAAATGGCAATTCTCAGCTCGTTGACTTGCTTCGTCATAGCAGCGTTGCTGATCGAACTAGCCATGGCAGCTAGCTACACGGTCGGAGGCCCGAACGGTGGGTGGGACACGGCTACCAATGTCCAGACCTGGGCATCATCTCAGAAGTTCTTAGCAGGAGATACTCTGGGTGAGTAAATATCCCAATGCTCCAGTTGGGATGATCTGCATTCTTGATTGTATCTCAAGGGTTTTACTTGTGACTTGTCATTCAACTTGCGGAAGCATTTGCAGATACCTTTATTCTTTCTAGAAGTGTGAAGTACTTGAAAAGTAATGACATTCAAAATTGGGATATTACGGACGTCCATGACTCGATTCTCTATAGAAAAAAACAAACATATATGATAATCCATCATGCTACTTTTAGGGGGAACCCAAAATATTTTGTATTCACTTCTACGAATAGACTTTTTATTTGAGTTTCAATGCCATCACGGGTAGATCATAAATCCTCAGTCGGAATGAAAGCCTCCAAAATGAATCTAGTCATTGTGTGGTCCTAAATCACACGCTTTCTATACAAAGGGGTTCTTGCAAAAATTTCTGTCAAAATGGCTCTAATTAAGCACTTGATGCTTGACTTCCATGCCAAAATCTATGAGCGAGGGCAATACAATCGATACTAAGTGGTGCTCTCTATTCTTTATTGTCTTTCAGTACGCGCCAAGCCATGTAACCGAAGTCAACAAGGCAGAGTACGGCTCTTGCCAAGCAACCAGCCCAATCAAAACAAGCACTGGCGGATCCACCACTGTTTCCCTCACATCTCCGGGCAAGAGATACTTCATTTGCTCTACCCCGGGGCACTGCACTGCAGGAATGAAGCTTGAAGTAGACAAACTCGCAGCCACTTCATCCCCGCCACCAGCCGTTCTCGCCACCCCCCCAACCGCATCTCCTGCCACCCTACCACCCACATCTCCAGCCACCCCACCGCACAGATCCCCAGCTGCTTCCCCACCGTTGAGATCTCCAGCAGCCCCTCCTCCAGCAGAATCTCCGGCCAGTCCTCCACGTTCCGTTCTGGCTCCTAAAACACCCGAATCCTCACCAGCAGTGACCCCGGGATTGGCTCCACCAAGCGACACTTCCGTAGGATCAGTTGCCCCAAGCGGAACTGTTGTGGAATCACCCAAGTCATCGGCCAACAGAGGAAGTTCAACTTTTACTTGGGCAATAGGAGTATGCTTTGGAGTTGTGAGCCTTCTGGCTGTGTGAGGAGCTAAACATTCTTGTGTGATTCTTTTAGATCTCTGCATTTGATTAAAAAAATTGTTTATCTTCTGTCACATTTTTCTGGTGTGTTTGAGAAGTAATTTATACTTTTCAAAGCAGAGAGGTGATCATCATTCATGACCCTTAGTCCACCCTCCTCCTTCAAGCTGCCCTTGGCGCCGACCCTCTCCTCTGAAAGTGTTAGTATGAACACCTAGGGGGGGTGAATAGGTATTTAAAATAAACATTGGCAAATATATACGGAATAAAATAATGAGTTAAGGAAGAGAATAAGAACACAAGGTTTATAATGGTTCAGCTTAAACCAAGCCTACGTCAACTCTCTCACGCTAACAGTCTTCTTGTTGGATTCCACTATGTAATCAACAAGAGATTACAACTTTGAGTGCAAAGACTTAGTACTAGATCACACTATCTCACTAAGTTACTCTTTTGGTATTTCTCTCACGATCATAAATGTTTAAGCTCACAAGAGACAAGTATATGATCGAATATCGCTCAAACTTTGGAATTGTAAATTTTACGCTCCGTCTCTTACTTGTTCATCGGTCCTTCATCTCTTTAAATACTCCTCAACTTCCAAACTAGCCATTGGACAATATTTCGATGATCGTCTTCCAATTTACTTATTGGACAACTTTGTATTTACAAGATTTGGTAGCCATTGAATGACAAAAGTAGAATCCCAAATTGATTATGATCGCCCATACAAATAGAATCTTGATTTCCATAAGTAGAGTTTCTTCGTATAGAAAGTTCTTGTCTTCAATATCCAATTATCAATCAATTAGATTGAGTCAATCAAATCAATCTTAATGTGGAATCTAAACCAAATCACTAGCCGTTATATGATTAGGGCTTGTATTACGTTCTGTCGAATCTGGATGTAAAGTCTGAGTGCAATAAACTTTACAATCTAAGTCTAGGTACAATAGACTTTACAATCTGGTTTTGAACATCTTCTGAACAAATTTAGCTTTAAGGTCTGAACGCCGTCTGAATAAGTTCAGTTTCAGTATAGAGTCTTTTTTTTTTTATTCAGTTTCAACATAGAGTCTGTTTTCTAATTCAGCTTCAACATAGAGTCTGTCTTCTGATTCTTCATATACATTTAGTCTAGAATTTGTAAGAGTTGGTAGATTTCTGATGTAGAATAAACTTTGACACTAAAGTCTGGCAGTTTTCAGACTTTGACACAAAAGTCTGATAGTCTTCAAACTTTGACACAAAAGTCTAGAAATCTTCATAATAGACTTTGGACATATATTATGTTCAGTTTTCTGGCCGTCTTTAGACTTTGACAATATCATTTATATGTTCTATCATCTGCATAATCTATTACTTAACCATTAAACACGTTAGTAGCATTTGATTTATTTTGTCATCTTCAAAATATCATAAAGGATTTCCCTAACAATCTCCCCATTTTTTATGATGGCAAAACAATATCTGAATATGCAGATTTGTAAACATACTTTTAAAAATATTAATTTAAATCAAAGGATATTACAAGATAGCAAATAGATTGAGCATAACAATATATAGAAAAATAGTCGCAGCTCAATAATATGCAATAAATAATATCAACCAATCAACATATATGCATATTCATATCTTCTCATCCTTTTTGTCATAATCAAAAAGCAATAATAATGGAAAAAGTATCACGTAGAGAATATAAAATGATAACAAATATATCTCGCATAATTTCCAAAAATCAGCTTTTATAAAGTAAATCGAATATTAAAGATATGCAATATAGCTCACTTCGATCATATATATCAGCAACTATCCAATAAAAATCACGGATGCATTATAAAGTTCACTTTACCACTTTTGTCATAATAAAATGATAATATCAATAAGAAATTTTTTAATGACAAAATATAATAGGAGATGCGCTAACCAAATTTTTTAGAACAAATTCTAACACATTTACCTTTCCTTCCATCCATAATAAGATCACGATAAATCCAAAAAGATTTTTCCATAATTGAACAAAGCTCCCCCTTAATTTGTTACCTTTTTGAGATGATCACGATTCTTTCATTTCTTTTATATTCACGTTCTCTCCCTGTGATCATGACAATATTTGTGAATGGAAACAATTGTTGCTTGTGCACGTTGTACATAATATTTTTCCATTATTCCCTTTGTAGCAACAACATCCGCAATAATCACTTGCATTTTGAATTTCGAGGCAAAAAATTTATTTTCTTCAATCAAGTTCTTCTCGAATTCAACCCGCATCAACTTAACAAACTTTTTGCACAAATAAGACGTAATAATATCCACGTAATATAAATGCCCTTTCTTCAAATAAATAAATTGAATAGTATATATAAAATTATCAATTATTAAAATTCAGAATTACTCAACCTTCCGTATGACACATAAGTGATTTCCTTAACAAGCAAAAATTTTGCACAAAGAATAGAATTTTTGAACCTCCAAAAGATAGAATAGAATCACCATGATTTTCTAATCAAGCTTTCCAAAATTCATACGGAATATTATTTTGTTACCTGCAAAATCTTATATAATAGATAATCATATTTGCAAAAATGTCACGTAATATCTTGCTTTGATTTGTGGATCAAACTTACTAGATATAATATATCTTCTAAGAATATAACAAGAATATCCATGAATATGCAGTAATATCTTTCGAGATCAAAGAGATTCCCTTGAGCATAAATTTCAGATATGCATTTTGTAAAAGGAAAATAGATATTTTTATCACGTGCCAAAATTGCAATACCTTATATTTATGACAAAAGATATTCGCAATATAATAAATAATCATCCAAAATCATGATAAAGGCACATAGAAATTTATTTTCATCAATCAAGTTCTTCTCGAATTCAACCCGCATCAACTTAACAAACTTTTTGCACAAATAAGACGTAATAATATCCATGTAATATATAATGCCCTTTCTTCAAATAAATAAATTGAATAGTATATATAAAATTATCAATTATTAAAATTCAAAATTACTCAACCTTCCGTATGACACATAAGTGATTTTCTTAATAAGCAAAAATTTTGCACAAAGAATAGAATTTTTGAACCTCCAGAAGATAGAATAGAATCACCATGATTTTCTAATCAAGCTTTCCAAAATTCATATGGAATATTATTTTGTTACCTGCAAAATCTTATATAATAGATAATCATATTTGCAAAAATGCCACGTAATATCTTCCTTTGATTTGCAAATCAAACTTATTAGATATAATATATATTCTAAGAATATAGCAAGAATATCCATGATTTCCTTGAGCATAAATTTCAGATATGCATTTTGCAAAAGGAAAATAGATATTTTTATCACATGCCAAAATTGCAATACCTTATATTTATGACAAAAGATATACGCAATATAATAAATAATCATCCAAAATCATGATAAAGGCACATAGAAATTTATTTTCTTCAATCAAGTTCTTCTCGAATTCAACCCGCATCAACTTAACAAACTTTTTGCACAAATAAGACGTAATAATATCCACGTAATATATAATGCCCTTTCTTCAAATAAATAAATTGAATAGTATATATAAAATTATCAATTATTAAAATTCAGAATTACTCAACCTTACGTATGACACATAAGTGATTTCCTTAACAAGCAAAAAATTTGCACAAAGAATAGAATTTTTGAACCTCCATAAGATAGAATAGAATCACCATGATTTTCTAATCAAGCTTTCCAAAATTCATACGGAATATTCTTTTGTTACCTGCAAAATCTTATATAATAGATAATCATATTTGCAAAAATGTCACGTAATATCTTCCTTTGATTTGCGAATCAAACTTGCTAGATATAATATATCTTCTAAGAATATAGTAAGAATATCCATGAATATGCAGTAATATCTTTCGAGATCAAAGAGATTTCCTTAAGCATAAATCTTAGATATGCATTTTGCAAAAGGAAAATAGATATTTTTATCACATGCCAAAATTGCAATACTTTATATTTATGACAAAAGATATTCGCAATATAATAAATAATCATCCAAAATCATGATAAAGGCACATAGAAATTTATTTTCTTCAATCAAGTTCTTCTCGAATTCAACCCGCATCAACTTAGCAAACTTTTTGCATAAATAAGACGTAATAATATCCACGTAATATATAATGCCCTTTCTTCAAATAAATAAATTGAATAGTATATATAAAATTATCAATTATTAAAATTCAGAATTACTCAACCTTCCGTATGACACATAAGTGATTTCCTTAACAAGCAAAAAATTTGCACAAAGAATAGAATTTTTGAACCTCCATAAGATAGAATAGAATCACCATGATTTTCTAATCAAGCTTTCCAAAATTCATACGGAATATTCTTTTGTTACCTGCAAAATCTTATATAATAGATAATCATATTTGCAAAAATGTCACGTAATATCTTCCTTTGATTTGCGAATCAAACTTGCTAGATATAATATATCTTCTAAGAATATAGTAAGAATATCCATGAATATGCAGTAATATCTTTCAAGATCAAAGAGATTTCCTTAAGCATAAATTTTAGATATGCATTTTGCAAAAGGAAAATAGATATTTTTATCACGTGCCAAAATTGCAATACATTATATTTATGACAAAAGATATTCGCAATATAATAAATAATCATCCAAAATCATGATAAAGGCACATAAAAATTTGCAAGGTGGGATGATAAAAAAATTTCTCTTACCCAAGGATATGTTTCAAATATACCATTGATAAAAAAAAAATCATTACCAATATTTGCATTAGATGCATTTATGATTGCATCATGATTTGCATAAATTTACGATCATTCTTCCCTTGAAGAATTTCCTGCAATCAACTCATTTCCCTTTTTGGTATACATCAATTTGGATCATTCCTTGACGTTAGAGCAAAATATAAAATCTCATAGATAATCAAATATTCTTTCTAAACTCATCATAACATGTTATTTAAGGAAAGAATATTATGCACAATAATATCTTGGAAAAGAAACTCTTACTTAATCAAAGCACACTAAAATAAGGGAGAATGAAATCCTTGAGTATCTAGGAAAATCTTGCATAATAATTTGATATCACGTAAAACAGATTTTCGCTTTGCAAAATATAATTAAATCTAATAGTATAAAATCAAACCAAATAAATTCATTTCTCTTTGAAAGATTTCAAAAATAACCACACGTATTAAATTAAATCTCAACTCACGAATCACAAAAACAAATCATATGATTATTTCTTCAATAAAACAAAATATGATTATTATAAAATCTGAATCAACCAATGATATATTGAATATGAAGAATTATGTGCCCAAATCAAATTAAAAAATTTACCTTTCTTACCAAATTCTCTTTCTTCTTTCTTCTTTATATCCTGCAAAAAAACAACTCATATTTTCTTTGGTACCCATTTTTCCTTGGGCCTATGAGAGTTAGTAGAATATGCTATTTTATCCAATATTTCTTGATAAGTGTCCAAACTTTAGAATATTCTTTCTCAAAGTGTTCTGAATCTCCACAATTTGAACACTTGAGGGCATTTCGACCAACAGGTTTTATAAACACTTTTTGAAAATGATTTTTGTAAAATGTCTTTGAAAGTCTTTGTCTAAGTCTCTCATTAACTTTAGGAAAATCAATTTAGATAATCACTTTCTTTATTGAAACCAAGTCCCGACTTATTATAGTAAGGTACTTGTATGGAAATGATATACTCTAATGTTTTTGATTCATTTGAAAATCTTGTTGAAATATTTGAAAATTCATTTTTTAAAGAATCATTTTCTTTTACAAGTAAATCTCGACTTTCTTTTATTTGTAGAAAATCTTTTTGCAAAATTTCAAAATTTTCTTTTTGAGAAATATCCTATTGCCTAAGCTTAAGAGAAGATTTGAGATTTAAGCAAAGCTCATTTATATGCCTTGAAACTTTGATAGGAATTTTTGAATGGCTTACCTCGATTTCCTCATTGAATTATGAGTTTGCATTTGAGTCAAACTTTGATTTTTAATATGTGTCTAAGTCAGACTCAGATTCTGAATGTGCCATCAAACATAAATTTCATTGCTCATCATCTTCTTTTATTGTTCTTTTCTAGCCATTATGCTTGTATTTTCTTCTTCCACTAAATTTGCTTCCTTTTCTACTCAGTTTCTTGAATTTCTTGATCATAAAAGCAAGTTATTTGTCATCCATGTCATTTTCTGAGTATGTTTCATCAGAAACAATGTTAGATATTAAAGCAATGGACTTCTTACATTCGGGATCTTCATTGTTGATTTGTTTCACTTCATATGATTGAAGAGTGCCAATTAACTCATCAACAGAAAGTGGCATAATCCTCCGAGTCTCCCGGATTGAGGTCTTGACATGGTTCCAATATTTTGAGAGACCTCGCAAGAGTTTGTTGGCCTTCACTGGGGAAGAAATTGGATGACCTTGATATGCCAAACTGTTTACAATTTCTGTAAAACGATCGAACATATCTCCAATCGATTCTTCTTGCTTCATCTTGAAGGATTCATATTTGCCAAACATGAAGTTTATTTTTGTCTCTTTTACATGATCGGTCACTTCATATGTAACATGAAGTCTATCCCAAACTTCTTTTGCCGTTTCACATGAAGAGATTCTATTATATTCAACAGAAGACAATACGCAATATAAAGAATAAATGACTTTTGCATCAAACGCTTCTTTTGGACATCTTCGTTCGAGACATAGGAACAGGGGGTTTGGTTTCTTTGTTTTTGCCAATCTTATTTAATGTAGACACAACAATGGGATTGATTCCTTTTTCCACAACATCCCATTGTAATGGATCTTTGGATCTTCGGAATGCTTTCATTTTGTTCTTCCACACGTTATATTCCTTTCCATCAAAATATGGTGGCATTGTGTTGCTTTGTCCTTCCATAAGTCCTAGTGCCAACATACTAGCCATAGAAGATCTTTAGTTCAAAAGTAATAACACTTTATAAAATGAGCACTTGGCTCTGGTACTAATTGAAAGTGCTAGTATGAACACCTAGAGGGGGGTGAATAGGTATTTAAAATAAACATTGGCAAATATATGTGGAATAAAATAAATTTCGAGCAAAATAAAGGATTTAAGGAAGAGAATAAGAACACAAGGTTTATAGTGGTTCGGCTTAGACCAAGCCTACGTCCATTCTCTTACGCTAACAGCCTTCTTACTAGATTCCACTATACAATCAATAAGAGATTACAACTTTGAATGCAAACACTTAGCAGTAAATCACGCTATCTCACTAAGTTACTCTTTTGGTATTTCTCTCACGATCACAAACGTTTAAGCTCACAAGAGACAAGTGTATGATCAAAGATCGCTCAAACTTTGGAATTATAAATTATACGCTCCGTCTCTTACTTGCTCATCGGTCCTTCATTTCCTTAAATACTCCTCCACTTCCAAACTAGCCATTGAACAGTATCTCGATGATCGTCTTCCAATCTATCCATTGGACAACTCTGTATCTAGAAGATTTAGTAGACGTTGAGTGACAAAAGTAGAATCCCAAATTGATTCTGATCGCCCATAACCAAATCTTGGTTTCCATAGGTAGAGCTTCTTCGTATAGAAAATTCTTGTCTTCAATATCCAATTGTCAATCAATTATATTCAGTTAATAAAATCAATCTTGATGTGGGATCCAAACCAGATCACTAGCCGTTATATGATTAGGGCTTGTGTTACGTTCTATCGAATCTGGATGTAAAGTCTGAGTGTAATAGACTTTACAATCTGAGTCTGAGTACAATAGATTTTACAATCTGAGTTTGAACATCTTCTGAACAAATTTAGCTTTAAGGTCTAAACGTCATCTGAATAAGTTCAACTTCAGTATAGAGTCTGTCTTCTGATTCAGCTTCAGCATAGAGTCTGTCGTATGGTTCTTCATTCACGTTCAGTCTGGAATTTGTCAAAGTTGGTAGACTTTCGATGTAGAATAGACTTTAACACTAAAGTCTGGCAGTTTTCAGACTTTGACACAGAAGTCTGGAAATTTTCATAATAGACTTTGGACATATAATACATTCAGTCTTCTGGCCGTCTTCAGACTTTCACAATATCCTTTATATGTTATATCATCTACATGATCTATTACTTAACTATTAAACACGTTAGTAGCCTTTGATTTATTTTGTCATCTTCAAAACATCATAAGGTCAAAACATCATAAGGGATTTCCCTAACATCCTCCACTTCTCCTCCACCTCCGAGAATTTCACCATGGGCGACCCACACGAATCCAACCTCGACAAGCTCACCAAGAACCCTTCCTCAGGCTTCAGCCTTGGCTCCATCGGCCAATACCAAGACCAGGACTTTTGTTATTGCTAATATATTTAACTAATACTCACAAACTTCTAGTTACACTAAGATAGAACATTGAACTTTGTTCATTTTAAAAAAACTGTCAAGTACAAGCTAAATAAGAACATATTTTGGAACTGCACACAAACATGCAAAACGGAACTTGTTCCACTTCCTAGAAAATAGTGAACAAACTAACCGCCTAATAAATAAACTTGATTGAATAATAATAAAAAAAAAAACGACAGAACATTAGTAGCAACACTAAGACACAACTCCAACAAACTTCTATTTTCTCTCTTAACAGCTCAAATCTTCCATGTTATGCCCCGAACCCCGAGCACACAATAATCCCTTCCCTTGGTCGATAGATCACGACGTCCCAAGACTCATCGACGACCATTCATTTTAATCTTTCATTATGTGCAAACAGAAAATGAACAATCCACCAGTCAAATAGACAATCAAGCAATCAAACAAGGATAGAGGGATGAATAGCAAGAACAATGGCAAGAACAACGGTAACTACTCATATGTACATTTTCATTGGATTAACCAACGGAGGATCGTTTTTTTATTTACAAGAGCAACAGAGGGACCGATCCATCCTTTAAGCCAAACCAAAAAGAAAATAAGCTAGGCTAATCCAACTATACAAAAAGAACCCTCGAGTTCGGCACCACTATCACTCGAACCCATCAAACTCAAGTTCCGTCGGGTCGTAGTTAGAGGTGTTCGGGTCGATCGCTAGTGGAGCAGGGGCAAGATTCTCCACCACACCGTCAGGAGGGTCCAGCTCCATAAGATCCTAGTCGGCGTCCTTGGGGCCCTTATCGGGCGACCCGTCAAAACCTCGTAGAGGACCAATCAGCATGTCATCCTCTCAGATGTACCACGCTAGGAACCGATGGTGTATTTATTGCCTTGGTCCCTCATCCTCCCAAATGGTGGAGAGATACTTCTCGTAAAGATGCACCCAACCCGAGAAGCGGTGACACGTCACGACGATCTCCCAATCCTTGGGGATCCCGAATCGCACCAATGGGTGCACCATTCTAAGAGCCTGAAAGTGGTTATATAATAACCAATGAGATAAAATCTTAGCGAGTCCTCCCCCTAATCCCCGATTAGTACACCAACTCAATTCAAAATATCTCTCTAGAACCACCTCACAAGCAAACCAATGACCAACAACCAACTAATAACAATAACTAGGGCCAACCAATAATTAAATAGTCGGTTCACATGCAACCTTACCCAGTCTGTCATACCCTACACGTTATATCTCAACACAATACACACAATGCATATGATCATTAGATGATGCAGTCCATCAATTACATATGAGTCGTGTCACAAGCAATCTCACTTGACCATTGCCACACCATACACATTATTGATTTGTGCGTGCGTGCCATAAACAAAGTGATTAGCTCATGCATAATCGGAACCAATGATGCCGTGTTTCTCATACGCTCTTGCACCCACACGTGTTCCGATTATTACTACTCCTCAAGGCTACAACCGAACCCCCAACAGTGTCTACTAGCATAACCAAGCATCGTCCTCCGCCTCAAGGTGTGGCGATGTCGAGGGTTCTCTTCCAAGACGGCATTCTCAAAGGAGCATGGGCCCGGCCTCTACCGGGACTCTACATCAAGACACCCACCGGGTTTCCGACAAATTAGACTATTACCCCCCGAACTACGGCCGGGGTGGTGGGTTCAACTTAGTGATTATGTAAGCATACCACCACAACCCACTTTTTATCTTTGAACATTAGCTAATGCACACATGCTTACATATACAACTTCAAATCATTTTCTCATAAAAGTGGTTCATTTTTAGTGTCCCTCAAACAAAGCATTTTCCCTTTTTTTTTGTGAAAACCATACGATTTATGCGGATGTCCATACATTTACACATCTAATTCACCTCATAAGATCAAAACACATAAAATTAGACAAATTTTTTTACTTATGGATGAATAGTGCGCATGAACAGTAATTTGTTAATAGTGCACTATGAATAATGTAATTTCATAATTAAATAATTAATAAATTAATTTCAAAAATTAAGCAAATGATAAATTAAGACAAACAATCAATTAATCAAGGCAAAACATGCTTAATTAAACACATAAGCCACAATAAACTACATTAAGCAAGATAAAGCAAGATTAAGCTAAGTTAATCTTAACCATCTATCTAACCACCTATCTTAGGACTAATACAACTTAATTAAATCTCCTAAAATAGAATTACCCTAATTAAACCAACCTAAGCACGTTTAGGTATTAAACAAGGATTAGGAGCTAAACTCACACATTAAGTGGGCCGGAGACACGAACGCAATGGCGACAATGAAGGCAACACATAGGGACCTTGACCACAGTGATCCAAGATGGTCCTGGGGTCAAAATAGTAGTAAGCAACTCATACTCCCTTTGCAACACTGGAAAACTAAACTGCCGGAGGAGGAAAGGGACTGAGCTGGTTGATCGGAGCTCTGACAAGCGGTTGGCCAATGACCTATGGCACTTGGGGATTAAGGGGGACCAGATGGTGGCTAGGCTGGATGATGGTTGGGTCAAATTAGGAGGAAAACAACTGAACTGGGTGGAGCAGTGCAGTGACAGGTGGACATGGGAGCAGGGACTTCCGGCCGGCAACTCTATCCGGCGAACGGCAGCTGTGGGGGACACAGTTTGAACCTCTTGAGCATGGTGGTGGGGGGCACAAGCGATGATCAGCACGGGAAAGCAACAAACAACTCAGATTCTTGGAAGAAGGTTTGGAGGAGAAGAAAAATGAAGGGAAGGAAAACAAAGGGAGGGAGAGGGTGTGATCATGAGGGTTGAAGGAGAGGAGAGAGAGTGAAGTGAGGGCTGGTTGCACTCCTCATTAAAGCCATTAAATACTTGCTTCAACTCCCCATGCAACATGACATCATCTTCTCTCTATTCTTTTAACTTTTCCTCATAATATCTAGGAGCAAAATGGTCATTTCCACTTTGCACATTTCCCAATCTACCCTTGGTCTGAAATGAAGGGCGGGCCTAAGAAACGGGCTAGGAGATTATTGACATCTAAATTTTGGCAATTTGGTCATTTATATATTGCATAGAAAATTAGGGATCAATTTTATCCCTGAAAAAATATTAATTGCATATAGATTTAGGTGCATTTATTTTTAATTTACATTTTTTGCATTTTATTGGATCGATGGTGGATGGGTTCAAATTAATGGTTCTGAGTTTTAATTTGACAGGCCAAACTAAGTACATGAAACGAGCAAATTGGCCCGATCCCATTTTCTTTTAATGACAAAAATTGCCTAAATGGAGATTTAAAATGATATTACGGTGGATTTTTGGAATTTGATAAAATTAGGTTGCAATATTATCTTTAGGTAATAAAATCAGTAGAGAATATTCAAGAGATGAGGAAAATAGAAAGGTTTTTGATCGAGAGGTTATAGTTAATTTTTATGAGGAGAAATATTCAAAAAGAGATTGCATTTGTTTTGCCTATAAATGGGTTAAGCATATAGGGTTTCTAAGGGGCTTCTCTTTGTTCGAAAGAGAACACAAAAGTAAAAAGAGAAGAAATAGAAAAGCAGAGGAGGTGACTAGTCGGCAGGGTAGAGAGAAAGAGGGAGGGACGTGAGAGTGACAGAGGGAGAGGAAAAAACAAAAGAAAAGAAAAAAGGAGAATAGCGCATTGTTCATCTTTCTTCGGCAACATCTTTCTCGCCGGCCATCGCCGCTCATCCGCAAGCCCCTACACCGGACGTTGCTGCTCATTTCCCCTGTGACGCCAGACCGCTTCCGGCACCACTCGATCTACCGCACCGGAGCTGCAGCCCGAAGCCGTCGCTCGCCTCCATCGTGCTGTCACCTGTCGTCGGCTGCCCGCACCGACTCATGACGACCTGACGCTACTCCCGCTTTGACAAACCCGTCACTTCGTCAGATGTTTGCTACCGTCCAGCACCAACCCGGGCCTGCTTTGCATCGCCTGCGATCTGCAAATTCCAGGTCCCCTAGCTTGCGAGTCCGCTCGCCACTCCACCGCTCCGCCTCTCCCTGCTCTGTCCATGAGCACCACACAACCATCATTCCTGCAACTGGTGCAACCCCGGACCATCCCCCTGACGCCGCAGCAACTAGGGCTGAGCGCGGTTCCCGGGTTACCCGGGAACCGGAACCGAACCGGAGGAGGGTCCGGTTCGGTTCCCGGTTCCAAGGGGGACCGGTTCCGGTTCCGGTTCCAAGAAAAACCGGAACCGGAACCGGAACCGGAACCGGAACCGGTCCTGGAACCGGAACCGGAACCGATTTTGGAACCGGAACCTGTTTCGGAACCGGAACCTGTTTCGGAACCGGAACCGGAACCGGTTACTTAGGGCAGAAAAAACTCAACCTTGGATGTTCTAGTGACTTGTATGTGATGTTCTAGTTGAAGTTTGGCTTTGGCCTCTAAATGAAAGTTGTAAAGGACTTCTTGGAGTATAACATACTCAAATTTGGGACAAAAAAACAAGTATAAGTGGGTGAAATCATTATTCTTTGGAAAGACTGGATCTGGAGATTTTGGGACCGACCCTTGATGAATACATGGACTGTAAGGCAACCTTTTTGTCGAAATTTCACTTCGGTTTCTTAACAAAAGTTGTAAAGGACATCCTGAGGTATCACATATAAAAAATTTAGAGAAAAAAACAAGAATAGGTAGGTGAAATCGCGGTCCTTTGGAGATGGTTAGATCTGTAATTACGGTACTACGAACAGGGATTTTAACCGTCCATATTTAATTATCTAGGACGAATTTGACTTTAATTTTTTCATGAAGTATCTACCTTATGGTCTTGGCTATCACATAGTCGAATTGCATAATTTTTGAAGGTCATTTGGGTATTTAATCGGAAATGTTTCTAAAACTGTGCAATCTGATGTGTTCGGATCTTGTAAGTTGCAATGCGTGGACTATATCATTTTGTATGAGGTTCTTTTGGAAATGTGTTCTGAATGAAATATCTCTATTCATGTCTTCCCTACAACATATTTAAATTTCGTAATTTTTGTAGTTCATTTGCCTATTTAACCAAAATTTGTTCAAAAACTGTGCAAGTAGAGAATAGGAAAAGTAAATCGATTTTATCTTTTAATCCAGAACGAATTGGACTACGATTTCTTCATGAAACTTGTACCTCTAGGTCTTAAATACAACGTGTCCAAATTTCAGAATTTTCTGAGTTCATTTAAGGGTTTAATCGAAATTTTTTTCAAAACTTGTACCTCTAGACATTTTTGTTCTAGTGGTGTTTTATTTCTACTTTCTAGTTTGCTATTTGTTTTGAAATTTCTAATTATATTCTATTATTATTGTGCAATGCGAAGTTAATGTATCAAGATAACATGTCAATGGGAAGTTACCGTGTAATATACACGTACATTATAATTTTTTTTGGTAATGTGCGCATATGTTATAGTTTTTTTTTTTTTTTTTTGTGCGCGTACGTTATAGTTTTTTTGGATAACGTGCGCATATGTTATAATTCAAATCTGAAAATAACAAAAAAAAAAAAAAAACTGTTGGAACCCGGAACCGACCCGGAACTGTGACAGGTAGGTTCCGTGTTCTCGGTTCCCACGGGTAGGTTCCAGGTTCCTCATTTTGAGGAACCTGTACCCGAGGGTAGGTTCCAGGTTCCAGACGGAACCGAACCGGAACCTGGAACCGCTCACCCCTAGCAGCAACCCGTGAGCCCGCACCTCCACTTGCAGAACCTGTGAGTCCCGCTTGCGCTACCACTGCCTGATCTACAACAGTTGCGTCCCGATGCCACCAAAGCCCACACCACTGGTCTTCTTGCCTCCGCCCGACGCTCAACCACTACCGCGCCGCTGTCCCTACTGGAGCTCCAGCACCGGCCAATAACTGTTGCCATACCTACACCCATCATGCTACCGTCCTCCCGTTGGTTCTCCACCTTAGGTAGTGTTATTTTTATTTTTTATCAAGTTTAGTTGTTATGATGTAAATTTGAAGATTGGGTGTCATTTTTTTGGAATATTGTAAGCATTAATCGTAGGGATTTTGCCCCAAAATTATTGTAATTACTAATTTGATCCGTAAAATATTGGATCATTTTTTTAATTATTTTAATTTTTTCGGTATTTTGATAGTATTTTAATTGTCAAATTATTATTATTATTAATTTGATCTGTAAGATTTCGGATCGGATTTTAATTATTTTGAATTTTTATATGTCATGATGTTTAAGATTAGAGTAATCGTTAATTTTTAACATGTTATTTTTTTATTATTATAATTTTTTATTTGATGAATATCTTCATTTTATATATAATTAATTGTCTTGGAAAACACTAAAAAAAATTTAAAAAAATCAAATCTTACATTAGGGTGTGTTGCTTTAGTAAATCAGATTGCATTTTTAGATGATTTTTGGAATAAATTAGGATTGATTTTAGATAATGTTTGCACATTTAAATAATCTCATTTTTCTAAAAAAAATATTTTTCTAAGATAGGATATGTTTAAGTCAAATTAATCCCTAAAATAAATTAGAAAATTATTCGTTTTAGATAATTTAATTAAAATTTTTATTAATTCTGAATTTCAACAAAAAATACAAAAATATTAGGTGCATGTCAATTAAGTTGTATGTTAGGTTCATTTAATTAGAATTTACCTGTTAATAAAGTTAGGTCATGAAGTTAAAACGCACGTTTCAATTTCAAGATAAAAGAAAAAAAAAAGGATAATTGTCTGCATTGTGTGTTTATTTTTTTAGTGGAAGTCTTTTGATTGTTTAATAATGATTGAGCACATGTGTGATCACCCGTTTGTGTGATAGAGATTTAAATTAAAATAAATCCAAGTTGTTTGCAAAAATATTTTTGAAAATTAAAAAAGAAATGGTACCGAAAGGGTATTAGAGAAATCTAGTGTAACCAAGTCCATGTACCCTTAGTTTCTGATTCGTAAGAATAAAATAATTCTCCTATTATTTTATTTAGGTGTCTAATTGACATACTGTAAACCGATTAGTGGCGACTCCTAAATAATAATCATTTGCATGTTAAATATTTGAACCTAAGTTACAAATTGGTATGGGCTTGGGAGAGCCCGCGCAAAATTTATAGACTTAATAGTCCATTAACCTAAACTTAGGTAGTGCACCCGAAATTTAGGTCGCGACAAATATGAATAGGAACGGGCTCGGGAATTGGTTGGGCTTGAAATGACACAAGGTTAAACAATGGGCTTGGAAGGATAAATTGGTCGGTTGGGTCCAATAGGCTCACTTGTTTGTCTCCGGTCTACTATGGTGACTGTCCCACCTTGGACATGAGGCCCACACTAGCCTTGCCCGGCCCACGTCCTCATAAGTTCATTTTCTCTATCCGTAAATCATTTTTCCAAATACTCGGCTTAACTGGCATTGTCGACTATCGAAGTAGCATCATCCAAAAGTCTGTCCCAAACGTTCCCAAAAATATGAAGTCCAATCTTGGGTTCTCATGCCATGTTAATTTCACTCAAATGCCATTTCGATACAACTCAAACTGATAGGTGGTGTTGACACCTAAATTTTGGTAACACATTTAGTCATTTATCGCATTAAAAAATTATAGGTTAATTTTATCCCTAAAATAGTTAATTGCATACATTTATTTATTATTATTGCATTGGCATTGGAACGGTGATGGATGGGTTTGATTTAGTGGTTTTGAGTTTTAAATTGACGAGTCGGGCTAAGTCCATGAAGAGAGCAAATTGGCCCAAGCCCGTATTCTTGAAGAGATATTACAGGCTTATCTTTGTGAGATTTCAATTCAAAAATAAATATTACATTTGGAAAAGAAATCTTCATGGATATGATTTTGGAAAATTAAAAATCCTAATCCATGGTCTATAAATAGATTAAAATGCGTATGGTTTTGAGGGGTTCACGCAATAGAAACTCACAGCCAACCATTCACGAGGGAAAAGGGGGGTTTTACTTTGGGATGACTTCGTAGGGTTATATTTTCTTCGGTGGTCTTCCATCGTTTCTTTCCGAAGTCAAAGTTAGCAGAAGGTAAGAGGGCAAAAGAAAGGACAGCAGAAGGACGTGCAGCAGGCCAGCAGAGGAAAAAAGAACAAAAAAAAAAGGGTTCTTCTTCCTCGTGCAGTAGCCGCTCGCCGACCCCTGCACAGTGCCGCCGCGCCGGCCACCGTGCCTCCACCCAACGCCGGCGACCCACAAGCCCATTCTACTCCACCATTGCTCCGTGCTCTCTGCGACACCGCCTCTACCGCTCTCGCCGCACCACCACCGGACCTTCGCTTTGCCTGCAACCTGCGAGATCCAGCACCGCCGCTCCACTGCACTGCCAGCAACCTGCAAGCCCCCTCACCACGCTTCCGCCTGCAATCTGACGCCACTGCTGTGACCTGCAGCAACCCACGACACCAGCACTCGCGCCACCCCCTTTGCCAAGCTCCTCGCTGCCCTCGCGAGCACCCACGCCCTCTGCCATTCGCCGTGCCAGCCACCGAGCTCCTCGCCCTCTGCCGGCCCCTGTAGCTCCCGCAATCGGCCTCACAACAGCTCGCCTCCCACCAATCACCGCATCTCCATGCCGAACCTCCGCCAGCACTCGATAACTGCTGTCTGCTGCAGCCGCGACGACCCCGAAGCTCCGCCCATTCTTCGCGCCCATGACCAGCCACCCCTTTCTTGCTGAGAGTTTTGCGTTGATGCCCTATTGCCGCGCGCTACCGATCATCAACGCCGATCTTGCACCTACAATGTTGCCCATTGCGTCTCTGTGAGCTTCCCCCTCGCATCAACCTACCCGAGCAGCAACTCCTACACACTTGGAGACCCATGATCTGCTGCTGCTGCTATACTGCGAGCCAGTATACCTCATAGTCGCCTGAACCCCCGTTGCCAAAGTTCAAAGCCGGCGAAATTCCTGAGGATTTCCCTTCTGGTCCGACGGTGTCTTGAAGTGTTTTTTTTTTTTTTTAAGAAAAAAACAGCACCTGTGATCACCCAATGAGCCTTTGCGGCTTTGTTCTCACACTCTTTTGCAGGTTCAGCAGAGGCCCCAAGGCCAATACAAGCTCCTGTGATGTACAAGGGAAGACTAGCCAGCAGCCGAAGCTCCACCCACAGCTACCCGTCCTCGCAGAGACTCCCTCACCGTTGCCAAGCCACCTTGGAGCATCATTAACCGTGAACCATCACTATTGACGCCACCGAGCACCACCAGGCACCACCGTCACCCGTTGAGTAGATTCCATTCGATTCAAATTTGGTAACATTATTTGCAAAATTAGCTAATTACCTTATCTAAATGTGATTTATATATTTTATTGCCTAATGCATTATTTTCAATATCTTACGTGTATATTTGAATTATCGGCGTATTCCCAATTATGATTTACTGTCCAATCTGCAACCGCACAATAATTTTTTATTCCATTTATAAGACTTTAGATTGAATAATTAATCACACGGTAATAAAATTGATATCTTGATCTTTAAGACTTAAGATTAATTTATCGATTTTATTAGCGAAATAATCGAGTTTGAATCTAAATTCGAATGATAGATAACATTTTTTATGACCATGGATAAAGTGTTTATCTTTTAATTATTTTGTTTATACAAAAAAATTGCATTTGCATTCCATGTAGCTTAGAATTGATTTCCTAGATAAAGTTGCATGATAGAATAGTTTTTTTTTTTTTTTAAATGCATGTAGTATCTAGGTTAGATAATATTTTTTTTTGATTGAATTGCATGATGAGATAATTTTTTAGATTAAGATAGGATTTGGATTAGTCTATTCCTAACTTAAAATAGATAATATCTCACTTTAGTTAGATTTTTTTATTTTTAGCGATTTTAATTACGAATTTTTATAAAAAAAATACAAAAAAAAATCATGCACGTGTTATGTAAAATTAGTTTCATGAAATGAATGTCACTTAGTGATTGTTGCTAGGTCCATTCAATTAAAAATTGTTCATCATTAGAATTAGGTCATTTGATTAGATTGCATTGCATATAGATTAGATTTTTTTTTTCTTAAACAAGAGAAAATTCTTTTAAAAAAATGAGTGATTGCGTGTTAATTAGAAATCATATCTAGGACTGTTGATGTGAATTATGGTCTAACATCACAGATGCTTTCGTTGCTACGAAGTAAATCCCGTAGTTTATTCATTGCTTTCTTGGGTGTTAAATTGGTGGTTTGCACACCCACATGATCACCTCACATGTTATGGAAACAAATTAAAATTAATTTAAGCTGCATACAAAACATGTTTTTTAAAAGAGAAATGTATCGAAAGGGCGTTAGAGAAATCTAGCTTAACTAAGTCCCCGAACTCACAATCTTTGCTTCGTAGGAGTAAAATAAATCTCCCGTTACTTTACTTGAGTTTCTAATTGACCCACCAAAAATTGATTAATGATGACTCCTAATTGATAAATCATTTGCATATTGAGAACTAAAACCTAAGTCACAAATTGGTATGGGTTTAGGAGAGCTCGAGCTAAGTTTAGGTTTCTTAATCCATTAGCCAAATCTTAGGTAGTGTACCCGAAAATTTGGCTGCAACAGGTGGCTTTGAGAATTCATGCGTAACCGACTCATGTCAAACCATATTCAAGACATCTCGACACATAGACATCCTTGAATACATGAAATTGCGGAAGATAGATTCTTATTTCAAAGTACACGATTACCGAGAATTGACATAGGGTTGTTCGTCGGCTCAATAACAGTAAACAGAATCACCCATCGTCCCATTATGTTCTATCTACGAATCGACTTTTAGTCGTCCCTGAAATCGGCCTACCTATTTATAGGATTGTCCTCACGTAAGTCTCATGATCAAGTCGTTTTCCCAAGTTAAGTTCTTTAGTCGCACGAGTTCTGTCCTCATTAGCATTTTCATTCAAGGTCAATATCTCAAGAGTGATCAATTTCGAGTGAGATCAACTAACAATGCATTGATAAAATTCACGTTTATTCATCCCTCAAAGGGCTCGAATTTTAGGACATCACATTCTAGCCTTAAGTGACTTTGTGAACATGTCTGCAAGCTGATCTTTAGGTCTGCAAGCTGATCTTCAGATCTGCAATAGACCAACTTAACTTCACCACTTTGTTGCACTTCACATAGAAATAATAATTTGACTTTAAAATGCTTGGTTTTGCCACGGAAAACCGATTATGTGATATTGTTAATGCAGCCTAATTATTCACATTAACTTCAATGCAATCACCAGTGTTGACACCTAATTTTTTTTCCAATACATAAAAAAATTAGAGAAAAAGAGAAAAAAAGAAAAAAAAAGAAAAAGAAAAATAACAAAACAAAAAAAAGAAAAAGAAAAAAATCCCTATTTTTCCCTTGCGCGGCCCAAGCTCATTTCCCCTTTGGCCTGGCCCACACTAGCTTTCTCCCTCCTCCATCTTCACAATGAAACCCTAGAGCGAATGGGAAAAAACTAGGGAAGAAAACGGGGGAGGAGGAGAGAAAAACTAGCAAGGAAGGAGGGGTCATGGAGGCTGCTTGACGCCGTCTTTGTGCTAGCCGTATCGTCCCAATCATCCCTCGACACCGTCGACACACCGGATCTCCACCGAGTCGCTGCCGCCCACCACCATCCGCTTCAATGTAGTCCCAATGTGAGCCAACCGAAGGCGGAGGGGGAGACAGAGAGAAGAGAGCTCGGTAGAGAGAGAGGGGAGATCGAGAGAAAGGAGGCCTCGCTGCCTCAACCCAACCCCATCCGTTTGTCCCTTGTGCTAGTCGCCGCCCAGCAACCGAAGCTCGGTTCTTGCTCCGTTGTGTCGGATGCTACAACTCGAATCCGTGACACCCCTGTCACCATTGCTCCGCCTTGGCTTGATCTGCGACACTAGAGCTCCGCCTCACCTGCAAGCTCCATCGCTTCTGCCGACGCTACATCTCCGAGTGACCCACTGCACCAGTAACGATGCCCCCTGATTCGCCTCTACCCCGTTGCCGTCGGAGCACACAACGAAAAATATTTTATATTTCTTTTTTAAGTTTCATGTGAATCCCGGAAAATAATTATATTTTCTAGGAAAATAGCTTTCTAGAAAATATTACCGCAAAACGAACGAAGCATTATAGAATTGGTATTTTCTATGGTTTACCGAAGTAAGCTAAACATCAGTAGGCAATCAAATAGGAATCGTCACAGTTGATAGAGGACAACATTAGCAATTAACTAGGCCCCCGACACTCCCAACGACATCACAAAAATACTTTTAATGGTAATTTTATTTAACTCGGTCCTATTTCGCTATGGCATGGTAGCAAACGGCCGTATAAAACTGAATTTCATCAGCCAATCTTTACGTCGGCACTGCTACCATTCCTATGTACGGTATGATGATGATGATTGCCTTGTCACATTTCTTTTAAGTCGGTAGAGATGGAGAGAATTAGCATAGCCCACGGCAGCTCATCTCCTTTTCCATTGATGATTGCCTAGTCATGTTTTAGCTTACTCTGATAGTCATTAGCCCTAAAGTGGACCTACATCTTCCTGCATAATTTACCCTTTTAATGCGAAGTGCAGCTTCCTGCTTCAACTTAATTACACGAGTGCGAGAACGGTTCCTTGCGAGAATGGACCTTCTCTCCTGTCAAAATCAATCGGATTTACGAGACTACTTCCCGAGCTATCTTTAGTTCGATATAATACAGAAGTTTCTCTCAAGTTGTCGTAGCCCACATTTGCGGCCGAGTGCTCCGCCAGCTAATCCATAAATTTAAACCCATCTCTTCTAAAATACTCCGACGACGCCGCCCATGATTGGAGATTTCTACACGGTAAAAATCGAACTTACGAAGTTGCAAAGGAAAAAGTCGTACGTCTGAAAGTCCTTCCCTTTGGTAAAATCACGACGATTAACCCCTTCGATGGTATCCTCTCATATCCCCTCGACCCCTTATATATATAATAACATACCCATCTCATTCTCATCGCAAACACAACGCGAAGGTGACACGACTTCACCTCACCGCACATTCATATCAAATCTTGAAGTAACGACATGTCTTCGGCCCGCCCTGCCTCGGCTCTCTTCTTTTCCGCCCTCCTCCTCCTGCTCCTCCTCCGGGCCGCCTCCCTCCTCCTCTGGGCCGCCCTCGGTGCCGACCCTCTCTTCCACTGCTGCTCCACCCCCGAGAACTTCACCGCGGGCAGCCCGTTCGAATCCAACCTCAACAAGCTCACCAGCTTCCTCTACACCAAGACCCCTTCCTCGGGCTTCGGCCTTGGCTCTATCGGCACATACCAAGACCAGGTCTATGGCCTCACGCTGTGCCGGGGTGACACATCGCCATCGGACTGCAAGGCCTGTGTGGCAGACGCTGGCACTGAGATCCGCCAACGCTGCCCTCGCAACAAGGGGCCGATAATCTGGTATGACAACTGCATGTTCAAGTACCTTGACATCGACTTGTCCGGCCAGATCGACAATGCCAACAAGTTCTACATGCGGAACCTGAACAACGAGAGCGACCCGGAGGCTTTCAACGGCAAGGTGGGAGGGCTGCTGACCGGGCTGGTCGAGGAGGCTTACACGGCGCCAAAGCTGTACGCGACTGCAGAGATGGGACTGGAGGATAAGACGAAGCTGTACGGATTGGTGCAGTGCACAAGGGATCTGTGAGCGACCGAGTGCAAGGAGTGTCTCGGGGGCGCAATCGGCGAGCTTCCGAGCTGTTGCAATGGGAAGGAACGGGGGAGAGTGGTTGGCGGGAGCTGCAACTTCCGATACGAGATTTACCCTTTTGTCAATGTTTAAGAGTCCTCACTCAAGGACCTAACTAAGTGTGGTTTAATTATTCCCTAGCTAGGGTATTCCTAGTGTAATACATGGTAAATAAAGTGAAGGCGAGTTTGGGAATTTACCTGAGACTATTTCATCATTTGAATGGTTTATATAGCTGTAAATAAAAATTCGATGTCTTCATTCATATGTCATGAATAATCTCTTACATAAATGTTCTTGCTATGTTTTAAATTAGCGTAATTAGGGCTATACGCGAGTCTATATTTTGCGGTTGTGGCAACATAGAAGTTAAAATTCTTGCGTATATATAATGATAATCTGACCATCTACAAGTTGATACGTAAAACTTTTTAGTCTACAATGCCATTGTGCCAATGTTTTGTATATGGAAATGTTTCCGGAATGGTTGGTGTAGAACCTATTATTATTCTGGAAATACCTTTCCCGTTTGTGACCATTCAATACCCTAGGTAAAGAGAATTTCCATGGTTGTGTTTAAATATTGATATATCCAATCATAGCCCTTTTTTTTTCTTTTTTGAAGTGTATAACATATGAATCGAACCGGCTGTACGAGGGTTCTCGAGTTATCAAAAAAAAAACATATGAATCGAATGTTTACTTTTAAAATGCCAAACAAATAAGTTACATGCATCGCGCAATTCTTTAAGTCTTTTGTATAGATTGTATAGAATAAGTAAAGCCTAGTAGAGTTGATCTCTTCTCCATGGTCACCAACATTATTAAGTAAGGTTTATATTTTCCTTCGATCAGTATCTTAGTGGGCACGTGCTCTTATACCACCCACGTGTAATGTTAAACACATAATCCCAAAAATAAGAATAAAAAGAAGTGAAGGAAAAATAAGAATCCACAATTCTTACTCCCTACTCATAGGGGAGAGAGAGAGAGAGAGACGCGGGGCGCGTTGAGCTTCAAAGTCGTACATCACATATAATCCATTCATAAAATCAGAGGTTCACTCTGGCACTACTCAATTTTTGACTTAAATGATTTGTGGCTATACGATTTTATTTTTTTCCAGTGCGAAAATAATAGATAAGTGATGGAATTTTTACCCATGAATAAGGGCATATGGCAAATGGACATGGTGAAAACACTTATATGCGTGTTGACACATACTTTACTAGCAACTCAAGTGCAAATGATAGTTGTTGGGGGCAGTGAGTGAAAATATGTGGAAAAAAAAATATGTTTTGTCTTCTTTTTTTAGCACCTTACGGGTATGCTTTTGTAATGTAGCAATTTCAAATTCCTCCAACCAAGAATAGGGAAAAGTGCTCCTCAAATGTGTACAAACAAGTCCAAACACAAAAGAGAACAACTCCCAATGACACTCTTTCTCAGCTTCTATCATCCATTCATATATACACCACATATACATAGGTGGGTCCAATTGAACTTTCCATTGATTTCCACGAGACAAATCCATCCACACGGTGAAGGACTCCTAGACTTGAGTAATTATTGAAAAATATGTCTTGACCCACATAGAAAAATTGCATTGAAATATATGCAAGGTGTAAGCTTGTAATGTCTTCTAGAATCATAATTGTGAAGAAGAACACAAATACGTGCCGGGTGGTATATGCTAACTACTCAAACCATGATGTTTACTTACTAAAGGGTCTTTGGTTGGGGTGTTAAAATAAAGTCCATCCAAAACTCCGTCCTCTTTCCGAAATAAAACGTTATTCTTTTATTTAGAAATATTCTGGAAAAAAAAAAAAAGAATACCATATGCTAACTCAATCTTGATTTGCAAACATGTCAAACTTCGCATTGGGATTTATATATTATGTAGATAATCAATGTGTAAAGTTGTTTTTGTCCACTTTTCAAATGCACTAAATTGAAAGCTAAATCAACAAATTATATTAACTTGAATTAATGAGAGGACTACATTGAGCATATAGTCCAAAAACTAAATTAAAAATGTATCAATAGTTCATAGATTATGTTGAGTAACTTAAAAATTCATGAACTGTTACACACCGAGCTCAAGTTTAGGGCCCACATTAAACAAATTAAAAGTTCATAAACAACATTGCATATCAAATCAAAATTCAAAGATCATCTATGTCATTTTCCTTTTAAATTAGTGCACATGTAAAGAATGTAGGAGATCTCACAAACAAGTAAAAAGAGGATGTGAATAGTCTTGCTCAAGACAAGAGGTGGGATAAGCTAGGTGTCTCCAATTTTAGGTAATTCTATCGTTAAGCAATCAACACATATAATAATATGCCTAGTATTTTCCACGAGAAAATTATATGTACACTTTCACAAAACCCTAACTCAATCCTCTTATCTCCCTTCCTTCCCATGTGACTAACCACCATGACAATATCATAGCTGTCGCTAAGCAATCAATCCACCATCACATCATAGTTCAATCGTTGTCACCATCCTCTCTCTCTCTCTCTCTCTCTCTCTCTCTCTCTCTCAAACAAATCCCCATCTCTCGTTACCGTGTCACCGTCAATGAGTGACCAGAGCATCTCAAAATCAAGCAACGCTGGTGCAACAAACTTCACCCGCTTCTCTAGACATTGGGTGTGACATCCTGGATTTTACTTATGCTTTCAATTATATTAATCGGGCATTTCATCGATGTGCCTATAATGTTATTCTCAGAATTGATCACTCGTGATATAACTAGACTATTTAGGAAAGTCATTAAGAAATTTTAATCCTCATCTACAGAGATCATTACCACACAATTAAAAATCGCTTAGAAATTCAACCAGAAATCGACTACTTGACCGTGCTCATCTGCAAAGATCATTATGGCGCAGTTAAAAATCACTTAGAGATCAAAGATAGATTGGTTCGACTGAGATATGTGGCTAATAATGGGTAATTCCACTAAATTGCAAAATTCTTGTCGATCAGCACTAGATTGATTTTTCTATCGTTTTGGTACCCTGTGTACATTGAATCCTCAAAATTTTCATGACAATCGAGAGTTGTCAATGTGTCGAAGAGGTTCATTGTGGCTTGAAGAAAATCGACCGCGGATCATTTGCACTAAAAATTTCTGAAAGCTACCGAGTCGCCTAGGTCACACTAAAATTGCGCAAGATTGAAATTAACCGCGAATTTGAATCTGATTTCAGAAATTGAAAGTTCTATCTGTCACAAGTCACTTTAGGAACGTCAACTCAGTCTCCGAATATTTTTCTGCAAACCAATACTTTTTGGGAAAAAAATCGAGGTAGGGTCGTTTTGTCCAAAAAATGTCGGGACCGTTTTTGATCATGCAATTGAGAAGCAAGTAAGATCAATTGGTGAAGAAAAATATCAATTTAATTGTTGACTCGATAATCGAATTTATGGGAGCCGATTTGAGTTCATTCAAGAAAGATTAAAGTCCAATTTGAGGGAAAATAATGTGTAATTCGTATGCCCCCATGGACCCAACATTTTGGACCAACTCAAGGCTTCTAGAAGAGAGTTAAGGCACGTTTGGTAACGGTTCTTTCCGGGAGTAGATTCTAACCGAAATGATTCTTTTTTATTCTCGTTCCCGAAAACTAATTCTAATCATTTTAAGTCGTTTGGTAACTGTCCAAAATTTTTTATTCTGGAAAAGAATTGTGTTTTGGTACCGTGCTCATTAATTCTATTCCAAATCAATTTCTTTTAATTTTTAAATAATTTTTTTACTTTTTTTTCTTTTTTTCTTTTCTTTTTTTTTTCCTTTTTTCTTTCTTTTTTTCTTTTTTCTCATATTCTTCTTCTTCTTCTTCTTGTGACCGGCGACCAACCAGACGAGGGTCAGTGACCTCACCGAAGCGTCACCGACCCTCGGCAAGGCCGACAGGCGAGGCTGGCCTCACCGGGGCTAGGCGAGCCTCACCTGGCCACCTGCGAGGCTGGGCGTCACGAGGCTTACCTAGCCCTGACAAGGTGGGCCTCACCAGGGCTGGGCGAGGTCCCCTTGGCCACCGACGAGCTCGTCGGACCTTGCCCTGACCTGGTGAGCCTTTAGCGAGCTCATCGGACTGGTAGCCGGTGGCAATGGATGGCAAACAGCGGTCAGCAATGGCAGAGAACAGTAGGCGGTGGTGGACAGCGATTGCAAGATAACCGAAGGGAAGAAGAAGAGTTATTGGTTTTGATTCTCAAATTTGTTCCTGAAATAAGAATCTAACCTTTTTTTTTTTTAATTCTTGATTCCACTCCCAATTTATTCCTAAAAACAAAAATTTTACCAAACGCAATTCTAAGCCCAAACTAATTCTAGGAACAAAGAATCAGAATTTGACCATGTTTAAATAGTTACCAAACAGGGCCTTAGTAACTGAAAATTGGCCATGGATTCCAACTGGTCAAGGTGGAGCCCTCCAAGGGGACAAGTGAGATAAGAAGAAGCCAAGTGGTCCCCCCTTGCCCCCCCTCTCTCTCTCTCTCCTCTACCCTATACCGTTGACCAACCCCTCTCTCCTTCTCCATTTGTGTTGTTTGAAGTTGAGAATTCAAAGGAGACCAGCTAAAGCCGCCGGAGCAGCCTAGCCCCTCGTCAGATCGCTGCTCACCCATCGTCGCACTCGTCACACCTCACGCCAGCCTCGCTCGCATCTCCACCTTCCCTGGCTATTTTCCTACTTCAGTCGCCAGCCTAGGCCACCTTCGAAGCTATTTGAGCTTGCCTCGCCATCGCCGAAGCCACTTGGAAGCCTGAAGCCGTCCGCCTAGACCCGGTTCAGCCTCCTTGATCCGTCTTAGCCCGTTATCACCTCAACCAGCTTCCTTCCAGCCTTTTTTCGACCCAGATCAGAGATCAAAGTTGGTGGGTCTCTAGATGTTGTTTGGCCTATTTTGATGGCTTCCCCAACCCCGTTTGGCAAGCCTACTTTGGAGTTTCTTGCCCCTCACCGCGTCCCCGTCATTTCAATTGAAGCAGATTGCTTAACGAGTGAGTTTAACTCACTAATCTCTGCTTAGTAGGTTAATGACGCTTAAGGGTTGATTAGTTTAAGCTAAGTATGGACTAGGTGGATAGTTAGATTAGATTAGCAATTTAATCAATGGTTATTACATGTTAGGTGGTTAGAGTAGTGTAATTAGAGCTTAGACAAGCTCTAGTATTTATCTAGAGTGGTTTGGAAATTTTTTGGGCCCATCTTGGCTTTTAATTAGGCTTTACGATTCTAAGTCCTATTTCTTAGCATTATTTAATTATTTTACATATTTATTTATTTATTTATATTTAGAAATTAGAACGGGATAGTCGGTGATTGGAATTTCGTGCCGATTTCAATAGTGTGATCTGTTTATTTATTTGACCGTTATTTGGTGCAAATTGAGTGTAATTGGTGATTGTAGGTAATTATCTCAAAAATTGATAATTTTAGTAATTAATTGGAAAATTACCGAGCATTGGTCTACAACGCCAAAAATCTATTTTGGAACTGCTAAATCTAGTGGGACATTCAAAAGTAAAAATATTGTATTATGGTTAAGGCTGATCGTATACCTATACACGGCTATTTTTATCGGGTATGATAAAAGTGTTGAATTGGTTATTTGGTTAAGGTGGTATACTGTATCAGCCTGTGAGCTCTGATATATCAACTTAACGAGAGTAGTATACCCTATCAGCTTAGAGTGAGCAATGTCGGTATACTATATCAACCTACAGGCTCTAATATGTCAACTTAGATAGAGAACAGTATGCCTAATCAGCTTAGAGTGAGCATTATTAGCATATTATATCAACCTACAGGCTCTGATATGTCAGCTTAAATAGAGAGCAACATACTATTTATATATCAGCTTAACGCGAGCTATCTTATCTATTATCAGTTTAGAGAGAGCAGTCCTGACATAATCAAACTTATTATATAGTATTGATTTGGCCAACCGAGAGAAAGTTGTGATGACATGTAATCAACTAAATCCATTGATCGATAGTTCAATCTGATTTGATGAATTGAAATATTTGGTTGAGTTTTGAGATGAATTAACTTGTAGGAAGAGACTGAGGCCAAGGTAAGTCCTCCAACCTATGTTTGTGCTTAGATAGCCTTTGAGGCGTATTTTCTTCCTAGTCAAGTCTTAGAGGGTAGAACTTGCTGAGACGTTGTCTCACCCTGTTGTGGGATAACATTTCAAGTTCATAGATAGCAACTCCTGAGTTTTTTGGACGACCTAAGAAGGTTATGGAGCAGACATCTTACATTTCGTTACATGGGAGCCATAGGGGCTGGACCCATGAGCTGGTGAGGTCCATAGTTTGAGTTGATGCGAGTCTCACCCACAATGTGCCCCATCAATACAGATCGTAGTACCGCCAGGCTTAAGATGGCCAGAGAGAAAGTCCCATACCAGAGTCTAAGATACCTTTATATGTTCTGGAGATTACTTTTGGAAATAACACAACAGATCCTCCTCAAGGCTTGGTCGTAGACGTGATAGACCCAGCCCTTGAAGTACCAAAGTCCCTGGTGCAGTCTGCTGAAGGCTCTAGTTGGAGTGTAGATGATGATGGAGAGGAGGATGAGGACTCGTAGTTTGTGAAGCCCCCACCCCTGTTTTGTAGAACTTATGGATATATATACATATCAGTTTGTATTATATATACCCGATTGTGATATATATACATAAGTGTGGTTTGATTTTGAAAAATTATGGCCCTACTTTCCTATCTCATATTGTTGTTGTCTAGCGATTATTTAATTGTTTCCTCATGTGCATTAAAATCAATGGATCAGCAATGCGTTCTAAGACGTCGCTATTTAATTAACCGCAGAGGGATTAGCACGCACTCAGAGGATCAAGGCGTGACATTGGGCTCAATTGATCTCAGTTGCTCTTTTCTTCTAGATCTTGACAATGATGTGTGTTAGAATAGTTATCATCGAAGACGATGAGATCACTGAGCATATGCATGTAGAAAACAGAGAGAGAACTAGCTTTTGTGCTAATTAGATATGATCAAGGGTTTGGTGATCAAGTGTCGGTTACAATTAAGGTTGGAAGACACTATTAATGAACAGCCGAGATGGCGGCTTCGTGAGGCTAGCAACGGCACTCGGTCGAGAACATTTGACATTCACATGAAAAAGAGGGATAATAACCAAAGGAGTCGTAAACTTCTCAATTTTGTCAATGTAAACTTAGGCTTTTGCCAAAAATTTTAATGTAATTCTTCTAGCCAATTGTAGCCGAAGATTGCTAACGTGATGTCCAATCAACATGAGCTATCCTTCATGGCAAGCTGACGTTGAGTTATTAGGGATCACCATGTCAGTAATATCCTATGGTAATTTTCGGAAGAGTTACATCCGAATTTCGAGCAAATATTTAAGGTTATATTGATAAAATTGAAAATTTAAGAATTGAATTGGCATTCATATAATAAAGTTAGAACTAATTTTGGTAATTTTATCCCAAAAAAAAAAAAAAGGAGAGTGGGGTCGGGGGATTTTTATGTGGCATCCCAAAATTCAAGTCATCCTCTAGAGAAATTAAAGCCTAGAGGCAATGCATTGGCCATGGTAGAGGCAAGGTAATCATGAGCTTTAAGGGAAATAAAAGGGGAGAAGAGAGAGAAGGTGGCCGGTTTTGCTTCATTCGGCCGAGAGAGAGGGTGAGAGAGAGAGAGAAATCGCGAGAGAGAGGGAGAGACCGAGAGGGAGAGGAGGCGGAGCCGAGGAGGAGCCGCCGTGTCCCGCCGTCCGTTTGCCGTGTACGCCGCCGTTCGTCGTCGTTTGTTCATCTTAGAGGCAAGTGGAGTCCTTAACTTCTCTTGCATGTTTATTTCGTTGATTGCATGTTAGGTTTTAGGTGTTTTAAGTGTGAAAAACTGAGGTAAGGGTGGCTTATTTTCAAACCGTGTGACTGTTCTTGTTCGGTTTGTGGGCGTCAGTAGCTTGTTTGAGCTTGCATGTGTGTTTGGAGTTCGATTTTGGCTTTGATGTCTTCATGAAAGTTGTAGCTAACGTCTTTTACTATAACATATTGAAATTGCGTGGAAAATTATGGAGATATGAGGGGTTAAAGTTCTATTATACGGAGACCCTAGATCTGTGAAGTTTTCACTGACTTCTTGCTGGATTCTTGTTTGCATGTTGATTTCTGTTGAATATTTGACTTTTATGTCTTCATGAAAGTTGTAGGTAACACCTTAAAATACAACATACTCAAATTTTAAACGAAAAGAACAAGTATAACTGGGTAAATCGGCTAGATCTTGGAGACAATGATTCTGGTGAAGTATTCCGAGACACCCGAGACTTCATGGACTTAAATGGTGACCATAATTTGGTTATTTGACCTATATCTCTTCATAAAACTTGTAAAGGAAACCTTGGTACATAACATACTCAAATCTCAGAGGAAACGAAAGAGAATAGATGGGTGAAATCGTAATATTTCGGAGATGTGTATTCTGGACGACGCGTAATGGTTCCAGAAGTTTCGTGAGGTTGTATAAATTAATATAAAAATAATTTGGCTTAGAGTTCTTCATGAAAAATGTACGAAATGGCTTGTCTATCACCCTGTAAAATTTCGTAATTTTTGGAAGCCATATGAGTATTTTAATCGAATTTATTTGGAAACTGTGCGTTCTGGTCATTATCCGAGTATCATGTGCTATTTTGTGTAAATTTTGAAATTATGTGAAATTCGAGTTGGCCATGAATTTTGCATGAAATTTGTTATCCTATTGGCTTGTTTAATGATTGTTTGAATATTATGATTTTGGGAAAATCATAGATATTAAATTTAATATTTATTTATGGAAATAAATAAATAAATAAATAAAAAGGGATTATTTTATTGGCCATGAATTCCATTGAGTTTATTATGCATTGTTATATCACATTGGTGTATGTATGATCATAAATTGTTATGCATGTGTGAATCATATGCCATGTAATAATGAGATTAAAAGGATGGTGAATGTGGGAAATGATATGTGAGTAAGAGGTTGTGGTGGAGGATGATGGCCGGAATGTACAAAGATGCATTGCCGGATTTCCCCGGGAGTGTCGGGATGCCCGATGGTATACGGTACGTAATTCTAGGGGAGGCATGGTGGTATGTCGGTACATAATTCCGGAAGCCTTATCGGAGGTCTTTGCCCGAAAGGAATGCCTCGCGATGCCAGGATTTGGGTGCGAGATGCCCAGCTAGAAGGGTAAAGGCCGGATGTCCGGTTGTATCTTGGATACATGCCTGGAGGTTCCTCGTGATGCTAGTTGGGATGCGAGATGCCCGGAATGTGGGGGGCCAGATGCCCGGTTGTATCTTGGATACATGCCAGAGGTTTTTTCTCGCATGAGATGCGAGTGTAAAATATGAGATAAAATTGATAAATCGAGGAAGGGTGATTTGGTGATCAAATTTAAAGATAAAGATGAAAATTAACTTATGGCATGATATGGTATGATATGCATGATGATATGCATGATGATGGTGATGATATGTGATGTGATATGATGATCACTCATGATATAATATGCATGATGATATGCATGATGATGATGATGATGATGATATGTGATGTGATATGATGATGATATGCATGATGATGGTGATGACATGTGATGTGATATGATGATCACCCATGGTATGATATGCATGATGATGATGATGATGATGATGATATGTGATGTGATATGATGATCATCCATGGTATGATATGCATGATGATGATGATAATATGTGATGTGATGATGTCATGATAAGGATGACATGTATGATATAATGATGCCATGATGATAATTATGATGATGACATATGATGATATGATATGCATGACGATAAGGCATGATGATGCATGATAGTATTACGCATGGCTGCAAGGTAAGTTACATCTGCAATGCATGTATGATTTGTATGATGCATTGAGTGGTTATTGGATTCCTTTACCTGCTGAGTGGTTGTACTCACCCCTTTTGGGGACCAACATTTCAAATTAGTAGATGGTTTGAGCGGTTGGATATGACCGCGGGGAGAAGGATAGCAAAGGAGAGAACCTTTGGACGTCAACACTGGTTGATGGAACTTAAGCATACGATTGTGGGAGGAGATGTCGGTCATCTTTTAAAGTATAGCCGAGTATAGAAACATTGGCATTTTGATGTACTGACTAAAGATGTCCATATACTTTATGTAAATAAACGTGTCCGGCTTTAACTTATATAAGATGTTTAGTAGGTGTGCATCGATTTCTGAATGTAGGGAAGGGGATTATTGGATATGCTTCCGTTATGTAAATTGCGCAAGGAACCGTTAATAAAATATGTAAACCCCTATGGTTGTATGGACCCGCTGCAACTAAAAATGGTATCAGAGTAACTTGTTATTTGAGAAAGAAAAATGAAAAGCGAACTGTGGTGACCCTAGCGAATCGAGGGCCGTCGAGGGGTACCACATTTTAGCCTCGAGAAAATCCACTCATGCAGACTCCAAATAATTATCGTGAAAACGTAAATCTATACACCCTAAGGTAGATTCGACTAGTCAAGAAAATGAATATTGTCACCACTTGACCAGCCACCCCTTGGGACTAGCGAGGCTTAGTTATTTGAGTTTATAACGCATTATTCTAATTTGAAAGTCTATGAAAAAAATATACTCATTCGTTTTGAGTTGATGTTTTGCGTCACGTATCAAAAATAATTTCGTTATGAAAAGCCAATAATTACCACTAAAAATGTGCTCGTTTTATCGACCAATCTATGACATTTTATATTAATCTATAATACGATCACCAGATATTATCATCACGAGAAGGAAAAAAACCCCGTCTAACCATAGTCCTTCACGTGTCCACGGCCACGAGAGTCTACATCTTTCCGGGAGTGGAAATGGATTTACTTCTTTTGTGCTTATTCTAATTCGACTATCATGGGCCTACTTAGAAATCCGTGACATGAGGTTGCATGCACCTTCTTGAGGATAATACCACCAAAAAGAATTGTCTCATATTGAATTATCCAAAGATATACTCGAAATTCCGGAGGGACAACAGTTGAATTATGAACTAGTTTTCATTTCGTCATTTTGTTTACATTATAATACCTACGTAGCAACGAAATGTGTGACCAAGAAAACCGCGGCCTAATTAAGCTCAATGCCGTCTTTCTTTTAGCCATTTGTCAACCCCCCCTTTCTACGAGGGTTGACTTCATATCAGATCAGAGCTCATAGTTGTCAATTCTTTTTTTCTTTTATTTTTCCTCCGTTGAGCATTCAATAGGATCTGGAGCAAGAGGGCTATGATTGTTACTTTGATGTTAACTAGGGTTGAAGCATGCCGTGATCCCCATAAGATCATGATCAATTATGAACCCGAGGTGAAAATTCAACTTGTTTTTTTTTTTTCCTCTTTTTTTGTAATAATTGACGAGATAAGGAGCAATTTTGCCCCATGACCGCAACTATTCTTCTGTAGCGAATTGAAATTTAATGGAAAAGTTAGTGGATGGCTGCCATGTCTGGTCCTCAACATAGGTGGTGCGCTTTGCTGGTCCTCACCATCCACTCGAATTAAAAGCCAATACCGAGAAAACACCCCCTAAGAAAAAGAAGAAAAGTAAGTAATCGGTCGTGCCTCAAAAGTGGACCTAAAAAGCAAGTCAAAAACAAATCACATGCTTAGTGGTTCAAGAATAATGGCCATTAGGCCGAACCCGCCAGTCGCAGTGGCTCTCGGTCGAATCTTCACCTCGCCACTGGCCTCACTTTGACTTGATGGATTCGATCATACTCCAACCAGAGCTTACATTTTTAATGTGATTTCTTATGTTCACTTAATTGTTTCTTGAAATGTGTTCGATTCTTACTCAAGTAGAATATATTAGAAAATGAAAGAATCCATATTATCTAGACAGCTTGGCAAAATATGACTTCTATAAGTTCATTGGCCTCTCAATATATGTGCATATTTCACTTTTGATAACTATGTCATGAGCACCTATGTGATTCATCTATCTATCACACCCTCCGTTTGGTCGTCCAAATTTTTAATCAGGATAAGACTGGATAGAATGGGATATGAAATCTGAGATTTTTTATATCATATTCATTATTTAATATATCACAAGTATTAAAGTTGAATATATTCATATCATATCATGTAACGACATATCATTGTAAATAAAGATGGTGAATATCTCTCGTAACACTATTCCTTAATTTATTTTTATTTTATTTTTTTCTTTTTTATATTATTTTCTTTATTATTTCTTTGATCCCCTTTCATCATTCTTTAATAAAATGTTATCAAATAGTAAACTGTACTAACATACCTAATATACAAAAATACCTAAAATATATAATAAGTATAAATATATAATTTATAGATTGAATATTTATTATAAGATAGAATTAAAGTTTGAATATATAAATTAAAATAAGATTCATTAAAAATAATTTTTTATTTTTTATTTATTGAATTATATTTCAAATATTTTTTATATTGAAATATAATTTCAATTTTGTTAATATAATAAGTTTGTTATTCGAGAAAAATAATTTTCCTATTATGGACATTAGAAATCCTATCCACCTTTATCCCATCTCCCCCATGAGATAATTTTATCCGGCATATATCCTCCTTATATCCGACTTTATCATGTTCTGAACGAGTACCAAACGTAGGATAAGATAAATAATATCTTATCCCGAATTTTATCCCGACTGCCAAACGCAGCCTTTGAGTATTTGCACAAATCCTCTAAATTCAAGATCCAAAAATCTATTCACATTGTCAAGATAATTCACTTAATATTAATTAAGATCAAGTATTGAAGTGATAGAATATCTTTGAAACGTATGACATATAATTGCTCTTTAAGGATGGACTTAATTGCCTTTTCCGACTCATCCAGCACTTCATTTGGTACTTCCATGATGTACAAGGAAAAACATGTTGTCTTTGACTACTTTTTCACTCTCGGTGCCAATCAACATCGTTTATCATCCACAAGCAGTTTTTGACGGTGTTATTGGTTGAAATATATCTGGAGAGTTGATAAGGTTCACTCCACTCGATTAAATAGTCAAAGTCAACATTTTCAGCTCTATATTCTAGACTTCACTTTCCTTCTTCCCTTAATTAATCATCATTTTCTTTCTTCAAAGAGCCAAAACCTCCCTAGTGTTTAATCTGTACAAGAGTCACAAGTATGTTTCTCTCCAGATCAATCCCTCTCCTCCTCCTCTCCTTCTTCCTTCTTCTCGACACGAGCTTCGGCGCCCATCCGCTTAAACATATTTGCGTCCGCAGAGACAACTACACTTCCGGTAGTCCTTTCAAAACCAATCTCGACAGCTTGCTCACTACTCTCGTTTCCAAGGTTCCTCCCAGTGGGTTCGGAACCAGCTCAAGCGGCGAGGGGAACGATCAAGTGTACGGGCTAGCCCTTTGCCGGGGTGACGTATCGAGCTCTGACTGTGAAAGTTGCGTCTCCGATGCAGGCCCAGAGCTTTTGCGGCGTTGCCCTCAGCAGAAGGTCGCTATTATTTGGTAGGACAGCTTTCAACTTTTAACGACTCATGGAGTCCGCTTTGAAGTGTAATAACCGATGCCAAACCAACTGAAAAAAGTGATAATTTCAAACTACACTAAAGGTTAATTTCTGCTTAAAATGGCTTCAACTTGAACTATATCTAGTCTAAAACATTGTTCTCTGTGGTTGGTATAAATTTAAAAATTCTCTTTATGTAAACCACAATTAGTTTAATTTTTCTAGCCATCAATTTGCTAGGTTTTCAATGAAAAGATGTTCAATTTTTTTCAAATAGATCATTAATCCAAAAGTAAAAGGCAGTGCGACTCATATGTTTGCAAAAGCATATGCTCTGGAAGCATAAATCAAGTATGTAAAAGTAAGTAAATCATCCGGTTCCATTCTCAAATTGACCAATTCCATTTTCCCTCGATTGCTCCTATACTTTCTCCTCCTCATCCTAATTATTATTACTATTTTTGCTTTGCTTCAACACAATATCTGATATGTCGATTCACGATTCTCTCGATTGGCGCGCTTAGGTATAATAATTGTCTCCTCAAGTATTCCAAAATGGAATTCTTCGGCAAGATCGACACCACGAACAAGTTCCACTGGTGCAACGTGCACGACGTCGACATGGACTTCGTGGAATTCAACAGGAAGATCAAGCAACTGCTGAGCAACTTGACAGACGAAGCCGTAGCAGGTCCCAAATTGTATGCGGATGGCGAACTCGGGCTCGGAGGGAACAAGACACTGTTTGGCTTGGCTCAGTGCACAAGGGATCTATCCGCATATGACTGCAAGACGTGCCTCAAGGGCGCGATATTTGACCTGCGCTTTTGCTCTGGCAAACGAGGGGGGAGAACCGTTGGGGGGAGTTGCAACGTTAGATCTGAGCTTTACCCTTTCGTTGATGTTTGAGATTGTTTGAAACTCAATGATCTTCGCAAATGGATGCAACAGGCATGTATGATGCATCAAAGTTTGAAGAAATTAAATCCAATAATTAATGAATCTCACGAGGATGTTTAGTTTTTCAGGTTCAAACTTTTGTAACAAATTTCTTGTTTTTTTCCTAAAAGTGCCCACTCTAACTGAGCATGCAACAAAAGAAAGTGGTCTTAAACTTCAATAAACACCTCCTAAATCCTACCTGAGAGAGAGAGTGTTTTTTTCCTAAAAGTGCCCACTCTAACTGAGCATGCAACAAAAGAAAGTGGTCTTAAACTTCAATAAACACCTCCTAAACCCTACCTGAGAGAGAGAGAGAGAGAGAGAGAGAGAGAGAGAGAGAGAGAGAGAGAGAGAGAGAGAGAGAGAGGAGGAGGAGGTTGTGTGGTGATATATCAATGGAGACTCAGTTTAAGTTACCAATTAAGTATCTCACAAAGTATCTCCTTGTGAAGGATGTTAGATGTATGCCCTAAAGGTGCTATGTAATAGTTACATATTAGGGATTTCAGTTGTACTTTCATTATTATTATCTAATTAATGGCAATGACATATTCATTCATTTGTCCAATTATTTTATATTGATGAATGATTCCATAAAATCAGTTGCAACTAGACATATTCTTAAGACGTCAAGAATATATGTGACGGGTTCATAGTTAGACTAAATCTTTAAATTGTTTCCGATCGATGAATTATTGTGTGGATATTAATAATCCTGTTGAGACCAGTGTGTTATTAACTTCGCCATTAAGTATTGGATACTTAAGGGAATGATGAGTCACATGTCATTAGGTATTATGATGCCTGAGTTAGAACACAGGTGTTTGTATTAGACAAATTCACTGAACGTGACGCATATGGAACGATTAGCGACATGGAAGTTTTTAGCGCAGTCAATGTCTAATTGTTCATGCTTTGGTCTTGTGTAAATAATCCTTAAACCTAAGACACATTGTTAACTTGTGTATTGAACAACTATGGTTCACGGGTACACATAATGCCAGGTCGTTGATCCGTTTTTATACCTTATGGTCATAGTTTGTTCATATATGAAATTACACGTGTGCGCAATATGGAATCTGTCTCCTTGTTATATGCAAGGTATTATAATGATGTCCTATGCGATCTAATTGTGATACTGCATTGAAATCCTCGGCCGAGGTTGTAATCGAGAATAAATTGTTTATGTCTCGAATAAAATGCATGTCAATTAGATTTGTGCATATGATCAGAATTAATGACTTGATTAATATTCCATGGTCTTTGTTTGATCCGAATATAGTAAGACAGAGGGATTTAATTACACTGTAACCAAAGCTAACAGGTTCATTATGTTCTTAAAATATCCACACTATGTGGATAGCTATGACATATTGCTAGATGTCAATCCTGGCTTGTAAGACCCAAAGATTAATCGGGATAATTAATTCTTGTGGAAGTACTAATGTGTTAGTACATGTCTTACTACTAGCTTAGTGATGAACCTAGAGATGTCACACACCATAAACAATTAGAATAACATGGAACAAGAAAGAAATATAATTGCAAATGTGTTTGCAATTACTACAATTGAATTGTGTCGATTTGAAATTAAATTAAATGAGTTATAGTCACGAGCCTATTTGCATATGATGCACACGTATTCTCAAAGTGGATACATGTTAATGTATTCCAATTGTACATATAAAATTATGTTCTTTTTATTTTTAAAAGAGAATTGATTAATTAATTACTTATTCATTTACTTAATTAATTAATTAATTAACTAATTAAAAAATTAAATTAAAGCTTCATGCATGTGCACGAATTCATGCACATGCACAAAGCGTTGCTAACCATTACGCACGAAGCACGGATGGTCAGCAACCATCATGCCAAGATCGTGCATGAGCGGTTGCTCATGCACGATCGTCTGCTATGGACAATCAGGAACGGTTGCTGATCGTCCATCGATCAGCAACCGTTGTTGATCGGTTTTATTTTAAATTGATAAACGGTTTTGAGGACAAAACGATGGGCTGCTTATATAGAGAAAAAAGTGGGTGTGCATTTTGGTTTTTAAGAGAGAAGATGCCTTGCTGAAAATAGAGAGCAAAGTGTGTGCGTGTTCTTTTGTCTTTGAGTCGCAAGAAAGAAGAGCATTATCTCGCTCGGGCCGTGACTATTATACATCAAGAATACAGCGGATTGTTTCCACATAATTGCTAGCACGATCGAAGTAGTGAATATCCAAAAGTTATTTCTTACGTTCGACGTTCGTTGTCGGTGTGTCTAAACTAGAGGTCCGACGCTTGTAGAACTCGAACTGTAGAACATCTTAACCGATTCGTTTCAAAGCACGCTTCGAGAGGTAATTCGTTTAACTCCCTTTTATGTTTAGATTTTTAATTAAAACGCACGAACAACACCTTAGGAGAATCATGTGTAAAATATATATCTGTTTCCGCTGCGTTCATTTCATTAATTTTTCTTATACATGATTTATGAAACCCCAACAGTGGTATCAGAGCCAACCTTAGGCATTTTTCGTGCGTTTAATTGATTTGTCGTTCAAATATATTTTTGTGTTCTAATGGCCAATTTATTTTTTGTTAAGAGAATTGGTTCTATTACCTTTTATGTGGCCTATAGAAGTTGATTAATTTATGTGATAAATTTAATCAACTAAGCAAAAATTAGAACTAAATCAATTTTGAATCAAAAATCCATGACTTGTTATTCTTTGTGTTTATATTCTACAAATGATATGCAGAATTTTATGCATGCCTTCCAGAGCTTTAAATTTTGAATTTATGGCTCGTAAGGAAGGGTGGTGATCATGGAAAAAACCCTAAATGTTGTAATTGTTGTATGGATGAATGTATGATGATTACAAGTATTCTTTTTGGGGATGTAATTATTAAATGGAGGCTGCGTCCTTCCTTTTATTTTATTTTAATATGTAATTTTAGTATAGTTTAGTATTTCAATTGTTGATGTAAATACTACAAGAGATGAGGAGCCATTGGAGGAGCCAATAAACCGGTGAGCTCTCTGGGCCCGGTCTTTGAAAAGTTCAAAGATTGAAGAAAAAGTGAAGAGTAGGTCCATATTATTAAAGCATTAAAATAGCTAAATGGGTCTCTTTGGCTCGAGACCCATTGAACCATAATTCCATGATCACCACATAAGATAGATGTTTATGTGATATCTATTTATTTATTGTGTTTATGATATTGTGCATGTTAAACCGGTTAATGTGCAAAGTGAGACCGTTAATAATGACCCAAATCTCCTTACAAAGAATATTAAGTCGAAACAGGTTTCGGACTCGTGACCTTCCATCGTCGTGGTTTGATCCAATATTATAGTGGTTAACTAACCGGTTATGGATACATAAGGGTTAATTACCATTTATAACATTGGACCACTCCATTATGCATATGATGTTGTGGAGTTGGAGCCAAATGATTTCTAATAACTATCAAGTGAGGGAATCATTTATGTTTTCAATACTTGCATGAGACGATGGGCTAGACTTAACTATGATCATGATGCTAATAACTGTTAGGTGAGGCTTTCATGGTCTAGAGGCCGAAGTTACGATTGGGACTCGCATATGATGTGTTGAACAAGCTGGTTCACTCACTAAGTTCATAGAACACCAATAACTGTTAGGTGAGGTGGACTTTGGGCTAGTGGGACTTGATATTGCTAGTACGAGTACCTAGAGGGGGGTGAATAGGTATACAAAGATTTTTCTTTGATAATTTCTGTATTCTTGCGCAATACTTTAGACAGTCGAAGAATAATAATCAACGTAAGACTAAGTAAGGAAAGAGAATTAAACACGCGGTTTATAGTGGTTCGGCTTGATTCAAGCCTACGTCCACTCTTTCGCGCACCGACAGCCAATTTGGCTGGATTCCACTATTAACAAAGAGATGTTACAGTGTTGATCTTCCTTGATTTCTCGGTGTAGATGATCTACCACACTCGCTCAAGGTATCACCAAGTATAAACACTCTCTGTGTATACAATTTCGCTCGATCAGATCGACTAATAATCAAGGTGCTTCAGACTCTGGAATTTTTCTATCAATCACACTCTTCAAACAACTAGATTGACTTCCTTTTTATACTCCTTTATGCCATCATACCGTTGGCACTTACCAAAGGAATTCCTCCAATTTACCCGTTGGACGGAATTAATTAAGAAGATCATTCGAGCTATAAAAGAAACCTAACGATAGCCCATCAATCATGTTCGCCCATACAATCAAGATCTTGGTTTCCAAGAATAGAATATTCCAAGAATACTTCGTCGACCATCGGATCTTCAATTGATCTAGATACGAACAAAAGAATCCGTTATATTTATCCAACCAAAAAAGATCTTCTCCAGACGATAGGATTAAATCCTCAACCATATAATTTGGCTCAGGATTTACTTCGTCACTAGATCAGAAAGACTGTCAATGAGAATAGTCTTGAGTCTTGAGTCTTGAAACTTGAGTTTTGAATCTTGAGTCTGGTAGTCAGAAAGTCTTCAGACTTTACACTAGATGATCTGCAGATACACAGACTAGACTGAATGAAACGTTTTGTCAGCTTCAAAATATTCTAGAACGATTTCTCCAACAAGACTCCAATCCCCACTAGTAACATTTACCCAACAAAGATTACCGTTTCCCATCTTAAAGAGTATGGGGTTCGAATATAAATTTAGTGGGAGGATCTATTTCATTTAAAGACCAAAATGAAATAGTTATTTTGAAAGATACAACGGCTAACAATTTATTTTCTGCAACAGATATATTATTACTCTGAAAATGGTGACCACAAACCCACTCGTTTCTATACTTGACAAGAATTGTTTGACTGGACCCAATTTCACTAACTGTGTGAGGAATTTGAGAATTGTTCTCAATTTAGAAAAAATTGAGTATGTGCTTGATGAAAAGATGCCAACCTCCTTTCCTGAGGGTGAGACCCAAGAGGAGCGTGTCACTTATGATAAGTGGCGTGATGATGACTTAAAAGTTAGGTCATATATGCTTGCTTCTATGAATAATGAATTACATAAGAAGTATGAATCTATGAAAGATGCTGGGTCGATCATTTTGCACTTAAAGGAATACTTTGATGAGAATGGTCGAATCTCTAGATATGAGATATCTAAGGCATTGTACCTTATGAGGATGGCTAAAGGATTATCTGTTAATGATCATGCTTTGAAAATGATCTGCCACATTGAAGAATTGGCTCGGCCAAATCTTGTTATGGACAATGAGTTAGCTATGGATTTGATCCTCCAATCTTTACCCGATTCCTTCTCTGGTTTTGTCCAAAACTTTCACATGCATAAGATGGAGAAAACTCTTGCTGAGTTACATAGCATACTGGTAGTTTATGAGAAGGAAATGCATAACACGAGGCCAAATGTAGTGGCTATGGCTAAGGCTTCTTCTTCAAGGGGTAAGACTGTTTTAAAGAAGAATAAATGGAAAAGACCTGCCAAACCTATTATGCAACCAAAACCCATGATTGATAAAAGGAAATGTCATTACTGTGGTGTCAAATGGCATTGGAGGAGGAACTGTAGGAGGTACCTCACGAGCTTGAAGATCAAGCCCAAGAACCAACCTTATGAAGGTATGGTGTCTATGCTTATTGAAAGTAATCTTATGGTTAGTGTTGAATCTAGCTTATGGGTTCTAGATTCTGCTGCAACTTCACATATTTGTATGTCTTTGCAGAATCTGGAAATAAGCAAGATGCTAGGGCGAAATGAGATTGCCCTGACGTTTGCCAATGGAGCAAGAGTTGCTGTATTAGCTATAGAGACTTTTCGTTTATGTTTCCCTTCTGGACATGTAATGGTTTTAAAGAACTGTTTGCATTATAAGAATGTTGTTAGGAACATCATCTCTATACCTCGTTTGGGTAAAAAGAATTATGAATTTTCTTTTGCTGATGATGCATGTTCTATTTATCATAATAGAAGATGTGTTGGTTCTAACTTATTAACCAACAATCTTTATACCATTACAATGTCCAATAATGTGATTACCAATGTCAACAAGCAAAATAGAATTGACATAAATGTCATAACTAATAAACGCCCTAGAGACGGTCCAAATAAAAAGTATGTTTGGCATCTCCGATTAGGTCATATTAGAGAAGAAAAAATTAACAAGTTGAGTAATTATGGATACATTGATCCTTCAAATTTTGAGTCATACTCGACTTGTGAGGCATGTCTTCTAGGAAAAATTACCAAAGCGTCTTTTGTGGGACAAAGTGCGCGAGCTGTTGACATATTAGAATTAATACATACAGATATATGTGGACCAATTAATGAAATTGCTAGAGGTGGTTATAATTACTTCATTACCTTCACCGATGATCAGTCACGGTATGATTATTTATACCTCATGAAGTATAAATTTGAATCATTTGAAAAGTTCAAGGAATTCAAGGTTGAAGTTGAGAAACAAACGGGAAAATGTATTAAGGCTCTTCGATCGGATCGAGGAGGTGAATACCTTAGTATTGAATTCCTGGACTATCTTAAAGAAAATGGCATTTTATCACAATGGACACCTCTTGGAACTCTAGAACACAATGGTGTATCTGAACGAAGAAATCGTACTTTATTAAATATGGTACGATCTATGATGAGTTACACCGATTTGCCAATATCCCTTTAGGAATATGCCCTTGAGACAGCTGTATATATATTGAATAGAGTGCCGTCCAAATCTGTTCCAACCACGCCCTATGAGATATAGCATAGTAGAAAACCTAGTTTTAATCATAGTAAGATTTTGGGTTGTCCAATTTCGTGAAAAAGCTAAAAATGGAAAGATTGGAGGCAAGATCTGAACAAGGTCACTTCATTGGATATCCAAAGGAAACTCTTGGATATTATTTCTATTTTCATTCAAACCAAAGAATTTTAGTATGCAAGCACGTTTTTTTTTTTTTTAAATCAGTTCGTCTAAGAAAGTGGTACTTGGCAGAAAATAGTCTTACAAGAAGGAAATAATGAAGTGCCAAACAACCGAGTTCAGATAGCAATCTCTGCTTTAGTGGGAGCTTCTGATACACAACCACTTAGGAAAAGTGCGAGAACGTCCCGCCCAACTACTCGTTATAGACACTCGGTTGATCATATTGAACCATTATTCATTGTGAATGATAGTGATCAACCCGGTGATCCTAAAACCTATGAGGAGGCGATGTTGGACATCAATTCTGGTAAATGGCTAGAAGCCATGAAATCCAAAATGGATTCAATGTATTCCAATGAGATTTGGACCTTGACTGACTTGCCTGATAGTATTATACCAATTGGCTGTAAATGGATCTTCAAGAGGAAGATGAATGCTGAAGGTCAAATTGAAACTTACAAAGCACAGCTGGTGGCGAAAGGATATCGTCAAAAAGAATAAATTGATTATGACGAAACTTTCTCACCTGTGGCCATACTAAAATCCATTCGGATTATGTTAGCTATAGCTGCACACCTTGATTATGAGATATTCCAAATAGATATCAAAACGGCTTTTCTAAATGGTTTTCTCGATGATGACATCTATATGGAACAGTCACGGGGTTTTGAATCCCATAGTGAAAAACGGAAGGTGTGTAAGCTTAAGAGATCCATTTATGGACTCAAACAAGCCTCCAGAAGTTGGAATATCCGTTTTGATGAGGTAGTCAAATCGTTTGGCTTCATCAAAAATCCATATGAACTTTGTGTATACAAGAAGATTAGTGGGAGTACAACTGCATTTCTGGTTTTGTATGTCGATGATATACTTTTGATTAGAAATGATGTACCAATGATATCATCGATAAAACTATTCTTGTTACAGAAATTCTCCATGAAAGATTTAGAAGAGGCAACCTACATTTTAGGTATCAAGATCTATAGAGATAGATCAAGACGATTGATTGGCCTCTCACAATCTACATACATAGACAAAGTGTTAACACGGTTTAACGTGCAATGTTCCAAGAGAGGATTATTGCCTTTTAGGCAATGGATATGTCTTTCTAAGGAGATGTGTCCCAACACTCCTGGAGAAAGAGAGCGGATGGCAAAGATATCATATGCATCCGCTATTGGAAGCATAATGTATGCTATGCTATGTACTAGACTTGATATTGCGCATGATGTAAGTATTACTAGCAGATATCAGTCTGATCTAGGAGAAAAGCACTGGATAGTAGTCAAGAATATTCTTAAATACTTGCAAAGGACTAAAGATTTATTCTTGATATATGGAGAATGAGAATTTAAAGTTGTAGCTTATACTGATTCTAATTTTTAATCGGATCCTAATGATTATAAGTCTACGTCTGGGTTTGTCTTTACATTCAATGGTGGTGCAGTTAGTTGGAAAAGTTCTAAACAAAGTATAACTGCCAATTCCACCACTGAGGCAAAGTATGTAGCTGCTTCTGAAGCAGCAAAGGAAGCCACTTGGATGAAGAAGTTTATTTCTGAACTTAGAGTCGTTCCTTCAATTGAGCAACTGATCACATTGTTTTATGATAACAATGGAGTGATAGCTCAAGCTAAGGAACCAAGGTCTCACCAAAAGTCCAAGCACATTGAGAGACACTTCCATCTCATCAGAGAAATTGTTGGGAGAGGTGATATCACTTTGCAGAAAATTGCCTAAGCAGAAAACGTGGCAGATCCCTTCACTAAGGCTTTACCTCAGTCTTCTTTTGAAAAACATATTGACAAAATGGGTTTGAGGTACCAAACAAGTTGGCTTTAGTGCAAGTGGGAGATTGTTAGATGTATGCCCTAAAGCTGCTATGTAATAGTTACATATTAGGGATTTCAGTTGTAATTTCATTATTATTATCTAATTAATGGCAATGACATATTCATTCATTTGTCCAATTATTTTATATTGATGAATGATTCCATAAGATCAGTTGCAACTAGACCTATTCTTGAGACGTCAAGAATATATGTGACGGGTTCATAGTTAGACTAAATCTTTAAATCGTTCCCGATCGATGGATTATTGAGTGGATATTAATAATCCTATTGAGACCAGTGTGTTCTTAACTTCGCCATTAAATATTGGATACTTAAGGGAATGATAAGTCACATGTCATTAGGTATTATGATGCCTGAGTTAGAACACAAGTGTTTGTATTAGACAAATTCACTGAACGTGACACATATGGAATGATTAGTGACATGGAAGCTTTTAGCGCGGTCATTGTCTAATTGTTCATGCTTTGGTCTTGTGTAAATAATCCTTAGACCTGAGGCACATTGTTAACTTGTGTATTGAACAACTATGATTCACGGGTGCACATAATGCCGGATCGTTGATCCGTCTTTATACCTGATGGTCATAATTTGTTCATATATGAAATTACACGTGTGCGCAATATGGAATCTGTCTCCTTGTTATATGCAAGGTATGATAATGATGTCCTATGCGATCTAATTGTGACATTGCATTAAAATCCTCGGCCGAGATTGTAATCAAGAATAAATTGTTTATGTCTCGAATAAAATGCATGTCAATTAGATTTGTGCATATGATCAGAATTAATGACTTGACTAATATTCCATGATCTTTGTTTGATTTGGACATAGTAAGACAGAGGGATCGAATTACACTATAGCCAAAGCTAACAGGTTCATTATGTTCTTAAAATATCCACACTATCTAGATAGTTATGACATATTGCTAGATGTCAATCCTGGCTTGTAAGACCCAAAGATTAATCGAGATAATTAATTCTTGTGGGAGTACTAATGTGTTGGTATAAGTCTTACTACCAGCTTAGTGATGAACCTAGAGATGTCACACACCATAAACAATTAGGATAACGTGGAACAAGAGAGAAATATAATTGCAAATGTGTTTGCAATTACTACAATCGAATTGTGTCGATTTAAAATTAAATTAAATGAGTTATAGTCATGAGCCTATTTGCATATGATGCACACGCATTCTCAAAGTGGATACATGTTAATGTATTCCAATTGTACATATAAAATTATGTTCTTTTTATTTTTAAAAGAGAATTGATTAATTAATTAATTATTCATTTACTTAATTATATAATTAATTAACTAATTAAAAATTAAATTAAAGCTTCATGCATGTGCACGAATTCGCACATGCATGCACGTTGCTGACCATTACGCACGAAGCATGGATGGTCAACAACCGCTGACCATCATGCCAAGATCGTGCATGAGCGGTTGCTCATGCACGATCGTCTGCTATGGACGATCAGCAACGGTTGCTAATCGTCCATCGATCAGCAACCGTTGGTGATCGGTTTTAATTTAAATTGAAAAACGGTTTTGAGGACAAAACGATGGGCTGCTTATATAGAGAAAAAAGTGGGCGTGCGTTTTGGTTTTTAAGAGAGAAGATGCCTTGCTGAAAATAGAGAGCAAAGTGTTTGCGTGTTCTTGTGTCTTTGAGTCGCAAGAAAGAAGAGCATTATCTCGTTTGGGCCGTGACTATTATACATCAAGAATACAACGGATTGTTTCCACGTGATTGCTAGCACGATCAAAGTGGTGAATATCCGAAAGTTCTCTCTTCCGTTCGACGTTCATTGTTGGTGTGTCTGAACTAGAGGTCTGACGCTTGTGGGACTCGAATTGTAGAACATCCGAACCAATTCGTTTCAAAGCGCGCTTTGAGAGGTAATTCGTTTAACTCCCTTTTATGTTTAGATTTTTGATTAAAACACACGAACAACACCTTAGGAGAATCATGTGTAAAATATATCTTTGTTTTCGCTGCGTTCATTTCGTTAATTTTTCTTATACATGATTCATGAAACCCCAACAAATGATTAGTTATGGACCTACATGAATTTATATGTGGATTGTTGCGAATTATATAAAGCATTAATTCTTGGACTGACTTGGGGGAAAATTTAGCTATAAATTGACCAGGTCGTCAATATGGATTGGGGCGGATTAGAATACAAGTTATTATTAAACACGTGAGTTATTGTTAACAATCATAAATAAATAAATAAATATATTATCAATATCGATGCATCAATGATGATAAATCAATTATCGATATACAACGATGTATGGTTGGTGATTGTCGACAAAGATATCAATTAAAAGGAACAATGGATTACTGATTGAAACACTAGGAGAAGGTTGGATACTTAGAAGGCGCCGGGATGCAATTATGAAATTTGGAATTTAAAATCATTGGTGAGCAAAGCTACAAAGGCCAGTAAATCGTGAAGCAAGGATGGACGAGGCAACATATATGGACACAAAGGATCAAAATGCAACTTTAAAAGGGGCAACTGCTAGAAAATATGATCATGGCATCATGAGAGCATGGTCACAAGATTCTTGGAGATGTGATGATACGGTTATAATTTTGTAGGAGAATTTTTCCTAGATGATTATGGTGTGAACGCTATAAGTACTAACGTTTCTATATTGGGGACCTTCTACGCACCAACAAACATACATATTAGCTTTCAATGATCTTTACATTCTTGCACGGTGGTTATAGTTTTCAAACTCACATCTTTGATTAAATTCTAGCATGTTTCTTAGTTGTAGTTTTCAAATTCATGTCGTCGCCTAAATTCTGGCATGTTTCTTTTAACATGGGAGCCTCATCGCCGATTATATTTCAGCGTTGCATCTTCAAGTTCTCAAGTTTTGTCATTAATTTAATTTCGACAAAGTTAATGTATATTTTGGTTCCGTTTGGAGCACTTATGTTCTCAGACTTTGTCATCGATTAAATTCCAACATAATTTGTGTATGTTTGGTTCTATTTGAAGTAAATTTATAATTTCTCTCGTCTACCAATGATATTTCCTATCCGGAGTTGCCATAGAACCTATCTCCTCTAGTAAAATTGAAGAGCACCTTTTGATGAAAGATATTTTGTCATAAAGTCAAATTCCAAAGAAATAATCGTCATGATAATTTGCATAAAATTAATGAAGATAAAGTATTGAAGCAATCAGATTTCTTTGAACTGTATAATATTTTATTGATCTCTGGGGACAGACTTAACTGCCTGTTCCAACTTATCCCAATATTTCATTCGGTACTTCTATGATGTATAAGGAGTACCATGTTGTCTAGGGCCACTTTAACTCTCGGTGCACATCAACATCATTTATCATCCACAGGCTGTTTGTGATGGTGTTATTGGCTGAAATATATATGGAGGCGTTGAGAAGGTTAATGCCACTCAATTGATACTGCTTGGTGGCAAATCTATCTATAGTGTGTTGGCACCAAGGAATATCCATCATTGGCCGATCTCGTGCATGTGAGCTGAGTTCATGTATGCTCTCAGATTAGCCATTTCAAAGAAATGCGTTACCGCAATAAGTGTGTGATCATCCACATCATTCCAATCGTACCAATATGCTTGAATTAACTTGTGTATGGAGTATCACAACAATCGTTACGATGAGTCCATGCCCTCTTAACTTTGTTCAGGTTGTATGTGAAACTTGACTTAACCGTCAAGGATGACAAAAGAGCACGGTGGATTTGAATACCTTAGTATCTCCTAAATTGAGAGAAGGTATGTAAAATGTTTCATAAATAGAGAAAGTTTTCTTTTGAACCTTTGTGCTTTCACATTGATTGAAAATTGCATTCATCAGAAGTTCAAATCAGTGTAGTGAGGTTGTTCTATCTAGTCGTTTTCTTAAATTTCCCTCGTAACATGGCTAGGAATTATAATAGTGAATCAAGGAGGTATCAAGTAAACGCCCACCTCTGTACTCTTATTTTATCGCAAAATCCTTGATTGGTCGTGCTCGCCAACTTTGTTGAATCGTGCGATACATACGAAGAAGAAAAAGTCAATAGTTTCTGCACATGGATGGTGATCACCACCAACTTCCCTTGGAACAAATCCTAACCTCTCCAGTCAAAGCACAGAACACCGCAACGCCGCGTCCTCGGTCATCAAGCTCGATCCAAACGCCAACTACATCGCTCAAGAGAGGGGTGCTATCTGTCCGAACCGAGTCGTTGTTACATGAAGATCGTGAGTAGTTCGATGATAGCTCCTTCGCATTGTGACAACTTCAATGAATGGGTATTGCCACAAGGGGGATAACATGGAATGCAAGCCAAGTCAACGAAGAGAGAAAAACAAAAGATTAACGAGTCGATTAGATCTCCAAATCTGGTGAACAACCTGTCACGAGCCAAGAAGCTCTTAAGATGTCAAAACCAACCCCGATCAACAGCTCATGAAAAATAATATTACTTACTCTCTGTTTCCACTTGCTCTGCTTCCCCTATCTCTATATATACAAGCGACCTCGCCAAGACAGAGGTGCCAATTCAAGACCTCCCATTGAGCCTCTCTTCTGCAATCCTGTGACAAAAATCAGAAATGGCAACTCTCAGATCGTTGACTTGCTTCGTCATAGCAGCGTTGCTGATCGAACTAGCCGCGGCAGCTAGCTACACGGTTGGAGGCCCGAACGGCGGGTGGGACACGGCTACCAATGTCCAGACCTGGGCATCATCTCAGAATTTCTTAGCAGGAGATACTCTGGGTGAGTAAATATCCCAATGCTCCAGTTGGGATGATCTGCATTCTTGATTGTATCTCAAGGGTTTTACTTGTGACTTGTCATTCAACTTGTGGCAGCATTTACAGATACTTTTATTCTTTCTAGAAGTATGAAGTACTTGAAAAGCAATGACATTCAAAATTGGGATATTATGGACGTCCATGACTTAATTCTCTATAGAAAAAAACAAACATATATGATAACCCATCATGCTATTTTTAGGGGGAACCCAAAATATTTTGTATTCACTTCTACGAATAGACTTTTTATTTGAGTTTCAATGCCATCACGGGTAGATCATAAATCCTCAGTCGGAATGAAAGCCTCCGAAATGAATCTAGTCATTGTGTGGTCCTAAATCACACGCTTTCTATACAAAGGGGTTCTTGCAAAAATTTCTGTCAAAATGGATCTAATTAAGCACTTGATGCTTGACTTCCATGCCGAAATCTATGAGCAAGAGCAATATAATCGATACTAAGTGGTGCTCTCTATTCTTTATAGTCTTTCAGTACGCGCCAAGCCATGATGTAACCGAAGTCAGCAAGGCAGAGTACGACTCTTGCCAAGCAACCAGCCCAATCAAAACAAGCACTGGCGGATCCACCACTGTTTCCCTCACATCTCCGGGCAAGAGATACTTCATTTGCTCTACCCCGGGACACTGCACCGCAGGAATGAAGCTCGAAGTAGACACCCTCGCAGCCAATTCATCCCCACCACCAGCCGTTCCCGCCAGCCCCCCAAGCACATCTCCAGCCACCCCACCGCAGAGATCCCCAGTTGCTTCCCCGCCGTTGAGATCTCCAGCAGCCTCTCCTCCAGCAGAATCTCCGGCCAGTCCTCCACGTTCTGCTCTGGCTCCTAAAACACCCGAATCCTCACCAGCAGCGACCCCAGGATTGGCTCCACCAAGCGACACTTCCGTAGGATCAGTTGCCCCGAGCGGAACTGTTGCCGAATCACCCAAGTCGTCGGCCAACAGAGGAAGTTCGACTTTTACTTGGGCAATAGGAGTATGCTTTGGAGTTGTGAGCCTTCTGGCTGTGTGAGGAGCTAAAGATTCTTGTGTGATTCTTTTAGATCTCTGCATTTGATTAAAAAAAAAAGTATCTTCCGTCACATTTTTCTGGTGTGTTTTAGAAGTAATTTATACTTTTCAAAGCAGAGAGGCGATCATCATTCATGACCCCCTAATAACAGGCATCTTTTACATAAACATGAGCGCTGGGGTATCTTATAACTAGATTAATTTGGCGACAATCCAACAAGGTAATCTAATTCTACTAAGAATTACGAAAAAGGGCAGTCTCGACAAGGACAGTCCAACCAGAGATAGAAATTCTTCTTACATTGGCCACTTCCTCAGGACTGAAGCATTGCCGTTAGGCATGCAATGACTTTCAGATGAGATGAGCCCCACACCCTAAATCGCCACCAAGGCCATCCATCTAGCTAGAGCTCTATCGCTGCCGTCGTGAAGTAAAATCCCATCATGAACTTTACAGTTGGAACATCTACAACGTGGGCACGGAGGCCTTTCCTAAGAATTGGTGGTAATCGCTAGCTGCCTGAAGTCAAACGATTCTGTCCCACAACTACGCTCCTGGCCTTAATTTCTGACTCTGCCGAAATTAGGATGCCCTTCGGACTACATACCAAATCTCCGTATATTGAAAGTTGACTCTATCCAATTCTGAGTGGCAATGTCAAAGGAAAAGATGCAAGATGACCCTTACATACATTCCATTCGCCAATTCTACTTTGGCATAATTTTAGAGTCAACTATAGAGTATGCATCAAACCTTGGTTGCAATGATAATAACTCGTCCAGCATGAGGAGAGTATATCCACGGTATCACCTTATATATATCTCCATCCCATCTAAAATATCTGTCACGTGGCAACGTATGGACATCACATGGATTACTGGCTCAGTTATGGAAGAAAGATCCCACTCAATTCCCGTTTCTTCTTGGTAGGATGGGATAAAGAACGTGACTCCATCTGCCACCGTATGCTTGAGATCGCCTCACAATAACCAAGGGAGAAGCCCCATTCCAAGTCCAACCACCACATGCGGCTCCTCGAGCTACATTAATTTATGAAGCCTCGTTTTCGGGTTGGTTCTTCATTGAGCCCAGAAGAGCGAAAGCCGAAAAGGAAAGATGCAGAGCATGTTCCAGCAGAAATTTTGTTTTCTGGCCAAAAGAAAGAGTTGGTTCCAGCACGATTTGGTTTACTGTTGAGACGTGCAGAGGAAGAACGATACAGTGTAAAAGATGCCAAGAATCATCCCATCGAAAGTGATCAACGTAGTCAAGACGAAGTGACCCAATTGACAATCTTGGCATGGAAAAAGCAACGACATCGTGAATTCCACAGGAATGCTTTAATTCCACAGGAATGCTTTACTCGAGCACATAGTAATAAGACCTTCAACCAAATAATGAAGAGATTCGAAAGAGAATCCTATGTTGCAAAGGACAAAAGCAAAAAAGGAGTGATTTTTGGCTAATTTCCAAGAAAAAGAAACAGCACCACCAACCATCCAAATTACACCTCCGTCATCTGTACACAGCCCATCCCAGATCAAGCTAAATCCCTCACTCTAAAAAACCACAAATCTGTCTTCGCCTCTTAAAATGAGAAAAAGGAAAATTCGATGCACTGTGTCTCGACTAATTCTTAAGATGAAGAAAGAACAGCTAAGCTAAGCTAAGCATGCACAGGACCTGGAGTCACCACCACCGGGCTCGGCGGGCTTGTGTAGGGCGGCGCCGCACCTGTCGTAGCTGGCGGAGGCGGCGGCGGAGGCAGCAGCTCCGCTGGCGGCGGAGGCGGCAATTCCGCTGGCGGCGCTGGCGGAGGAGAGAGTGGCAATGAGGGCGACGCCGGCGGAGGGGCGGCGGGGTTCGCGATGGGCGGGCTCAGGATCGGGACGGGCGGTGGCGGGTACGATGAGGTAGCGCCGGAGGCGGCCGGGCTGGGAGGAGGGTTGGAGATAGTTGGGGCGGGCTGGGTCGACGAGGACCCGGAACCGGGGGGAGAAGGGTAGACCGGGGTGGTGGTCGGGATGGTGGGGGTGGCGGGGGTGACGATGGGGGAGGAGAAGGTGCAGGAGGAGGAGTCGCCGGAGCACTGGTGGGCGTGGGAGTGGTGGTGGAGGGAGTGACGCAAGGGGCCGAAGCCGATGACGAGGCCGAGGACGACGAGCGCCGTGACGATGAAGATGAAGATCTTGGTCGCTTTCCCGACATAACACATTCTGCCCCGGTCTGTCCTCGGATTCTGCTAAGCGATAAAGGAGGAACCTTTGATCGGTTTCTCTGACGCGGAGATGGGTCGGCAGTCCTGGCGTAGCTCTTCTTCTGTTGCTTTCAAGAGAGGAGGAGACGGGATGGGGTCCGGATGCGCTGCGCTGGCCTCTTTGGAGGTGCTGGGGGGTCCTCTTTTCCTCTTGTTATTCGCGTCTTTGGGTGCCGCTTTCGTCGTTTTCTCATGGCGATCCAGGAGAGGAGGAGGAGGAGGAGGAGGGGAAAGGGGAGGAGGGAGGAGATGGAGGGTGAGTTTGCATTTGGTGGTATGGTCTGGTGTTCTGGTCTGGTCCGTGGGTATGTGTGCTGTGCTGTGCTTTTTGGGAGGGTGGCACGTGAACCCCATTACGGGACAAACGCCCTCGTTAAAAAAACCGATCTTTGTTTACCATGCGACGACCACCATCATGGGTTTCGTGGCATCAAGCGACTAAAACAAATGAGGAATCGCAACCCCTTTTCGACCCTTTTCATGTCCTTAAAAGTCGAGTTTTTTTTTCTGCTGACAAGCGGCGGGGAGAGGCGTCCCCGCTGCCGTTCTGATTCGGCGAGCTCGGGCGTGTCAGGAGGTTTTTGCTGCTCGAGATGCCCCCCCGATACGAAGAAGACGGGGCTTGGCGAGAGTCCAGTACGTAGGTCGCTCGCTCGCTGGGAGCGCGAAACGGCCGACCGGTGGAAGTACGCCGCGCGTTCAGACAAGAGGCGTCGGATCTTTAATTCGCGAGAATTTTCTTACACAGTGGGCGGGGTCCCGTGCCGTACGGGAGTGGTTGCCAAACTAGTACACCTTTGAAAAGTTGTTAATACTTCACCTCACCCGGACGAGTTGGCTTTCCGTAGCGTTCACCGACGCAAGTGATTCGTTTTGTCTGGAACTAGTGAGCTACTTCGTCGACGGCACGGTCGCACCTGACAGATCAGTTTTCGATCCTAGTGGTGCGAGCGCTCACCATGTGTGGTCGGAGCGATCGGAGAGAGAAAGAAAACGTACCAAATGGCAACTCTAGCCGCCCTAGACTGGACCCTCGTCGCAACACCGATGGCTAGAGATGTTGAAATGGGTACACAATCCATTTATGGACCAATGTTTGCTTAAATGGATCGTTAATATGTCATGTTTTATTTCTCAAAACACTCATGATGAGTTTTAAAAAAATGACTAAAATATATAAGTCTTAAATGAGTTTACTTTGTACCCATTTAAGACCTATTTACCAACCCATTAAAGATGAACCCACAATCTAGTCTACCCTATCCATTTTCGCTTCAACACATCTGATTCGCCGCCACCTCCATCACCCGTTGGTGCTTGCAGCTGACAACATCAATTGCAGCGGGGGCCAGGAGGAGGAGGAGGGGCCGTTGCAGGGAGGCAGCAGAGGAGGGGTTGCGGAGAAGAGGAGGAAGCCAGAGAGAGAGAGAGAGAGAGAAAGGGAAGGGGCTATGGGTTGGGTATGGGTCGAAAAATTTATATTAAGCATAAATTTGGTCATAAATGAATTAATGGGTCGATTTGGGTCAAACCATTAATGATCCGATCCAAATCCAACCTGACCCACCCATTTAACAACGCTACCAATGGCCACTCTGCTGTAGCTTATAGCCTTATACCCATTCTCTTGATGAAAGAACCTTTTTTGAGTTGCAGATGCATTTCTTAGCTAGGATGGTTGTTCCAATGGTCCGCCGAAAATGGTCGTCGACAAAAGACCTTTCACCAAACATTGGATCTTTGGTTTTTAAAGTGAATTGGGCTATATGATGATTTAAACACGAAGCAATAGGTGGGGAACATATTGCTAATGCTAACTAAATAGAAAGAATGAATAATTACGAATAAAGATTGATAAGTTGTAAACTAAATTGAATGACAGAAATTTGATAAATTTTATTGATTGTGGATCATCTACAATCGAGTATACTCTGCCTATATCCTTGTACGAAGTGTAACCATCAATAAGCGATTATCTTCTAAATCACAAATTACAATTGCCTCCAAAATTCTTGGCGTCCCACTCACAATCTTTAATTGCATACTCTTATTCGTAAGCAATTATAATATTGACCATTTCTCTCAATTTGATTTTCTTCATACATGGTGGAACAATTGTACGTTGACGGTTATTGACTACTCGACATCGTTCTTACACTGCATTGGTTTTTTTTGTTGATATGTTGCAATTATTAGAATTGACATTTTTCATAACCCTTTTTTATAAATTATCCTGATTTATTATGCAAATTTTCGCTTTTGCTTATGTGTTTTTTAAACACTAAATTTAGAATCCGGACAACAATATCTCACTCTCAAAAAGTAAAAAGAATATTTACTGAAGATATAAATAAAAGCTATCCAATAATCTGAGGTAAATAGTTATTGAATATTGACAGAATATTCTAGAAGCTATCATGACCCTCTTGACATGGGCATGTCAGGAAAATAGCGGGACTAGAGCTATCGTCGAGTTGGAGACCAATGGTCCTCAATCGGTTCGAGCCTCGAGGTCTCCTGAAACCTTACTAATCAATGATCAACCTCTAGCGTCCCTGCTTAACTTTTCTCTTTGTAGGGAAAAGGATAAAGCTGCTGATTTCCCCACGCACAAGTTAAGGACAATGGCTGGAAGAAAGAGCAAAAGCGTGGACAGTGACTGGAAAAGCCATTGCCGACGCACATATATAACCAGAAGATGAACATTCATGAATGAGAGATGTTCATGGCATTGGCCTCTTTATACCACGAGAGAGTCTCGACCACCCGTTGCATTCCTTGCTCGAGGTTTCCTTCATATCATGGAAGAAAGCCTATATGCGACCACAAGTGCATGAGAAAAATCTCCACAAAAAACAAAATAGACTAGATTTTTCTTGCGAATGAGGGTCTTCATTACATCCTTCATATGGAAACATACAAGCCCGGATAGACACAAGGAGTTGCCATTAAAAAGCGTTGACAGGCGTAAGGCAACATGATGAGCATCTTAAATTCTGCATCACCTGCCGAAATGGGGTTGAAATGTAAGTTCTTCCGCGGAGAACTCGGTTGGGATTTGACGGTGGTCAATCACAGGGTGCAAGAAGCCAGGCAAATGGAGAGGCCTAGTTACTGGAAAGCTCTCTCATTCAGCTCTGGCAAGGAATTCAAAAATCCCAAAGCAGTGGCGTTCGCGGTGCCCGCGGAAACAGAGGCAAGTGATAACCCTCTGCTCAGCCTTGATTCAATTAAATTTTATGTCTCGTTTCAAAAGTTGAAGCAAATCATTAAGATTAGCAATTTAGCGTGGACTTTCATGTAGCATTGTCAGAATGCGGAAATAACACCAGATAGTCCATAGCTGTGTCCGTCTGTCCAAAGCTCCAGACCCAAATGACGGTAGCCGCGTTATATCATCTGTACCTGTTTTCTCCAATTTCCAGGGGCGGTAATTGCACCATAATTGTTTCCGAAAAGTTTATCTCCCATTCCATAATCTCTCTATACGCCTTCTTGTCGTGATTATTTCCTCCATATATCCCATCTCTCACATTCTGGATATTCTGAAAGCAATGCGGAGAGAAACTTTAATCAGAAGAGACGCTCTAAACCTAGTTGTCTTTACAATGTGCAGGCTACAACATCTCCCCGTGCATATGATGAGAAGATGTTAGCAAACTATGTACCAATCTATGTAATGCTCCCTGTAAGTACCAATAAATCTTCTCCGATGAAAAACGCAAAATGCAACTAAAGATGGCAAATAATTAACTCTACTACCAATGCTTACTTTCAGCTGGATGTCGTCACAGTTGATAACACTCTCAAGGACGAATATGGGATAGAGCAGCAGCTCAAGAAGCTGAGCGCAGCAGGCATTGATGGAATAATGGTTGATGTCTGGTGGGGAATCGTGGAATCCAAAGGTCCTAAACAGTATGACTGGACTGCATATAGGAGCCTGTTTCAGATTGTTCAACGATGCAATCTGAAGATACAAGCTATAATGTCGTTCCACCAATGTGGTGGGAACGTCGGAGATGTGGTAAACATCTCAATTCCTCAATGGGTACTTGGCATTGGAGAAAAAGACCCTGATATATTCTACACAAATAAAAATGGCAACAGGAACAGAGAATGTCTCACAATCGGTGTGGGTAACCAACCTCTCTTTTATGGAAGAACTGCTGTGCAGGTGATTATGAGCTTCATTTTTATCATATTTGAGTCTTGCATAGCTACAGCTAGCCACTGAAATAGTTGAGTTGGCTGTAAGATAAGAATCATGATATCATATCCTCAAAATCCAACTTGAGTTTCCTCACCCATATCAATATGTATCCCCACTTTTCAGAACCTGCAATTTGCACCTCAAGACAAAATCTCAAGCTTAAAAGACTCATTTGCTCCTCTTTCAAACAGAAAACCACACAAAAACTACCCACCGCCACCTAACCAATCCAAGGTCCACCATACCCAAGCACATTTGGCGCTGCACACCGCCAACCGATGCACTGCCCGACAATGCCGCACCAACCAACCACACACTGACCACCACGATCCTCCCCTTCCCTTGTTCACGGAGCTCTAAAAGAGCTCGGCCATGGAGCTTACACTTAAGCTTTGTCCAGAGCTTGGCTGCCATGGCTATGGAGCTCAGGCTCAAGCTCTGTTCAAAGCTCGCCATGGCTGTGATGCTGAGCTCCGTGCCTAGAGCGACTTCAGGCCCAACTGATCTGGGCTGTCACAGAGGTCAGAACATCCGCAACCTCCAATTTGACGTTGACGTCAGTTTCAATGGCCTCAAAGCTAGGAAGCCAAGTGTGAGGAGGAGATAGAGGGGTTGGAACATAGATTAATCCCCTAAACAAACCCCAACTTTAGATTCAATCCCAATTCTATCCCAAATCTTTTTTTTTCTTTTTAAAGTTAGGGCCAATCAGAGATTCATTATCAGAATCTGCATCTTTATCAACACTCTCACCTTCGTATAGAACAACATCTTCGTGATGTTGATAATTTTGAAGAAACTAGTGAGATTTTTAGACAGGAGCAGATTTGGGATAAGAGTGAAAGTTCATAATTATTTTTGGCAAAAAAGAGTTGGGGGCAGAGATTGAACCTAAAGTTGGGTGGTTTTTAGGGAATTAGCCGTTGGGACACGATGAACAACTGGGAGGAGGAAAGAGGAATGGATTTTAGGGTTAAGGTTTCTTTTGGAAGAAAGGATAAAAGATTGATAACGCCAACATGGAAAGAAAATGGCAGTTCGGTTAATAAGTGGACAAGGATCATGAGTGGGAGGTCCAAATTGAAGTATAGTAACAAAACACATGATGCAACATGTAGGTTTTCAAAAGTGAGATACAAATTGATATACAGGTATTAAGGCGAGGAAGATAATTGATACTCTCACCATATGTTTATCCGAGCAATAATGAATTTGTCTTAGAATGAACACAACAAACTCTAGACAAAAATACATAGGGTTTACCTCATATTAAGTACCATTAGAATGAAACAGAGGTTTGAAGCACACGCTACTAATCGAGGCAATAAATGTTTTGAGTGGAAATGTCATCTTTAGAATATACATAGCATGCACACTCATGATCATGAATTTTTAAGTCATGCTATCAAATTATTTAGACTTGATTATTACAAACAAATGATATCAGCTAGATTGCTGCAATTTTGCATAGTGATCATCTTTTTATACTAAGTCAGTTGTAAGTACATTAAAACCAAATTAGGCAATTCTTGCAGTTGTTCTATCCATTTATGTGATAAATTTTCTGCTTCGCGTTTTAAATATGATGTCCTGTTGTGTATTCAGATGTATAGTGACTACATGAAGAGCTTCAGGGAAAGCATGTCAGATTTCCTGGAATCAGAACTGATAATAGACATTGAAGTAGGTTTAGGACCTGCAGGGGAGCTGAGGTACCCCTCTTATCCCGAAAGTCAAGGATGGGCTTTTCCTGGTATCGGGGAATTTCAGGTAACAGTCACCCTTAGACAATGTCTGCATAACTGTATGACATTCCCTTGGACGTTAACCAGGGTAATAACAGAAATGACAAACTTTAATTTCAGTGCTATGACAAGTATCTCGAAGCAGATTTCAAGGAGGCTGCAATAAATGTGGGTCATCCCGAATGGGAACTTCCAGATAATGCAGGAAGTTACAATGCCACACCTGAATCAACAGAATTCTTCGGTCCAAACAGGACATACCTCACCAACAGAGGAAATTTTTTCTTGACTTGGTACTCTAACAAGTTAATAATCCATGGTGATCAGATAATGGACGAAGCCAACAAAGTATTTCTCGGCTGTAGAGTCAAGCTAGCGGCCAAGGTGACTCCCTATATTGCAAGCAACTAAACCATGTATCTTGTTATGTGTTTTCAGAATCATAACTTTATCAATCAAATGTCATCACAAATCAGGTAGCTGGCATACATTGGTGGTATAAAGACGATAGTCACGCTACAGAGCTCACTTCAGGATACTACAATCTTAATGACAGAGATGGCTACAGACCTATTGCAAGGATGCTGTCAAGGCATCATGCAATTCTTAATTTCACATGTCTTGAGATGCGAGACTCTGAACAGACTGCTGCTGCCAAATGCGGGCCTGAGGAACTTGTACAGCAGGTACAACTTTCAATTCTTCAAAACAATATAATCAAAAGTAGTGAATGAATAGCAATAATCATGATTGAAAAAAATTGAAGGGAAAAATTTATCTCCAGTTGAAATATCTGGATAGAAGATCTGTGATCTCTACCAGAATCGAACTTTTACTATAAGAAAATCATGATTGCTAGGGCAAGATAATCATATAGAATGACTCCACTTGGGGTTCATATTTTGCAGGTTCTGAGTGGAGGTTGGAGAGAGAAAATTGAGGTAGCAGGAGAGAATGCACTTTCAAGATATGATCGAGCTGGCTACAATCAGATACTTCTAAATGCTAGGCCCAATGGGGTCAATAGAGATGGCCCGCCAAAGCTGAAAATGTATGGAATAACATACCTTCGTTTATCAGACAAGTTACTCGACAGAAACAACTTCAAGATATTCAAGACATTTGTGAAAAAAATGCATGCTGATCAGGTAAAGAAAACCCTCACGAAATCTCTCTACAAATCTTTATTGAGATGTCCAAACACTCTTTTTTTGGTCCAGGACCACTGTGCGGACTCAAGAAAGTATGGCCAATGTTTAGATCCACTAGAGCGTTCAAATCCAAAGCTTTCAATTGAAGATTTGCTAGAAGCAACCGAACCAATGAAGCCATTCCCATGGGATAAAGAGACAGACATGAGTGTTGGTGGTGCACTTGCTGATTTTTTCGACAAATTCATAGAAAAAATCACCTCTATTTTGAAGTGAGGAGACCCAAGAATGACAGAGTGAATAGCAGTACAATAATGCCCACTGAGGCACAGAAATCTCCAAAGATCACAGAACATCCTTTCATGGCGCAAATCAGATCCTGTAGGAGTAACACTGCTGCTCTCCACTTTTTGCTCCTATACAAATAAAATGCGTCTAAACTTATTTCTCACCATTAATTGCCACAAGAAAAATTTCCTTCTTTAAAATGGTGAACTACAAATATCCTACATAATGATCTCATGAACAATGAGTTCTGAAATAAATTTTGACAGTGTGGCAATCCCCACAAACACAAAAATTCTTGGCTATCCTAATAATGGTCCCTGGACCTGTGTTTATAAGAGCAAAAGCAATGGCCAACTTTTCATTGTGATATCAGAACATTTTCTCCCAGACTTCTTCCTCCACATCATAAAACACTGAACTTGTATGAGGTTTATATTAAGCCTTCTTCAACTCACCATTCAATTCCTTCAACTTGGCATATATATGTTCTGACTGTTCATGTGATCTATCTCCAACCAAGAAGTGATGGACCATCTTATCCACTTCAGTAAAACTGTATCCTATCCGTTTTCTCAAACCATGACCTCCCATTATGAGTAACTCTTTCAACATCATGCCATCTACTCTCAGTGGCATATATGTTTGAAAGACATATATCCACCCACACCACCAGGATCAATAGAAAACAATTTCTGAGCAGGAGATTTCAGCCAGCTCAATATTTCTATTCCACCTGCAGGCTTCCAATTCCAGAGTCTCGATCAGTTTGTATGCTTCCTCTAATTTCCCTACACGGCCAAGAAGATCCACCAGACATGTAAAGTGTGTAACTCTAGGCTTTTCTTTGTATTGCTTTTCCATTTCCTAAAATATTTCTTTGCCATCATCAACTAAAACTGCATGGCTCCATGCAGACAAAACCAAAGAAAATAGACCCCCATCTGGAGTAATACCTTCTTCCATCATTGCAGAAATCAAGGCAACAGTGTCCCTTCCCTTTCGATGCATCCTGAATCCAAAAATTATAAAAGTCCAAGAAAACAGATTCTTATGGGGCACTTCATCAACGCGCAATGTGCAGAGGTTAATACATGTCCAAGAGGGTAGTCCCTACAATAGTGTCAGCACCAAATCCCCTCTTATAACTAGATGTGAATGAACAGACATGCCAAAATGCAAGGCCGTCATCTGATCACAAGCTCCAAAAACAGCCGCAACAGCGACTTCGGCACTTTTTATACCTTTACGAACCATCAGACAGAAAAGCTTTATGCTTTCCACAGCATCTCCAATCTTCACATAAGCAGATACCATCGAGTTCCATGACCCTGCATCAATTACTGTCGCCACAAACAATCTTCTTGCTTCCAATACACAACAGGAAGTACAATACATGCCTATAAGAGCATTCGACACAAATCTGTCGCAACGTCTATCCCCATTCCGGACAGCATAGGCGCGAACGTCTTTCCCCTGCTTCACTCCTCAAAGGTTAGACAAAGCCTTGAGAAGAGCGAGCAAATTGTCCATCTTGGAAAACCAACAAAACCTCTTCCGCTTTGCCATTCATTGCATAACCCAAAAATCACCGTACTCCAAGAAGTCAAGTCTCTTTCACGCATTCTGTCAAACACCACCCTCGCAGCATCCTCAATATCCCCAAACCTGACAGATGCATGGCGAACAAAGAAATACCCACATAAATATCGGACCCCAACCAGCTAAGCACTATCTCGCCACGACTCTTTTCCCGATTTCGACAAACGACAGATCACCGCACGCCCTCAGGACAAAAGGGTAAGCGAACTCACCCGCCTTTCGACCGAACCTCAAAGACATTTGACGGTACAAGCTTAGCCCCTGATCTTGGAATTCCGCAAGAACGGATTTTTCCAACTCCATGTGGTCAAGCATTACTCAAAGCTTTCATGCAAGATCAGAGATGCTAAAGACCCAAAAACATAAAAACTAAAAAATAGGAAAGACGAACGTTTGAATATGGAGATGCGGGGTATCGATCCCCGTACCTCTCGCATGCTAAGCGAGCGCTCTACCATCTGAGCTACATCCCCTCGTTGGATGTGTTGGGTTTAATTACGTATAACAACCGCTATTCTTGCACCCGACAATTCCTTTCATAATAAATGGGATTAATTAGCGCATCTTGCCCGTTAGGAAGGGGGAGCGGAATTAATTACTATTTATTAGTGTACCCAAAAGGGCCAACTTGTGATGGGTGTCGTGAATGATAATTGGTAATCGTCAAAAAAAAAAAAAAAAAAAGTATTAGGACTTAAAAAAAAAAATCTCAAAATGGTAATTTCCGAGTTGGTACGAATACGGATAAAAATGATCGGAATCTCTTCAAACTTCCTCCAAACGTGATCCTTCTATTTTTATTCGCCCATTTAACACACATGGCCTTGGGATATTTATCTAGAGTTATCATGTTCGATTCGACGGGATTTAAATAACAATTTAGACCCTCGAAATATGGATTTTGTTGAGATTTTCATGGCCAATGTGTTGAAATGGATCGAAACCAAAAGATTTTCTTTTTTTTTTTTTTGGGTTTTCGGTAAAAGGAATCAGAAGATGAGACGGGGTTAGGTTCATAAGAACGGACGTTCCGGAGAGATAAGAAAAGCTTTGAAATTTTTTTTGGAGAATCCGAAATTCCATCTGGGCTTTGGTCGAAGCGTAATTAAACGCGAAGGCGAGGGGCGGATGGCGAGTAGGACCCCCAAAGATTATGGGCGTTCCCCAACTTCGTTCTCGCCACGTCGTATCCCTCTCCTCGTGCGGGAGGCGTCGTTCCTTCTCTTTCCTCTTGCATTCGAGAGAGAGAGAAAAAACGAAAGAAAGACATGCAAAAACGGTGGAGGAAAAAGCTCGTCGTCGCTAGAGAGAAGGCTCGAGATCGTCTTGCGAACGCGCTCTTTTGATCGGCACGCCAGCAACCCATCTTTCTTTCGCCTTCGAGTTTCTTGAATTTCCGGCAAAGGTCGAGTTTTGACGCGTCCCCGGTTGGCGGATCCCTTGTTTTGTGAGGCTCGGTCGATCCACATTTCCCGTGTTCATCCAAGATTTCGTGTGTTCTCGGTTCTTTTTTGCGTCGTTGGGACGGTCCCAATCTTGATCCTGAGTGAATCGACGTAAAGGGGACGCGCCGCAACCCGTTGTGGGTCGATGAACGGCAGGAGGAGGAGGAAGGAGGAGATAAGAGGCCAGTTGGGTTTTGCGTGGCAAGCGTGATTCTTTTTTTTTTACCTCCCGCCTTCTTGAATGGCCATCGAGACAACGTCGTGGGAAAATTCAAATTGGATGAGATGAGAAAAGGAGCGAGAGAATGGAAACGTGAGAAGGAATAGATATGAGACTCAAAAGCGGGTCGGTCGTTTTGGTGATTTTGCTCTGTGCGTTGGCCACTGGGAGCTCGGGAAGCAAGAGAAAAGCTGCGCACGAACTCCTCGGAAATGGAGGAGTTTCGCCGCCGCTGCCGACGAGCTTCCCCAAGGTACGAGGATTTCTCACGTGTGTTCTTTTCTTTTCGAAATTTAACAAGTTCTTTTGCCTCCTCTGGAGCTTATGTATGTGTTTCCCGGTTGGAGTCCGTTTAGCTGGTTTCTCTTTTGTTGAAAAAGCTCCTGGAAAAAGAAAAGCTCTTTCTAAAGAATCTGTAATTGCCAAGATAGATGATCGGATGGCCTATCCATTGCGTAGTATTCTTTGATAATAAGACAAATTTGAGGGCCCCGCAAAAGAAGAACATGAAAACAAAGACATATAAGAGGAAAAGAATTGATTCGTCGGGTGCTTCGTCATGCATAAATGTTTTGCCTGAGACCAATTTGCCTCTGATGTTTTCCCTCTGTAAGACTCTTCAATTTCCTGCGCGTTTGATGGTGCTCCATTTTGATGTTTTAAGTCTCTCATGGCTTGAGATAGACATTGCAATCAGCCTGTGCTGCATATTCTTGAAAGGAAATATCACTTTGATTCGATGATAGAACCCTTTTTGGAAACTTAGTAGCTGGATATCTAAGGAACAATGATGGTCCTTACACGCATTTGACTTGACAGCCCCACTCATTTGCTTTTTGAGATCAAGAACCCCCCTAAAATTCGAATGCATTATATGATAACAGACAGAGCAAGCATGGATTTACTGCGAGAATGAACTGGTGGCCAGGGCAGAGGTGATTCAAGATTTTGACATAAACGTACTTCAGGAGGCGATCAAGGGCCTTAGATCAATCAAAGGAAACATGGACAAAGCCTCGGGAATTCTGCCGCCCAATGTGAAACGCATGCTCCTGGATTGCTTAAGAGAGAAGAATCTCAGAGCACGCACTTCCAATGGGGAGCCGAACTCGAGGAACTGGTCCAAGGAGTGCATGGAGTTTCTTTTCTATTGGCCAAATATTCCTCGGAGAAATCTGGTAAGCAGGTCACATCACCGGATAACATCGCCAGATAAACTAGCATCAGCTCCATCAACATCTCAACATAAAAATATCGTGCCAAGTCCTGCTCCGGCTCCATCTCCAAACCAAAATGTAGAAATAAGCCCTTCTCCATATTCTGCAACAGAATCTCCAAGTCCCAGTCCAGCTCCATCTGATCTTGCTCCAACCATTTCTCCATCCCCAAAACCACAAGCGCCCGTGGAGCCACCAGAGGAGCCATCTCCACCACCAGATACGAGTGAGTCACCGGAGCAACCGCCAAGTAATGAAATTCTACCTATCAGGGCACATGTTGCTCCAAGCCATTCACCTAACAAAGACGATCACCAATGGATGAAAAGTGCAATAGCTGCTGGGTGTACAGCAGCTGCAACATTTTTGGTTGTTGCGCTAATCTTATTATTATGCTGTTCCAAGAGCAGGAACAAGAAAGTTGATCCCAGAGCAGGACAAAAAGATGATAGACCTCTTCTAAACTTGAGCTTGAGTGATTACTCCACTGGTATTTGTTTATTAGATGTCACTTCTATCATTGGCATGTGATCATTCTAAATTTCTGATGTCTGATCTGACAATATGTGAACTTTATCAGGTTCTTCCCAAAAATCCTATAGCATTGGAAATTCAAGTGGTAAACAACCGAGTTCTAATAGTGGAAAGACCCCATCATTTGTGAGTCATCTTTCCATAGTATCCGAACATCATGATTCATCGCAGCCTGAAGTATCCTCCCTGGAAACAAATGGAATAGTACCGCTTGCTCCATTGAAGCCACCTCCTGGAAAATCAGCACCACCACCTCCTGGACCCCCACCGCCACCTCTTCTCCATCCTCGGCCTCCACCACCTCCAAAAGGTGCTCGCCCTCCACCACTACCTTCTAAAGGAGCTTCACCTCTTAGACCAAACCAGCGGGATGACCCCAATGCAGAATCTGAAGCCCCCAAAACCAAGCTGAAGCCATTTTTTTGGGATAAGGTCCTAGCAAATTCTGATCAGACAATGGTCTGGCATGAGATCAAATCTGGGTCCTTCCAGTAAGTCTAGGATCTATCTTAGGTTGACTTAGTCAACTGAGTATGATTTGAAATTGACTTTCTCAATTAAGAACTAACTATTTGAATGGTCATTGTCATGATATTTTTCACAGGTTCAATGAGGAGATGATGGAGTCATTATTTGGATATAGCACCGTGGATAAGAACAAAACTGACCGTAAAAAAGAACCATTATCCCTGGAAACTCCTCAGTATATTCAAATTATTGATACGAAAAAAGCACAGAACCTCTCAATTCTACTACGAGCACTTAATGTGACAACAGAGGAAGTCTGCGACGCCCTTCGAGAAGGTAACCTCGATATCTGGATGGGCATCCATGTCGTTGAACCTGTGCATTTTAGTCGTGCTTTTCTCAGGCAATGTGTCAAATAACCTATTTTATTATGATAGCCTAAAAGAATATTCTTTTCACACCATGCTAAATAACGCAGAATTTCCCATGTTTTTCTCATGTCCTAAACTACTGCTTAATGTATTGAAATTGGAACTGAAAATTAGATCATAATAGTGACAAGTATTGATCATTTGCCTCTTCATGTAGAGCCTCCTTGCTTTTATGTTGATCTTCTTCAAGTAACCACTTGATAGATCCTAGTACGTACTTTGTAGAATCTGATAACTAAGCAACATGACATCCCTGTGTGTAATTGAGACCATGACATGGAGACCAACTTTGTGAAGCCTGATGCTTCAATAGCTCACGGCCTGGGTTTCATGATCTGGAGGTTGGTGGCCTATTAAAAACTATTAATTTTCTTTGTGCCCTGAAACTATTGGCTGTTGTCTGCAAGACAACAAGTGTGAGGTACAATCCAGATGTTGAATCCTGTATATGCCTTGGGAGTCATTAACCAAACAATGACTAGAAAGGATGAGTTGCCATTCTCAAGTTGTTATGTAGACCAATTCACTGCTTTTATATTAAGATCAGAGACATTGAGTTCTCAACTTTTCATGGATATCGCATTCTTAATTACTTGTAAAGGTGGCGTCTGACTCTTATGCTTGTTATGATACAGGTACCCAGCTTCCAGTGGAGCTTCTCCAGACTATTCTAAAAATGGCTCCAACAACAGAAGAGGAACTGAAACTTCGATTGTTTAGTGGCGAAATGTCTCAACTTGGCCCTGCAGAGAGGTTTTTGAAGGTCTTGGTTGACATACCATATGCTCTCCAGCGAGTGGAAACACTACTTTTTATGAACTCCGCTCAGGAAGAAGTATCCAGCATCAAAGAATCCTTGGCAACTCTAGAGGTAAATAATTACTACTTTGTTCAGACTGGGTGTTTGTTGCACTTCGGTTTCTTTGATTTATACATGATTCTCTGCTTAACTCGAGTTGGCAGAGGTGCAATATGGGAAATTGAGGGCAAACCTAATTCTAGTTCGTATACAGTTCTGCACAGAGATATATAGATTGATCATTGCCATTCCATAACCAAAATTCACCTCTCTTCATGGCAGGTCGCCTGTGGTAAACTCAGAGATAGCAGACTGTTTCTTAAACTCTTAGAAGCAGTCCTCAAAACCGGTAACCGCATGAATGATGGGACGTATAGAGGTGGTGCGCAGGCATTTAGGCTTGACACACTTTTGAAATTGTCTGATGTCAGAGGAAAGGATGGGAAAACCACCCTTTTGCATTTTGTCGTTCAGGAGATCATCCGTTCTGAAGGAATTCGGGCTGCTCGTTCTGCAAGCACGAGCCAAAGCATATCTAGTGTTAAGTCGGAAGATCTCGTGGATGATTCAAACCATGATTCAGCAGAACATTTTCGTGCTCTTGGGCTGCAGGTGGTTTCTGGAGTCAGCAACGAACTCGAAGACGTGAAAAAAGCTGCCGTAATTGATGCTGATGGTTTATCGGCTTCAGTAGCGAAGCTGGAGCGCTCACTTGCAAAGACTAAACAGTTCCTCAACACTGAGATGAATAGTATGGAGGAAGAAAGCAAATTCTGTGACTCACTCACCAGTTTTGTCGAGTGTATAGAAGGTGATGTCGCACAGATATTGGGGGACGAAAAGAGGATAATGGCTTTGGTGGAAAGCACGGCAGCTTACTTCCATGGAAGCGCAGGGAAATCAGAAGGATTACGGCTCTTTGTGACTGTACGTGATTTCTTGATAATGTTGGATAAGGCCTGCAAAGAAGTGAGAGGCTCGGCGACGAAGACAGTTAAGACTTCCAGAACAGAGACGCCAACCGCATCACCGTCCCGAGAAAACCATCAGCCATCACCTGATATCCGGCAGCGACTATTTCCAGCAATTTTAGACCGACAGATGTATGATTCTAGTTCAGATGATGAGAGCCCATTTCCATAGTTTTATATTGGTTTGCTGGTCTTTATTGAATGAAAAGTTGGTGGAATTCTAAGTATAGTCGTCTTTTGCTTGTAAAAGAAAGCGAGTTGAACAGACAATGCATACTCATGCGCTCAAACTCACCAAAACTGATTCTAATAGAGGCAGCTTTTCAGCTTTAATTATGTTTCATTAACATAAAAACTTTGTCATTTGGGGCTTTGTCCAGTCATTGCCGCTTGAGAAAAAAGAAATGCTAAGCGGCCCTTTCATCCAGGAATATCCACATGACATCAATGATTTAAAACAACACATAAGCTCGCATGAGTCATGCTGCTCGTGGAAGACCAAGTACACATGGTACTGCAGATTATTTAGACCAAATATTTTGCAACTGATTAATGTACTCCAACAATATTGAGTAAAATGCAAGAAACACTTTTGTCACCTTACCTGTTCGGCCTCTTCTCTGTTATTCATAGATGAAAACCTTCACATACTAAATCATCAATTGTTTGGGACAGTAAAACGAAACTCTGAAGCAAAGACAGATCTGCGTCAGGCTCACTACGGTGCAACTGGGGATCAACAAGGTTTTATATGGCAACAAGCCCCACGTAAATAGTAATGATCTCTCAGCTAACTAGCGTCTGCAGGCCCCTATCCAACAAAAAAACGGTCTTTGAGTCAGAAGAGATAATGACATCCATTAAGGCACCACCATCTCATTATTCACTACCGGATTCAGCATCTACATCAGGCCAATTAGCATATGCCCAGGCCAAACCTACTGATGAGAAAAGAAGACTTCACAGAAACTGCTAAAGCTTTCTCTTGATGCAGAAAGATAAACTTCGCCAACATCATGTTGATGTGCATCTAGTGATAGTTCAATGCTGCGTGTGTTGAACCTCATCACACAAACTCCTGAGAGAAACAAGAGTTTTAGACCCATATATACACGCATTTATCTTTGAATTGCCTTTAGTGATCATGGGCTAGCACCATATTACTCTGCCTTAAAAGAAGTGGCACGCAAGTTATCTCCATGCCAGCTTCTTTAACTCACCCACAAGAACATTTCTGATTTAGGAAAAATCTTTCAATTGCGTTGCTATCCTGAGAGGACAGCCAAAAAAAAAAAAAACAAAAGAAGAAGAGCTCAGCCTGTGGCTTCCCGAGTCTATCCCTCATGCAAATGCAATCTGGATAGGCTCCGTATGATCCATCCCAATGCATCTGCTACTACAGAGGACTTCTCTCCACTCACAAACTCTTTTATAACGCCATTTACTTCGACCGAACTCTTCCCTGTTTCCTTATCCATACTTCTGCTCTTCATAAGTTTCCATACTCTCAATGATTCCTCCTGCAAACCCATATTGGCATAAATATTGGATAAAAGAATATAAGTCCCACAATCATCAGCTTTTAGCTCCACAAGCTTCTTGACTGCAACTTCTGCAAGCATTATATCTTGATGAGTTCGACATGCTAAGAGCAGAGATCCCCAGAGAGCAGCACAGTTGGGTTTCATAGGCATGGATTTTATAACTTCTCGGGCACTGTCTAATTGACAGGACCGACTAAGGAGATCAACCAAACAGCTGTAGTGCTCGAGCTTGGGTTCTATACCATAAACTCCTTTCATCTGTCCAAAGATACTGAGACCTTCAGAGACAAAACCTGCATGACTGCATGCTGTAAGAATTGCCAGGAAAAGCATATCATCGATCCGAACATTTCTTTCCAAAACCATCTGCCTGAATAATTCCAAGGCTTTCTTTCCGTAGCCATTAGTACCATATCCATAAATCATCACACCATAGCAAATGGCATTTTTCTCAGACATGCTATCAAAAGTCCTCCTAGCCTCATTGACACTCCCACATTTCATGTACATATCGAGAAGTGCAGCTTGAACGACTATGTCAACATCAATTCCGTTCCTCTCCATATAGATATGTATCCATCTCCCTTGATCTAGCGCCCCCAGCTGGGCACATGCTGATAGTGCTCCAACCACTGCAACCTTATCAACCTTCACGTGTTCCAAAAGCATCTGCTTAAAAAGTTTCAATGCTTCCAGGGGATTTCCATGCGAAACATATCCATCTATCAGAATGCTCCAAGATATCACATTTTTCCCTGGCATCATATCAAATAGTTCACGAGCAGCCATCACATCTCCCACCTTGACATATCCAGCAATCATAGAATTCCATGTAACAGTATCTCTGATGGGCATGTTATCAAAGAAAAGTCGAGCCCTCACAACATCACCACTTCTCTGACAAAATCAAGAAGGCCTGTAAGCACAAATTCTCTAAGAGATAAACAATCACTTATGCATCCACATTTTTAAGAGGAGAAATTACTTAATGGAAAATGCCACTTTCTTCCAGTTTCATCGCTTCAAATTTTATAGAAGTTGCAATCTTTATCTTATATACTCTGAAGCCAATTCCTTTCCTTCTTCTTGCACGTAAAATGTAATTAAGTTCCCAACAAACTCTAACTTCGTATATAACCAAACCAGCATTCCAAGGCATCCATTAACAGTTGAAAAGAGCAGAAGATAAACAAGATCTGAAGTATCATTATTTACTCTCGAGTGGTGGTAGAAAAGAAGATAAAATTCATAAGCAACTATGATATCCATTGACATTAGGTAGCCAAATGCCTTAAGTCACATTCAGGTGGAAAAAACCGCAGAAAGGCAAAGCCTCATGTAAACAAACTTCTCTGCAACCGCAGATTTACTACTTAACTAAAGAAATCATGTGGAACAGACCTTACCATAAGCATCTATCATCATAGACCAAGAAATCACATCCTTTTCTGGCATTTCATCGAACACCTTCTGGGCCTCTTCTGTATTCCCGCGCCCTACATAAGCACTCAATAATAGATTCCAAGACACCGAATCTTTTTCCTCGACCCCATCGAAAGCCATCCTCGCACAACCTATTTCTCCACACTTCCCGTACATACCAATCAACCCATTCACTGCGAACACGTGATAACATCTTCCCCTCTTCACTAACTCCCCATGAACCACCCTTCCCTCGCCCAAGCCCATCATCATCCCGCACGCTTTTAACACAAACGGGTACGTGTAATCATCCCCCACAAGGCCTTTTCTTCTCATACCCGCGTAAAAGCTCCAAGCTTTGTCCGGGTTTGAGCTGCTGACGTAGCCCCTGATCATGGTGTTGCACATGAAAACGCTCTGCATGTGAATTCGTTCGAACACCAACCGCGCGTAGTCCATGTTGGGCGGGTTCAACGACGTCAGGGAAATGAGTAGCTTGCTCGACGTGAAAGAATCGGAGACGAAGCCGGTCGTGATGAGCTGGGCATGGATTTGAAGGATTTGCGACGTGTTCTTGGATCTCTGAAGAAGTGCGAGCAGTGGGTTTCCGAGGTGGGTTGGTGATGGGGAGTGAACCATAATGGGCGCAACAAGAAACCCACATCACACTGTGCTGAACTTGCATACTAGACGAAGAGCTCAGATTGAGTACTGAACGAGCGGGAAAGTATGCCAAGACATGCTTCTTTGTCACTGACACCGAGGGTGCTGAGTTCTACAATGGTCTTGCTCATCGCCTTAATTCTTATTGTTAATGCAAGATGCATGTCGGAAATGGGTCACTTATTTTTTAATAAAAAATAGTTAAATAAAAACTTAAGATAAATAGGTCTTAAGTAGACTTATTAAACGGGTGGGTCGGGTCAAATTTGGGTCGGGTCATAAATGGTTCAATCCAAATCGACTAACTTAACCTGTTTATGACTTATTTATTGCAATGCAAATTTTATTTTTTTCTTTTTTGTTCTTCTTCTTCTTTAGCCGGTCGCTTGTTGGCGACCGGCCATAGGTGAGCCTTGAGCTCCCCCAACGCTGGGGAGCTCAAGGCTCGCCAGATCGGCAAAGCTCAAGCCCCACCCAACATCGACGAGTTCAAGTCTTGCCAGATCAACAAGGCTCAAGTTTTGCCAAGCGTCGGCAAGGCCTCTACCTCATCAAATCCGACGAGCCTGAGCTTATCTGACCCCAACAAGTTCAAGTCTTGCCAAATCTGTGAAGCCTCCGCCTCACCAAATCCAATAAACTCGAGCTTGCCCAACATTGGCAAGCTCGAGGCTCACCTGGCCGGTCACCGATCATTCTCATGCCAACCACCAAAAGAAAGAGGAAGAAAGAAAAAAGAAAGGAAAATTAAAATTAAAAAAAAATAATTTCAATTTTTATTTAAAAAATTGTGAAATTAAAGATGAAAGATAGAGATTCCGAGGTTTTGGTTAAAAGTTGGAGCAGACAGACAGACACACGGACAGGCTGAAGGACTGCACGTGAATTTCGGTGACCGTGTCGAGATCTTCCTCTAAAGTGATTTGCTTTGGAAGCAATGCCTTTTCATATTTGATTCCGGTCTTTCGAGTTAAGCTTGTGACTTTTGTATTATTCCTCTAATTTTTTATTTGATTTCCGACCCTTGCAATTTTTAGTTTTCAAGCAATTTATCTTTCTTGTCTTTTCTAGATCGATCTAATGAGTTCCATTTGACACTTTGCTATGAGGAGGTGGCACGTCTTTTTAGCATGCCTATTACTCGATGCTGCTTTGAAAAAACTTGTCTTTGGGGAGAAGTGACGACTTTTTTTAGTCGAGGTAGAACCTGAGGTAAAGCGTTACTTTACAGTTCATCGGGGTGAGCGTTGGGCTTGGTTCAACTCAAGAACCGAGATTGAATTGATCTAAGGCCCATCGGTTCAGGGCTAGTTTCAAAGAACTGAAGTCCCTTTCAGAAGAACAAAAATGCCTTTGCAATCATCAAAAATTAAATCATGATTCTCAACATGAACAAATAACAACATAACCACTTGATTAATAACAGTTTTTAAGTAAAATGGTACTATTTTTATATCTCATTATGAAAATTTTCTTTTTTACTAAAAACATATAATGTTAGTTATTGGATAAAATCGAGAACTAAATCAAAATCGATCGGTTCCAAAAGCGACTAGTCAGGTTCCAATTTCAATCTTTTGGAATCTAGGGTAACAGAGTCAATCCCAAATTTAGAGCTAAGAATTGGCTAAAAAGCCACCTATTTTGAAACCGATTTCCCTATATTATTATTATTATTATTATTATTATTATTATTATTATTATTATTATTATTATTATTATTATTATTATTTTGTATTGGAGGAACTGGCTTGCAACCGACAACCGCTAAGAACCCTCAAGTGACACTTAAGCCCCACCACCCCCGAGTATTTTGAAACCGATTTTAACCCTATTTGTTACTTATCCAGGTGGAATCCACGCATTATTTGTTACTACAAAGCCAAAAAAAAAAAAGTGCAATATCCATGTTGAATGTAACATACTTTAATCCGCCAAAAAAAAAAATTGCCATGTGTGCCTTTTGCAATGCACTAAATAATTGCCTAGATTTTCATAAACCTATTGTGCGATGGTTAATTTAGTTATAAACTTTTTAATTTGATCATTTAGTCATAAAACTTTGTGCAAAATTCCAATTTAGTCCATTTAATTGATTTAGGCTGAAAATTGCCAATGTCAAAACGAAATTGTTTTGAGAAATTTCATATTTTTTTTCTTAATTTTCTTTTCATTTCCTTTTCCCTATTTATCTTCTGAAAAGGTTGGAGGGATTATCAATGTCTCGAGCAAGGGCGTCGTAGCCCTCACTACCCACGAGCCACCTCTGCCCTCATCAAGCAAATTGTGCGGTCTTTATCAAAAGAATAGCTCACGTAAACGATATTGTACCGATAGGTTAGGCAATCGACCTTGATTTTGATCTTGTGCAAATGTCGCAACTTGCACGACGATACGATGCTCGACAACAAGATGATTTCTTGACTTAGAGGATTGAGAAGATAGGCCACGCAGTAAGGTCATCAAAGCAGAGCAACCCGTGACATGAAGCTCTGGCTCCTTAGAGTCATGACCTCACGCTTGATTTGGGGAGCAAAGTTACTAAGAACTTATCGTCTCTTACATACAACAATCAATGTTAACTAGTTTGTCACGTCAATAATTTCTCATCAAAATTAACCAATGGATTATATTAGAAAATTATCAAAAGATTTAGGACTAAATCAACCAAATTAAAAATATTAAAATTGAATTGGCAATCATATAATAAATTTAGGATTTGTAGGACAATTTTTCTTCGAATTAAGAATGAACGATTGCTGATTCATTGATACACACCTCTTACCTTGAGCATGTCAAAAAGCTTTTGCCTCGCTCCAAATTTATTATCGACCTGTAAAAACATCAATTGGAGAGTCTCAAATCGACTTCACGATCTGGAAGACTGTCTTGGACAGCAACTGGAAGTGGTTGCCATCATCATTTTCTCCGTTGTTGAAGCGATCATCATATGCAGAACCATGCGGATTCCATGTACTTTTCGCAGCGGCCTTTGATCATTTTTTGTTTATGTTCTCTCAATGTATCAAAACCATAGACTGAAGCGGCCCATCCATTGATTTCTATAAGATGGCGTAGTTGGTTGATTGATAGTCGAGCGCCTCGTCTTCTGTCGACCAATGGAGGACGAGTTCTGAAACATTCTCTTCATGCTTAAGCGTCCTCCTCGGACTCAAAAAGGAGACGGTCACGTCGGATCATAAAGAGACTTTCTTTCGTTTTATCCAGAAGAACCATAAAGTATGGATTCACCCCACTAGTGGAATGGAGGTCGATTTCTACTTTCTTTATTCAGAAAGACCGAGTGACGAAGATACATTGATGATTTGCTAAAAAAAAGAAAAAGGAACATTGACGAAAGCAATACATTTGATAGTAAAGATTGCATTAAAAAAAAAAACTACTTTGAAAATTTGGCTTCCTCGTTAAGAAATGAATAGTTTAGACGAACAATTCGAGTTCGATTCTTGTAAACACCTTCCCTTTGAGCTTCATATTCAAATTTCGAGAATAACAGAGTCCATGATACAATCCATTCAAACGAATCATCCGCCCCTTTATGGTACGGTAAGGCGTGGGATGGATAGTATTTTTGCGCGAAAGAGGAAGCGAGTTAAGTCGGTCTGTCCCCATAAAAATTCTACCAGTACATTGGTCACTCATCTACATCCATAAGCATAGCTCAAAACAAGAACCGGAAAAAAGGAGGAAGAAGAAGAAGAGGAAAATAGCACACACCAAAGAACCTAAAACGGCTAGAAGAACGAAGGGGAGAACATGGATTACATAGGAAGTGGAAGCATTAGGGAACAGAACACCGTCAGTGAACCATCTGCAGAGCTAAGTTATCTGGACTCACGACCCAGCTACGCATTAGCCTTAGGTGGCGGTGGCGGAGACGTAGTAAGCGACGGAGAAGAGGCCGTGTACGAAGCAGACGATGCCCCCGATGGAGAGGAAGTGGTGGTGCGAGAAACCGCAGGAGCCTCTGGACTTGCGGTTCGACAGCGTCCCGATGACCAACAGGGATAGGCCGATCGCCAGTATGATCCTGACCCATTAATCCACGGTCAATCCGCATTTGAAATCGATGGATAGTTGTTGAAAAGGAGGAAGAGAGAGTATACCAGGTGAAGACAAGGCAGGCTATGGTGAGCTGGCGATTAGGGGAGGCCTTCTGGAGCTCGTCTTGGGTGCAGATACAGTTGTAGCAGCCGCCGAGCAGATTGGCGAGGACATGGGCTAAGGCGAGGAATACCGCCGCGCCAAAACCGAGCTTGAATGCCTCCGGGCTCGGCTTTTTGCACTCGAATATCCACAGCTTCATGTGCTTCTCCTGAACACCACGAAGACTCATCTTCAGGAAACATTAAAGATGCCATATCTTTTTCTTCATTCTTCTCTATTTCAAGTTTACCTTGTTTTGCTCGACCTCAGCTTCCAGGCCAAGAATCCCGGCTGCAATATCCAGGCCTATGATCAGGATGCACACAAGAATGCCCCCTCCTTTCACCATTTCTGAGAAACCCTGCTGCTGCTGCTGTTGCTGTGTATGTGGGTGTCTGGGAGAGAGGAGAGGAAGAATTAGGTTGTGCTTTTTAAAGAGGGACAAAGTGGGACAAAAGTCATCAAGATGTGTGCATGGGGTTTAGTAAAGAAATCAAGAATGCGTTTGTGCCTAAGGAAAAACTGAAAAAAGAGATGGGGATGAGAATGTGGTGAGCTGTTTGAAAAGAGGGGCATAAAAAGCTTCTTTTCTTCGTCCACCACGCGGTGCAAAAAAAAAAAAACACTTTTTTTTTTTCACTTTGCTTTCTCTCTCTTTCCCTTCTGTAAGATCCCTTTGATGGAGGAGCAAGGAAAGCAGAGAATAAACCAACTCACACGGATAGGAAAGAGTGACCCGGCGATTGAAATCACACCGTCGCTGTCTAACCTATGTAACATGACAATATTCGAGGCAGCGGGTCATCTGTAGCGCAGTGACCGCAGCGGCAGCATCTTCTTTAATGGTTCCATCAGCCTGGACCAAATCAGGGGGGAACATCTTACTAATCAGGGGAAGCTTTCTACATGGGCAACGTGCCCAGCCTAGATCTCGTTAATCCTGCTTATTACAGAACCCTTCTCTCGAATTGTGTCTTAGACCAGCTTGAGGTATACAACTTTAGATAAAAGGATTCTGGACATTGTGGCAGAATGGTACAAGCTCTCCAGAGAGTGGGGAAAACATAAGAGCAGAGCTGACAGATGGAAAAAAGAGCAAACCGCGTTAACGGGGCAAATGTGGGCCCTCGCGGGCGACGATTGATTCGGAAGCCGTAAGCCTCGGGTCAAAGAATCAGTGGATCCGTGACGCCAAGGGTCAAGCTCTGGGGTCAGGTCCCATCATCTATCTGCGCGAGCCTCGAGCTTCGTGAAAGTTTGGAGGAATGCAGCCGGACCGGTTCTATTCGGAAATCGCTTCGGATCATCTGAAAAATAAACCCGGTTTCTGCTAGAATCAGTCTGACTCAGGAGTCGGACCGATTTTTAGGAACTTACCTTGGAATCGGTTTCACGAAATAAATTTCTCATTTTCTCTCTCGGACATAAGTCGCAGCCCTTCTTAGTTCCTTCCTCTTCTCTCGCGATCGCACTTTTCTCTTCGCCTTTTGAGCCGGCCCTCTGAGGTCGGCTCTTGCGGTGGTGGCTCCGACGTCATCTCTCGCTCCCTCGCTCTCAAGTCCGGCGCCGATCACTTCTAAAGAAAGTGCGGGTCGACATAAAAATTTAATAAGATGGGTCCTCGGTGGACCGCTGGCTTGAGAGAGTACAGACACGGAGTCATCATTAGTAAAGTAGATTTACCATATTGCCATTTGGTTATTTGCCGTACATTCCTCTGTTAATAATGCACATTTTTCTGTACGAAAATGAAATGAGAAATTCTTCATAGTCCCTTCCGACTCTCTCTTTTTGTTTTCTTGAATGGAAATATGAAAATGAGATAATAAAAAAAAAAAAGCTAAGTAGACTTGCCAATATCAATAGAATCTATCTACATTTTGAGATAATTTCAACCTCTCTTTGTTAATAGTTTTTTTTTGGTAAGGTTCGGGACAAATGAGATTAGCTATTGTGATTGATATGGCTTCCGATATACATGCGGTCTAATTGGCGAACCACCAAAAGACAAAATAAAGAGTATGTCCGATTGCAATTAACCAATATCTATAGTAACCACGATCCATATGATGAAACCAGATGCTACTTACTTTTTCCTTTCTTTTATATTACTAGCACAAACGGACATGCACTTCATGTATGCAAAAAGAGATTAGCAAGATTAGCATATAACAAATTTCGCAAAGTCATCTCATTGTGAAATATTTGAATCAAGATTCAATAAAAAAAAAATTAATTGCGCATGAAATCGCATTCATATCATTTAGGAAAAGATAAAAGAAAGCCTTGAGATCCCTCAAAAGTGGAGCTAGCGTCGTAGCTGTTGCCACAACCAACTCAAGGACAAGAACAGCAGAAGAGCAGGGCAGAAGGAACAGAGCTGGGCTTAAGCATTTGGGCTACAGTCACAGATCTTCCGCACCTTCTCCTCGTAATTCCTCGTGGTTTTGGAGGGGAGCTCGAGCCCATTTCAATGGCGGGTCCGTTCACACCCTTTCTCACGCACAGGAGATCTCCGTTCTGATGACCCCACCACCCGACAAGGAAAAAAGGGTGAAATTTTTATTTGTCATTTTAACTTCTTCTGATTCTTTTCTTTTTGTCCTTTTACGCGGTGTACCGGATTCAAAACGGCATGGATGATGGAGATGATGCAAAATAAGAGAAGAAGCCGGGCATTGTCGTACCGGACGAACTCGAATGTGCAGCTCTGTGATAATATGGAAATGTGCGTGGCTCTCTGAGAATCTGCTGTAAAAAAGATACCGGTGATTTAACGGGCAACATGCAAAAAAAAAGTCCATAAAGGATCGGAGTCCATCACCAAATTCATCATCGCTTTCGCAGCGAAGCATGACGCCTCCTGATTACAAAATGGCATGCTCATCTCTTCATCTCTTCATCTCTTCATCTCTTAACTATACCGACTCTAAAAGACAAAACAGCAAATAACCAAAAAGAATTTCAAACCAAAAACGAGACAGAAGAAGAAGAAGAAGCCATGTCCAATTTCTTTTTTTTTTCTTTTTTTTTTTCAATATCTTTTTTGGGGCTGAAGCCATATCAGAAGATGGTTGTATTAGTTCTACCTGTTGACGTATACGCGAGAGACTCGATGCGAACCCGGATAGCCATTCCCACCCGGAGACGTCCTCCGCAGCACTCACTCTCTTCCTTCAAAAGGGGGATTGATTTGGAGGAGGAGCTTCAAGATTCAACCACATCTGCTGCTGCATCAGCATCTGCATCCTAATACTCATCTCGGACGCCTCCTCCTCCTGCTCCTGCTGTTTCAACAGAAACTGCCATTGCTGGTTCGTTGCTGCGGCGGCCGCCGCCTCGCCGTACTCCTGATCGCACCACACTGCGTGAGCCGGAGGCGAGTTCACCATGCTCTCCAGCAGATGCTGCATATTCAACCTCCCCAACGTCCCGCCGCCGCCAACGTCGTCGTCGGTTGGGCAGTGGGGAAGGAAACATGGGGTCAGCGGCGGTGGCTCGCGGGGCACGAGCTGGAGAGCGCACTTCACCAGCTGTTGCAGGTACGCCACGTGCTTGCAGGCCTCCACCAGCGTGGTGAGCATGTCCATCTTCTTCTCTTCGGCGGCATCACCAGCTCGTGCAACCGCCTCATGCAGTCGCCTATCTTCCTCCGCTTTTCTCTGGCCCTCTTCGTCTTCTCTGGGTCGGGCGGGGGCCCGCCGCCGCTGCCGGCTGCGGCGGCGGCGGCTGCGGTTGGAGCGTCTCGAGGGAGCGGAGGAGGTCGGACAAGCGGTGGAAGGGGAAGCAGAGGGTCGAGTCGTCGGCGGCGGCAGCAGGCAGCGAGGGGAAGTTAAACGTAGACGAACCGGGAGCGAAGTCGGGGAAGCCATGACCGGGTTCTTGCTTGGGCATCTTGAGAGGGGACGGCGAGCAGCGAAACGAGAGCTGCTCATGCTCTCAAACTCACCAAGCAAGAACCCGGTCATGGCTTCCCCGAAACTGACTCAATGAGAAGTTGGTGGAATGCCCCGTTCATTTCCCGAAAAATTTAGCGTTTCTCAAAAATATTTTTCAAGAAATTATTTTTCTGTGTTTGGATAAAACCTTAAAATAAAGTGAAAAATATTTTTTGCTGTTTGGTATAAAAAAAAGTATTTTCCTTCGTATACTCTTTTTCATTTATCTTATTTTTAAAATGAATTTTTCATATTTTTTAAAATATATTATTATTATTATTATTATTTTCATTTTTTTTTCCTTTTCTTTTTTCTTTGTTTTCCATCTCTTTTTTTGATTGGCTGGTCGTCGACCACAATAGCAACTGGCCACCAGCGAGCCTCGAGTTTATCGACAAGCACAAGGCTTACCGCTTCCTAGATTGGCGAGCGTGAGCGTTGAGCTTGAGGCTCGCTAGATCGATGAGCACAAACTTGAGATCGACAAGCTCAAGGTTCGCTTGGTAGCGGCCGACAACTAGCCAAGAAAGAAAAAGATAGAAAACAAAGAAAAAAAAAAAAGGAAATTAAAAATAATTCGAATTAAAAAAAGAAAAAAAGATAATTAAGAAATAATTCAAAAAAAAAAGAAGAAATGAATAAGAAAAGATGATAGGAGGAAGTGAGGATTTGTAAAAGTGTGAGGTTGAAAACATTTTCCCCTAATTCAGAAGACTTGTTTTTCATGAAAAACATTTTCCCCTAATTCAGAAGACTTTTTTCCTTTCATAAAAAACATTTTTCCCAAGGAATTCATTTTCTCGTAAACGAACACCTGGAAAATCCAGAAAATATTTTTCCGAAAATTACTTTCCGCAAAACAAACGGAGCCTAAGTATAGTTGTCTTTTGCTTGTAAAAGAAAGCGAGTTGAACAGAAAATGCATACTCAAGCTCTCAAACTCACCAAAACTGATTCTAATAGAGGCAGCTTTTCAGCTTTAATTATGTTTCATTAACATAAAAACTTTGTCATTTGGGGCTTTGTCCAGTCATTGCCGCTTGAGAAAAAGAAATGCTAAGTGGCCCTTTCATCCAGGAATATCCACATGACATCAGTGATTTAAAACAACACATAAGCTCGCATGAGCCATGCTGCTCATGGAAGACCAATTATTCTGCAACTGATTAATGTACTCAAACAATATTGAGTAAATTGCAAGAAACACTTTTGTCACCTTACTTGTTCGGCCTCTACTCTGTTATTCATAGATGAAAACCTTCACATACAAAATCATCAATTGTTTGGGACAGAGAAACGAAACTTTGAAGCAAAGACAGATCTGCGTCAGGCTCACTACGGTGCAACTGGGGATCAACAAGGTTTTATATGGCAACAAGCCCCACGTAAATAGTAATGATCTCTCAGCTCACTAGCGTCTGCAGGCCCCTATCCAACAAAAAAACGGTCTTTGAGTCAGAAGAGATAATGACATCCATTGAGGCACCACCATCTCATTATTCACTACCGGATTCAGCATTTACATCAGGCCGATTAGCATATGCCCAGGCCAAACCTACTGATGAGAAAAGAAGACTTCACAGAAACTGCTAAAGCTTTCTCTTGATGCAGAAAGATAAACTTCGCTAACATCATGTTGATGTGCATCTAGTGATAGTTCAATGCTGCGTGTGTTGAACCTCATCACACAAACTCCTGAGAGAAACAAGAGTTTTAGACCCATATATACACGCATTTATCTTTGAATTGCCTTTAGTGATCATGGGCTAGCACCATATTACTCTGCCTTAAAAGAAGTGCCACGCAAGTTATCTCCATGCCAGCTTCTTTAACTCACCCACAAGAACATTTCTGATTTAGGAAAAATCTTTCAATTGCGTTGCTATCCTGAGAGGACAGCCAAAAAAAAAAAAACAAAAGAAGAAGAGCTCAGCCTGTGGCTTCCCGAGTCTATCCCTCATGCAAATGCAATCTGGATAGGCTCCGTATGATCCATCCCAATGCATCTGCTACTACAGAGGACTTCTCTCCACTCACAAACTCTTTTATAACGCCATTTACTTCTACCGAACTCTTCCCTGTTTCCTTATCCATACTTCTGCTCTTCATAAGTTTCCATACTCTCAATGATTCCTCCTGCAAACCCATATTGGCATAAATATTGGATAAAAGAATATAAGTCCCACAATCATCAGCTTTTAGCTCCACAAGCTTCTTGACTGCAACTTCTGCAAGCATTATATCTTGATGAGTTCGACATGCTAAGAGCAGAGATCCCCAGAAAGCAGCACAATTGGGTTTCATAGGCATGGATTTTATGACTTCTCGGGCACTGTCTAATTGACAGGACCGACTAAGGAGATCAACCAAACAGCTGTAGTGCTCGAGCTTGGGTTCTATACCATAAACTCCTTTCATCTGTCCAAAGATACTGAGACCTTCAGAGACAAAACCTGCATGACTGCATGCTGTAAGAATTGCCAGGAAAAGCATATCATCAATCCGAACATTTCTTTCCAAAACCATCTGCCTGAATAATTCCAAGGCTTTCTTTCCGTAGCCATTAGTACCATATCCATAAATCATCACACCATAGCAAATGGCATTTTTCTCAGACATTCTATCAAAAGTCCTCCTAGCCTCATTGACACTCCCACATTCCATGTACATACCGAGAAGCGCAGCTTGAACAACTATGTCAACGTCAATTCCGTTCCTCTCCATATAGATATGTATCCATCTCTCTTGATCTAGCGCCCCCAGCTGGGCACATGCTGATAGTGCTCCAACCACTGCAACCTTATCAACCTTCACGTGTTCCAAAAGCATCTGCTTAAAAAGTTTCAATGCTTCCAGGGGATTTCCATGCGGAACATATTCATCTAGCAGAATGCTCCAAGATATCAGATTTTTCCCTGGCATCATATCAAATAGTTCACGAGCAGCCATCACATCTCCCACCTTGACATATCCAGCAATCATAGAATTCCATGCAATAGTATCTCTGATAGGCATGTTATCAAAGAAAAGTCGAGCCCTCACAACATCACCACTTCTCTGACAAAATCAAGAAGCCCTGTAAGCACAAATTCTCTACGAGAAACAATCACTTGCATTCATCCACATTTTCAAGAGGAGAAATTACTTCATGGAAAATGCAACTTTCTTCCAGTTTTTTTTTTTTTTAATCGAAACTTTCTTCCAGTTTCATCGCTTCAAATTTTATAGAAGTTGCAATCTTTATCTTATATACTCTGAAGCCAATTCCTTTCCTTCTTCTTGCACGTAAAATGTAATTAAGTTCCCAACAAACTCTAACTTCGTATATAACCAAACCAGCATTCCAAGGCATCTATTAACAGTTGTAAAGAGCAGAAGATAAACGAGATCTGAAGTATCATTATTTACTCGTAAGTGGTGGTAAAAAAGAAGATAAAAGTCATAAGCAACTATGATATCCATTGACATTAGGTAGCCAAATGCCTTAAGTCACATTCAGGTGGAAAAAATTGCAGAAAGGCAAAACCTCATGTACACAAACTTCTCTGCAACCCCAGATTTACTACTTAACTATAGAAATCATGTGGAACAGACCTTACCATAAGCATCTATCATCATAGACCAAGAAATCACATCCTTTTCTGGCATTTCGTCGAACACCTTCTGGGCCTCTTCTGTATTCCCGCACCCTACATAAGCGCTCAATAATAGATTCCAAGACACCGAATCTTTTTCCTCGACCCCTTCGAAAGCCATCCTCGCACAACCTACTTCTCCACACTTCCCGTACATACCAATCAACCCATTCACTGCGAACACATGACAACATCTTCCCCTCTTCACTAACTCCCCATGAACTACCCTTCCCTCGCCCAAGCCCATCTTCATCCCGCACGCTTTTAACACAAACGGGTACGTGTAATCATCCCCCACAAGGCCTTTTCTTCTCATACCCGTGTAAAAGCTCCAAGCTTTTCCTGGGTTTGAGCTGCTGACGTAGCCCCTGATCATGGTGTTGCACATAAAAACGCTCTGCATGTGAATTCGTTCGACTACCAACCGCGCGTAGTCCATGTTGGGCGGGTTCAACGATGTCAGGGAAGTGAGTAGCTTGCTCGACGTGAAAGAATCGGAGACGAAGCCGGTCGTGATGAGCTGGGCATGGATTTGAAGGATTTGCGACGTGTTCTTGGATCTCCGAAGTAGTGCGAGCAGTGGGTTTCCGAGGTGGGTTGGGGATGGGGAGTGAACCATAGTGGGCGCAACAAGAAACCCACATCACACTCTGCCGAACTTGCATCCAAGACGAAGAGCTCAGATTGAGTACTGAACGAGCGGGAAAGTATACCAAGACATGCTTGTTCGTCACTGACACCGAGGGTGCTGAATTCTACAATGGTCATGCTCATCGCCTTAATTCTCCTGTTAATGCGAGTTGCATGTCGGACATGGAAGCTACTGAGGAAGCTACTGTTGGAGCAGACAGACAGTCAGACGGACAGGCGGAAGGACGGCACGTGAATTTCGGCGGTCGTCCAGGAGAAAATATTAGATACCTTAAAAGTGCCACGCAATCCGTGCTCTGAACGAGTCAGGCGACGACACCTGTCCATTGGCAGGTCCACGTCTGCTCTCTCCCTTCTCTCCATCTTCTGCCCTCCGAGATCTTCCTCTAAAGTGATTTGCTTTGGAAGCAATGCCTTTTCACATTTGATTCCGGTCTTTGGAGTTAAGCTTGTCACTTTTGTATTATTCCTCTAATTTTTTATTTAATTTCCGACACTTGCAATTTAGTTTTCAAGCAATTTATCTTTCTTGTCTTTTCTAGATCGATCTAATAAGTTTCGTTTGACACTTTCCTCTAAGGAGCTGGCACGTCTTTTTTACATGCCCATTACTCGGTGCTGCTTTTAAAAAAATTGCTTTTGGGGAGAGATGACTACTTTTTAGTCGAGGTAGAACCTGAGGAGAAGAAGCGTTACTTTAGGGCGCGTATGTTTTTATTTCTATTCCTTTTTTGTTCCCAAAAACGAAAAAAAAAAAAAGTGTTTTTGTTTTGAGAAATAATTTTTGAATAAAAAAACGCATTTGATAAAGTTGTTTCGAGAATAAAAAATGAACAAAAACACGTTTGGTAAATTTTATTATTTTTTTGTTTCTTTTTATTTTTTAATGTTTTTATTTTATTTTGCATTTCTTCCTTTCTTTTTTTTTTTTTCTTTTGGCCGGTTGCCGGCCTCCGGCGATTGACCGACGGGCAATTGGCCGACGAGGCCGGGGGCGCTCCGGCGAGGTCGCCGACCCTCGACGGCGTCGCCAGCCATGGCCGAGGCCGGCGACCGGCGAAAGAAAAAAGGAAAAAAGAAGAGGAAAAGAAAAAGAGAGAGAAGAAGAAACGTTTCTTCAAAATTGTTTATGGAACAAGAAGTAATTTTTTTTTTGTTCCTATATTATTTCGGGAACAAAAAAACAAAAAAAGAACAAAAACGCAACCAAACACATTTATGTTTTTTTTTCCCGAACAAAAAAAAAAAAAAGTTATTCAGAAATAGAAATAAGGAGTGTTTCCATGCAGGCCATTACAGTTCATCGGGGTGAGCGTTGGGCTTGGCTCAACTCAAGAACCGAGATTGAATTGATCTGGGACCCATCGGTTCAGGGCTAGTTTCAAAGTACTGAAGTCTCTTTTAGAAGAACAAAAACGCCTTTGCAATCTTCAAAAATTAAATCATGATTTTCAACATGAACAAATAACAATATAACCACTTGATTAATAACCGGAAAAAAGGAGGAGGAGGAAGAAGAAGAGGAAAATTGCACACACCAAAGACCTGGAACGGCTAGAAGAAAGAAGGAAAGAACATGGATTACGTAGGAAGTGAAGCATTGGGGAACAGAACAACGTCAGTCAACCATCTGCAGACCTAAGTTATCTGGACTCACGACCCAGCTATGCATTAGCCGTCGGTGGCGGTGGCGGAGACGTAGTAAGCAACGGAGAAGAGGCCGTGGATGAAGCAGACGACGGCGCCGATGGAGAGGAAGTGATGGTGCGAGACACCGCAGGAGCCTCTGGACTTGTGGTTCGCCAGCGTCCCGATGACCAACAGGGATAGGCCGATCGCCAGTAGGATCCTGACCCATTAATCCACGGTCAATCCGCAACTGAAATCGACGGATAGTTGTTGAAAAGGAGGAAGAGAGAGTATATACCATGTTAAGACAAGGCAGGCTATGGTGATCAGGCGGTTGGCGAGGGGCTGCTGGAGCCCGCCTTGGGTGCAGATACAGTTGTAGTAGCCGCCGAGCAAATTGGCGAGGACATGGGCTAAGGCGAGGAATACCGCCGCGCCAACACCGAGCTTGAACGCCTTCGGGCTCGGCTCTTTGCACTCGAAGGTCCACGGCCTCATGTGCTTCTCCTGAACACCACGAAGACTCCCTGGTTATTGCATCTTCAAGACTCGTTAAAGATGCCATCTCTTTTTCTTCACTCTTATCTATTTCAAGTTTACCTTGTTTTGCTCGACCTCAGCTTCCAGGCCAAGAATCCCGGCTGCAATATCCAGGCCTATGATCAGGATGCACACAAGAATCCCCCTCCTTTCACCATTTCTGAGAAACTCTGCTGCTGCTGCTGCTGCTGCTGTTGCTGTGTACGTGGGTGTCTGGAAGAAAGGAGAGGAAGAATTAGGTTGTGCTTTTCAAAGAGGGACAAAGTGGGACAAAAGTCATCAAGACATGCGCATGGGGTTTAGTAAAGGAATCAAGAATGTGTTTGTGCCTAAGGAAAAACTGAGAAAAAGATGGGGAGGAGAATGTGGTGAGATGTTTGAAAAGAAGGGTAAAAAAAGCTTCCTTTCTTCGTCCACCACACGGTGCAAAAAAACACTTTTTTTCACTTTCTTTGAAAAAAAAAACACTTTTTTTGATGGAGAAGCATGAGAATAAACCGACTCACACGGATAGGAAAGAGTAACCCGGCGATTGAAATCACACCATCGCTGTCTAACCTATATAACATGACAATATTCAAGGCAGTGTCATCAGTAGTGCAGTGACCGCAGCTGCAGCATCTTCTTTAATGGTTCCATCATCCTGGACCAAATCAGGGGGGAAGATCTCACTTATCAGGGGAAGGTTTCTTCATGGGCAATACGCCCAGCCTGGATCTTGTTAATCCTGCTCATTACAGGACCCTTCTCTTGTTTTTGATTTTCGGTCGGTGCGATCGAATTGTGTCTTAGACCAATTTGAAGTATACAAAATAAGAATCCGACTTTTTTCGATTTTTCAATTTGCTTAATACATTAGACAAAAGGATTGTGGACGCTATACAGAGATGGGAAAACATAGGAGCGGACAAATGAAAAAAAGAGCAAACCACGTTAACGGGACAAACGGGGGGGGGGGGGGCCTCGCGGGCCGCGATTGATTTGGAAGCCTTATGTATCGGGTCAGAAAATCGGTGTTTCGTATCACCAAGGGTCAAACTTGGGTCAGGTCTTCATCATCTATCTGCTCGAGCCTCGAGCTTTGTGATAGTTGGAGGAGTACAGCGGGACCGATTCTATTCGAGAATCGGATTGGATCACCCTAAAAACAAATCCAATCCCTGCTGGAATTGGACCGGTTTTGCGTTTCAAGTGAAAAATAAACCAAGAGCCGGACCCATTTTTTGAGCCACTTTGGAATCGGTTTCCCAAAAAGAAGAAAGCCCCTAATCTTTGTTGGCCTCCTCTCTATCTGACATGTGCTCGCGGCCCTTCTTGATTCTTTCCCTTTCGCTCGTGCTCGCACCTTTCTCTTCGCCATTTGAGCCCCCTCCCTCTGAGGCTGGCTTTTGCGGTGGGGGCTCCGACGTCATCTCGCGCTCCCTCCCTCTTAGTTCTGGAATCAATCACTCCTAGTGAAAAGTGCCTATCAAAATAAAAAATTAAAATTAAAATTTAAAAGTAGGTCTTTCGTGCATCGCTGGCTTGAGAACATCCAGACTCGCAAGCCAGCAGAGAGTAAAGTAAGTTCACCACATTGCCATCTCTTGTTATTTGCCGTACATTCTTCTGTTAATCCACATTTTTCTATACGAAAATGAAATAAGAGATGTTTCATAGTGCCTTCCAACTCTCTCTTCTTCTTTATTTTGTTGTTTCCTTGAATAGGAATATGAGAGAATAGAAAAAGAGTTAAGTAGACTTGCCCATATCTATTCAATGTATCTACATTTCCAGGCGATTTTCGATCTCACTAGTTTAATAGTTCGGGTCCGTGGGATACACGAGTTTGGTTAGCGCAATTGATGTGGCTTCCGATATATGCACAGACCACCAAAAGACAAAGACTATGTCTGATTGTATTTATTAATACCGGTAGTAATGGCGATCCATACAATAAAATAAGATACTACTTACATTGCCTTTTTATTTTGTATTACTAGCATAAACGAACCTGCACTTCATGTATGCGGAAAAAAGAAAGCATTTAACAGATTTGGCAAAATCGTCTTATTGCGGAGTATCTGACGGCGCAATATGAAGAACATGTCTATAATGACGCTGATATTATTTTGGAGACGGAAAAGAAAAAGCCTTTAGATCCCTCAAAAGTGCAGTACAGCATTGACGAATTCTCATAGCCGGAGCCACGACCAGCTCAAGGACAAGAAGAGCAGTGCAGAAGGAACAGGTGGGCTTACGCATTTGGGCTTACCGTCACAGATCTTCCGCACCTTCTCCTCGTAATTCCTCTTGGTTTTAGAAAAGGTCGAGCCCATTTCAACAGGAGATCTTCGCTCGTTCTGATGACCCACCACCCAACAAGAAAAAGAGGGTGATATTTATATTTTATAGTATATGGTTTGTCGTTTTTAACTTCTTCTGTTTCGTTTCTTTTTGTCCTTTTACGCGGTGTACCGGATTCAAAACGGCATGGATGATGATGCAAAATGAGAGAGAACCAGGCATTGTCGTACCAGACGAACTCGAATGTGCAGCTCTGTGATAATATGGAAATGCGCGTGGCTCTCCGAGAATCTGCTGTAAAAAAGATTCCTCCGGTGATTTAACGGGCAACATGCAAAAAAAGTCCATAAAGGATCGGAGTCGATCGCCATGTTCATCATCACTTTAGCAGCGAAGCATGACGCCTCTTGATTACAAAATGGCATGCTCATCTCTTCATCGCTTAACTATACCGACTCTAAAAGACAAAACAGCAAATAACCAAAAAGAAGTTTAAACCAAGAACGAGACAGAAGAAGAAGAAGAAGCCATGTCCGATTTCTTTTTCTTTTCCCCCTTTTTTTCTCAAGATCTTTTTTGGGATCGGAGCCATATCAGAAGATGGTTGTATTAGTCTACCTGTTAACATATACGCGAGAGACTCGACAGGAATCCGGATAGCCATTCCCACCCGGAGACGTCCTCCGTGGCACTCACTCTCTTCCTTCAAAAGGGGGATTGATTTGGAGGAGGAGCTTCAAGATTCAACCACATCTGCTGCTGCTGCTGCTGCTGCTGCTGCTGCTGCATCAACATCTGCATCCTCATACTCATCTCGGACGCCTCCTCCTCCTGCTCCTTCTGCTTCAACAGAAACTGCCATTGCTGGTTCGTTGCTGCGGCAGCCGCCGCCGCCGCTCCGTACTCCTGATCGCACCATACCCCATGAGCCGGAGGCGAGTTCACCATGCTCTCCAGCAGATGCTGCATATTCAACCTCCCCAACGTCCCGCCGTCGTCGTCCGTCGGGAAGTGGGGAAGGACACATGGGGTCGCCGGCGGCGGCGGCGGCTCGCGGGGCACGAGCTGGAGAGCGCACTTCACCAGCTGTTGCAGGTACGCCACGTGCTTGCAGGCCTCCTCTAGCGTGGTGAGCATGTCCATCTTCTTCTCTTCGGTCGGCATCACCAGCTCGTGCAACTGCCTCAAGCAGTCGCCTATCTTCCTCCGCTTTTCTCTGGCCCGCTTCGTCTTCTCTGGGTCGAGCGGGGAGCGCTTGCGAGCCGGGCCGGGGCCCGCCGCCGCCGCCAGCTGCGGCGGCGGCGGCTGCGGTTGGAGCGTCTCGAGGGAGCGGAGGAGGTCGGAGAAGCGGTGGAGGGGGAAGCAGAGGGTCGAGTCGTCGGCGGCGGGGGCGAGCGAGGGGGAGTTAAACCTAGACGGACCGGGAGCGAAGTCGGGGAAGCCATGACCGGGTTCTTGCTTGGGCATCTTGAGAGGGGACGGCGAGTAGGGAGAGAGCGGGGACGGCAGTGGCGACCAGAGAGGGGAGGGAGAAGAGGAGGAGGAGAAAGGGGAAGGGGATGAGGAGACGACGGGGTCGTCGAGCAAGAGGGACCGGAGGCTGACGCCGGCGAACATGGCGTCGAAGTTGGACAAGTCCTCTGCGGCCGCCGGAGGGGATGACGACAGCAGGAGGCGGCGGCGGCTGCGGCGGCGGCTCGAGGAGGGCTCGCCGCCGTAGAAGGCCGAGAGAGGATCGCCGTTCATGTCGATCGAGAGAGATTGCGAATGGAAAATGGCGAAGCGAGCGTGTGTCGTCCCCCCGTTTATATTACGCAGGCGATACCAGCTCCCTCGCCCCCGGGGGGGACACGTGGCGGGGAGGGATTAGTGACGGGACGGGGGGACGTACGGCAAAAAACAGAATCAGAAAGGGCGGCTACATGCTCGAGGACGATTGGGTGGGAAGGATGTTTCTCTCTCGTTCTCTCTGACATGCATGTCGTTTTGTTTCCTCGTTGCCGTTTGTATTTCCCCTCCCCAGCCTCTCTCACCGGGAAAATGCGAGCTCGCCTCGCCGAAAACTAATCCGACTGTTTCTTTTTTGTTAAATCTTTCTTTTACATTGGAATTAGAAGCATTGGGGGCTTTTGGTTTTGCGGTGCCAGGACATATTTACGAGCGCCACGGCCCCCCAGAAAGAAAGAAACGCTCGGAATTGAAAAAGAGCAAAACCCCAGCTGTATCCCTGAGGGATTGATTACCCACTCGAAGCGTTGCCGTTTTAGGCCTACGAGCCACATGCTCGTCCGCTCAGAGGACGTAAACAGAAGTGAGGAAAAAAGCGGCAAAAAAGAGAGGCAGATGGGGGAGGGCGCGGAACGCACGACCCGGACGTACGGCGTTCGCATTGGCTGGCAATCCGACACCCTTGTCCCTGCCGATGGTGAGGTCGCTGTCTTCGCCAGTGCCGCTGCCGGTACCGATACTACCCTGCGGGAAGTAAAACAGACGCGAAAGACGTGGCGCCTCTTTTCCTCTTTTCCTCCCAAACTCGTATGCAGGCAAAAGGAATATGTCCATTTTTTTTTTCGAGGAGGAAACTCGCCTCCGTTTTCCATTTTCCCACCAAAAACTCTAAACTTTGGTTAGAGTGACAAATTTATTCCAAAACTTTTTTTCATAACACAAAAAATCCTAAATTTATATTTGCGTGACTCATTCACTTTTTTCCGAAAATAAGGCATTTTCATCTTTTATTTTTAAATTTTGTTTTTCATCTTTTCTTTTTAAATTTTGTTTTCTTCTTCTTCTTCTTCCTTTGCTAGCCATGGCCAAGGGAAGCCGATGTTGGGCAAGGGTTGCCCTTGCTAGCTCTCATTGACGTCAAGCGAGGGCAGCCCTCGCTAGATTTGGTGAAGGCCCTCCCGAGGGCATCGATGGCCCTTGCCAAATCTAGTGAGGGTTGTCCTTGCCTGACCCACCCAAGCGAAGGTCGTCTTTGCTTGAGTCCAACTTCCCACCGAACGAGGGAAGAGAGAAGAAGAAAAAAAAAAAAAGAAAGAAAAAATATATAAAGAAAATAATAAGATGAAAATGTCTACCATAGAGTTTATGGTAAATATGTTACAATTAGCAAAATTTGAGATTTTTTGTACCGCAAAAAAAAGATTTTTTTATGGATTTTTCCTAGGGGTGTGCATGGTCAGGACGAACGATTTCTAACCTAGAATCGGGAACTACCTGCTAAGGACCAATTCCAGAAACACCCGTTTGTTACATGGTATACATGGTATAGAGAAAGGGTAAATGTATCACAATTAACAAAGTTTAGGATTTAGTGTGCCACAAAAAAAAGTTTAAGATTTTGATGGATTTTTCCCATTTAAAAACGAGAAGACTGGTTTGAAAACTCAATCGAGTGAACTTGTCGCCATTCATCCATACAACTTTTATGTAAAGCCAGACCCCGAGTGAGAGCTTTAACAAGCAAAGCAGGAGCCTGAAGAGGAAAAGGGGAGGTAAAACGGACAAGCCAAGCTTGTGTTTTGGCCTGCACATAGTTTCTAGAGCCAAATTCAACGCAAAATGGATAAAACCGCATGGCCGATTTGAAAAAAAATAAAAAACAAGAAAAGAAAAGGCAAAACCTCCAATCTGCAAGAGCAGAAAATCGCATCAAGGATTGGCAGATAAAAAGAATGACGATGCACTAGACTACTTCTTTCCCTTTTTGTTTCTATTTTAGATTACAGATATACCCAAGACTAAAACAAAAAATGCACTACCACTAAATGATGAATTACAAGATTACAGAGGAGGTAAAAAAAATAAAAAGGAGGAGGAGGTAGGGATGGGGGGAGGGAGAAAACAATAAAACGAGACTGTACACAATAATGATGCAGGGGAAGCAGCACCACTCCCTCGCGCTTTATCAGGAGGTACCGAACTGAGCTGTGTAGTTATCTTGAAGCTAACAGAAACACGAGTAGTTGTCAGGTTAGTTATTTGCTGTGCCGCCTTCTCTTTCCCCTGGACGCAGAAATTGAAGAGGTCACCGATCCCACACTGCCTGAAACACCGCGGGCCTGTTCTTCAGCCAGTGCACCATCTCTCGGTCCATCACAGTGTTGTTCAAAACCGCATCGAGCATTGGGCTCCCAAACACTTTGGGCGAGCTGCTAAATGACCATATCCGGTCCTTTGGCCACGGTCTCTGGGGCTGTTTCTCCTGGAGAGACAAAGTGAGGGTTTAAACGACACTAAAACTGTTGCAACTTCTAATGGTATTCTCAAGTCAAGACAATCGCCACGCTCCATTTAGATTAAAGGTTACGGGTTTCACTTCATTTTCAACTCATTCAACAGCTATTGCTTCTCGCAGAAATATTCACAACCTCCATCAGATTACCTAATCCCAAAATATGACACAGCTTTGCCTATCTACAAAACTCAGTTTTCTGATTGCATCCCAAATCGTAGTTTTGTGAGCATGTTAAAATGACTATCTCCCTGAATCAAACTAAATGATGAACCAAAGCAACAACTTGACACGCTTTCTAAGAAAAAGTTTTTTCTCATCAATGTTGCACCACATGAAACATCCCTATAGAGCAATTTCAAAATGAAAGAATATTCCAGAAAATAGAAAAGGGAACTAGCAAGCCAACGAATTAAGCAAAACCAAAGGTAAGAACAGGTTGAATAAGAACACCTCAGCATCTTAAAATTTCATGTGCATGCATTACCTGCCTCAGTAGAATGCTTAAAATCACAAGTGTTTGTACCGTTTCTAATATAAATAAAAAGGAGAAAAACAGTAACAGACTTACCATTCTTCCCAGCATAAATCTAACGGTCTTTGGGCCGTAAACACGCTGCCGTGACGGCTTCTGAACTTTGGCATAAAATGAACCTATATCAGGTAATGACAGGCATCCCCTACTTGCTCTAAACAAGCTACCATCTGGCTCGGTGTTTGTCTGGATCTGCCAAAAAATAAGTTGCCCTAAACAATAATTCTCTCCATAGGTCTTGCGATACTCGTGAGAACCTGGGCCCAACTTTTTGCTGAATTTTGGACCCAAATCAAGCGGAGAAATGTAAACTGGTGGTGACGTCACAGATTTATATCCCTGCATGAGAATGCAAGAAAGATTTTAGAGACCAAAACAAGGAATTTAACTCATGTCAATAAAAGTGACCTTTTAACTGAACACCATTTTGAGATCTCCCAAGAACAAAACTACCAACTTTTGACTCTTTTAGCAGTGCATAAATATTTAACCTGATCATTTCTAGAAGTTGGAGAGTAGTGGTAAAAATTTCTAATATAGATCATTCGGGTCATTTCAAACCATTAAAGCATAACTTCAATTGATAGCTATCTCCTTGTAGTGAAGGGGCTTCAGGACATTCCCTGATAACACTTCCAAAGAATTAGATAGCTTCGGCAGAATCTTACCTGTATTTTAAAGAAGCACTTTGTGTAAGCGTAGACATGGATCAAGTCAGCAGCGGCGTCGTGCCGGCATTTGTATGTACATGGAAGATAGCGGATCTCATCCCTCAACCTTGCATATTAAAGAGAAATCAAAAAACCAAAAACATCCACCACGTCATTGACAGAAAGCAGAACATATAATAGCATTTTGAACATAAATGCATTCATTGCTCACCACAATAAGGATCGTTTTAGCTCTTTCAGGATGTCATCTGAACCAGAAGGATCATGATCAAGAATCTTTGACTTGAGATCATTTAGCACATTATCATTCACATGAGGAGCCATGCACTGAAGAAGTTCCTCCACCAGTGATCCTTCTCCTTTCCACAGGAAGGAGACTACTTTTTAGGACTGAGCCTTACCAGCGGAGGTGGAGCCTTCTTTGGATCTCCAAAAATACATCTCATAACATACCGCACCTGCATCATTCAGGGTGATATCAACAACTGAAAAGCCATATAAGTTTAAGCAGAGTTGCAGAGATCATCACAGAGGAGCAAAATAAAAGAACACCAACTTAAGAGCAAACCAAAAAGATTAAAGTGACCTTGTCTAGAGTAACGGCCAAATTTTGAAGCCTCTGGTTATAGACACCCTCAGCCTGCGACATGGGTCAATCCAAATAGAAAGGATAAGCATGCCAGTAAAGATTTTAACACTACTGAAGGTGAATAGTGTCATCAGCTCCCACCCACCCACCCACCCACGCACCCACGCAAGAGGAGGTGGGGAGGGTGTTGGCAGGGAAAACTGGACAAGAGAGCACAAGGAACGGGTCAGCTCCAGCTCACAGAACCAAAATTTGAAAAATTGATTCACCTGAACTTCAGCGTCACTCTTCTCTACTTCAAGGCAAATATCCAAAAAAATTTCCTCTTCTCCTCCAAATTATGGTTAAGAATCTCCTCAGGAAGTTTCGTTCTTTCAGAGTTTATAAACCTCACCTGCCCCAAAAGCAATATATTAGAGAAATTTGCAACAGAAAATATAACCAAATAAGTCAACAATGATGAGAGAGCAATGGATGCAAACCAAGCGAGCAGAATATGCAATTAACCAAGCTGGCAGCCCGCCTAGCAAGCAACTGCCCAAACCCGCCCTTCCCAAGTCATAGTAATCTTCTTCAGACACCGAGTTCACCTCACAAGACTCTATCATCAGCTGATGCCTATCCAAAATCCCATGCCATTCCTCCAAAACCTGAAACAATTCCTCACGTTAACAGAAAAAATAGATTTGTTTGGCCAAATATATATGATATCAAACCAAACAGTGGTAGAGAATATACTAACAAAAGTTCACACGCGCGCGCGTGCGCGCACACACACAAACTTAGGAAAGTGAGCCCTTGTCTGAAACAAATCACTGATCCAAGAAACCCAGAAACTAGGCAAAACCTTTTCATTTATGCTCTTTCTTTTAGCCTCTGAAATTAAGTCCACATATAACAAGGATTAAGCCGAGGTGGAGGGCAGAAAAAGAAAATATGGCCATGCATTTCTACCTTTTGAAAAGCTTCCTCTCCAGTCAAATTGAGATAGCTCCCTCGACAGACTTGGCTACCACACAAACAAACAGAGGCTTCGTACTCCTCTTTACTCTGCAAGAATTAATGGCAATGATCACTGAACAAAAAAGACACCATATGACAATGGATTGAGTCTACAGAAACAATACACATACCTCTGTGACCGAATTGTAGTCAAACGTTATCTCCTCACCATATTGGATTTTGCGTACAGAATATATTCCAATTTGATACTGTCCATCGACTGCAGTCACCCTGTATTTAATATAGGAAAAGTAATCAGTCAGCCAAGATACCTTGCCAAAGCAAATTGGGACCATCTACCATAGGGATAAAAGCATCATAATAAAACTGGCCAAATATCTGCAAGTCAAACATATAGCATAAGAAAAGAAGAGAATTGGTCATGGCATCATTGAGAATTCAGCAAATGAAAAGTTTAACATTTGTATGGGGAAAACAGCCACAGTTTTATTTTCAACATCAAGTTGCCAAAAGTCACCTAGATTTAGACTCTCCAAAACTTTTAAGGAAAGAATGGGCTTCCCTAAAAGCCCAATACCCATTAAAGGACATTTGGATGGTTGAACTTTTAAGGGACATTAAATAGCTTAATGTCTGGTTACATATCTCTGAGAAATCAAACTAAAGATATAGAGCTGTCACTTACTTTGCTTCACAATTAGGACGGCAAGAGTGACAAATTCGGCTTGCATAGTTTGCCTTATGCATGGCATCAACAACAACTAAATCATAACCATCAGCGTCACCCTGGCAAAGGCATAAATTAACAAGCAACAAATTGTCAAAATAAGGAGAGATTTTGATTACATTGAAAAGGTCTTAGCCAGAAGAGTAATACGTTAAAAATATTTTTCTACCTTTGGCCTCTCAAGATAAATATTATAGAACTCTGGAGCAGGATCCTTATTGTTCTTTTGCAATGATCGAATACCATCTTGCTTCTCAAACCATTTCCAAGTAGGATAGACCTGCAATGGCATATTCAGGGGAGGCATAGAGTTGTTTTCAGCAAATTTAAATCTCTTGATTTGGGGGAAAAAAGGTGAGAGGCTCATGTCATACTAAAATGGATTACTAGAACCGCACCAACACAAGCTCACCAGGAGATCAAAAATAGCTTGTGGCATGTGAACAAAATATGCTGGTTTTAATTCCATTTGAAACACCAGTAAAAAAAAAAGACAGAACCATGAAATATTCATAGTGTGCCTCAAAGTCAAAACTCATCTTCAAAGAGCTAGTGAATTAATGATCAAAAACAGAACGTGCAAACATAAACTAAACAAAAAAAAAAAAAATTCCTTCTCCCGATTATTCAGTAACATTACGAGACTCACAATCAATAATGGCCAAACAAAGTAAAAATAGAGAGAGAATAATATATATTTAGAAAAGTGCGTAGAGTAGAGCTTCGTCCTTATGCCACATCAGCACAGAACCCCCAAAAAAAAAAAAATTACTCATTAACTACAAAAGAACCAGAAAATGCTTAATTACCCCACTAATGGTAGGACTAACGTACCTCAACATTAATTTGTATAATTTAATAATTAAATGCACTTCGATGCTTGATAATTTGATCGAGTAGACTGATTTGTTGGATATTTCACTCTTAATTATTCAACTTATGCCATAAGAATGAATTTTTTTCTCCCTTCTAGTTATTTTAGAATATATAATCCCAAAATAAAGTTTATTACAATATTCTTAAAAACATGTATCGCACAGGACTTCTACTTGTTCCAAGGCTAATATGCTATAAAGTTTTAGACCAACAAACGTAATAGAATTGTGTAATGACAAACTTCATTTATACCTCTCCCAAGAACTCCACCACAAAATCATCTTCACCAAATCCTTCTTCTTTGTTGCAGACAACGCCAAGCCCCTAGTCAGTTCATATCACAAGATTAAACTCACAGCACGAATATTTTAACAAGTAGGTATCAAGCCCGTGAAAAAGAGTGCAAGCAAATACCTTTCTATAAGCAACGTATTTGTCTTCTCGACGGCTATCAATGGCCCTCAAGATAGCCCTACAAACTCTCACAGTCCGGAAATCGTGATCATCCTCAGCTGTCCTTTCAATTTCTTCGATAACAGGCTGTAAAGGATAAATCATAGGAGTGTTTCCGGTGCCTGTAAAGTGCCTGATTTGTTTGTTCAGACTACAAAGAAGTACTTCTTCAATGAATAAATGCTTGTCTAAGAGAGACCAATCCAATTCCTCTGGCATTGAATCAAGTAAAAGATTATGCGTATAGGGGTCAATTCCATAAACTTCTTGCTCTATCACTTCATCCCCAAGCTTCTTTCTGGGTTTGTAGTCTTTGACTTCTGGAAGTTCCATATCCACCTCCTCAGCTCCATTCCTCTGAGCAGTGAGCTTCTCAGCATAGTCCTCTGGTAAAGATACCTGCATCTTACGCCTCACATCATCCTCATCGGCTACTATGACATACTGGTCGATAACTTCATATTTTCTTGTAACAGGAGGAACAAGGCTTGCTTTTGTCATGCGGGCACCCCACTCACGGTCATCATCAAAACTCTCATCCGCCATGGAACTGCCATCTTCTCTTGAGTTCGAGAATACAGATTGATCTTGCTGCAATCCCAAGTCACTTTCTGTGTCAGAAACAGTAGTCTCACTTTCAGACTTGCTACTTTCAGAAGATCCGCCAAAGTCATCAGATGTTTCGCTATCTGAATCCATTGATTTTTTATTCAATATGGACAAACGCCTTCTAATTTCCAGATCAGAAGCATACTCCCCATCATTTAAAGCGCCATTCACAAATGAGGAACCATTGCTTCTACTTGCATATTTTCTCTCACTATCAGCTCTGCTTACTTTCCGTTTATACTTTGAAGAAGCAGAGAACCCTTCCGATGAGTCATCTCTCTCTCCCAAATGAGTGGCGAGTTGGATAAATAATGATATGACATGGTTCATATTCCCAGCCTCACCACGATTCTTTGCTCTACATTAAAAAGTTACCATTAAAGACTTAAAATGGAAGATAAACCAGCTATTGCTATGGTTAATTGGACATACGAACCAAAAGCAAGGACAACAAAAAGCAAGGGTTGTAAAAGAAGATAAAAGTCGGACTGAGAATTCATTTTCAACTCAAATGAATAAAATGTATTCTTCCTTTACGCATAAGCATGGTAGAAAGAGATTAATGGGATATAGACACCAACACCCACAAAACCTGTGGGTGCAGACTAGTGCCACCTATGAAACAATGCAATCACTAATTGCTCATTCAAATGAACTATTATGTGATATCAGGCAAAGAGTTAACAGCTTAATTAGTAGAATGAGTCAGGCTTCTGCCATAAAATACGAACAATCTGTAGTTTGGATATTAGATTGCAGAAAATTCTTAAGTAGTTCTAATCATGGCACCGTCAGTGAAAGAAGACAAAAATTAGGAAAATATAACAAAAGGGTAACTTTGGAGTTTACTTTATGGCATCCCGACATATTCGACGAATATCCTCATTGATAGACCTAATCCCATTGCGAATATAATAACCATTCTTCATCCTCTCTTCAATTTTAGCAACCTGAACCCGGAGAAGAAAAGTAAGAAGCAATTAATTAGAGCTCTAATAACCTCCATGTCAAACATTCATAAACAAAAAATCCCAGTGATACCTTCGGCATGAAGAAATCAAAGGTGTTTTGCTTCATGATGTCCTTCAGACTTGAAGCAAGAAACTCCTCTATCCTCTTGTTCCACTTTTCAGATTTCTTAACAGCCCATTGCCTCATGCGCGCATCCCTTGATAGAATGGAGGAGGATTTTCTTGCATCGAACAATTTGGAACGTTTATAGAACCCCCGATGGAAAGATTGACCAGCTGAATCTCTCCTATCCACGCTATCAAAATAATCTTTCAAACCACTAAAATCATCTACATCACCGCCTATACCCTTTACTCCAGCATATTCCAAGTTCCTGTCCGTCAACTGGTTTAGACTCCTCATCTTGAAGTGCACATCACCAAATTTCTTTCGGCTCTTGACCCAATTTATGTTGGAATATGTTAGGGTCAAGTCCTCAAGCTGACTGCAACCTCTGATATCTATGTCAGATAAACAAGGACATGAACGCAAAATATCTTCAAGCACGCCTGGAGTTACATTGGTGCATCCAGTCAATATCAGTGACTTTATCTTTTCTCTGTCATAACAATTCTGCAGGCAACAAAAGAAAATTAACTTCCCAGCTAGGAGATACTAGAACATTCCAAAAGAGAATCTTAATTTACCTACCAAGACTTTCCAGATTATTGAATCGGTACAGCTATGACCCAGTGATGACAAATTAACCTGTCGGGAGATATCCCTGTAAAACCTTACTGCAGCCCTCCAGTGCTTACAAGTAGAAGAAGCAACAGCAAGGGATGTCATATCCGACCTCAGAAAATGGAAAACTCGAGCAAGCACATGACCATCCAATAAACCCCAAGAACCCAACTCATTTTCAGAAAAAACAATTTCTTCTTGATTGAAAGAATTGCCATTACATAGATCCTCAAATGAGATGTCATCCCTCTGAATTCTCTCAGCGACTTCTTCATTTTCACTATCTTCTTCGGTTTCGTCATTGGAAAGACGTGCTCGTTTGCCGGCATGGTAATCAGCATCTACAATTTGGTCACAGTATCAACCACTTAGACATAAGCATAAGGTGCACAAGAATTTACCCAATCAAGTAAAAAATGACAGGCAAAGAGGAATCATGAGTAATATAGGAGGCGTGAAAATGTCCTCCAATCAAAGATTGAAAAGAAAATTGAAGTGTCATATTCAATATAAAAAGTCCTCTCTACCTATACAAGGTGAAGGAAAAAAAATTGACTATACAAGGTAAAAAATGAAAGTTATAGTGTAAGCCTAGATCCTATCATTTATTATCCGATCCTCAAATAAAGCAGAAAATTAAGAGTTATCACTATGTGCAGACCTGATCTTCGATAAATGTGCTTGTCAAGCTCTTTCTTTGGCTGTTTGGCACTGATCCACGGATCTAATACCTCATTAATCACGGCAGCAAACTCCCTGCTTCTATATGATCTCATGACTAGTTCATGTAGCTTTCCCCTCATATAACCAACAAACTGTGGGTGCATGCTGTGGAATGAAGAGACAGCCTTACTGCTTTCAATCATACCACCTTTCAATTGTGGGACAGCAGCACCAGAAGAACCACCACAGGAACTCTTCTCCTGTTGTATATTGAGAGGAGTTTCAGAATTCTCACCTGCCAATGTCACCGGAACCCAGAGTTTATCAAATTTCCTGAAAACACTGGTATATTTCTGTATGGTACCTCTATCAACTAGCTCCTGAAGCTCTGAATATGAAGAAGGCCCATGTTCTTGTCCAGCTCCATCAAAATAGTACCAATCACCCAAATGCAATTGCAGGTCATGGACAGCACATACTCGGTCCTTTGGAGTGTTAATGGTGACAATGCTCTTCCTTAAGCCCCGCGAGCTGTGTTCATCAATAAATCTTGACCGGGAATCAGTTTCCACAGAGGATCTCTTGGCATCAGAACTTGAAGAATGTGACCGAGCAGACCTAGAAGAGTGCCTCTCCTTTGTCCGGGCTTTCATTCGAGGTTCAGAAACAAAAGAGCCCTGATCCCTCACAACACATGCATTTATCCTGACCACAGATAACATTGTACCTTTGACACCTCGCATCATAGCAGGCTTAACTTGCAATCTGCTAGCCAAGTCATTCTCACTCCTCTCATCTGACCAATTAAATGCCCAAGGAGGCAAGTCAAGCCTTCTGGCTTGCAACGGATGATATAATTCATCTTTCTGATGCCACCTAGGATCCTCGTTTCCAGACTTTGGCATTTGGCATAGGGGAAAACCATCATTCACTACAGATTTCTTTCTCAAAATTCTATCTTGCACAGCTTCCTCATTCCTTCTCCAATCTCCACCTTTGCATGACCAGAGGCCAGAAAACCAATCGTTAGAGTCATCATGGACAAATGAGAAATCTTTGTCCGAGACTGAACTTTCCCTAAAGTCAGCCGATGCAACATCAGTACATCTCGATGCATCATCTGCCATCCTATTTGGTCTTTCTCCAACACATGCTTGATGCCAGAAAAAATCTACCAAATACAGGATAACAGTGGTCATAAGTGCCAACACATTACTCATTCAAAGAATTACATGCAGAAGTAGATCGTTATGAAGGTTTACACATACAAAAACAAAAAAAAATTATGTAAAGACGCCAGATACCCTGTTCCTGAAATCCACACGTTTCAATAAATGAAGTCACTTTCCAGAGCAGGAAAAAAGAAGTTACGAGGAATAATAAAAGGGAAATACGGATAAGATCTCTCTCCTGGGTCCACTATAGGTTATACTCCCATATCTAGCATGGGAACCACATGGAAATAAGAGAGTAGGACAGTTCTTCACAAAGCACTTAGCTATATATATGACATTTGATCGATTAAACCTATGACCCAAAAGAAGGCAACCAAAATTTTACAAAGTAAAAATTTACCCGTCTATGCAACACACATTCCATTCAATTCGAATCAAGATTTATGAGAACAAATTTAAAAATGAAATTCAAATGGCAAACAGTTATCGGATATCAAAATTTTTAACATCTTGGAACAATACAGGAAATGTCCAGTAAATATCCATCCAAAACAAAGCCATTAAAATTCATAAAGGAAGATAGGTCAAATGTTACTCATCATGCCGCATCTTGAAACTATGGAAATACATCAAGGAAATGCAGAGAAAATTATGAAATTTACAGATTGATTTCCTCGGTATTATATTCCTTCTTTTCATTCCCTACATCAGCATTAACTATATGACATCCAAATTGCAACTTCTTTGCCTTTTCTCAACAGGCTATGCTTTTCCAAATAATTAAGCAGGTTCAAAAGATCAACAAGCATCACAGATGTCAACATATCAGCAAGGTGTAAACTCAGATCATCAAAGACATCAGGAATGACACCAAATAGAACTTTAGAAAGAGGAGCATTGTCACAATCCACAGAATGTTACTAGAATTCAGAATGAGCACTGTCAGTATGTGGATGCAACTCCTTAAATTCAAATAAATTGAAGGAGAAAAGTAAATTAGCATATGCATGAACAACCAAAAAATATGGAATCAATGCCAGAATATCATACCTTCAGGGCTAGAACATTCCTCCCATTGTTGATGCTCAAATGTCATCTGCAAGGCTTCTGCGAGAGAATAATGTTAGACTCCCGCAAAAAAAAAAAAAAAAAAAAAAAAAATCTAGATCCAAAGAATTAAATGCAAAATCTTTTTATAAGAATACCTCCAATAGTTTCAAGTTCCCTCCCCGGAATCAAAGTGAAACCATCAAGCAGAACTCCAACTCTTTCGTCAATGCAAAGGTCTTCCAGAGGCTCAGCTGCAACAGGCAACTGCATTTCTTCAACACTCAGACTACCAGATTGACCACCATCGGCAGTATCATCCAACACGTTACCAGGAGCTTCTGGAGGATTCACCAGCTGCGTTATATTTTCTGATACTATAGATGGAAAAGTCACAGTTACCAAAGGGGAAGCTGCATTTTCAACAGTCATCCACCTGTTGCTATCCATGTGTTTAATAAAGTGATCCGAATGAAGAATGCCGTCTTGAACAAGTGACTTGAGATCGCAGAGCTTCGAAGGGCCACATTCACAACCCAGGTAATCGAGGTAAATCCACTTCCCCACCGTTGAGTCAGCCACCAGAGGCACATGTGGTGGTGTATCACATATATCCATATCCTCTTCCATGGAGAGCAGCTCTTCTTGAGGAGCCCCATTGACATTTGGAGATTCCTTGCAGTCAACACTTGGACTCTGAGTCTGGTCCTCCTTGTGAGATTGAATGCTGCCACTTCTCTCTTCATGAGATGATGTATCTGTATTAGGCATACTGACTCTGACATCACATTCCTTGATGGAATTATCAGCCTCCATTGCAGTAGAATTCCTCTCATTTGGCTTCTCTTCTTCCCCTTTGTTTCCCAACTGAATATTGGGCTTTTCCTTTCCACTCTTATGGCTCGTTTCACGGTTATTATTCAGCTGACCTCGATCGACCTGGGACCGCTCATTATTATTTTGGTGTGTGTCCCTGCGGTCCCGATGCCTACCTCGATCTTGCGGTGACCGCTCTGCACAAGGACTTCTGTTGCGGCGATCAAAGTGATGGCTGCGCTCAAATGGGGATTTGTCACGACCATAGGGAGACCTTTCACGGCCATATGGTGTTCTTTCACGGCCATATGGCGTTCTTTCACGACCACAAGGAGACTTCTCACGGTTGTATGGGGCATTATCACGAGCATATGGAGATCTTTGGCGGCCATAAGGAGATTTATCATGACTAGAAAAAATTCTTCCCGGATAGCGGGGAGATCTCTCTCGGTTATATGGTGACCTCTCGTGATGAAGTGGACTCCGTTCCTTGTGATCATGATACCGAGTTCGACCACGTGGGGACCTATCAGCCTGGACTGGACTGCGGCCATGTCTGTCATAAGCTCCTCTGGAAGATAAAGAAATTTCATGATGTTTAGAAGTATGCTTGTCAAATGAAGACAGCCTAAAAGAAGAAGAATTTCTATGAAGCCGTTCTGGAGAGTGGCGAGAATAGTGCTCCGACTGCACAGGACGAACACCGTCATCAGAAATCCTCCGGCTTTTTGGGCCTGCGTAATCAGCGTAATCCGCATAGCTCTTGCGATCACGATCACTGCTATCCGAATCTGCATCATGTCCATGGCGCTTCAGCCGACTGCCAGGAAAGTAGTCTCTTCCCTGGTTCTTACCGTTGTGATAGTCAACCCTGTGCGAACCACCTTCATCCACAACTTTCGACCCCAGTTTCACTATTTTCTCCTGGCCAGCCTCCCACTTGAAAGGATTCTTTACTTGCAGACCTGCACTTCTGCTGAATTCTTTCTTCCGATAATTATCATCGCCGGAGTACTTCCCCGAACTCCCCATATGTGAAGGTGGTGTATGGTCAAGGTCACGTCTCCAAACCTTGTGACTCACAGCCTCATACCTGCGTGATCTACCGTACCTGTAATCATCCTTGGCCGCTTCGCCTCTACCCCATCTGTCAGGAATGAATTCTCCTTTCTCGACATCATCAATGGAGCCTCTCCAGGGCCTTAATTCACCTTTCTCGGCTTCACCTCTCCTGCTCTTTTCCAAAACTATCTCTTCCTTTTCCACCTCCGCCTTTCTTGGTCTACCAGAAACATATTCTCCATGATGTTCCAGTTCACCTTTTCTCAACTTCTCGGCGACGGTCTCTTTGTCACCGTCAGTTTTACGCGGCTGCGGCTGCGGCTTCTCCGGTGCCAGCTCCCCGTTCTCCACTTCCTTAGCTGGCCACTTCAGAGTGCCCAATTCACCCTCTTCCACCTCATCATTCTGCGCCTTATCCGCAGAGGCCTCCCCATTCTCGACTTGCTGGCCGCCCTTATCCTTCCGCGCCAGCGCCACCTCACTCTTCAAAGTCCTCACTTTCTTCACGGTGACCACTTTCTTGACCTTCTTCATCTTCTTCTTGGGCTGGGAACCGTCCAACTTGAGCGGCTTGGCGCTGAACCCATTGCCTCCACAGAGAGCTTTCTCCGGCGCTGAGAGCCTGTCCATGATGCTATTATGCTGGTGCTGCGAAGGCATGCATGCGACTCCCCCATCACCCATGGAAATCCTCTCCGCCCCCGGAATCGGAAACCCTAGCTGTCCCCTCCCCCGGGGCTGTCGATGCTCATGCTGCAACAATTCGCCTTCTCCTATCTCGCTCCGATTCCAGCCCTCGGCGTCCGAACCCTAAAATTCCACCAAAAGAGAGAATCCAACGAGAATTAGGAATGCAGCGCCCCCCACCGGAAACGAACGCGGAAGCCTCCCTACGGGGGGCGCGTCGAGGCGCGCGCGCGCGCGGGGCTCGGCCACGAAAAACCTCGATTGCAGCGAGAGTTCCGCGGAGCAAGCCGCCGCGACGAGCGCGCGCGACGCAGGCGGAGAAACAGAACGAGACGAGACGAGACGAGCGGAGAGGGAGGGGGACTGACCTAGAAATCGGGAGCCGGCGCGCTAGATCGGGCAGGGCAGAGCCACCGAGCGAGAGGAGAGCGAGAGAGGGCCGCGCCTCGACGGAGGAGGAGGCTCGCGACGAGCGGGCGGGAGGAAGGAGGAGAGATCGAACGGAGCCCCCGAGAGCAGGGAAACGAGCGTTTTCGCCGAAGCGGGAGGAGGGGGAGGGAAATCTCCGGTGCGTTTTTTTTCTTCTTATTTCCTCTCTCTCTCTCTCTCTCTCTCTCTCTCTCGTCTCTCCTCTTTCGCTTCTTCTGCCGCTCTGTCGCTGTTTCTCGCTTTGATATAATCCCTCGTGCTTTTTCCTCTTCCCCCCCTCCCGGCGGGGCGCTTGTTGTTACTCGGGCCTGAAAGGCGAGCGCTCGAGTTATCCCCGCTCTCCTCCCCTTTCGCCCCCTTTTAATTAAACCGGAAATCCCTTCTCCGCCCCTCTGCGACGTCCCGCCGAGGGGGGGTGAAGTTACCAGGATGCCCTCACGCCGGGCTGGCTGGCCGGAGGGGTCCGCCCTCTGGCTGGGCTCAAAGACCCGAGCCATCGGCTCGAGGTCGAGGTCGGCGATCGAGAATTGGCTTCTCCTGCTAGGAGGGCGACTGGTGAAGGAGGGCGAATGTGGGATTTTATTACTGGCTCCGGCAGCTAATTCCGTCACGTAACCAAGTCGATAAGATGATTGGCCGTGTAAGCTTAATTAGGACGGAACCGTTCGGGAGCTAGAGCGCCTATTGTTTAAATGGAGATTTATCTCCGATCTTCGTCCTTAAAAGGAATGCTACGACAATCATCGAAATGGATCGGGCTCTCTAATGCTCAGTGATAGGTACAGAGCACAGAGTTTTCGATACAACTTTTGAAAGTACGGTGATAGAGAAGAAGACACCGATAGCCCATCTTAATAAATCTCTCAAATTGTTAAAATTCACAATTACAGCAATGATAGGTGAATGAATAAATGGTCAGATAAAAGATGTATACATAATGAAATGATTGCAATAAAATGAGTTGATATTGGACATGGGCTTGCTTAACAAAGCCCAATCGAGGTCCATCGAAGTAAAACTCTCATTTTGGTTTCTTAAACTAAGGGCAAAAGAAAATTAAACAGGCAAGATTCATTACCTAAATTCCTTTGTCAAATCATGCCACAACAGGAAAGAAAATTAATAGTGAAGACCCATCTTTCTCTCCGTAAGAACTTAATGTACTTGCCCTTTTTATTGACAAGTGTGAGCCGAAAGAAAAAGGAAAAAATGAGAGTCCTTGGAAAGTAATCATCCCAAGAAAGGAATCATGAATGGGACATAGTCAGCTTCTATTATATACTTTCCCAGTTATCCGTACCATATTTGACCAAAATTTCCAATCTTGTTGTGTTTAAAACATTGCCGAGATCTACCGTCTTCAGCTTGGATTTATTGCCCAAAAAAACAAGAAACAAGATCGAGGTACGCACAGTTGAAGTGTCCAAAGTTTGGAAAGTGACATTAAATGCCAAAATAGGAACAAAATATATCACTTAAGTGTCATTCCGGCCAAAATATCGACATGGCGATTTTCCGATGAATGAAGTACAAAACGACCCCGTTTTGCACATTGACGATGGCTAAACAATACAAAAAACGACATTGTTTTGGTGCTGACATTGTAAAAAAATTAATTCAATTAAATTTAAAACTAAACTTATTTAAAAAATTTATAAAAAAAATAAAAGTATTAAAATTTAAAATTTTAAAAATAAAAATATATTTATAAAAATAAAAATAAAAAATATTAAAAAACTAAAAATTTAAAACATTTAAAAACTAAACTTATTTAAACATTTAAAAATAAAATAAAGATATAAAAAACTAAAAATTATATAAAAAAAAGGGGGGTCGGGCCCTTCCAACGGCAGCAGGAAGGTGGCGACAATGAGGGCTCAGCCCATTTAGCCTCCCTGGTCCTTTTTTAATTTTTTTTAATTTTTAGTTTTTTAACATTTTTATTTTATTTTTAAAATTTTTAAATAAATTTATTTTTAAATTTAATTTGATTAATTTTTATATTAATTTTTTTACTACGTCAACACCAAAACAACGTCATTTTTGTATTGTCTAGCCATGTCAACGTGCAAAATGACACCGTTTTACACTTCCTTCATCAGAAAATTGACACGTCAGCATTTTGGCTAGATCGCACTCAAATGATCCATTTTGCTTCGATTTTGGCACTTAAGTATCACTTTTTAAACTTTTGACACTTAAGTGTCCCTCCGTGCCAAGTTTTGGCACTTTGGGTGTACTTATGCCAAACAAGATCAATATGCCCTAATGCACTGAATTCTCAGTCCATCTGACTGTTGTCTAGCGGTTTTTGGTGGCGGCCATAGTTTTCTCAGGAGATGTTTGGTAGAGGATGGAGAGATTTGGTAATTTGATATGGTTTTGGCATTTGATTTGAGTTCAAGTTTACTTAATATGTTTTAGGTAGTACTTACATTCTCATCAGTAATCCTTAAACCCGTTCCGGGGATCCAAGCTTTTTAAAGTTGAACTCGTGAACATTATTACACTCCCAGATTGTAGGAAGCCCCGCATGGCTACGGTTGGCGTTGCAGTCCAAAAACAAAAAAGAAAGTAGGAACAGCTTACATTACATGGACAAACAACCTTACTATTATAATTTTCAAGTAGCTCGTCAGCGCACTTCTTATTTGAGATATCCAATCGCAGGCAAGTATAGCTTCTCGCTTCTTTTTAATCAGGATAGGTCGAATGATGATTGGCTTTAAGGCACGTTTAGTAACGCTTTATTCCTAAGAATAATTTCGATAAGAAATGATTCTTTTTTATTATATTCTTGAAAACAATATCTAAGTATTTTAAACCGTTTAATAACTGTCCAAATTTCAATTCCCGAAATAAAATTGTGTTTAATGCCGTTCTCAAAATTTCTACTTCAAATTATTTTTGTTTCCTTTTTTTCCTTTCTTTCTCCCCTTCTTCTTTAAGATGGCTGGTCGCTGGCCTTGGGATGACCGGCAACCGGCCAGACGAGGGCTGGCGGCCTCACCGGAACGTTGCCAACCCTCGGCAAGGCCGTGCCTTGTTGACTGAGCCTTGGCTAGGTGAGTGACCTTAGCAAGCTCACCCAACCGCCAGTGGGGCTTGACCTCGCCAGTCTCACCTTGGCCAGGCGCCGACCTCATAATGCCCCGACGAGGTCGAGCCATGCCAGCGACTGAGCCTCACCTAGCCATGGTTGGGCCGAGCCTCGCCGGGCCAGGTGAGTCTCGCCGATGGCCGAGGGAGGCCCTGACGAGGCCCGCCTGGCCACCGGCAAGCTCACCGGACCTCGCCCTAGCCTGGCGAGCCTCTAATTAGCTTGCCGAACCAATCGCTGATGATGGCGGCGGCGGGTGACGAATGGTGGTGGACAGCAATGGCAGTGACGGCAGTTGAAGAAGAAGAAAGACGAAAGAAGAACAAGAAAAAAGAAAAGAAAAGAGAGAAAATTGGTGTTTGATTCTATAATTGTTCTTAGGAACCCAAAAAAATCAACTTTTTTTAACTTCTCGATTCTATTCCAAATTTACTTTTGGGAACACAAAAATAGAAATACGTTCCCGGGAACAAAATTTTTACCAAACGCATTTCTGTTCCAAATCTATTCTCATGAACAAAAGAATAAAAATTTTCAATATTAGACAAGTTAACAAATAGGTCCTTAGTGTCGCGATTTGAAATTCCATGAATGTCCTCATGCTGATAAACAATTGAGGCCTAGAGCACAAGCAGTAATCGAGAGCATCTTCATTCATTTGTTTCCACGCGTCTTGCACCAAACTTTTGATGTTCTGTCAAGTTGCTTCATCAAAAGCTCTAATTTCGTTCATGTAACAGTGTGGTGACTTAAAATTATCTCCCCTTAGCAACTCATTCTGCAATACGTATGTTCCTGATCATTCAAGGTGTCACGTGATCTACAAAATTTGATGGTTAGCCTAATGGAGACTTACTGATGAGTTGCTCAAATCATTCGTGAGCCTAATAATCAACGAGGAGCAATAGAGAACATTTGGGATGTCACATAAATATTCTTGGCAAAAGTACAATACAAAGTGCCAAAACTTGGCATGAGGTGATATTTAAATGTAAAAAATTACGAAAAATACACATAAGTATCGTTTTTTTTTTTAATGGGACATTTAATTGCCAACTCCTGCGAAGGGTGCCGAAAATCCCACATTGTATTTTTTTAAAAATATAATTCGCTTACGTGGCTCGCCGAGAGCTAAGTCGACAAAGAATAGTCAAAATGATATCGTTACTTCTTATTTGAATTTTAATATAAATTTTAATATAATTTAATTTTAAAATAATTCTTTGAAAAAAAGGAGAAGCAGGTTGCAGAAGGCGAGGACTATGGGTGCGTTTGGGAACCACTTCCCAAAGCCCCTTTGAAGTCTCAAGATACTTGGACAAATGCCAGCCCGTTTGGCAAAAAATTTTGAGCTCGCATTCCCTAAATGCTAGCATTGTGAAGCCGAAAGCCCAAGGCAAAGGGGGACCTGCCTTGGGCTTTCGGCTTTTTCGGCATGCCCACACGGGCACTGTTCATAATTTTTTTTTTTCCGAAATTGTCCTCACGAATTTTTTGTTTTTCCGGTTCTTGCCCTTGTGTCGCAACTGTTCATCTTCTCCGGGGGGGTTTGGTTCTAGCTGATTGTGAGCGGTTGGCGACTGCTAGAGAGACGCCGACGATTGTCGGGGGGTGGCGCGACCGACGCCGGAGGTGGCGCAACCGACGCCGGAGGTGGCGCGACCGAGGGCTAGGTCACCGCAACCCAGATCTGGGGCGGCAAGCAGTCTTCTTCTTTCGCAAGCGATCGCTGGCGACCGTCGCCCAAACGAGCGACGCCGAGCGGTGGCACGACCGCTGTGACCCACGGTAAGGTTTGGGTCACCGCGACCCAAATATGGGGCGGCAGGGTCGCGGGAGGACTTTGCCGCCCCCGATCTGGGTCACACGACCTCGCTGCCCCAGATCTGGCATCACCGGAGGTCGTCGGAGGTCACCGGCGGCCACTACCCTTTGGTCAATTTTTTTAAAAATTTTTCTTTTGATAATTTTTTTTTACCACAAAGATCCTTTGTAAATGTAATTCCCTAAACACTGTTTTGCTCAAAATACTTTACAAAGAGCTTTCAAAGTACAATTTACCAAACACGGTTACATTTTGGAAAACACCTTTAACTCAAAGGTATTTGCATTTTCCTAAAAACTTTCCTCAAAACTGGTTCCCAAACGCACCCTATGTAAGCCCTCACCACCACCGCCCCACTATCACGAGCTAGGGCTCAGCAACTCCGGTTGACCCTTCCTCCATCGGGGCTAGCGATGGCAAGGAGGTGGTAGTGAGGGCTTGCACTGCCCTCGCCTTCTACAATCTACTTCTCCTTATTTTTTTTATAGTTATTAAATTTATTTTAAAATTTAATTTAATTAATATTTACATTACAAGTCAAATCCAATGCAAAATGATGTTGTTTTGCACTGTCTCGTTGAAAAAATGCCATGTCAGCATTTTGGCTAAATTTTCTCGTAATTGACATTTAACTGATTTATTTTACTCCAATTTTGGCATTTATATATACATTTCCAAAATTTTGACATTAAATGTCCTCCATGCCAAATTTTGGTACTTCATGTGTCCGCATCCCAATATTCTAGGGTCTTTTTGGATAGTTTGTCGGTGAAGTAATATTAGAACAATACAACATGTCCTCCTCTAGATGTCACCGAAGCATTAAGATACTTCTCGAGGGTTGGTTAGTGACCTTTGTGATAACACTTTGCTTCTAATCAACTCTTGCCTTGACTAACCCGTGAGATATGTTAAGATTTAAGTAGTCAGTGAATCGGAGACACCATGAACTATGTTTTATTTTTGGAATTGCAAATTCAAGAGTAATGGGTGAGGAGTGATGTGTACCAATTTATGTAAACAAGGAATGATGTTGATGTCTTGCTCTTTCATAGTCCAATAGCCAATTGCATTGCTAGTAGGGAAAAGTACCAAAAAAGTTCTAAATCTATGGCGTTGATACAAATTCAATCATAAAATTTTAAATTGGACTAATTTAGTCATAAATCTTTTCACATTAATATCAATTCAGTATATTTGGCCAAATTTGGCTAGTCAGCATTGATGTGGATGCCAGCTAGCCAATAAATTCTGACGTGGTAAATTTTAATTTTAATTTTTTGAAATTTTTTATTAATTTTTTCCTTTTCCTTTTCCTTTTTCTCTTCTTCCTCTTGGTCTTCTTCTCGACAATGGCCGGTGCCGGTAAGCCTCTGGCAACTCACCGACCATTGGGCAAGGGCTGTGACCCTTACCGACAATCGTTAAGGGCTTGCAGCCATTGTTTAGTGGTTGGCAAGGGCCAGTGGCCAACCATTGCAAGGAAACTGAGGAGTAAGAAGAGAAAAAAAGAAAAGAAAAGGAAGAAGAAAATAGAAAGGAAAAGGAAAAAGAAAAAGAAAAAGATTAATAAAATAATTCGAAAATAAAATATTAAAATTGCCATGTTAACGTTGACTGGACATTCGGTGTTCATGTCATCACTTTCTAGTCAAAATTGGTCAAATTTATTGAATTAATATTAATGTGAAAAGATTTAAAACTGAATTGGTCAATTGAAAGATTTAAGATTAATTTGATACCAATACCGTAGATTTAGGGCTTTTTCCATTGGTAGTGTTTTAGGCTCTCATCGTTGGAGAAGCATGTTGATTTTTTGAGATATCCCATCTACAACATGACATTAGTATTGATTTGATATTAGTATAAGCATATTGAGGACGCTAGGATAATATAGCGTACAAACCTCTCAATAAATTGCGTCAGCGACTGAAGTTTTTTACATGAGCTGACAACGTCATAAACATTGTCAATCAATGTGATCATACACGTGATCTTGGTTCTCATCTCTCTGAAGGCTCCTAATTGTGATTCATAGACCATTAAAGCATTTATTAAGGGTGATTAGTTCCCAAGCAGTCTGATTCCCACCCCATAATCGAGAACCGGACTAAAGAGACCAATTCCCAATTTCCAAAACCAGTGGATCAAAGGGACCAGTTCTTAATTTTCTGAACTGAGAATTGGACCAAAGGAGGGTGGAACCAAGGATCGGATCGGATTGATTGGTCAAAATCGATTCTTTGGCGGTCCAGTAGAATCGATCTCATGTGCTTCCAACACCTTATACATACGTGAAAAACTATTTAACTATCTCAAGCATGAGTGTGAATCCACTAATCAACCACATCACAAAAACTTGACGCTTGATCTCAACCAAAGGGCCGAGGAATAGGCCTAAAAAGAAGCTGCCAGGCTTGGGATTGATACACGAAATCTCTTAGGCTCATCGCTATTTGTTCGACGTAGGACTTGTCTTTGTGTTGCACTGAGGAGGCCTTGTTTTTGCATGAAAATTTGAGTATAAATTATTTTTTCATATGTTTTTAATGAAAAGTTAAAATTTGTTAAATTGATAATCAGTCCAGTTTGGGTGGCCAATTTTATCTCTGGAATCAAGAATCAAACCGACATTCATCACTTCCAATATTGTGGAATTGGGAATTGGACCGGCAACTTTGAGAATCGAACCTAGCCGGTCAGTTCTTCGTCTAGTCTGGACTTCCAAATTGGGGTGGTTCTTTTTCTCATTTCTAATAAGGTATGTTTCATTAATCTATGTCGGCAAAACTCCACCTTGTTCAACTCCAAATTCACCTCCCGCCTAAAAGAGATCGGAGTTCGATTGATAAGAACATATCGGAATTTAGACTAATAAGGTTGTTATTGGTTGATTGCTCAAAGGACGGGCTTGATACAAAAAAGTATAAGAGCCATAGCTGAAATTAAAGTAATTTATATTAAAAGAAGGTCGCCCAAGTAAATTACGAGCTTTGAAAAAATAAAAAGTAACAAAACATAATTGAAAAGGGACCTGTTGGGCTCATATAATGAGGAAGGCCTTGCAAATTCTTCATTTGCAAGGCCCACCAATACAGAACTCGGCCGATATTGGATTTTTCTTCTTTGGGCTATACAAATCGTGTCATCTTTGCTAACCTGCCATAGAAATTGGGTCAGTTTGACTTGTTTTATCAAGAGAAATGGAAGATTTAGTGGGCCAAAAACTCCGACCTTCCAAATTGCTAACTTCGTCTCTATAAACAGACTGCATTATGTTGAAATCGAGCCCAGCCAAATCGAGCAAGAAGGGTTCAAGCGATCGCACTGATCTTCCACTTACACGTTCATGAGCCATTCGGCTTCCAATCCGTTGGACCTTCAGTAAAGGTGCACGTCCAAAGTGCGATTTATCTTTTTCGCCCAAATATCGTCTCCTTTGAGATTTTCCAAACATACACAAGAGAAAGTCTTAGCTTCATTGATGATGGTTTCGCCTCTGAATCCATAAAAGGACATGGAAAATTATTCACAACATCATAAGTTTATTGCACTTTTACCAATTCAGTCATAAATTTCTGAATTTTATCAATTAAGTCCCAAAAAATTTCACTTTTTGCTAATTGAGTCTATTTGGTCAATATTAGTTGAACATTGCAAACATGGACAACGACAGTGTCACATAGGATGGCCAATGCTAACATGAACAATTTTTAATGATAATTTAATATATTTTTCTTTTTCTTTCTTCTTCCTTTTGCTAGTGATAGCCACTAGCCACAAGTGATGGCCGAGCTGACTAGCCTCATCTAGGTGAGGGTCGCCCTTGCCTCGGCAAGGCTCAGCCTTGCCTAAGCTAGCGTGATCTCACATTGAGCGTTGCTTAGGCCATGGTCATCCACTGACAAAAGGAAGAAGAAAATAGGGAAAAAAAAGAAAAAGACAAAAATTAATAATTTGTTTAATAATATTAACATATTGTTAAAATTGTCAACTTCATTAAATTCTAGCTAACATTGGTTTGATGGACTTAAATGACTAAAAGTGAAAATTTTGTAGACTCAATTGATAAAATTGAAAGGTTCATAACCAAATTGACAAAAGTATAATATATTTAGGAGTTTTTGAACAATTTTCCCTAAAAGGATGCTTCATACAAGCACAATAAACCATTAACACCTTCCCTAAGCGATTCTTTGAAACCACTTGCATCCTTCATTATGAATGTTACGAACATGCTTGCAAACATGAGCAACATAATTTGCGCGTATGTGTTGCTAATCGGTATGTATATCTGCAAATAATCTTTTGCTTCTATATGGAAATAAAAGCGTTCTAGAGCTCTTCCACCATTTCGCATCAAATCAAATCCTTCACAGCTTCCTTCATCTTCTCGACCTTTTCTTCCCATTCGTATTTTTAGCAAAAGGACACAAAACTACCATGAAAGGGATATGTCTCGACTTTTTGTCCTACAAATAGAGGTGTCAAAATGGGTCTTTAACCCATTTATGACCTATTTAAATCATAAATGGATCATATATGAGTCACTTGTTTTTTAACAAAAAGGTATTAAGTGGGTTTAACAACTAAAGATTTTGATAGATGGGTCTTAAGTGGGTCTTAAATGGGTTGAATTTAGAATTCATTTTCACACAAAACCTCACAATCTCTCTCTTCTCTCTTTATTTACAATTTTTTTTTTATAAAAACAAAAATTATAATTATTTTTTTATTTTAATTTCTTTTTTTTTTTTCTTCTTCCTCCGGTCGTCGGCACGGCGACCGGCCAGGCAAGCCTCGAGCTCGCTGACGCCGGGCGAGCTTGAGCTCGCCGGATTTGGCGAGACACGAACTTGCCGACGTCGAGTGAGGCTTGAGTCTCACCAGATCTAGCGAGAGGCGAGCTCGAGCTCGCCAAATCTGGCGAGGCGGAGGCCTCACTGATGTTCGCTAAGGCCCAAGCCTCGCCGGTTAGGTGAGACTCGAACTCCTGGCGTCGGGCGAGGCTCCAGCCTCGCCAGATCCGGCAAGGGGTGAGCTTGAGCTCACCAGCATCGGTGAGCTGGGCGAGCCAACTCGCGTATTGCTAGTCGCCAGTTGTCATCGTGGTCGGCGGTTGGCCAAATAAGAGGAAGAAGAAAAAAAGAAAAAAAAAAAAAAGAAAAAGAAAAATTATATTCTTAAAAAATAAAAATAAAAAATAATTAAAACTTTAATTAAAAAATAAAAATAATTAAAATTCAATTTTTAAATAATTATTTTAAAATTTATAAAAATTATCCATTAAATTTGTATTGCATAAAACCATGTTAGCAATACCATTTTTAAAATATATATATATAAGTTTTTTTATGTTTCCTTAAATGGGTTGGGTATAGGTTAGGTATGGGTCGGGTTGGGTATGGGTCAAAAAATTTGCACTACAATAAATGGGTCATAAACAGGTCAAATGGGTCGATTTAGATCGGACCATTTTATGACCCGACCCAAACCCGACCCGACCCATCTGTTTAACGGGTCTACCTATGAAGGAGTGCTATCTTCATAAACTACTGTGGCTTGTTTTTATTAACAACACCTTTACGATTAAATATTTTCACATTGAACAAAATGAATACAATTGTCAAAATAAAGAGTTGAATACCTAATTTACATAACTTAAAACTTTAATAAATTTTGCTCAAGTCATGGTGATCCAAGTTAATTTAAAAGTGAAAATTATTATTTTCATGTGACTAACTAAAAATAATTTTATTTAAAAATTTAAGTATATTGGATTTGTTTGATTACAATTTTTTTACCTCAATGCTTTTTTTTCTTTTGTACAACCCCATTTTTTCATCATCCAAAATTTTCAGTTATTCAGTAATTCTTTGAAATTTCATTAAATAAGGTTAAAATACATGTATGAGTTGCTAATTTGACTTTTATTGTATCTAGAATTAGTGAAATTGTTTTCGGGAGTACTTTGTAACAAAATTGAGTTTTTTATTCAAGTAGTTTTTCAAAGTTTTAAATGGGCTAAGAAGGAATTTTCAATTTCTTTATGAAAAGAAAAATCATTGATAATTGAGAATTTTCTGTCAAAATTTATTTCTCTTATTGGTTCAACCAGTTGCCCATTCCCATTAAATGGGAATTTGCGGCCCACAAGATTTTTATTCCCTTTGAATAATGATGCCTTTCTCTTTGCAATGTCCTTAGAAAAAAAAAAAAAAACAGAATGCTCATAGAAAACTTCCATATTTTAGAGTACATTTTCTACTATTTACAACTATTTATGAATTGATTATTTATTTATTTAATCTAGATTTCAAAACCTTTACCCTTTATTTTTTATTTCAGACGAAAAGCACCAGAGTAGTTTCATCCAATAAAGAGGGAATGTCTGAGTTTTTTTTAACATAAAGAGACAAATGTCTTTAATAGTAAAACCAATGAAATGTTAAACATAAAAATTATATGTGGAAAAAAAGATCAAATGTAAACAAACCTCCGGCCATTGTTTGTTAGAAATTCACAAAGATTCGGTGAAATTACGGCATATTCTACTAACACAATCCCCTCTCGTATTGATGGTGTATTCCAAATGAGAAGGTTTCCGTTAGACCTTGTGATTAACCTTATGAAATGAACAATCGTTCCTTTTATATACCATCTTCCATCAAAGTGGTTATCAAATTGATAGTTATTATTACGAGTTATGAAGCATGAAAAAAATTGCATATGGAATAACTGCTATTTTAAAGAGAAAACGTGAGTCCAAAAATGTGGGATCATATTATAGAACATCCTCCCATGTGATCCCAACATTTTTATCATACGAATTATCTAACCAAATCCACTAAAACTTTATACTTAAAGAAAATAAACAAAATGCCTGACTTATGGTGAAATGTCCTCTAAGAACGAGTAATATATTCTATGTATCACAATGCATTTTATTTCTTTAATGTTAACTTATATATGACAACATATTTTAATAAATACACCCTATATTTATTCTAGAAAATGTTATTCTCATAAACAATATAATGTGTATACCAAAAATTGAGAATCAACATTATAATAGAATAAGAGCTCCATTCAATAAAAATCATCCATATGACGACAAATAAGATGATATGACCTATTCCAGTACTAGTTACATGATCCTTATACTTCATTGGTGGCGTACCTTTAATTAAATGATTAGCTATCATCAATTCAATGCTAATGTGTAACTACTTTATTTTCTTTCATATGTTCTCTTATGGTTAAATATTTGATGTCGATATACTTACTTCGACAGCCACTTTTAGTATTTTTACTTATAAAATTGCAATTGAATTGTCACAATATATTCTTAATAGCCTACAAATAAAATCAACAATTTTAAGCCTATAAATGAAACTCTTCAAGTATACACCATGTGAGGTAACTTAAAAATAAGAAATGAACTCAGCCTTCATAACGGAAGTAGTAGTCAAAAGTTTGCTTCACACTCTTCCAAGATATGGCTCTGCTAGTGAACATGAAAATCTAACTAAATGTTGACTTTTGAGAATCAACGCAACCTACGAAGTCCGCATCCAAATAATCGACTACTTTCAGGTTGTCAGTCCGTCTATACATAAGCATGTAGTTTTTGGTACCTTGAAAGTATCTCATTACTTTCTTACAACTTTCCAATGATTCATATTTGGATTACTCTGATATCTTCTTAACATTCCTATAACAAGGGTGATGTTTGGTTGAGTGCAAATCTAAGCATATATTAAGATTTCGACGGCAAAAACATTTGGAATGTTATTTATTTGTTCCATTTCTAAATTATTCTTTGGGCACTTATTCAAATTGAACTTGTCACCCTTCACAATGGGTGCTATACTTAGTGAGTAATCTTTTATCCGAAATCTTTCTAGCACCTTATTAATATAGGTTTCTTGAGATAGTTCTAAAATTCCTCAAGGTCTATCTCTATGGATCTTAATGCCAATGAAATAAGATGCCTCACTCATATCTTTCATGTCAAAACTCTTAAAGAGAAATTGTTTCCCCTCATGTAGCAACCCCTTATCATTGATTGCAAGTAGAATACCATCCACATATAGCACAAGGAAACAAATTTTGCTCACATTGACCTTTTGGTATATATATTGATCTATGACATTCTCTATAAAATCAAATGAAGAGATGACCTCATGAGATCTTAAGTACCATTGATGGGATGCTTGTTTCAAGCCATATATATATTTTAAGCTTGTGCACCAATTCCTCACCTTTACAAGAGGAGAATCATTTAGATTGTTTTATATAAACCTCCTCCTCTAGTTTCCTATTGATGAACGCCGTTTTCATATCCATTTGATATAATTTCATATCAAAATAGGCAACCAATACCAAACTAATATGAAGATAATTTTTTTTTTTATATATAGGAGAAAATGTCTCAATGTAATCGATTCATTTCTTTTGAATGAATCTTTTAATGACAAGTCTAGCTTTATATATTTTAATATTACCCAATGAGTCATTCTTAATTTTAAACACTCATTTGCAATTAATGGTTTTTGCACCATTAGGCAACTCAACCAAACGTCATATTTCGTTAGATGCCATAGAACTTATCTCTTCTTCCATGGTATTATATAACAAATTGGACTTATCACTATTCATGACTTGTGAAAACGTTTTAGAATCATTCTCAGCTCCATTATTATAGTCATATTCTTATAAATACACAATATAATAACTAGGAATCGCTAATTCCCTTATTCTAGTAGATCTTTTTAATGTTGCGTTAACATTCTCTTCAGTAGCGTGTTGATCAACTGGTTGTTCGACAGTTTTGGTAATTGTCAAACAAGTGGATTTACTATATCAATATCAGTAGGTTGTGGAGCTTCAATGATTAATTGTTCAATAACCGGTTGAACTGAAGGGGTGTTATGAACAACAGTCAACCTTATATTTGAGGTGGAAGATTTGGTGTCTGAATGATCATTCTTAGGAATAAAGTCCTTTAATCGATCACTCTCACTAATTAAGTCATTTTCAAGAAACTGAGCATTTCTTGATTATCCTAGTAATGTGAAATGAACAATAAAACTTGCATTTCTTGGACCTTTCAACATATCTAATGAATACCCACTTACAGTCATTGAGTCCATCTTTTTTTTTCTAATGGATTGTAGACTCTCAATTCAAATGGGCATCCCCAAACGCAATTTAAAAAACATATATATAAATATATGTATATAACATGAGAGTCATTACCTAGGTTCCTTATCACTTTAAAAATTCATAGTAAGACGGATAAAAGTCATTATTTAAGATCATCACTGAGATTCACATCTTGAGCCTAGTCCCATTGCCACAAAAAGGAAAAAAAAAACTGAGATCAATGAGCCGTATTGCACATAATTCTCAATCTGTCTACTCATGCTGTGGTTTTTCCGGGATATGTTTGAGAGACCAGGGAGAGACTTGGTAATTTGATATGGTCTTGGCATGTGATTTGAGCTTGAGTTATTATTATATTTAGGAAGTAGTTGTGTTCTCCCTTAAGTTTTGGAGATCCAGACTTTTCAAGAAAATATCCTATAAACTTTGTTATAGGGAGCCCAACATGGCCATAGTTGGCATTGCATTCGAAAAGGGAAAGTAAAGGAAAGAGGGAAAAGCTTGCATAATATGGTAATAAAATGTTTGTAAATTAGGTAAAACTGCCAAGTAACTCATGAGCGCCACTTGTTATTTGTGACATAATTAGCGTAATTTATTAGAGGCACAATCGGTTGCTCACTATTGCTTTATTAGGACGGGTTGGATGAGCATCAACTTCAGGTTCTCTTTGGTCTTGCGATCCGGAATCCCATGACCGTCCTCGTATTGATAGAATAGTTGAGATGCTCCCGCAAGATTCAGACACTTACCGCAAAAAGGCCCGGGACATGGATTGTAATAGAAAGCATCTTCGTTCATTTGTTTCCAAGTGTCTTGCACTAGACTTTTGATGTGTTGTCGAGTTGCTTCTTCGGAAGCTCCAGTTTCATTCATGTAACAGTGTAGTGACTTGAAATTATCTCCCCTTACCAACTCATCCTGCAATATGTATGTTCCCGATCATCAAAGGTGTGATAACTTGAATTGCAAAATTGGATGGTTAATCTAAAGAAAACTTACTGATGAAGTGCTCAAATCGTTTGTGAGTCGAAGGATTAGGGAGGAGCAATACATAACGTTGGGGATGTTACATAGATATTCTAGGATATCTTTCGATAATTTGTCCGAAGTGGTGAAGTAAGAGCAGAGCAGCACAAGATGTCCTCCTATAGATGTCACTGAAGCATTGAGACACTCCTTGAGTGTTGGTTTGTGGCCCTCGTGATACCACTTTGCTTCTTCTAACCAACTCGTGCCTTGATTTACCCACTGAGATATGTTAAGACGTAAGCAATCATTGAAACAAAGACTTCATGAATTATGAGCTATTCTCTTGGAATTACAAATTCAAAAATGATGGCCTAACTTAGTGAGGAGTGATATGTGTTGGAGAAATCTTCTTGAAGTGTTTTGAAGCTGACAAAACGTTTCCATCAGTCTAGTATGAAGGTTTGCAAGACTCTGCTGCTTAAAGTCTGAAGACCTCCGGACAGCTAGACTCAAGACTCAAAGTCTATCCTCATTGGTAGTTTCTAATCCGTTGAAGAAAGGCTATCCAGAACTGGATGTTTTGCTAAGGATATGACCTTATCGACTGGAGAAGATCTTTTGGCTGGATATGACGTAATGGAATCCTTTGATTGATTGAGATTAATTCGAAGATTAAGGATCCAATGATTGGCGAAATATTCGTGGAAGGTTCTACTTATGGAAACCGAGATCCTGATTGTATGGGCGAACATGATTGATGGGCTATCGACACGTTCCTTTAATAGCTCGAATAATCTTCTTAATTGATTCTGTCCAATGGGAATATTGGAAGAATTCCTTTAGTGAATGCCAATGGGTATAATGGCATAAATGAGTATATAAGGAAGACGTTCTAGTTGTTCGAGTAGTGCAAGATAGAAGAATTCCAAAGTCTGAAGCTCCTTGTTTTTAGTCAATACATTTGAGCGAAAACTTGTACGCAAAAGAGTGTTTATATTTGTGAGAAACCTTGAGGAAGTGTGGTAGAATATCTACATTGTGGAATCAAGGAAGAACTGTGCTGTAACATCTCTTTTGTTCATAGTGGAATCCAGTCGATAGGTTGTCAGTGCGGAAGAGTGGACGTAGGCTTGGGATAAGCCGAACCACTATAAACCTTGTGTTTAATCTTCTCTTTCTTACTCTTTACTTTACTTTGATCGTAATTCATTTTGTTAATCAAAAAAGTACTACCTTTCTATCGCCTGCCTAGTATCGCTGTGGTATTTCGAGAAATTGTTTTTACACCTATTCACCCCCTCTAAGTGATTATACTAGCTATATCAATTGGTATCAGAGCCTGTGTATTCACTTTGTTTGAAGTGTTTTACTTCAGAGTTAAAGATCCATGGCTAGTATGTTGGCTCTAGGGTTGGTAGAAGGGCAAAGCAATATCGAACCACCTTACTTTGATGGAAATGATTACAACATATGGAAAAACAAGATGAAGGCGTTCCTAAGATCAAAGGATCCTCTAGAATGGGACGTTGTAGAAAAATGAATCATTCCTAAAGCTGCACCTGTCTCAGAAAGAGGAAAAGATACCGTGGAGTCTAGTCAAATGACTCAAGAAGAGATAATCAAGAGACAAGCTCTTAATGCAAAAGCAATTTATTTATTATATTGTGCTTTATCTCCTACTAAATATAACATAATATATTCTTGTGTTATAGCTAAAGAAGTCTAGGATATATTGCATATTACCTATGAAGGAACCGATCGAGTGAAAGAGACTAGAATTAACATTCTCCTCGGTCAATATGAAGCTTTCAGAATGAAATTGGGAGAATCTATAACTGACGTGTTTAGTCGTTTTACATAAATCGTGAATGGTCTTGAAAATCAAGGTCAACCAATTTCTGATCCCATGAAGGTAAACAAGCTACTGCGTGGACTCTCCAAGGATTGGAATCACATAAAGACCTCAATCAGGGAGACCCAAAGAATCTTGCCACTATCTGTTGATGAGTTGGTTGGGACTCTTCAGTCGTATGAAGTGGAACGAATCAATGAAGACGAAGACCCTAAAGGTAAGAAATCCATTGCATTAAAATCCAATGATGATTATGATGTTACAGGTTCTGAAGACGATATGGATGATGAGGAGCTTGCTCTCATGATAAGAAGATTCAGAAAGCTGAACAGAAAAGGAAGAAGATTCAATTCAAAGAAACAAAGTTTTCAAAAGCAACAGACTAGGTCTGTTAAGGATGATGAATCAAACAAAGATGTAGTCTGCTTTGAATGTAAGAAAAAGAGACACATCAGACCAAACTGTCATCTTCTGAGGAAGAAGAAAGGAAAAGTTGAAAAGTATCGAAAAGCTCTTAAAGCAGAAACCTGGAGTGATACAGAGTGTGAAGAAAGTGATGATGATTATGCCAATATATACCTAATGGCATAATCAGATTCAGATTCAAACTCTGAGACAGAATCAGATTCAGATAGTGAATTTGAGGTAAGTAACTTCAAAATCCCTATTAAAGTCTCTAAATACATTGATGAGTTGTGTTTTAGTCTTAAAATTTCTCTTAAAAGGATTTTCGAACTCAAAAGAGAAAATTCTGCTCTAAAACAATAGGAAAATATTTTGGAAGAAAAAGTGAAATGTTTAGATATGAATGTTTCTTCTCTTAGAAAAAGTGAAGAAAATCTTTCGAAAGAAAATGTTTTATTGAAAAATGATATCTCAAATATCTCTAAATTTTTTTTTATAGGATCTGAAAAACTGGAAAAAATTCTTTCTGTTCAAAGACCTTATTTCAACAAATCTGGTTTGGGAATGATTGCTAAAACCATTCCTTTAATTGATCTTCCAAAGGTAAAATAAAGAATTAAGCAAAGACCGACAAGAGATACTTACAAAAATCATTTAAAAAAGATATTTGTAAAACCAGTAGGACGCAATGCTCTAAGATGTTCAAAGTGTAATAGTGTAGATCATTTTGAAAAAGAATGTCTTATGGTTTGGAAACCTGTTAAGAAAGTATATGCAAAAACCACATTTCATACTAACTCAAATGGACCCAAGAAAATATGGGTACCAAGGAAAGTTTGAGTCTCTTTTTAAATGTAGGTCACTATCAAGAAAAAAAAGGTAAAATGGTATTTGGATAGTGGATGCTCAAGACATATGAGAGGAGATTCAAAGCGTTTCATAAAACTTGTTCAAGTGAATGGCGGAAAAGTCTCATTTGGAGGAAATAGCAAAGGAAGAATAGTGGGATTTGGAACCGTAAAGATTGGAAATCTCACAATAAGCAATGTTTCTTTAGTTGAAGGACTCAACTACAATTTGCTCGAAGGTGTCGAACGATTTGTGCGATACCGGTTTCAAAATCTACTTTCGAGAGGGAATATGTACAGGAACCAGTAAAGACTCTACTCAATCTTTCATGGGTCGAAGACATGGAAATATCTACCTTTTGGATGTGAAACCAGATGAATCGCAATGTCTAATCTCAATCCAAGATGAAGCAAGCTTATGGCATAGAAAGCTTGGGCACATTAATATGAAACAGATAGCCAAAATCTCAGCAAAGAAGCTTGTTCGTGGTCTACCCAATTTATCATACCAAAAGGCTGATCTATGTACATCGTGCATATTGGGAAAACAAGTAAGAAATTCCTTTAAACCAATAAATCAAGTTTCCACTAACCGTGTACTACAGCTTTTGCATTTGGATCTTTTTGGACCAACCAGAACACAGAGCATTGGAGGTAAGAAATACTGCCTGGTAATTGTGGATGACTACTCATGATTTACTTGGGTATATTTCCTGGCAAGTAAGTCTGAAACCTTCTTTTATTTTGAAAAATTTGCTAAAAAGGTTCAAAATGAAAAAGGGTATGTTATTTCAAGTATAAGAACAAACCATGGAGGCGAATTTAAAAATCAAAGATTTTACAAACTTTTGTGATAAATCTAGTTTTCAGCATGTATTCTCTTCTCCATATACTCCAGAGCAAAATGGAGTTGTGGAAAGAAAGAATAGATCACTTCAAGAAATGGCTAGAACTCTTTTAATTGAAAGCAACATCTATTCACGATTTTGGGCTAAAGCAGTTTCTACAGCTTGTTATATTATCAATAGAGTTTTTCTAAGGCCTATTCTAGGAAAAACCCCTATGAATTATTCAAAGAAAAGAAGCCTATTGTTTCATATTTTCATGTGTTCGGATGTAAATGTTTTATATTGAAAAATGCAAATGATCGAATTGGCAAGTTTGAAGAAAAATCAGATGAAGGCATCTTCCTTGGATATTCAACCTCAAGCAAAGCCTATAGAGTTTATAACAAGAAGAGTTAATCTGTGGATGAATCAATGAATGTCAAATTCCAAAATTCTATGCAAAATGAATCTATTTAGACTCATCTTGAAGAGCCTGAACCTGCTCCGGACTTTACAAAGTCTAAATCTCGAAACAGCTCGAGACTTTGAAGGACCAAAGAAACAAGTGACTCAAGAAGATTCAAGTGAAGGAAGTGACCATCAATTTGACAAATTAACCAGCAACTGGAAACATAAGTCCAGTCATCCCAAAGATCTTATTATTGGCGACATCAATGAAGGAATTCGCATAAGATCCAAAATGCGCGAAGAGTCTAATGCTGTGGCTCTTATTTCTGAAATAAAACCCAAAAGCATAGAAGAAGCCTTAACTGATGAAAGCTGGATTGAAACTATGTAAGAAGAACTCAGGCAATTCAGCATTAATGATGTTTGGGAGTTAACTCCTAAACCAAAAGGTAAATCTATTATTGGTGCAAAATGGGTTTTTAAGAACAAGATGAACGAGAACGGGAAAGTCATAAGAAACAAAGTAAGACTCGTGGCCAAAGGATATACGCAAGAAGAAGGGATAGATTATGACGAGACTTATGTACCAGTAGCAAGGTTAGAAGCAATTCGTTTATTACTTGCATTTGCTTGTCATAAAAATTTCAGGTTATTCCAAATGGACGTCAAAAGTGCTTTCTTAAATAGATTCATCAATGAGGAAGTCTATGTGGAACAATCACCTGGGTTTGAAGACCTAAGGAAATTAGATTCTGTATTCAGACTCAAAAAGGCATTATATGGATTAAAACAAGCACCTCGAGCTTGGTACGACAGGCTGAGTAAGTTTCTAATTTAAAACGGTTTTGTGAAAGGTAAAGTAGACACTACTCTATTTATTAAAAGAGAAAGAAAAAGTTTTGTGCTAGTTTGAATGTATGTCGATGATATTATATTTGGATCTCCTAATGAAAGTCTATGCAAGAAATTCTCTAAGACTATGCATGATGAATTTGAAATGAGCATGATGGGTGAGTTAACCTTCTTTCTCGGGCTTCAAGTGAAACAACTGAAGGAAGAAACTTTTATTCATCAAGAAAAATACGCTAATGATCTCGTCAAAAAGTTTGGCCTGAACAATTGCAAAAAGGTTGAAATACCAATGTCAAGTTCCTTGAAGATAAACAAAGATGAAGGAGGAAAGAAAGTCGACCAGAAGCTATACAGGAGTATCATTAGATCACTTCTTTATCTTACTGCTTCTAGACCTAACATTTTGTTTAGTGTTTGCATTTGTGCAAGATTTCAAGCAGATCCTAAAGAATCTCATTTGAGTGCTGCGAAGCGATTTATCAAGTATATTGCTTCAACTTTAAGCATCGGCCTTTGGTATCCTAAAAAGGGAGACTTTACTCTTCTTAGATACTCAGACGCAGATCTAGCTGGATGCAGAGTTGATAGAAAGAGCATCTCGGGTACCTGTCAACTACTTGGAGACATGACAGTAGCTTGGTTTTCAAGGAAGCAAACTACAGTAGCTCTTTCTACAGTAGAAGCAGAATATGTAACTCTCGGAAGTTGTTGTTCACAAATTTTGTGGATAAAACAATAGTTAAGAGACTTTGGAATTAAAGATTCATGCACGGATATTAACTGCGACAACACCGGTGCAATCAATCTTACTAAAAATCTAATTCTTCACTCAAGAGCAAAGCATATAGAGATTCGACATCACTTCATAAGAGATCATGTTCAAAATGGAGAAGTTTCGATTCAGTTTGTTGACTCAAAGAACCAACTAGCGGATATATTCACAAAGCCTTTGGAGAAAAATCAATTTGAAATTATTCGTTCCAAACTCAACATTTTGAGGTTTGTAGAAGTTAAAGTCTAGAGACTCTCAGACTCAGACAAACAAGACTTTGACTATAAGTTATTCTCTCTCTCGAATCTTATCTTGAAAAGGTACGATTATCAACCGTGTTTTATTGCTATCTTTAATTGACGTGATTATAACAACGTTTCCTTTTCGAAAAAGAAGTTATTTTTGAAATGACTATTTTCTCGAAAAAAAAGGTAGTTATTTTGAAAATGCATCTTTTATTTTCCCTTATGACGTTCCATATACCTCTCCTTTTAACCGGTTATGCACTGTTGATTCTTCTTCGCTTTACTCTCCAAAAACCCTAAGAAAGCATCGATTTTCCATTCCTGTTTTCTTCCATTGTTTAATCTTCGAAAAAGTTGTTATCTTTCTTGGGAAAGTCAAGCAAGGAATCTTTCAAAAACTGAGAAAGATGTTGTCTTCAAGAAAGTCTTTGAGAATCGCAAGCAGGGGACCACGGCAAATGAGTGAGGGGCCTACGCACTTCGATCTCACCGAAGAAGAGGAGTCTCCTAATCAGCAACAGAGCCCACAACATTCTCAGCAGCGTCATTTTCCACCATCTAGTCCACAGGGTGCTGGTCATCAACAGGAGGAAGAAATCGTTGAAGACGCAGATCCTGTAAGAATTCAAAGGCCCTCTTTTATTTATAAGCTTTATCGTGCTTTAAAGAAAACTGGTGCTCCATTGAACTACGTCGATGAGTTTCTTAAGGATAAATGATATAGGAATGAGTACATCTTTTTGCGGAAAATGGAAAGTTTGGGAATTGCTCCAAAATGGATGACAGAAGAAACCCTTGCAAATATCCCAAGTGATTCGCGTGTTGGGGGACTTAATCCGGTAGATGGAAATGATGATGACAAATTGTACAACCAATTTCAACCAAGAATGGGTGTTGTAGCGAAAATTCGAGGAAAAAGGGGAGAGCTGTTTAGATCAAAGGAACATAAGGAATTATACTCAAAATTGCTGAAGCGTGGGGTGATAAACCCTAGGAGTGTGGATTTTAATTTTCTGGATGCTGTGAATGTAAACTTGAGGGAAAAGTTCGATTATCTTCAACTTGAAAAGTTCTGCTCTGACACCACAGAGGCCTATGCTCAATTAACTGCATATTTCTATTCAAATCTTAGTTTCTTGGATGCGAATAGAATATCCTTTAGTGTCCGAGATCAGGACTTTGTGGTTGATGTGGATATGCTGGCGAATGTGATTGGAGTTGAGAGAGGAAGATACCAACCGATCAATGTTTCTACTGCTCGTGCAACATTGGAGCTTGTTAAGGATAGAAGAACAGAAGAAAAGATTTCCTACTTGAGGATGAGTGCATTTAACATTCTGCTTCACAAGATTGTGATCAATTGCCTCAGACCAAAATCAACTTCCAAGACTGATGTTTCAAGTTTAGAGGCAAAGCTGATGTATGCCATCATTAATGGGAAAAAGTTTTCTCTTCCTCACACTGTTATGTTTCACATGTATAGAGCTGTGGTGAAGGACGGAGGTCAACTCCCTTATCCAGGTCTTGTGACGATGTTATTCAGACATCTGAATATTCAGCCTCCACAAATCCTCTGTGTTAGATCGTGTGATCATATGGTGGTAGGACTGAAAATAGTGACGAAAATGCGTCTGAAGGAACTAAGCAAGTCGTTTGAGAAATTCAAAGAGAAGACTCCTATTAAATCTCAACAAATCTCTTCTGTAGCAAAAAGAAAAGGGAAGGAGCCCATGGTTGCTCCATCCAAGAAGAGAAGAGCTCTTATTGTTGAAGATGAAGATGATGATGATGACATCACCATTTCTGCCATAGCATTGAAGAAGCCAAGTCGTCCTGTTCCAGAACCAATGGAAAGACAGGTGAAAGAAGCAGAGGAGAGAGAAGGACAAGAGAAAGAAGAAGAAGAAAGAGAAGCTGGAGAAAAAGAAGCTGAGGAGGAAAGGTTTGAAGAAGAAGAAGAGAGAGAAAATCAAGAGGAAAGAGAGCATGAAAAACACTCTTCCCCACCTGAAGGCATGGAAAGAGGGGGAGATCATGAGAAAAGAGGAATGGCCTCTTATTCAACTCATAGTGAGGGAGTTAGTCGCTCACCAGCAGACCCAGAAGACATTTGTGCATCTATTTTCCTGAGGAAGAACATGATGCTTCATCGCCAAATCTGCGTGATTATGATCTGCCATTGTTTGCATTTACTCCATCAGATCGTGCTGAAGCAAGTACGCAGACCGATAACTCAGCTGATTTTCGCAGAATTATGGATATTCTCTTGGAAATGCGCGGTCAAACTTATGCTCTAGGATGCAAGGTTCAGAACTTGCAGAATGCTAGTCAAGCTTTTTCAGGTTCATTGAAAGATTAGATCCAAGCCCTCTTTGTTCAGATTCAGGCCAATGCCAAGGGTGAGGAGGTTGCACAACTGAAAGAAGACTTGAAAAGGTTGGAAGGGATCGTTCAGTCCATGGGAGATTTCCAGCTTGTTCGCGTTCTCAAGCAATCTTGACTTTATTCCATTTTCATCTCAACCTTTTTAATGCTGACAAAAAGGGGGAGAGATGTTAGATTTGAATTTTTAATCGTTTGGATTAGATTGTTTTGATGTTTGACTTTGTTTGGCTTTATTTTTGTGTCTGGATGAGAACTGAATTTGAATTTGGACTCGATTGCTATTCAGCTATTAATATCTTATGGATGGCTTTATCATATACAAGACTAACCTATTTTTTGTGGTTGCAGATTCTAGTGTTATTCATTTAGCCATTTACCTTTGTAAGATATGCATATGTATTTGAAAAATGATTTGCAGGTCAAAGTTGTCCAAATCTACAGGAAAGTTTTGTCACCATCAAAAATGGGGAGATTGTTGGAAAAATCTTCTTGAAGTGTTTTGAAGCTAACAAAACGTTTTCATCAGTCTAGTCTGAAGGTTTTGCAAGACTCTGCTACTTAAAGTCTGAAGACCTCCGGATAGCCAGACTCAAGACTCAAAGTCTATTCTCATTGGTAGTTTCTAATCCGTTGAAGAAAGGCTATCCAGAACTGGATGTTTTACTAAGGATATGACCTTATTAACTGGAGAAGATCTCTTGGCTGGATATGACGTAATGGAATCCTTTGATTGATCGAGATTGATTAGAAGATTAAGGATCCGATGATTGACGAAATATTCGTGGAAGTTTCTACTTATGGAAACCAAGATCCTGATTGTATGGGCAAACATGATTGATAGGCTATCGACACGTTCCTTTAATAGCTCGAATAATCTTCTTAATTGATTCTGTCCAACGGGAATATTGGAAGAATTACTTTGGTGAATGCCAACGGGTATGATGGCATAAAGGAGTATATAAGGAAGACGTTCTAATTGTTCGAGTAGTGCAAGATAGAAGAATTCCAAAGTCTGAAGCTCCTTGTTTTTAGTCAATACATTTGAGCAAAACTTATACGCAAAAGAGTGTTTATATTTGTGAGAAACCTTGAGGAAGTGTGGTAGAATATCTATACTGTAGAATCAAGGAAGAACTGTGCTGTAACATCTCTTTTGTTCATATTGGAATCCAGCCGATAGGCTGTCAGTGCGGAAGAGTGGACGTAGGCTTGGGATAAGCCGAACCACTATAAACCTTGTGTTTAGTCTTCTCTTCCTTACTCTTTACTTTACTTTGATCGTAATTCATTTTGTTAATCAAAAGAGTACTACCCTTCTATCACTTGCCTAGAATCGCTGTGGTATTTCGAGAAATTGTTTTTACACCGATTCACCCCCTCTAGGTGATTATACTAGCTACATCAATATGTACCAATTTGTGTAAGTAGGGAATGATGTTGAAGCCTTGCTCTTTCATGGTGTTGGGAATATCGGATCCTCGAAAACGGATTCGACACTAAATCGAACCTCTAAAACGAATGCGGAAGACAAGCCCGGAAAAAACATATATCACCAATCCTAAAGCACACCACGGAATTGAGCGTACCTTGTTAGCCACAGATTAAACACCAATGCCGATAAGAGGAAGAGAAAACCAATCCAATTCGATCCGATGACGTTGATTGGCCTTGAAGGGAATATGGCGTTGCCGTTTTCATTCATTTTTGTTTTAGAGGGAGAGAGGGAGAGAAAACGTACGTTAAAATGCCAACGGTTGTGTTCCTCCCTCTCTCTTTCTCATTTCATATGTCCCTCCAACAGAAAGGAACGTATCCCTTCATCCATGGGCCCTAATCTTGTGGGCCGGGCTTTCAGGCCCAACATGGGCAGACGGGCCAACTTAGGCCCATCGCCTAAAACCATCATCTCCCACTCGCACATGGTGGGCTGAACAGAATTCTATTTACCTCTCTTCAACATTCATACCGGTGAATAATCCGTGCGACCAGCATACTTTGAGAGCTCGTTGCCATATATCTGTTAGGAATATATAGCAGCTCATAATGGGCATCACATCTTGAGTAGATTTAGTATGCAGTTCCCTAGATCGAACGATCACATTTATATCTCTCTTGATCTCTTTTAAACAATGATATATATATATTGTATTTACAATTATAATTATCCCACAGATAGTCATAATTGGTTAACCAGTGAATACAAAACTATAATGTGATTCTCCAAATTTGATATTCCTCTTTCCTTCAAACTCTCAATTTTAGTTCAGCTTGCTTTTCTAGAAATGTCCCATTAGATCAAATCACTCATGACTATTGGCAACATCCTAAGATAGCAAACACTAAATAGAAATCTTGAGAATAAGTAAGAGTTATGAGGGGACTAAAAAATTGAGGAACTCTTTTCCTCAAGAGTCTCACACGGCATAAAAGTTGAGATCAAACTTTTTGCCACTTTTATTGGTCGTCTCATGCATACGTAGTATGAAATACGTATCACGATATTAACTCCTTTCCCATGGAGTGTATGTCTACATCTTCAATACCGTACATATGATAGTTCAGACATATCCAATGTCTAACTTGAGTTCACATATCTACTCATTTACAAAATTTATCAGAACTCACATCTGGTATCATAGACAGATAAAGTAAAATATGTGGGGTATTTTACTTTCGGACATAGTAAGTATTATGTCCTCATCTTAACACCCAGTTAAGGCGACATATGTATTTTAAACTTGAGCTCTCGATTATCACATAGATAATAAGCTTAAAAACAGTCTTATCTCTATTTATCACACAGTAAATAGAGGCAATTACCTGTGTGAGTGGGCTAATCTTATATCTGTCCGACATACTTTCTCAACTTAAAGTAATGCACTGAGCATTAAGATGCATAAAGATCAAACAAAGATTCATAGACATTAATGATGAAAACACAAATTTATCAAATGTGAACACTTAGGGAAATTACAATATTCAGTACATCAGCCTCTACGCAATCTTAGAGATTTCATATGGCCACAAAACACATCTCTAGGTATTGGCTTTGTCATAGGATCTACTACCATTCTATGCGTAATATGTATTCTAAGTTCACATCTTTTCGTGTAACTGTATCATTTACAAAATTATACTTGGTATCTATGTGTTCGGTCTTGCCATGATATTTTGGATTTTTGGTGTACGCTTTTGTTGCCTAGCTATCATAGTTAACCAACAATGAATCTGCAGCACTTCCATTAACACCTAAATGATCCAAAAAAAAAATCTCTTAAGCCAAACACCTTCTTATACTGCTGCTGATAATGCCACAAACTCAACTTCCATTGTGGACAAGGCTATACACGTTTGATTTTTACTGCTCCAACATTTGATGCCATTATTCAGTAAGAAAACAAAAGCCAGAGGTAGATCCTTTCATCTAAATCTCCTCCATAATCAACATCAGAATAGTTTTAGAGTCGCAGATCCTTTCCTTAATAACTCAGCGTATAATCAGCAGTTCCCTTTAGATACCTTAATATTCTTTTAATGGCTTTCCAATGTGCTTGACCTAGATTGGATTGGTATCTACTCACCATTCCAATTGCAAAACATATGTCAGGTCTTGTACACATCACAACGTACATAAAGCTTCCAACAGCACTGGAATAAGGAACATGTTTCATTTGTTCCTTCTCTTGTGGAGTTCTTGGACACAGTCTATGGCTCAATCCTTCACCTTTTGCAATAAGAGTATTTATGGGTTTACAATCTTTAAATCTTAACTCTAATAATGTATGCAACATCACCCATGTCTTTCATCTCAAAGTTGGAAGACAACTAACTCTTGACATTATTAACAAACTCCATATTACTTCCGGCAATTAGTATATCATCAACATATAATGATATGATCACAAATTGATAATTGGATCTTTTGATATATACGCAATGATCCTCATCAATCATTGTAAAATCATATGCCATTATGATATTATGAAAACGTACATATTATTGTCTCGATGACTGCTTGAGACCATATATCGACCTCAAAAGTCGACATACCTTTTCTTCTTAGCATTTTACTATGAAACCAGCAGGTTATTTCATATACATTTCTTTCTCTAATTCTCCATTGAGGAAAGCAGTCTTTACATCAATTTGATGTAATTCAAGATCCATACTAGCCACTATTGCCAGAATAATGCGAATCGAGGTAAATCTGACTACATGAGAAATTGTATCTTCATAATCAATTCATTCCTATTGATTATACCCATTCGCCGTAAGGCGAGCCTTATGCCTTTTTATCGAGCCATCAGCCTTTCACTTTATTTTGAGAACCCACTTGTTCCCAATAGCTTTGTGTCTTTTTGGAAGATCAACCTGTTCCCAAACATGGTTTGACTTTATTGACTCCATTTCCTCTTCCATTGCATGAATCCATTTTTCCTTACTATGACAATTTAGAGCCTCATTAATATTTCTTGGCTCATCCTTATCTTGTGAAGCAATCATAAAAGTTTCCCCTTCAATGTCAAAACGTTGACGGGAATACTTTGGCGACTTGTTCGCCGTATGGGAGATTGTACACTTAGCACATCATTCCCTATTATGCTTCCACTATGATTAGATAATGATGACATCGTCTCATCATGTGGTTGCAATTGAGAATGAGTTGAATTCAATTCATCACTTCTCATATTACTCCCACTTAGACGAACTCCACTAATATCATTATCTTGATCCAAGGTTTCAAATAGGGAGTAATCCTCACCTATTTCGCCCTTCTTAGGAAATTCATCCTCTAAGAATGTGACATCTCGTGATTCAAATTCAGTTATACTCCCACTTTCCTGCTCACCTATGAACACATACCTTTTCGAGTGTTCGAAGTATCTCATTGAAATACTATTCTTTCTTCTGGGACCCAATTTCCTAAATTTGTGAGAGGACTCATGAGTATAAGCAGCACAACCCCATGGCTTAAGAAAAACTTAAGTCCGGTTTTCTACCTATCCATAACTCATATGGAGTGTAAGTAACTAATTTGGAAGGCACCCGGTTAAGTATATAAGCAGCAGTTAACAACGCATCACTCCAAAAAGTGATAAGCAAGTTAGCATGCGCCATCATGGACCTAACAATTTCTAGTAGGGTTCTGTTTCTTCTCTATACAATATCATTTTGTTGAGGAGTATATGGAATAGACAATTGTCTTTCTATTCCTTTCTCATCACATAATTTTCTAAATTCATAAGATAAATGTTCTCGACCTCGATCAGATCTCAATACTTTTATTTTCTTATCTAATTGATTTTCTACAAAGTTCATAAACTTTTTAAAACAACTTAATGCTTTAGATTTATGAGAAATCACATAGACATATCTGAATCGAGTATAATCATATATAAAAGTGATGAAATAAACAGCCCCATGCCTTCCTCTCACATTCATTGAACCACAGATGTTAAAATGGATTAAATGCAGAGGAAATTCAGCTTTTTTACCTTTTTAAAATGGTTTCCTTGTCGTTTTCCCTACTAGGCAATGCTCACATATGGGTATATCGACTTTTTCAATATTACCCAACAAGCCCTCTTTGACTAGTCTATTTATACGTTGTTGGCCAATATGACCAAGTCTATCATGTCACATAATCACATCATTATCATATGAAGTAGAAGACGTGAAACAAAGGAATAACAAATATTGGCATCACCACAATCAACATTTAATACAATAAAACCATCCAGAAAGTGACCACAATCATAGTAGTTTGTATCCTAATACAAATTTACACCTCTATTATGGAAGTTCACACTAAAATCAAGCTTAACCAACACCAAAACAGACACTAAATTTCGACGAATTTTCGGAGCATATAGAACATCATGTAGGAACAATGTGCGTCCACCACGCATGTTCAATTGGCAGGTGCCAATTCCTTTAACTTCAACTCTGGAGTTATTTCCTACATAGATCCACTTAGTTTCAGTTGGTATCGTCGGAATTCCACAAAAGATTCTCTATCCTTTGCTACATAGTCTGTTTCTCTTGAATCTACAGTTCACGAAGGATTGGATTCAGCCAATAATACAGAACTTGACACATAAGCAAAGTTCTCAAATGTACAAGAGGTGTTTACCTTTTTCGGCTCACAACAGTTGCGAGCATAGTGACCTTTTTTTGTCACAATTGTAACACCTCACCCTTGACATTTTCTTCACTTGATGACGTTTTCCTCTCTTGTGTTGGTTAACTCTTGATTTCTTGCAATAAGGACTTGATCATTTGCATTCCCATATATTGAACGAATCAATACGTTTGCACTTAGAGCTTAAAGCCCTTTCTAAGCTAGAACCAGCGTTGCAAATATCTACTTTCGACTCAAATGCCGTTAGCCGGTCCTCTACCAGCTCAAAGTGGTGCACATCATCCTCAAGATCTTCCATTATATGGTCAAGAGCTTCTAGTGCTTCTTGCTTTTTCAGCACATATTAAATCTTCATATTCAATATTTCACAATTGTTGCCGTTCATATAAGCAATTACGTTCTTAATTGCTTAAACTATCGATCTGAACACATCAGACATACATGCACGAATAATTAATGTCTATCATTTATGCATCCACTTTGCACAGACCCATCATATCAATAAACAATTTCAAGTAAGGTTTTAGAATCAAAAAGTCACTATATTTCCAATCATCCTCCAAAAATTCTAACTCAAAATTATTATTAATATAATTGTCTTATGCAAAATAAATTCTATGAAGTTACAAAAAATTTCTATTAACTATCCACAGTAGTCAACAATAATAGAAAGCAAACAATATTTGACATCCAATAGAATAACAATGCTTTCACATAATACAACTATCCATTACACTAAATAATATATACAAAGTAATATCAACATAGAAAAAGATATTCACACCAAAAACATCTCAAACTAATCTAAGAAATAAATAGGGAATGTTCCTTCTAATCTATTAGTTAAAATATCTGAGAAATTTGAAGGCACATTTGCCAACCATGGAAAAACTTTTGGAGAGCTTTCATGTCGCCTCCAAGGCGCATTCACTCTACGCCATGTAGCGCTCAATCTAAGGGTTGAAGTTTTGGTTAACTCAATCCTATAGTACTCTCTTACAAAAGCTTCCACTAGCCTTCTATAATCCGGGACCACGTTGATCTCCCATAGCCAATCTAACACTGCTTGCCATTCAGCTGGAAGAGTATTCATCAAAGCCGGCACCTTCTCAAAATCCAGCATAAGATAACCATTCTAGATGATTTCCTGTATCATCTGATTGACCTTGACCACATGTGATACTAAATCACTGTCATGCCACCGATAATTAGCTAACTCTGTTATCAGCCTTTTAAGTTTTGCATTTCCCTCGTCCGTTCTCGGGATTGCAGGTATCTGTGCATAACACATCATAGTTCCTGCAACAAATGCAGAAATAAAAATGGATCACTTATAATCCATAATTTACATAAGGGAAAATACATAATTTTCCATGATTCATGCAACAAATGCAAAATAAAAAATGGATTACTTATAATCCACACATATATAATTGAAAAAGAAATAGATTCTTTTTCCTCTTTTTTTTGGGTCAACGGTCAATGGTCGTCGGTCAACGGTCACGATCAACGGGTCAACGGGTCGGGTCGATGGGCGCGCGGGTCGGGCCGGTCGAACGAACCGACCGGCATGTGCTGCGCGCGTGCGTGGGTTGATGTCACGCAGACGTCACCTGCCACGAGCCGCGCGGGTGCGCGGGCCGATGTCACGCAAACGTCACCCGGCACGTGTCGCGCGCGTGCGCGGGCTGACGTCACGCAGATGTCAGCCGGCACGTGCGCGGCATGCGCAGGCTTCCATGTGGGTCGGGTCGGGTCGCCGGCCGGCCAACGGTTGTCGGCGATGACGTCCACGTCATCGTCGACGTCATCCCGGCGGTTACTGTGACGTCACGGTGACATCAGCACGCGCCGGTTCGCCGGCCGGCGGTGTGCACGTGCCGGTTTGCCGACCGGCGCGTGTGTTGCACGCGTTAGTCGAGCCAGCGCTTCAGGCGCGTGGCTCCCACGTGCAGCAGCTTCTGGCTGTGCGTGTGGGTGCGTCCGATGTCACCTGGCGGCGCACGACATATCGACGGACTTGTCTCGACGAGCTCTTTCACCTTATGCCTTCAGAAATTGATTTCGACTTATGGAAACTCAAAAAAATGGATGAACAGTGCTCGGGTGTCGGGATTTCTCGCCCCGATCTGTGTCGGCTGATTATTTTCGCGAAAATTCAATCAAAAAACATCAAAGGGTTCGGGAAACATGAACCTGGCTTTGATACTAATGTTGGGAATATCAGATCCCCGAAAACGGATTCGACACTAAATCGAACCTCTAAAACGAATGCGGAAGACAAGCCCGGGAAAAACATGTATTATCAATCCTAAAGCACACCACATAATCGAGCGTACCTTGTTAGCCACAGATTAAACACCAATGCCGATAAGAGGAAGAGAAAACCGATCCAATTCGATCCGATGACGTCGATTGGTCTTGAAGGGAAGATGGCATCGCCGTTTTCGTTCGTTTTTGTTTTGGAGGGAGAGAGGGAGAGAAAACGTACGTTAAAATGCCAACGGTTGTGTTCCTCCCTCTCTCTTTCTCCTTTTATACGTCCCTCCAATAGAAAGGAACGTACCCCTTTATCCATGGGCCCTAATCCTGTAGGCCGGGCTTTCAGGCCCAACATGGGCGGACGGGCCAACTTAGGCCCATCGCCTAAAACCATCACATGGTCTAATAACCAATTTCATTGGTAGTGTTGTACATGGCAAGGAAACAGGTCCTTATTGTTAAAGGAAGCTTGTCGATTTGGGAGATATCCTATCTGCAACATTTCCATTACAAGCATGACATTAGTATTCATTTTATATTGGTGTAAGCATAAAAGATAAGGTGCACAAACCTCTCAATAAATTTCCTCAGTAGCTGAAGTTCTTCCCATGAGCCGAAAACATCATAAACATCGTCCATCAATGTGATCATACAAGTGATCTTTGTGCTCATCTCCCTGAAAGCTCCAAATTGTGGTTCATAGACCATTAAAGCATTCCATAAGTAATGTTCCATCAGTCTGTCCCGGCAAAAATCCATCTTGTTCAACCCCAAATTCACCCACCACTTGAAAGAGATTGGAGTTTGCATGGTAAGAACATACGAGAACTCAAACTACTAAGGTTGGTATTGGTTGATTGCTCAAAGGACAAGCTTGATACAAAACGTATAAAAACCTTAGTTAAAATAAAAGTTATTTATTAAGGGTGACTATGTTTCCAAGGTAGAACCTAGAACCTTAGAATTGGACAAGCACTTAAGAACTGGATCTGTGGGAATCTGTCTAGTTCTAGGTAGGTTCCAACATGTGTAGGGTATGTTTTTTTTTTTGGTCGAAACATGTGTAGGGTATGTTTAAAATACAAAAAAAATTGGGAAATCAATTTTGACAGATAAGTTGTAGGTTTTAGGTTAATGCAATCTGGAACTTGTAACTTAAAAATCTAGAACAAGTTTTTGTATGTCTTCGTGCATCCCTACGGTATTCCATGACATTCAATGATAAATGTATAATTTGGAATTATTAATCTAATCTTTCAATTTATGATTGAAACTTTTACCTCGTTAATATTTCATATTTTTCATGTGTTTAAATATAAATTATGATAAGTGAATTGTAATATCAAGTGATGGCCATTAAATGTAATCGTTCATTAATAATACGGGTGAAACTTGGGTAGACCTTGGAATCGATCCTAGAATCTGTAACATGGTATATTTTAGGTTCTAAGATATGCAAAGTAGGTTCCAGGATCCAAAAAATGAAAAATCTATTCTAACATGTAGGTTCTGGATTTTATATGGAACTTGTACAAAATTTGGAATTGCTCACCCCTATAATTTATATCCAAAAGAAAGTCACCCATTTAAATTGGAATGGACCTGTCGGGCTCAATAGTATGAGAAAGGCCTCCAAAATCTTCATTTACAAGGCCCCCCTACACATAATTTGTCTGATATTGGGTTTTATCGTTGGGCACAAATCGGGTCATAAGAGCAAATGGAAGATTTAGTGGGCCAAAAACTGTGACCTTCTAAGTGCATGTGCTTCGAGACCAATTACCTGGCTAATTTGCTGACTTCGTCTCTATAAACTGATTGCACTATATTGAAATCGAGCTTAGCCAAATCGAGCAAGATGGGGTTCGAGCGATCGCACTGATCTTCCTCATACATGTCCATGAACCATCTGGCCTCCAATCTGTTGGGCCTCCAGTGAACAGGCATGTCCAAAGCGTGATCTATCTTTTTTGCCCAAATATGGTCTCCCTCGAGATTTTCTAGACATGTAGAAGAGAAAATCTTGGCTTCATCAATGATGGCTTCACCTTTGAATCCGCAGAAGGATGCTTCATACAGGCTCAGTAAACCCTGCACATCTTCCCTCAGGGATTCTTTGATATTGCTTGCATCTTCTGTCATGAATCTTTCAAATATGCCTGTGCATAAAAGCATCATATTTTGTGGATACACATTCCTAAATGATATATATATATCTTCAAATGATATTTCGCATATGTATAATACTACCTTGCTCCACATTAAAGCCGTTTTGGCGGAGAAGCCTAAACCGAAGCGCCGTGGCGTGGAGATCATCATCAAAAGCCCCGGACCTATTGGTTTTGCCATTGACAATGGTTTGCAATGCCTTCTTGATTTCCACCTCAAAGTGGTATCCCAATCCTAGCCGTTGAACCGTATCGATATGCTGGAGCTTCTCCACCTGAGGCATTTCGCTGCAAATGAAATCCTTCACCTCTTCCTTCATCTTCTCGACCCGTTCCATGTATCTCTCCTCATGCATCGCCGACGAGTTCACCGGTTGTTCTCTTCCCATTTGTACTTTTAGCGAAAAAACACAAAACAATCACATGAAAAAGCACGCTTATTAGCATTCTAGTAGTGTAGCGTTGCGGTTACCTAGTATCCACTTCTAAGCGACTGAACAAAGTTGTAGTCCCAAGTGCTTGGCTGGAAATTCGCCGAGCGCCTCTCCGACCCATTGCTCGTTACACCAGAAGCTGCCATGAATTCGTGGCGATGGTGGTTGAAAGATTTTTAAGGAAGCGAGAGAGAATGCGGAGTGCGAGAAGGCAAACGTTGTTGTTGGTTGATGATTGGTGTGAAGTACTAGGTTTCGACACTTCTATTTATAGAGTTGTTCCGCGCGAAGGACCCGAATATTTTGTAATAGCCGCCCTTAATTCCTTTGCATTCTTGCTTAGCCCTTCACTTGCTACAGGCCAGCAAGGACGTTGATTTCTGTTATCAAATTGAATAAGCGCAGAAAAGTATTTTCAGAACACACTTCCCCTTTCAACTTCTAATGACGGTAAAACAACGCGTGCTCGATAGCGATGGTCCCTTTGTCGTTAATTGCACGCGAACGTTCCTTCAAAGTCATTTGACATTGCTCCGTGTTGGTTCTATAGTAATTTTAGGGGAAAAAAAGAGGAATACATTCAGAAGAAGGGAAATCGGTGACTTGATCTTTTCCTTTTAGAACAACGGCATTGAATCTATTTGTTCATGGAAAATGATAACCTAACAGTACCGTTAGTCTTCAATAACAAACGTGGCTTTTCCACCACAAAATTTCTCAAATAAATCTGTTGACCTGTTTAGCGGTTTTTTTTTTTTTTTTTTGGGTGGAAAAATCAATATTGAAAAGTCTCATCGCGAGGAATTTCTTAGAATTCCACTAAGTGAGATTTCTTTAATATGAAAAAGGAAAAAACAGTATAAGGAAACAGATAATTCTAGAGCAAATTAAATATCTAAACATAGATAATTACAAGCATCAATATGATCACTAGAAAAAATAATTGTTCATGTCATTAGAAAGATTAATTAAAGTTCAAAGATGAGAAAACAATTGAAATATTGGCTTTAGACGTAAATAAGGGACGTGTATCTTATAAAACTTATATTTAAATTCATCTACAAGTCCCTCCAGTTGCCATAAACTTGTAAGATGAATATGTGGTGAGAAATGCACCGTTATTAATTGTAAACAGCGGTACTGTTGTCCTAGCAAAGTTCTTTATTTATTTCATTGAAACCCCCCTCGTGGATTCTCTGTTAAGTTTTGATTCCCCACGTGAAAAGATTCGTTAGTTAATCGCCCGAAAATATTGGCTTTTTTTGTCAATATGATTTTGCTGTACTTTTTTCTAGAAGAACTAGATGAGATTCTGGTCCCACGAGATGGATACCGAGTTTGAAAGTTGGCTTTGTATAAAGTATAGATAGTTTGATATTTGATGGCCCAATCTGTTAGGATGTGCAAGGGGATACAAATCAGACACAGTGTATGAGCTATGCACAAGATATACAACTTACCTTGCTTTTCGGGTGATTTTTGAAACCGGAAAAAAGAACGAAGAAGTTGTTCTAATTTCATCTATAGTTGTTAGAGGTGGCAATTTTTGACATGACTTTAGTTAGCAAGTTTATGTTGAGGCTAATGTGTTTAGGCCAATTTTGATTTAGCCCGCGAGATATGAAACCGATCGGTCATGTTTGACAAGACATTGTCCCGTATAACCTATTTAAATTAACAAGTTAATCTTGACATGACTTGTATGTGAACACTACGAATACGGATTGCCACACTGAAGGCAAATGGGGTCTTAAAATATTTGAACTTAAGACCTCTTATTCTAGTAGGATGTGAGATTTTATGGAACTGCTACTAACAATTTTAAAGGTTTAAGTTATTAGATAAATATATGATTTAATATTTAACTATTTTATCAACTTCTCTCATCCGATGAGACTTGGGATGTGACAAATTGTTCCAATTAACAAATCGATGATGTTGACATACTTCCTTGATTTGATTGTGGTCCCCTTAGTTCCTACCCGTTTCAAAAGTTTTCTAGTAGTCACAAATTGTCCAAGTGTTCTTTATAGATTGTTTTAAACAACATTGTAAAGGTTGTTGCTTTGATTTCACCCGAACCATAATGCACAGATTTTTCTTAAGATTTTCCAACAACAAGAGCAGCCATATATATATATATATATATATATTTTTTGGACAAAAGAGCAGCCATATTTCGGTTACCGTTTTAATGTATTAATATATTTGTCTGAAAACACTATCGGAACCTATGGGGAAAAGTGCCAAAAAAGTCATAAATCTTTTGTCATTGTGCCGATTTAGTCCAAAACCTTTTTTTGTGCCGATTTAGTCCTAAATCTTTTTAAGTTGTGCCAATTCAGTCATTTTCGGCCAATTTGGCCGGATTTTGCTGACTGGTCGCCGGCCGGCTAACGTGGACAACTTTTTATTAATATTTTAATTTTTTTATTTTTTTATTTTGCTCTTCTTCCTCCAGCCGGTCACCGGACCTCGGCGATCGGCCAGAGGCGACGGTCGGCGAGGTCGAGGTCGACCTCACCGGCCACCTCGCCAGTGGCCGCGGGGGCGGCCTCGCGCGGGGCGGGCGAGGCTCGCCCTCGCTGGATCTGGCGAGGTCGAGTGAGGCTCACCCCGTGCGAGGCCGCCCTCGAGGCCTGGGCGGCGAGGGCGAGCCGTGCCAGCTCGTCGGATATGGCGGCGGGTCGGTGAGCAGCGGTGGATAGCATCGGGCGGCAGCATTGCGGCGGTGGTCTCTCTCTTTCTTTCTCGATCTCTCTCTCTCTATCTCTCTCAGGTCCCGCCCAGATCGAACGCCTTCAAATCTCGAACCGAATCCTTGAAGACCGCGAGCTCCGTCCTGGTTCGACTAACGCAAGGCACAAAAAAAGACCAAGCCCTACTGAAGCTTTGGCGCTTGAAACCAGGCGCGGCCGTAGGCCGACGGCTACGGCTCAGGTGCGGTGGCCGGCGGTCTACCCCCTCTGACTCTCTCCCCCTGCTCGAACCCCCTCACTTGCCAGATCCGGCAAGCTGGCGGGGCTCGCCCTCGCCGGCCATGGGTGAGGCTCGATCTCGCTAGATCCGGCCGGGGGGGCGAGCCTCGCCCGCCCCGCGCAAGGCCACCCCCGCGGCCACTGGCGAGGTGGCCGGCGAGGTCGACCTCAACGGCCGTCGCCTTTGGCCGGTCGCCGAGGTCTGGCGACCGGCTGGAGGGAGAAGAGCAAAATAAAAAAATAATAAAAAAATAATAATAAAAATAAAAATTCAAAAATTCAAAAATATTAAAATATTAGTAAAAAGTTGTCCATGTCGGCCGGCCGACGATCGATCGGCAAAATCCGGCCAAATTGGCCGAAAAAGGACTGAATTGGCACAACTTAAAAAGGTTTATGACTAAATCAGCACCAAAAAAAGGTTTAGGACTGAATCGGCACAATGACAAAAGGTTTAGGACTTTTTTGGCACTTTTCCCGAACCTATGGCGTGTTTTTCAGTCGAAAGGAGCGTGTCATCAGTCGTTACATTGCGAAGAATGATTCAACAAAAGTGGGATGAAAGCCAAATAGAGTGGTCTCTCTTTTACCAATTGTTCAAAGTACAATGGCATTTTTTTGTCCAAATCATGATACGTGGATTGCTCGATAAATAACCGATATACATCGAGTCAAACGCACAATCTATCTGACCAAAAATTAAAAAAAAAAGGCACAATCTATCCTTTTCTGTTAATAAGAGTCTATGAAGAAACTCACGTAACCAAAGTGTTCTCTCATAATCGTCATCCTCTCCCTAGCTATATAAATGCAATTAATCTTAAATGAGCAGAGATGATAGACCAGAAGTGTTAGGTACTTCTTACGAGGTACTTTTTTGGCATAGCCATTTGACCAAAAAATGCTGGCGAAAATAGGGATGGACCAAACGGGTTTTCGTCAGAGTTGTTGGGAGATGGGCTCTGAAAGCACGTTCGCAAGTCGAATCTTATTATTGATAAACAAGTTGCTGATTAGAAAATGTCAGTCATCGGATAATAATAACGTGGGTGAGATGAATTCTAAACATAATTAATGTTAAATGAGCAGAGATAATGGACCGGAAGAATTGAATACTTTCTATGAGGTACGTTTTTGGTAGAGCCACTTAGTCATAAATGTTCTCGAAAATAAAGATGGACTAAAATAACCTTTGTTACTAGATCTAGGTCTATCGATACATGTAGTTATTGTGACACAAACTCTGAAAACATATTGGCAAGTTGCATATTGTCATTGGTAAACAAGTTGTTAATTTGACAAATTTCAGCCGTTGGATGACCGCAATATGTAACATGTTATTGTACTGTGGAAATAGTCCATGTTGGGTGGCTATAGGGAATATCATTCCAAATTTGAAAGACCGTCTAAGAAATGGTTCTTTTGACCAAAATCGATCCATAGCCATTTGACCAAAAAATGTTGGCGAAAATAGGGATGGACCAAAACGGGTTTTCGTCAGAGTTGTCGGGAGTTGTCGGGAGATAGGCTCTGAAAGCATATTCGCAAGTTAAACTGGATATTCTTGATAAGAAGAGGATATCAATTTCATGAAATGGTCATCAATCCATGACATCGAATAACACTACAACGAGTTTGAATCTATGCTAGCCATTAGTTTTCCATAAGGGTTATCTAAACTCTGAACAAACAATGTAATACATTTTTAAAGGCAAGTCCTTTAAATTTTCGCGCCAAATTGCGTTAACTAATTGAAAAAAATGCATTAATGATGACGAAAGGGGGTCAACGAACCTTTGAAATTGACACGAGAGGGAAGACATAATGTAAGCGGTCCAGTGTTTATGAGGAAAAGATGGTTTAATCTGAATTACAAATTATGGAGAACCTAAAAATGGAGAAGAACTGCTTTTTATAGCCGAAAATCAGTGAACTTACGGCCTCTATGGCTTATGCTATATGTTAAACCTAAAAGCACATTTAACGGAAAAATAGTTCAAGATGTCATATATCTATTACATTTTTGTCAATTTAGTCCCAAATCTTTGAATTATGTCAATTAAGTCTTAAATCTCTTTACATTTTGCCAATTGAGTCATTCTAGTCAATTTTAATCAGAAATCACTGATGTGAACACCGGTCATTACACATGGCGCGATCGGCATTAACGTAGACAAATTGTAATATTTTTTTTGAATTTTATTTTATTTTATATATTTTTCCTTTTCTTTTCCTCCTCCTTTTTTCTTCCCTTCTTCTTTTCCTCTAACCAATGACTAGGCCTAAATGATGGCTAACGACAGGCCAAAGGTGAAGGTCGGTGAGATTGACCTCACCAACCCCTGATAAGGCTCTCGCTAGGCAACACTCGACTTCACTGGATTTGGCGAGGCTCGCCTTGATGAAACGGTGCCTCAACCAATCATCGAACACCAAAGACCAACAACAAATATGGATATTGCCAAAAAGGGACGATCAAGGCCGACTTCTACGTGGATAAGGAAATCATGAATCTTCTATTTCTCCTTTATAGCTTGCGCGACTCCACTATTTAAAGGAAATTGTTAAGGGAAAATTATATTTGACAAATATTTAGCGAATATTTGTTATTTTGTTATCTTTTTTTATCTTATCTCTTATGTGCGTTTGTTTGTGTGGACATTTTTACAGTATAGGATAATGTCGAATATGATAAGGATAAGATGGGATTTTAAATATCCAATCCAATGTTTGGATATAACATGGATTCAAATAAATATTTGATTTGTAGAATTACAATTAAAAATAAACCAGGGAAATAAAAAAACCTCGCTTCCTCGTGAAGTGAAAAAGGAGGCCGTAAGCGCTCAACTCAGCTTCCACAGATAAAACAATACTCTTAAAAAAGGCAGGAAAATTGAGGCGAACTGAAAAACTCTTTGCTGGAGATTATCAATCGCGTGGATCTTCAATGAATAAATGAACTCGAGAGAAAACCTAGCTTTGCACTTTGCCGGAGATGTCAAGTTACTGGGTTGATCATTTAAGGATGATGTTGTCAAATCTAGGTGTTTAGCACGTGTTGAACAGAGAAGAGAGAGCACGGGATGGGATTTGGAGAAATGAAGGGGATGAGGGCAGGTTTTCTTTGGAGATTATTGAAACAATCTCAGGCAATGCCTGACCCTTTTGCTTGTTCCTTTCTATTCATCCCCGCTTTTCTCATCCTATATCTATGTGCGCAACCATGAACAAGGGGCTTAGCCATGGACGGCCAACGACTGTGAGCTGCTACGACTAAGATGGTGGCTCGACCATGGACCCTGGCTCCAGATCTCACCTCGTCAATCACAAACCAGCGGCGTCACCAACCAGATTTGGTCGGCTCCGTCTTTCTGTGGCCACCATGACTCTGGCCAGATCTGAATTGTAGCAACGAAGGGAGAGGGAAGGAAGAGAGAGAGATTTTATTTTCCAAATTTCACATATCCTATCTAGATCTATCCTACCTTCTAGGTGGGATTTTTTTATTCAGACTATATCCATATTTCGTGTCACTCTAAACTTCAAATAGGACACCGGATAAGATAAAAGTTATCATATATCGAATTTTATCCGGTCAATCATACACAGCCTTAGAAGTAGCATATATTTAGGGAATATTGGTTATTTTGTTACCTTTTGTATCTTATCTCTTAGAGCCCTTTATATACATTATATTTGCAACACAATTACGTATAGAAAAAAAGAACAAGATTTTATTCCCTAAAACCTAATTTTTCGTTGAGTCTCACGGCTCTCTCACATATCTACCGCCATTGCAATAGCTTCCTTTACATATATTGAAATTAATTATTTAAGTGAAATTACGTGCTCATCTTTTTTTTTTTTTTTTGTTTTTTTTTTGCTTTTCAATTTTCACGACAAGAATCCACCTAGTTCACTTTTACGTGACCGGTTAATTTAACCACTTCAAGCTTGGCCAAGTTTTTCTTTTTTTGTGTTAACGGGCTTAAACTCAAAACATACTTCAAGAATTTGGATGGATCTGTAGCTGATATCGTTATCAAATCAGCCTAGAGAGTTTTCCAGAAAACGCTTTGTTAGAACTTGCTCGATGGTATGAAACTCGCGTGCCCTATGAGCTTACACTCTTCTGCTACCCTATCTACCTAATCTAATATAAATAAGTAAAATCAATCGCATAGCGTCATAAAGCATTTGTTCACAAGTTGTTCTTTTGAGTCTTGTAATTGCAATTCCCTCTACCACAATAATCCGTGTCATCTTGTATTTTTCATGACAAATCATTAACGTAAGCAGTAGGTATAAACTGATTTAAAGTAGCTATTATGTAGATGCAAAACATGCACTAATTAAGTAGTGGCATGAGAATTAGTGGTCATGAAAATTTAGTTAGCTGCCATTAAGTCAATGCATCCATATTGACGAATTAGCATCTATTGTAAGTGTTTGATTACTCTTCAATAATGTTAACATTCTCCGTAACCATGAACTCTACATACTACAATAGCGATAGATTACACTAAAGAAATGCCATGAACTAGAGGAGTCAAAATGGGTCATGGACCCACTTTTGGACTCATATTTTATTTACATGAGTCGTATATGGGTAAGAGACTTTTAAAAACTCAACTAAAAATGGGTCAAAAAAGTAAGTTTGATTTAAATGGGTCGAAAATGGGTCAGAACTTGTGACCCATTTTTGTCTCATTTAAAATAGAAAAGTGGGTTAGAACCTTAGAACCCATTTTTAAATTTCCAACCCGAGCCCTACACAATCTCTCCTTGTTTATTTTTATAAAAATGTTTTTTTAATATAAAAAATCGAAATTATAATTATTTTTCATATTTCAATTTACTTTTATTTTTTCTTTTTTTTCCTCATTCCATAGTTGGTGGCTGACACGGCGATGGCTGGCGGTAGGCCAGGTGAGGCTTGAGCCTTGCTGGATCTGGCGAGACTCGAGCTCACTAGCGTTAGGCGGGGCCTTGGCTTCACCAGATCGACGAGATTGAGCCTCGCTCAATGCTGTCAAGGCCTCAGCCTTGACAGATCCGGCGAGGCTGAGCTCGCAAAACGACTGGCAAGGCTCGATCTTGCTGATTTGGCAAGCCCGAGGCCCCCGCTAGCGTCAAATGAGGCTTGAGTGGTGAGCTCAAGCTCACCGACGTTGGGCGAGCTCGAGCTTGCCTATGGTTGGTCGTCGGCCGTTGTGGTGGCCGTGGCCGATCAAGAAGAAGAAAAAGAAAAGAGAAAAAGATTTTTTTTTTAAAATAAAAAATAAAAATATATTTTTTAAAAAATAAAAATGATTACAAATTCGATTTTTTAAAAATAATTATAAAAATTTTTCATTAAATTTTTATTGCATAAAAGTGTTGTAGCCATATATATTTTAAAATAATCCTAAAAATGAACTTTCTTAAGTTTAGTTAAAATGATTTTTCATGTTACGCTTTTCGGTTACTCCATAGTATGTTCACTTCAAACAAGGGAAACATGTGCATGGTCTAATTCTTTCTAAATATTTCAATATATAGGTTTTTTTAACGTTTTTTATTTACTATTTTAATTTAATATGAAGTTTTAATCCAATTAGCATATAGTAGGTGCGGGTTTTCCTAGAATATTAATAGGTTTTAGCAATACGGGTCGAGTTAGATATGAGTTGGGTATTGGTCAGGTCGGGTATGTATTACTAGATTTACACTACATGAATATGGGTCAAAATGGATTAAATGAGTCAAATATGGATCAATCCATTTTCGACCCGACCCAAACTTGACTTGACCCGCCCATTTGACGGGTCTACCATGGACTAACTACGGAATAGCGTATGCTTCTTTGATGAGTTTTATGAAGCTTGTACAAACACCCATAACTCATGCATGAGACCAAAGGCTTTCTCCAAAAGCAAATTCTTGGCCAACGATGCATCCCTAATTGAGGGGCACGGGTTTTGAATAAAGTCGACACAATATGGTTCTTGCTCTTATGATTGGGAAGGCCATGTTCATCTCCATACTGGTAAAAGCATTGAGAATCTCGTGTCAAGTTCAAACATGTCCTGAGAAAAGGCTTGAACTCAGGAAACGGGCAGCCCTTCAACACATCTCTATTCATTGTCTTCTACTTCTCGCGCACTAGATGTCTGATGTGTTGCCGCGCGGCCTCCTTTGAAGTGCCGGTTTCATTCATGTGGCATTCTAGCGCCTTGTAGTTGTCTCCTCATGCCAATTCATACCAATCATGGACGACATTGATGGGTCACAAACAGAAGTCCCAAGATTCATCTCACATTCGTGTCAAAGAAATTTTTGTAATTAGCAGCACAGCAGAAGCGGATCGAAATTTTACAATTATATCAGGAGCTATAGAAATCGACAAAAATAAAATGAGAAACAATAAAAGGATATTGGAAATTTACGTGGTTCGGTCCAAATGTCGGAACCTACATCCATGAGATAGAGCCAGCAAAATAATCTACTATAAATTGGAGAATTATAGGATTACAATCACTCATGCACTCAAGTGTTTCCATGCCCTACTTTATATCCAATACCCACGGTGTTTAACAACTCAATCCAATGGACTCAAGCACAAACCTCTCTGAGCTCGCACCTCCTGCTCTCTCTCGAGCTCTTTCCTCTCGCTCTGCCTGCATCTTCAAACGTCTTCTCCTATGGGGAGAAGGGCAGAAAACAAGACAAAAATGAAAGTAAACGGTCTCATTAAATGCAGTACAGGCGCCCACAAGGCAAGCCCACAATTGGCACCGACGTCCACCATATTTGTAGGCATGCATGCAAATCGTGCATGTGCATGGGCATGCATTTAATGAGGCAGAAGAGATGAGTGATAATAGTCAAACAAACATGTGCCTATAATCCTTGAAGATAACCGTGAAATGAGGTGGCCCGCGGTCTTTGAATTTCTTGTTCCTAGAGTGAAGCAAGCGTTATAAGAGTCTTCTTAAGGAGTCTTCTTAATGCATTTGCAGCAGGTTGTGGGTCCCTTTATTTAATGTAGAAGATTGTAGATGCCTTCCTTGTCGGCTGAGGCAAATCTCTCCTCTGACTTCGCTTACCCGCTTGAAATTCAAGAACTTAAAGCACTCATGCGGCTTTCTTTGGCTTCTTCCTTCTATGCATGGAGATAGGATTAATGGTGGAACAAAATTCGAAGACATCACAAAGTCTCCCCTGAACTTTGTTTATTCGACCATATTTATGCGTATTTATCTAATGCTTAAACTCGAAATATAATTTAATAGAAATAAAAAGGAGTATCAACGTTATGAACATTAATGATGGAAGGACACATACCGAAGTAGATTACCAATGATCTACCGAGATCATCGGTAATTTCAGTAGAATGAGCAAGGCCTACTAAATCTTCATTTAGAAGGCCCACCTATACATAATTTGTCTAATATTGGGTTTATCTTTTTTGGGCTATACAAATCGGGTCAGTTTGACTTGATCTAATAAGAGAAAATGGAAGATTTAGTAGGCCGAAAACTGAGACCATCGAAGTGCGTGTGCTACAAGACAAAGCACCTGGCTAATTTGCTGACGTCGTCTCTATTGATTGATTGTGCTATGTTGAAATCGAGCTCAGCGAAATCGAGCAAGAAGCGGTTCAAGCGATCACACTAATCTTCCTCGTACATGTCCATGAATTATCCGGCCTCCAATCTGTTGGACCTCGAGTGAACGGGCATGTCCCAAACGCTCGGTCGGAAACTTGTAGGATGATTCATCCATGATGAGCCGTCGATCTTGTATAAAAAGAAAGGGCCGCGAAGGTGGCGATGAACGGGAGTCAAAGGTTTCAAGGGAGCAAGAATATACAGCTCGATAAGACAATGGCTGGTTTCCATGATTAACAAAGGCACGAGGTTGCAACACTGGTATTCATGGAGAAATTCCACCAATAAGACCCAAAATATATAGTCCTAGTCGCTATTAATATTGCATGGCTTCGTCGCTAGCTACTATCAATTGTCAAATCAACCTAGAAATTTTTTCGAAAGATCCTCTCTTGGAACTTTTCACGAGGGAATGAAATCATGTGGAGCAAAAGCACCTAGTGCAAAAGGAACTGTCTCGACTTTTTGTCCTAAAAAGGAGTGTTATCTTGATAAGTTACTGTAACTCGTTTCCCAGAACTATTCCGAGGCCTTGTCAGTTGCATATTTAAACTAACAAAATGCTCAAGGGAGGTGAGGACACCTGGAGTGCCATAACTTGGCACGCCGAGACACTTAAGTGCCATAACTTTAAAATGGTACACTTAAGTGCCATCATCGGAGTAAAATGGGACACTTAAGTGCCAATCCGGCCAAAAACCGGTCAAAATGCAGACGTGGCATTTTCCGGCGACTGGCTTAACTGATGTGGCAATTTTTTTTTTTAAAAAAAGCACACGTGGAGGAGGAAAACGACGTCGCCCCATCCACTGTGCATTTGGCCAAACTAAACGACGTCGTTTTTCGTTAGTTTTAAACGACCTCGTTTGGTTTATTTGGATTTTAACATTTCGTCAGTTCACACTAGGTCTAACGTCCTCTCCATCCATCGCCGTTCACAGCTCGCCGTTCGCAGGTGATCGCTCGCCGTCGTCGCTCACCTTTGTCGCTCGCCGTCATCGCTCGCCGTCGTCGAGCGCCGTCGTCGCTCGCCATCGTCGAGCGCCGTCGTCGCTCGCCGTCGTCGATTTGCTCAGGTTTTTTCTCTTCTTCCTCTCCCCTGTGGTGAAATTAGGGCTCCGACTCGTTTATTAGAGCTCGGACTTCAAATTTGGGGGTCGGCTGGGAAAGGTCAGGCTTGATGTGAGATTTATGGCTGAGATGTAGTGCTACAATCCTATTGGGGGGTTTGAATTGATAGTTTAGGAGCGGCATTGAAATATAGGCTCGGTGTAGGGCTTGGCGGGGGGAAAATTAGGGCTCAGTGTAGGGCTCGACGTCGCCTCATCCACTGTGATGTGTGATTCATTCAGGGTGTTGAATTGTGATGTGCGAAAGTAATTTGTAGTGGTCGGATGTGAAATGTGTGATGATTGGTGATTGTTAGGGTTCAGAGTATTGGACTTTGCACATGTTCGAATCGAAGGTTGTGGGGATGGGGACTTCTGGATATTTTTTTAATAAATTGCATTGTTGAGGACCCATGCTGAGGAATCTCTCCATATTTTAAAGAAATGCGACGGCATAATCAAAGCAGTTGTTGGGTCCCATCTTTATTTTTATTTGTCCTTGTCCTGAGGCCTCTTGTTTTTAAGCTGCAGCTGTCGTCTGACCGCATCTTCCCTCTCTCTTCTTCTTTTCTTTTCTTTTCTTTTATAAAGAGTGTAGGGACCTCCACTTGCAATTGTCTGTTCTTTGTGAATGTGGTCCAAAAAATTAATTGTATATTTGTCCTCTTTTGTTGCAGAAATGGCGCATAAAGACTATGTTGCTGTCATCGTTTACTACGGTGGAGATTTTGTGATTGGGGAGGATGAGTGGGAGTATGAGGGGGGGAATGAGGGGACTATCTTTGTAGATATAAAGAAGGCATCTTATATTGGATTTGTTAGGGATATAGTGACATTTTTGCCTTGTAGAGTACAAAAGTTACTTGTACTTTGTGTTCTGGGAAAGGCTTGAGAGATGGTTTGAGAGTTTTGGAAGATGATAATGGTTTTAGGGATGTCTTATATCATTATCTTCATGGCGAAGAGGCGAAAGTGTTTGTTGAAAACAATAGTGACGACGAAGATGATGACAGAGATACCACCCAAGTAGGAGAAGGAAGAGATGAAGTAGGTCATGATGGACAGGATGGGGAGGAGAGGGGCGCAGATGCTGTTCACCAGAGCGATTGTGACATGGGTGATGTCACCATCACTGAATTAGATTGGGAAGTAGTTGAATCCAGTGACGGTGATGATGACGATGACGATGAAGGGTTGGCGGCTGAAGCTAAAAATTTGTTAATCTTAAATGACGCCGACGATGAGGAGCTTACACAGTCAAGGAAAAAATAAAGGGACTTTTTGTCAGATAGATTTGCAACTTTGCATGTAACTGTTCATCCAAACAGAGACGAAGGCCCTGCAGATGTTGGTCTTGCTGGCCAGGACCTGGAGACAGATTATGAAGAAAGCATCGACACCGCAACTTCCCAGGACGAAGTTGAAGAAGATCAACGAGCTGTGCGTAGAAGGAAAAGTAAGTTTCCTTCCTATGATCCATCTGTTGCGTCTCCTACTTTGTCAGTAGGTATGAAATTCCATGATGTGATACAATTTAGGGAAGCTATACTGAGTTCTTCCATTGCTGCACAAAGAAATATTGATTTCATTAGAAATACCAAGAAATTTGTAAGAGCTAGGTGTTCGCAGCAAAATTGTCCATGGAAGATTTACGGTGCGTTTGTTAAGAAGAGTGTGTCTTTTCAGATTAGAGCCTACCAAGAGGAACACACTTGTTCCATTAATTTTCAAAACAAAAGGGTAACAAGTGCATGGTTGTCCAAGCACTTCTTCGATGTGATCAAGGTGATGCCCAACTTGAAACTTGCTAACTTTAGGATGCTGGTGAAGGAGCATGTAGGCATCAATGTATCTAGGAATCAGTGCAAAAGAGCAAAGCAAAAGATGATAAAGGTACTTATTGGTCAGTATGCTAAGGAATATGGGCAGGTGTGGGAGTATGCTTGGGAGTGTAGGCTGCAAAACCCTACAAGTAGAGTGTATGTAGAGGTGATTGAGAGACCGCTTCCTGATCATGGGACCAAGTTCAATAAGTTCTATGTGTGCTTTGATGCATGCAGACGAGGATTTTTAGCTGGTTGTAGACGGATTATAGGATTGGATGGCTATTTCTTGAAGGGCTTGTGCAAGGGAGAATTATTGGCAGCGATTGGAAGAGATGCGAATAACCAAATGTTCCCACTAGCTTGAGCTATTGTAAAGATTGAGAACAAGGACAATTGGTCCTGGTTCTTGAAAAATCTAATGGTTGACTTGGAGATAACAAACGGGGAAGGGTTGGCATTCACGAGTGACCAACAGAAGGTAATGCTTGTTTTTTGAAAAATTTAGTCAATAGTTTGCTTTGCTTTGTAATATGAACATGTAATTTGCTCTAGTATTTCTTACTTTGAATTATTGCGGGGATTGGTTCCGGCGTAGAGCGAGTTGTTGCCCCATGCTGAACATCGAATGTGTGCGCGGCACATATACGGAAATTGGGCAAAGAAGTATAAAGGGGATAAGCTGCAATTGCAATTTTGGCAATTAGCAAAGAGTGCAAACATGGCTGACTTTAGAATAGCCAAAGAAGGACTGCTTCAGTTGACAAAGGAAGGTTGTGCTACTCTATTTCAACTAGAACCGAAGCATTGGTGCAGGGCATTCTTCAGTGAGGAGTTCAAGTGCGATAACGTCGACAACAACATTTGTGAAGTATTTAATTCGAAGATAATAGATGCCAGATGCAAACCAGTCATCTCAATGCTTGAAGATATACGAGTTGCGGTTATGACTCGGCTGCAGAAACAAAGAGATGAGGCTGCAAAGTGGACAAGAAAATATGGTCCTAGGATTGTGAAGAAATTGGATGAGAACTTGGCTGCAAGTACGTATTGTCATCCCATTTGGAATGGAGATGACGGATATGAGATAATGAAGGGTGCATATAAGTATGTTGTCAATCTAGGAAGTAGGAAGTGTTCATGTAGAGCATGGTAAGTAAGTGGAATTCCATGTGCACATGCCATATGTGCCATCCAGTTGAAGGGTGATAATACATATGATTACATCGATGATTGGTACCATAAATCAAAATATCTTGCTTCCTATCAGTTCATGATGCAGCCAATTAGAAGTAGCAAGTTTTGGGAGCCCACGGATCATGAAGCACCTCAACCTTTGCCACTGAAGAAGACAATTGGAAGGACAAAATGAAGACGAAGAATGGCGGAGGGAGAGGTCTCGGGTCAGCAAAGAATGAGCAGGCAGGGTGCAAAGATCACGTGCTCTTATTGTCGCCTAACAGGCCACAATATTAAAGGTTGTCAATTGAGGAAGCAACACCGGTTGAGGCAAGGTGAAGGGCCTAGTGAAGAGACAGTTGGAGAAATGCACACAGCAGGGCCAAGTGAGTCGACTGTTCTTCAGTCAACAAGTAGAACCCCGGTAAGTCATGAAATTTATTTTATGTTTATGTTGCTTTCTTGTCGTTTATCATAAAAATGTACATAATATCCTATTTGGCCTTGTATGTAATGTGTTTGTTAGGTCATAAGAACAACCTCAGTAAGTCATGAAACTGAACAGCCTGTTCGAATAAGGCAAGGTAGAACACAGCCAGGTGAAGGATTGGCCCAAGCAAAGATCACGGCCAGCTGAAAGATTCACCCAAGCGCATCGGGGCCAGTGAAGGATTAGCCCAAGCAAAGCATCACGGCCCGGTGCACGGTGACTATTCTTCAACAAAAAGAAATACCCGAGTGCTAAATTCAACCAATTTGTATTTAGTTTTTATTATTATATGTCTCAATATTATATTTATGGTATCTTTTGGCCTCTTTCTCAAGTTCGAAGAAAGTAAATTGGAACTTAACTGCCAACGGAAGGGCCATCATAGGAGCCACCTCAAGGATCATCACATGAGCCACCAGAAGAATCACTGCAAGGGGCACCACAAGTACCACCACCAGTACCACCGGAAGGCCCAACATAAGGAGGTGTCACTGAAGTTGAAGGGCTACACAGAAGGGTAACTAGAACAAGGCCAGGTGAAGGGGCAGGTACACAAAGGCCATCTAGAAGACGCCTAGCACAATTGGTCGAAGAAGCCCCGGCTGTAGTTAAAGGGCCCAAGAAAGCAGGAAAAAGGGGCAACAAATCACAAGTTCTTGAAAGTGATGCCCCTATTCAAACAAGAGGGGCACTTGGGAAAAGGTTAAGACAATATGGCTATGGCCTTTATACAGATGAGCGTACTGGAACAGTCATTCTCAATGTAAGTTTTATTGGCTGCATTTAATTTAATTTATGCTGTAGATTTTTGCTAACAATTTATTGTTTTTTTGTAGCCTAGGAGAAGTTCAGAAGTTCTTATCTCAGGCCCAACTCAAGAATCGACGGCTGCACCAACAAAAAAGAAAACATCAACATCAACTGTGCCAACAAAAAATAAGAGAAAGAACCCAGCTCCAGCTCCAGCTCCTTTTGATTCAATTCGGCCTAGGACATTTGCAGCTCCATCTGAGTCAGTGGATACTGAGAAGGTTGAAGAAGAAGTTGCACGTCCAGTTAGAAAGAGTGCCAGAATTATGAATCAAGTGAAAGGCCCATCGAAAGGAGGACGAACAGGGGGTGTTGTGCATATTGATTGATGAGATGAGATGTGATATTTGTGGAGCTTAGGAGTAAAAACAGTTATGTAAACGATGATGTTGTCGTGCATATAGAAAGTCTTTGGATGGTTATATTTTGTTTTGAAACTTTTCTTTAGTTTGTCATTCATTGATGTTGTCAGACTCAGCCTTGATGAAATATCAATGAAATGATCTTGTGCTGCTTGTCAATTTATGTTGTTGTTTATCATGGATTCTGCTTTTACTTGTTGCTGCTGCTATTGGTGTTCTGTGGTGATAGCTGGAGTGCTGATGTATCTGGTGATGGTGGATGGTGATGTTTGGTGGTAGTCAGTTTGTTCTTGGGGTGCTAATGTGGTGGCTGGGGTGCTGGTGTGGCTGGTGGTGATGCCTAGTGATTATTGGTTTGTGGTGGGGGTTATAGGCTTAAGCAGCTGCACCTACACCTGGTACAAGTGTGCAGTTTGCACATCTTACACCATGTGTATTGGTGCAAACTAGTGCAAGGCTCAGCTTGCACTAGTATCTTGTGCAGCAACACCACCAGCATTGCGGTGGCTGGAGCGCCTAGTGTGTAGTGTGGCTAGTGGTGATGGTTGGTGGTGTCGCCGGTGCTGGTGGCTGGCGCAATTTTTACAGAAAACCCACAAAAAAATTGGCACTTAACTGATCCTATTCTAAAAAAACTTGGCACTTAACTGTTCACTTTTAACTACAAGTGATACTTAACCGATCACTTTAACAATAACTTGACACTTAAGTGATCATTTTTTCATCGCGACTAGCACTTACATGATTACTAAATACAACTTATGGCACTCGGGTAATCATTCATGTTTGTCTTGTGTATATGTTGGTCTGCATCAAAACAGAGAAGATGATTCTGCATCAAAACAGAGAAGATGATGGTAAACTTATGGCAAGTCCATACGACAGCACAAACAACAACAAAGCAACAATGATCTTGTTCCACAACAACACCATTTTTAACTATGGCAGTCGGAGAAACTTTTTCTCATTTTCAAGTACTTTACATTTCATCATAAAGTACAATAGACAGCAAAACAACACCATAATACACGCTTGGTAACACTTTCGTTCAATTTTCATCATTGGAACTTCATTCTTGAAAGGTTTAGTTGAAGATGCTTGAGCGTGCATTAAGACTTCATTCTTCAAAAGTTTAACTGAAGACACTTGAACTTGCATTGAGTCAACATCGTCCAAGTCGTCCACGAACACAGATGGAGATTGCTGTCTTTTATGAAGTAGATCCAATATCACCTTTGTGGCTCGGTCAGAGAACTTCTCATCGATCCATTTGAAGTATTTGCACTTCGACACTTCTTTATATCGGGCGCATCCATAAAATCTTCTCCCAAGATTGATTTGAGTCCACGATGTTCTTCTTGGACTCGGTAACCCACAAAAACAGAAACGTTGGCCTTCTCCTTCGCTTCGGTGAGAGGAAATTGAGGCGCTGCTGCGAGTCCTGCTCTCCATTTCCAAGATTCGACGAAGGAATTTTGGGCAAATGAAAATTAGGGTTCGAGACTTCAATTCGAGCACTTCAATAGGGATTTTGGCCGATTTAGGGTTTTAGATTTGGGGCATTTGGGGAGACGACGTCGTTTTTGGAAGATTTGGGGCTTTTATTATGCAGACGACGTCGTTTCTGGTAAGTGAGGGCCGACTCAGCTCTCCGGCGAGCCACGTAGGCAAAAAATAGTAATAAAATATTGCCACGTAGGATTTCCGGCAAGGGTCGCCGGATGTGGCACTTAAGTGTCCCACTCGAAAAAAAAAAAAAAGTGGCACTTAAGTGTACCGTTTTGAAGTTATGGCACCTAAGTGTCCCGACGTGCCAAGTTATGGCACTTGTGGTGGACTTCTGCCTGCTCAAGGAAACATTTCATATTTTAGAGTACAATTTCCAGTATTCACAACTATTTCTAAACTGATTTTCATTTAATTATTTTAATCTAGGTTGCAAGACCTTTACGCTTTATTTTTCATTTTAGACACAAAGCACCGGAGTAGTTTTGTCCAATATAGAGGGGATGTTTGAGTTTTTTAACATTAAGAGAGATGGCCTTACTAGAAAAGCCAATATGAGTCCCTAAGTTCCATATCACTCTAAAAATTCATAGTGAGACGCACAAGAGTCATTATTTTAAGATCAAGGCTGAGATTCACCATCTTGAGCCACCAAAAAAAAGAAAAAAGAAAAAAAGAAGAAGAAGCTCAATATGCCGTATTGCCCACAAATCTCAATCTATATGTTCGCGCCATGTTTTTCCGGGATATGTTTGGGATTTTAGGAAGAGATTTGGTAATTTGATATGGTTTTGGTGCAAGATTTGAGCTCGAGTTACTTAATATATTTTAGGAAGTAGTTGCGCTTTCCTAGGTAATCCTTAAGCCCCTTTTTTGGAGATTGAAACTTTCTAAGGGAAAATCCTGTAATATTTGTTACATACTGTTTTGTAGGAAGCCCAACATGGCCATGATTGGCATTGCAATCGAAAAAGGAAAGGAAAGATGGAAAAGCTTACATAATATGGGAACACAATTGGCCTAAATTAGTATAATTGCCAAGTAGCTTATCAACGGCACTTGTCATTTGCGACATAATTAGCATAATTGATCAAAGGCACATTTAGCTGCTCACTATCAGGATGGCTTGGATGAAGATCAACTTCAAGTTATCTTTAATCTCGCGATCTAGAATCCCACGACTGTCCCCGTACTGATAGAGCAATGGAGACACTCTTGCAAGGTTGAGACATGCGTTGAGAAAAGGCCTGGTTCATGGGTTCTAACCGAGAGCATCTTCGTTTATATCTTTCCAAGCATCTTGCACCATACGTTTGATGTGCTGTCGAGTTGCTTCTTCGGAAGCTCTGATTTCATTCATGTAACAGTGTAGTGACTTGAAATCATCTTCCCTTGCCAACTCATCCTGCAATATGCATGTTCCTGATCATCTAAGGTGTCATAACTTGAAATGCAAAATGGGATGGTTAAACTTACTGATGAGGTGCTCAAATCGTTCGTGAGCCGAAGAATTAGGGAGGAGCAATGCATAACGTTGGGGATGTTGCATAGATATTCTAGGGTCTCTTTGGATAGTTTGACTGAAGTGGTGAAGTAAGAGCAGAACAACACAACATGTCCTCCTATTGATGTCACCGAAGCATTGAGATACTCCTTAAGTGTTGGTTTGCGGCCCTCGTGATACCACTTTGCTTCTTCTAACCAAGTCTTGCCTTGATTTATCCACTAAGATATGTTAAGATGTGAATCGTCATTAAAACGAAGACACCGTGAATTATGTTCTAATCTAAAACGAAGACACCGTGAATTATGTTCTAATCTCTTGGAATTACAAATTCAAGAATGATGGCCTAACTTAGTGAGGAGTGACATGTACCAACTTGTGTAGATAGGAAATCATGTTGTAGCTAGGGATGATTAGTTCTCGACCGAGGTCTCCGTCGGTTTGGTTCCCAACCCCAGAACCCCAGAACCAGGAACCACCCCAGAACAAGCAACTGGATAGGAGGGACAGAGAACTGAACAGAAAAATGTTGGAAGCGAGGACCGCCTGGAGGGACTGGTCCAATTTGGTTCCCAAGCAGTCTAACAGAACCGACCAACGACCACCTCTCATGCTAAAAATACTCAAATAGCTTAAGCAGGCACTACCTCTTTTTACTAAACTTATTTTGCGGAAAGGCCAAACCGGCATGGTCATGGAAACTACCAAGCTTAGTTTTTACAGACAATCTCTCAAATGCTCTTTGAGGAAATATTCAATGTGGGACTCTTGGAGGCCTAGAGTAGCACTTGCGTGAGGGAGAGAGAGAGAAAGAGAGAGAGAGTCACATCGACCACTTAGAAGAGATCCACAAGCTGTCGGTCTCTATAAAGAGGGATAAATGTGCAGAGAGAGAGAGAGAGTCTCACATCGACCACTTAGAAGAGACCCACAAGCTGTCGGTCTCTATAAAGAGGGACGGACCCACAAGCTGTCGGTCTCTATAAAGAGGGATGGACGTGCAGAGCCTTTCTTAGACTCTCAGCCAATGTCCTATTATATGTTGGAAACGCAGCATTGAGAAGGACCTTCAAATGGTATGTCAATTGTTACAATACTCAAAATTGAAGCACATTTGGAGTAATTAGAATAAAGTTCTAAAAAGTTAGTAGTCGATTTGATTTTGGTGGTTGGTACATTTGGAGTAATTAGACTAAAGTTCTAAAAAGTTAGTAGTCGATTTGATTTTGGTGGTTGGTTTTGCCCTAGAAACTGGGAATCAGACCAAACAGTGTCGGTTTTATTTTCATAGAACCAGCAAGCAGCCCAATGTCTTTGAGAATTAGAACAAATCAATTGGTTCGATCCAGTCTAGGTATTTCTCAAGTTGGGCAGTTCTCTTTGCTCACCCTTAGTTGTAGCCTCGCTCTTCATGGTCCAATAGCCAATTTCATTGTTAGTTGTTTGTGCAACATTTCCCTTATGAGCATGATATTGGTATTGATTTTATATTAGTATTAGCATAAGATCTCAAGGAAATTAAAAAAAAAAAAATAGCGGGCAAACCTCATGATGAATTTTGTCGGCAGTTGAAGTTCTTCCCATGAACCAAAAACGTCATGGATATCATCCGTCAACGTGATCACATACGTGATCTTTGTGCTCATCTCCCTGAAAGCTCCAAATTGCAGTTCATAGACCATCAAAGCATTCCATAAGTAATGTACCATCAAAGTATTCCATAAGTAATGTTCCATCCGTCTATCCTAACAAAAATCCATCTTGTTCGACCCTAAATTCACCCACCACCTGAAAGAGATTGAAGTTCGCATGATAAGAACATACGGAAAAAGAAACTACTACGGTTGGTATTGGTTGATTGCTCAAAGGACGGGCTTGATACATAAAATATAAGAACATTAGTTGAAATTAAAGTTATTTATATCAGAAAGAAAGTCACCCATGTAAATTGGAGGGGACCTGTTGGGCTCATTAGAATGAGGAAGGCCTACAAATATTCATTTACTAGGCCCACCTACACATAATTTGTCTGTTGTTGGGTTTTACCTTTTTTGGGATATATACAAACCAGGTCAGTTTGACTTGATATATTTAGAAAAAATCGAATTTAGTGGGCCAAAGACTGCTACTTCTTAGTGCATGTGGTACAAGACCAAGTACTTGGCTAATTTGCTGACTTCGTCTCTATAAATTGACTGCACTATGTCGAAATCGAGCTTAGTCAAATTGAGCAAGACGGGGTTCAAGCGATCGCCTTGATCTTCCGCATACATGTCCATGCACTATCTGGCCTTCAATCTGCTGGGCCTCCAATGAACGGGCATGTCCAAAGCGTGATCTATCTTTTTTGCCCAAATGTCGTCTTCCTTGAGATCTTCCAAACATGTAGAAGAGAAAGTCTTGGCTGCATCGATGATGGCTTCACCTTTAAATCCATAGAAAGATGCTTCATATAGGCTCAATAAACCCTTGACATCTTTCCTCAGGGATTCTTTGAAGCTGCCTGCATCTTCTGAATCTTTCAAATAGGCCTGTGTATAAGAACTACATGTTTTGTGTATAAGCGTCACCAAATGGTATTTGCATCTCTCATAGATAATTGGCATATGTATATATACTGCCTTGCTCCACAGTGAAGTCGTTTTGGCGGAGCAGCCTAAATCGAAGCACCGTGGCGTAAAGATCATCATAAAAAGCCCCGGCCCTATTTGTTGTGCCATTTATAATGGCTCGCAATGCGTTCTTGATCTCCACCTCAAAGTGGCATCCCAGTCCTAGCCGTTGAACCGCATCGATCTGCTTGGGCTTCTCCACTTGAGGCTTTTCTTTGTGAATGGAATCCTTCACCTCTTCCTTCATCTTCTTGACCCATTCCATGTATCTCACCTCCTGCATTGCCGACGGTTTCACCGTTTCTTCTCTTCCCATTTGTACTTTTAGCAAAAGAACGCAAAACAACTACATGGAAAAAAGCACCCCATTAGCATTCTATAAGTGTAGTGTCGTGGTTACCTGGTATTCACTTCGAAGTGACTGAACAAAGTCGTCGCCCCAAGTGCTCAGCCGGAAATTCGCCATCCGCCTCTTTGACCCATCGATCGCCAAATTGCCCATTACACCACAAGCTGCCATGAATCAGGCGGTGGTTGAAAGATTTTAAGGAAGCGAGAGAGAATGTGGAGGGCGAGAAGGCGAATGTTCTTTGTTGGTTGATGATTGGTGTTAAGTACAAGGTCTTGACCCTTCTATTCATAGAGATGTTTCCATGCGAAGGAATTATTTTGTAATGATGGTAAAACATCGTGGGCTTGATGGTGACGGTCCACTTATCGCTAATCGCACACGAACGTTCCGTCAAAGTCGCGACATAAAGCTTTGCTAGGGAGAGAGAGACATTCAGAAGAAGACGAAGGGAATCGTTGACTTGATCTTTTCCTTTGAGAACAACTGTATTAAATTTACTTATTTATTTCATTTGTTTTAGTCGGTCTTATTCTAATCCTACTCTAACACTTTTACCCTGTCTCATTACAAGACGTGAAAGTCAAAACCCACTCTTGAAATAAAATTGTCCCCACTCCAATCCCCTTTGAGAAGATGGGGATTTGAACTCTCCACCTCCCCCTTCCAAGTTGGAAGGCCAGTGAACCCCTAGTGGTTCTTATTTATTTCATTGAAAACCCATGAGTGGAGTATTACGTGCCACGCGGATCCTTCTTATTGACTAGTGCCCATTGAAATTGACATATTTTAAGCGAAAGTTTTTTTATTGATTGAAGGATCAACGTCGTAATTTGAAATAGGATTTTCGGCATGGCAACCTGAATCGGACTCTAAATTTGGCCAATAAGGAATGGAGGATAATGGATGACGGCTGTATTAGTGGCTTAAAAAAAGAGATATCACGATCTTGAAAGGAACGTGATTGTGGGGCGTGCTCGAAGCCAGGAATCGGTGGAATTTCTTCCACCATTAAAGGATTTACATTTTGAAAGTACGATCGGCAAGAGGGCGACTGGGCAAGACATAAATTAATTTAATGTAGCTGATATGTAGATGCAAAACAAGCACTACTTAAGTAGTGCCATGAGAATTAGTGGTCGTGAAAATTTAGTCAGCCGCCGTCAAGTTAATGCATCCATATCAACGAAATTAGCATCTATTAGAAGTGTTTAATTCCTCCAACAATGTTAACATTCTCCGTAAACATGAATCCTACACACTACGATAGGAATATAAGGGAAAACTATCAAAAAGACAGTCATATTAATGTGAATAACGACAGATTCCGCTCAAGAAATGCCATGAACTAAGCACATAATAGCATATACTTCTTAGACGAGTTTTATAAAGCTTGTACAAACATACGTCACTAATGTATGAGACCAAAGGTTTTCTCCAAAAGCGAGTTCATGGCCAACCAGAACCAGGCATCCCTAATCGAGGGGCACGGGTTTGAATAAAGTCGACACAATATGGTCCCTGGTCTCGTGACCAGGAAGGCCGTGTCCGTCTCCATACTGGTAAAAGCACTGAGAAGCTCGTGCCAAGTTCAAACATGCCCCAAGAAAAGGCTTGAACCCGGGAAATGGGTAATCTTCGAACGCATCTTTGTTCATTGTCTTCCACGTCTCGCGCACTAGATGCTTGATGTGTTGCTGCGCGGCCTCCCTCGAAGCGCCGGTTTCATTCATGTAGCACTCTAGTGCCTTGAAATTGTCTCCTCGTGCCAATTCATACTAAGCATGGACGACATTGATGGGTCACAAATATAAGTCCGAGATTCATGTCACATTCATCTCAAAGAAATTGAAATATCAAAGTAAATTACCGATGATGTACCGAGATCATCATTGAGTCGAAGAATCTTAGCAGAGCAGTGCATGATTCTCGGGATTTTCGACACATAATCGAGTGCCTCCTTCGTCAAATTGTCTGTGGTCAGGAAGTAGCTATGCAGCAGCATAATCAGCCCTCCGATAGAATCCACCGCATTGCTCATGTACTCCTTCAGTGTAGGTTTACTGCCCTCGTTATACCAATGGACCTCCTTTATGTACGCCCTGCATTCATCTGCCCACTACAGGATTGAAATTAGAAAATAATGTCAATAACCAAGTCGAGGGATGTTCTTTTTCTCGTAGTTTTTTAGATGTTTAGATTCTCAGGAGTTATAAGAAGTCATGGAAAGTTAGAGTAAAAAAATATGAAAAATTATCTAGAAAGTCTTAAACCTATTATACTTTTGTCTTTTAATTATGTCAATTGAGTCATAAACCATTTTTATGTTTGTCAATTGTGTCCATCCAATCAGTTTTGATTGAAAATCGCTGACGTAAATGCTAGTTATCCTAAAAATTTTAAATAATATTTGAATATTCTTTTTGTATTTTATTTTAGTTTTCTCATTTTTTAATCTTTTTTTTCGTCTTTCCTTTTCCTTTTTCCTTTGGGCAGCCTTAGGTGAGGGCTGTCCTCAAGGGGGCTCGCTAGTGAAGGCTAACTTTGCTTGAGGCCAACGACCATTTTTTGAGGTATGGTGATTTCCGACAAAGGGAAAAAGGGAAAAATTAAAGAAGGAAAAGAGAAGGGAAACAAGAAGAAGAAAAAAACAAAGGAAAAAGAAGAAGAAGAAATCGAAAAAATTAAAATATTAATAACAATTGTCTATGTCACGAAAGACGGTCGGTGTCTATATTAGCAATTTCAACTAAAATTGATTTCGTGAACTCAATTGACAAAACATGAAAATATTTATGACTTAGTTGGCACAATTAAAATGTTTATGACTAATTTGACAAAAGTATGATGCATTTACAACTTTTTGGACAGTTTTCAATAGAAAAATAAGTTGTCCAGCACAATCTAGAAATTAGTAGTTGAAAGGTTTAGCAAGCGGAGATTACCACTTTTCGCATGTAAGGAATGGGATTGATTCCTTGCTCTCTCATTGTCCAATGCCCAATTTCATTGGTCGTGTTGTATAAGGCCATGAAACTATCCCTTATTGTTGGAGGAAGGTTATCAATATCTGTGATGTCCCACCTAGATAAGTTGCCACTATTTTAGCAATTTTATATTTAAAAAAAAAAAACAATCTTATATCTTTAACTGACACTCGATATGCTTTTAGTAATAGCAATGAAAATAGTGTATATCCTTACTTTATTAGCCCAAAAGGAAAAACAAGCTTACGTAAAAACATGATATATGTCCAAAACACATTAAAGAATTTATTTCATAACATATGATTTATCCATCGCATTTGGAGACTAATTAATTCCCTATCTTTTTTCTTGGTGATAATAGTTACAAGGAAAAATGATGATGGTGGTAATTTTACACGAACCTGACAATGAAATCTGTTAACAGCACAAGCTCTTCCGGCGTTCCATATACATCGTAAACGTCATCGATAAGTGTCACCATACAACCGATCTTTGTCGTCATTTCTCTATAAGCTGTATATTGAGGCTCAAAAACCATTAAACAGCTCCAAAAATAGTTTTCCACTAACCTATCCCTAGAGAAGGTCATCTTGTTCACCCCAAGTTCAACCCACCACCTGAAACAGTTGTCATATGATGACTTAGTCAATAAAAATGCACTCATACGTTGCCAGATTGCATCTATAAACTACAGATTGCTTGTTAATACCTTGCTAGATTGCTTACTTCCTTTCTGTGGATTGTCTGCACTAAATTGAAGTCTAATTTAGCCAATCGTAGCAAAGAGGGGATCATGTCTTGCTGTTTCCCGTACATGTCCATGAACCATCGAGCCTCCAACCTGTTTGGCCTCCAGCGGATAGGCATATCTAATGCATGAAGCACTTGTTTAGCCAAACAAGTCGGAATTTCATCGAGGTTTAGATTCTTCAGATGCTTAGAAGCGAAATCCTGAGCTTCATCCAGTATGTTTTCGCCTTCCAATCCATGAAAAGAAGCTTCGTAAAGACCTAGAAGTCCCTTCACATCCTTCTTGAGTGATTCCTCGAAGGTACCCATCTTGTTAATAAACCTTTGAAACGCATCTAAATGTCCAACAAAACAAATAATATTTTTTTTTATAGATAAGAGGATATAGTAATTAGAGTAAGACTAAACAAACGATTGTAACTAAATTAAATAAGAGTTTGTGATGCACAATTAGTTGGTAACTTAATATAAGCCAAGTTTGTAATCGCTTAAATTGAAGTCAGTAGACAAACGATTGTAACTAGTATATGTAATACACCGACCAAATAATGGGATTACAAATATTGTGAACCCCTTTCTTGGATTATATATCTGTAAAAGGAGACTTAATGAAGATTCGGTCAAACTACGCATCCTAGCTTTTTAAATTGAAGTTTAGTCTCTTTCAAGATGTAATTATTTTAAATACCATATATTTGAGGATGAAAATTTTGTTTCAGTCTAAAGGCCGATTTTTTTTCTCTGAAACTATCTTATTAAACCTTTCATGAATTAAAGGTTATAAATGGGATGAGATGGAAAATAAAAAACATTATACCTTGAGATAAATCATAGCCATGCTGTCTAAGAAGTCTAAATCGAAGGGCGGTCGAGTGGAGATCATTTGAGAAACAAGCATCACTTGAATCATCATGAATAACTTGTAATGCCCTTTTGATGTCGTTCTCGAAATGGTACTGCAAACCAAGCCTTTGAATTGCATCGATGAGCTCGAGCTTCGCCAACAAATGATTCTCCCTCTCCAATGTGTCCTTCACCTCTTCCATCATCCTCTGGACTGGCTCTGTACATCTCTCCTCCTACAATTTGATTTCACATTTTTAAGCTCATAAAGAATTTAAGCCTATTATGGCCTTCTCATAAGCTTTGAATAATTGAAAAGCTTCGCAAGGTATTCATGATAAGCAAGAGAACATATCAAGACCGACCGCAAAATCTGCACTTAGCGACTTCAGAATGTCATAATCCCAAACGCTTGGCATGTAATTTGTCGAACGCCTAGCGACTGGTGACTGCTCGTTAGTATTCGGATCAATGCAGCTGATGCACCAAATTCCCGCGGTGGTTGCGACATCGGCAATGGAGTAGAAGGGGGTGGGACGAGGGAATTTGAAGAGCAGGACCGAGGGTCGTCGCCTGCGGTGGAGAGAAGAAGGGAGGCAGCTTGTGCTAGGAGCTCGAATAGCCATGCTTCTTGTGTTTTTGGCATTTAGCATTAGCGATTCATGACGGATCACGAGTTGACATATATTGTGATTTCTGCTTGAGAAAAGCGAGATAAGATAAGAGATAATCATTACTGGTCATTCGGGTCGGGAGCGGCAACTTGCTGCCCATAAGGGAAACACTTTTTAATTTGTGAAATATCCACTTTTGACGAGATTCACGTGGCATAGTGGCTGTCGGCAGTCAAGATTTACTAGATGAAATCCAACAAAATTAGGTGAAAGTACCAGCAAGTCAAGACTACCGCTTTCTACGTCCAACCAAAAACGAAAAAGAAGAGAAAAAGAAAAGAACATCAACTTCTGCTTCAAACCAAAACACAAAAGGGAAAAAGAAGGAGAAACGTCACTTTCTGCTTAATCCCACTTTTTGCATGTGAGGGATGGGGTTGATGCCCTGCGCTCACTTCATGTTCGAAACTTCCTCGCAGATGTCCATGAACCAGCTAGCTTCCAATCTATTAGGTTTCCGATAGATAGGCAATTCTAAGGCATGCCTTATTTTTCTACCCATGCAAGACGAGATGATTCAACCTCCGCTTGCAAGTGAAACCCTTTGCTTCAACCCATGAAAACAAGCTTCGTATAGACTTGATATATTTTGTGGTTTTGGGCTTCTCTCATCACACATATAGCTCAAAGGGTGAAATTTTTTTCTCACATTTATAAATTGATCACTAGCCTTTTCTATTAATGATATGGGATAACTCCAATATAACAGTCCCTTCATTTTCCCGACCAATAACACCTTTCAACCTCCCTTCTTGCCCATGAACCTATTTGTTAGGTAGTTTTTGGGCATCTCTCACCCTAAACACTAATTGAAAGAGAGAGATTTTCGCTCATATTTATAAACTAACCACCAATCCTTCCACAACTAACGTGGGGGATTGGAGCAATAATAACACATGTCTCTTGTGTGATTGTTGGGTCTAGATTTATTGATAACTTGAGCTCTGATACCGGTATTGGGTAGTCTTGGATCTCTCTCACTTCAAAAGGTAACTCTAAGGGCAAGACTTTTCCTTACACTTATAAATGAAAAATTATCCAAAAAGTCCTAAACTTATTATACGGCGGTCAATTCCGCCCTAAACATTTCAATTTCACCAATTTAGTCATAAATTGTTTGGCAATTGCTAATTTAGTTCTAAAATTTTTAATTATGCCAAATTAGCCTTAAACTTTTTAAGGATTTGCCAATTTAGTTCTAAATTTTTTAACAAATTACCAATGTGGTGGTCGAGTCAATACTAACCATCCTACGTGACGTATTATGCATTTATGTAGATAACTTTTAGTTGTTTATTGATAACATGGCGGTTTAGTCAGCATTAGAGTTGCTTACCAACATTGTTTTCAATTTGCCAAAGAAAAGCTAACGGATTGGGGCTGATAAGCAACTCCAACAAAAGCTAACAAGCTAAGACTAGTTGATGATTTAATCGGGAAAAAGTCCATAATTCATGTTGTGACTTTTCTCAAGGTGAATTACTAAGGAAAAGCTAACGGATTACTAGGTTAGTAATTTAAGCCAACTCAAGTGAGAGTTGGTAACTCAAAATTAATTATAACCTTAATCGGAAAAAAGTTGGAAAGACACTTAAAAAAGGTTAGTAATTTTAATTAATATTAGAAAATTTAAGCTGTTGGTAAGAAAAGTAAATGAAAATTTGTAAGTGATAAAAATATATATATATATATATATATATATATATATATATTTTTTTTTGTCATATACGAGAGCAGTTGGTAATTTGAAAAAGAAATTGAACCTTGGTAATTAACTTAAATAAGGCAAAAGTTAGTTTGCTTGAGTTGACAAATTTTAGAAGTAACGAAACTTAGCAAAGCCCATATGAAACTGCATCTGTTGTGGCTAAATGTTGTTTTTGTATATAATCTGGTTAAAACATCAGTTTCTTCATTTGGAGATTCTAATTACTACTTATAAATAACTTTAAATTGTCTCACACGATTTCACTTTACAATTCAAAAATTTGTGAATTCATCCGGCGTGTTCCTTTGCGACCGTACTTTGCTTGAGTTGTGGGATTTGCATTGCAAGGTTTTCAAAGCATCCATTGCATCAATTACCCAGAAAAATACCTCGAGAAAAACTACACTTTGGGTTTGTTGTGCAAAAGATTCAAAGTTTCTTAAATTTTTCCCAGCTACTTCTCAATTTCTTCCGCTCCTATCTTCCAAACAAAGCTCAACTGGAGCATTAAAATGATCAGTATATCATACTCAAGTGAATAACAGGAGGCTGTTATAGTAATTCGATAATTAAGTCAGCCAAACAATCTTATTTTCTCCAGCATTATTCGTTAAAGAATTCTTACATATAGCACTGGTTTAACTTAACTAAAGCTCAAATAATGTAATCCAGCATGAACATCATAAGTACAAACCAAGCTAAAACCGCATGCAAAATATGAAAGGAAGACAGGTAAATTAAGACTTGGAAAATCACACCACAGGATGAAACCAGAACAAAGCGATTTGAAGTTTCGCGATCAATTCATTGGGGCGGGTTGTATCAGAAAGGACGTGATGATGTCCTTGGTCTCGCGGTCCGGAACACCATGGCCATCTTCGTACCTGTAAAGACTGTGAGAGGCACGGGGCAGATTCAAACATGCCCCAACAAAGGCTTCCATCCCCGGGAATGGACGGTCGCCAAACGCCTGTTTGTTCATCGTCTTCCAAATTTCCCAAATAACATCCTTGACGTGCTCCACCGCAGCTTCTGGAGAAGCTCCACTTTCATTCATGTAGCACTCAACCGCCTTCGGAGTATCTCCTCTGAGCATTTCGTCCTGACCAAGGAGACAAGACTATCATTCATATATATCTTACGTAGTTACACAGCAAAGTTTTATTAGGAAATTTGATCCACACTAGGAAGGAACCTCGCTGTGAATGTGAGTCAGAACAAAGATGCCTACTCGCGATGTACCCAGGTCATCATTGAGTCGAAGAATCAAGCTAGAAACGTGCATGACACTTGGGGTTTTCGACACATAATCCACGGCCTCATGTGTTAACTCGTGCGTGGTCATGAGGAAACAACAGAACAACATCATGGCCCCTCCACTTGAAGTTACTGCAAAGCGGAGATATTCCTCTAATTCTGGGTTACAGCTCTTGTGGTACCACTTGGCTTCTTTTAGGTGTATCCTACATTCATTCACCCACTAATGACGCAAAAAAGGAAAAAAAAAAGAAGAAGAAAAAGAAAAGAATATTAGTGAACCACTTCAGGTCTATGAATATGGAGAGTGAATTTTGCACATGGTGATTCTAAAAGTGATAACCCAAGAAATTTTTGCTGTTAATTTCATCAGAAAAGCATCTTGTGCGGAAACACATGGTGTTATAAACTAAAACCTAGTAAGAATACGAATAGGAATACAAATATGAGTTCGAGTACAGTATAAGCAAACAAACATTGTTGCCATTCTCCAAATGTAGGGTATGGGGTTGAAGCCTCGCCCTTTCAGTATCCCCAAACCGACGTTGTTGGTCGTGATGTACAGAGCTAGGAAAGAAATCCTTATTGTCAGGGGAAGTTTGTCGATGTCGGTAATATCCCATCTGGAAATGACCAAAGTCTCAAGCATCATAAACAGAGACACTTCTAATCATTTCATTTCATTTCCAGGTGCTTATGAAATATGATTTACATTTGTATACATGGTCATTAACAAACCTTTCAAGAAAGTCCATCAAGAGTTCGAGTTCTTCCAAAGTGTCAAACACGTCATAAACATCGTCTTTGAGCGTTATCATGGAAATGATCTTGGTTGACAGAACCCTGAAAAATCCGAATTGTGGTTCATGAACCATCATGGCGGACCATATATAATGTCCCACCAATCTATCTCTGGAAAAGCCCATCTCGTTGATGCCTAGCTCAAGCCACCACCTGAAACATTTGCCACACATCTTCATATACAATGATTTGCTCTGGGAATGGACTAAATCTATAGAATAAACGACCATAAGAAAAAGATAAGGACGTCACTTGGACGGTGTACACTCTAATCGGTTCATTCTCGCGAACGTTTAATCAACATATTATTTTCATTAATTAATCAACCAATCACATGTCAAAGCACATCATGGAATTGTTCTAAGCTGAAAAACAACATGTGAACCAAAACGAGAGTTACTAGGCACCCGATCAATCACTAATCTAATCAGATGAAATTTACAAGAAACTTAACTTGAAAGAAGACAATAAAGAAAGGCAAAAGGAGAGGAAGAAGATAGAGAGAATGTTGTAATGGAATTTCTGTGTTTCCATTGTATATTGAATGTACAATTCAATCTTAATAAATAATACAAGATGTATTCTGTGCAAGGAAATAAAAGATCTAATAATCAATCTAGACCTAAATCCAATATTCAATTGACATAAATACACAAAACACAATCAATTAAGATACAAGACAATCCTGCATATCTTCCAACACTCCCCCTCAAGCTGGTGGCTTGTAGATGTCCAAGACGCCTAGCTTGTTCAGTAGATATGCATGTTGTCGTTGACATAAGGGCTTGGTGAACATGTCTGCTAGCTGTTCCAATGTCCCAATTCCTCTTGTCTCAGTTACTCCTTCTTGGATCTTTTCCCGTGTAAAATGACAATCCACTTCTATATGTTTGGTTCTTTCATGCACTATAGGATTAGATGCAAGTTTAAGAGCCGCATCATTATCACAATATAGTTTTGTAGATCCTTGCACTTCTACTCCAAGATCCTTGAGTAATCCTCGTATCCAAACTACTTGATATGTAGCTTTAGCCATAGCTCGATATTCTCGCCGGCTGAAGAAAGAGACACAAATGCTTTTTTCTTGGTCTTCCAAGAAAGAAGAGATTCTCCCAATTTTATGCGGTATCCGATTCTGAGATCTTCTACTAATGGGACATGTTGCATAGTCCGCATCACAATATGCTGACATCCTTAAGTCACCTTTTCTAGATAGAAATATCCCAAGTCCTGGACATTTCTTTAGATACTTCACAACCTTCAAGGCTGCATCCAAGTGGGATTGCTTTGGCTGATGCATGAATTGGCTAAGTGTCTGAACCGCATATGAGATATCAGGTCTAGTCATTGTCAGATATATAAGTTTCCCGACAAGTCTTTGATAGCCTGATGAATCGCTGAGTACAGGATCATCATTTCGAGATATTCCTTTATCATAATCTGCGGTTGTCAGTTTGGTATTTTGCTCTATGGGAATTACAGCTGGCTTGCATCCTGAAAGACCTATCTCTGATATGATCTCTAATATAAATTTCCATTGACTCAGGGAGATCCCTTTATCAGAACGGGCAATTTCAATCCCAAGGAAGTATTCCGGTGCTCCTAAATCTTTACTATGGAAGGTAGCATGCAGATATTCCTTGAATTCCTCTATAGAGGTTCTATCATTTCCCATAACAAGTATGTCATCAACGTAAATCATCGGGTAGATGGAAGACATACCTTTAGTACGAGAAAATAAAGCATAATCATGCTTGGATTGTTTAAAACCTGCTGTTGTAAGAGCATTAGCAAATTTTGCATACCACTGCCTGGAAGCCTGTTTTAATCCATAAAGGGATTTCTGGACACGACATACCTTATTCTCCCCCTATCTCTAGACGCCTTGAGGAATATCCATGTAGATTTCTTCATCCAGATCACCATGGAGGAAAGCATTATGAACATCCATTTGGTGTAGATTCCAGTCATTAATAGCAGCAACAGCTAAGAATGAACGTACTGTAACATCTTTGGCAACTGGAGAAAATGTCTCGTGATAGTCGAAACCTTCTCTTTGGGTGAACCCTTTAGCTACCAATCTTGCCTTGTATCGTTCAATAGAGCCATCGGCACGATACTTGATCTTATAAACCCATTTGCATCCAATCGGTTTGCGATGATGGGGTAATGGAACAAGATTCCATGTGTGGTTATCAGTAAGTGCCTTTAATTCTATTGCCATGGCTTCTTGCCATTTAGGATGAGTGGACGCTTCATCATAACTAGACGGTTCCTTGTCGTCGGATAAACGACTAATACAACATCTATGCTCTTGAGATAATCTATGAAAAGAAACATAGGAGGAGATTGGATGTTGAATACCTGGAGAATTATGAGCAGCACATACATAATCCTTTGTCCAAGTTGGAGGTTTTGTAGCCCGGCCAGACCGTCTGGGATACTCAATTCCAGGTGCAAATTGTGAAGTCCCTTGTGAGGAAGTTGGTGCATTGGCATCTATTTCCATATTGGCAATGGAATCTTCTTCTGCATCTTGCTGAATTGGTGCTTGAGTGGTCAAAGGATCATTAGAACTGGATGAAATAAATTGGGGAGTAGAATCAAGACTCCTTGGTTGTGTCACTGGTATGTAAGAAAGATCTTGATAAAAAGCCTCATCGGAAAGAAACTGATGTCTGGGAGCTGTCTCATGACCTTCATCTGGAGATATATTGTTTGAAAATGGAAAAATATTCTCATGGAAAATCACATCGCGACTGACCAAGAATTCTCCTGTTGAGATCTCAAGAACCCGATATCCTTTCTGGAGATTAGGATATCCCATAAGGATGCATCGCCGTGCACGTGGGCCAAACTTATCACGAGATCCCATTGTGGCGACATAGCAGAGACATCCGAAGATCCTGAGATGGTTTAATTTTGGCTTCTTTCCAAACAGCAGCTCGAATGGCGTTCGCCCATTCAGGATTCGAGTAGGCATTCGATTAATAAGATAAGCTGCTGTAGTGACACATTCGCCCCAAAAGCGGTCTGGAATAGATGCCTGAAATTTTAGAGCACGGGCAACTTCCAGCAGATGTCGATGCTTCCTTTCAACCACACCATTCTGTTGTGGTGAATATACACATGAATGTTCATGTTGAATGCCATGAGAATTAAATAATGAAGAACATTCATGACTAAAAAACTCTTTCCCGTTATCAGTACGGATGCGCTGAATTGATTTCTAGAATTGATTCTTAGATAGTAGGATGAAATTCTTCAGGTGAGAAACAACTTGATTCTTAGAGTGCATCAAGAAAAGCCATGTTGCTCGAGAAAAATCATCTACTATTGTAAGAAAATAACGAGAACCATCATGATTGTCTATATGATATGGTCCCCAAATGTCTACATGTATTAATGCAAAGATATCACTAGTTCGTGAAGTACTAGAGGGAAATGGTGTTCTTGATTACTTTGCAAGAGGACAAATAGAACATTTAGGGCATGGAAAGGAAGCACTATGACCCAATCTCATGTGCATAATGAAATTTCTATCATTGGTGGTAGAATTACACAATGATTTTTTATTGCAAGAAAAATTGAAATTACTTGGAAAATCTGTCCAGAAATAGAGTCCTTCAGAGAGATTACCCAAGCCCATCAGTCTGTCAGTCGAAAGGGCCTGAAATAAACAGGTGTCAGCATCGAAAAATACCCGGCATGAATTTTCTTTGTAGGCTCTAGACACTGATATAAGGTTGAACTGGAATTCTGGGACATAGAGCACATTCCTGAGAATAATCTGTGGACTTAGATTCACTGTCCCTGTTACTTTGACATAAGTGAAATTGCCATTTGGCAATTGTATGGAGACAGGATGATCTAAATGTGCATTCATACTTGAAAATAATCCCTTGTCGCATATAATATGGTCATTTGCCCCAGAATCGATAATCCATGCTTTTCTAGAAATATAATTAATTAGGCAAGTTGAAATACCTGAGAAATTTCCCCCTTTGTTGGAAATATCCATTTTCTGTAATGCCTGCATGAGTTAATGGTACTGGCCAATTGAAATAGGCTGATCATTTCTTGGACCAGCTGGTCCAGTGACTTGATAGGCTGTGGAAATTTTTTTCTCCTTATCGCCCGGTTTCCCGTGTAATTTCCAACAATTGTCAACATTATGATTAGTACGCTTGCAATAGTTGCAAAAAAATTTACCATTTCCTTTAAAAAATTTTGCGAAATTTCTGGATGACGTGGCGAAGATCTGCCCCTCCGTCCCTTTGCTCACGATCTCCTGTCCGCCGTTAGATCCGAGCGTGAACTCGCCCCCTTGGATGCCGTCCAATCCTCGCGGAAAATCCTGGCCGCTCGTTCCGTCCCTTTTAAAGGGCCGCGAATCAGTGTCGTCAAACCCTAAAGGGTTTCTTCTTTCGCGAGTTAGGGTTGGAGCAGTCTTGGCGGCCGTGTCTCGCCGTTCACCGCTAGCGGCGAGAGCGATGCTTTCGCTGTTCCTCGTGTGTTCGATTGATGCAAGTCGCTGACTCTCCTCCTGCATCGCTAGTTGGAAGATGCGTCCGATTGGCGGCATGGGATCCATGGCTAGGATCTGGGATCGGAACGTCAAGTATGATTCGTTTAGAATCATGAGAAATCTCGTGGCCTTTTCTCTTTCTTTGATTTGTTTATACTGCTTGAGGGTTGATTCTGGCCCTTCAAGCTTTTCTTCCGCTGCCTCGAGTTGATTCCACAGAGACGATAGTCTGTTGAAGCAGACCGTGACCGTTGTGTTTGCTTGTTTGAGCTCGCTAATTTCCTACATTAAATTAAAAATCTTCGCTTGATCCAATTTGCCATACATTTCACGTATGTTTTCCCACATGGTTTTGGCGTCCTCTGTGGGTGGAAGCCCAGCCGCGACTTCTGGGGATAGGCAATTATCGATCCATGTTCGGACGAGGTGATTGCACTTCCGCCAATGTCGAGCTAGGAGTTCATCAGAGGGGATTGCGATTGTTCCATCGAGGAACCCATCTTTATCCTTGGTTATCAATGCCCGCCGGAGCTCCTGAGACCATTTCGAATAGATATATGCTCCGGTCAGTGGTTGGTTTATCAGTCGAAGCTCCGGTCCGTCGGCGTTGGATACATACAGAGGGTTGCCCATTTCTGGTCGCCCGGTGAACGCCGTCGTGGGAACGGGCAAAAATCCGAGCATGAAATTCGGGTAGGGATTTTGTCCCGTACCCGTATTGCCTGAACCGCTCGGCATGAAATTCGGGTAGGGATTTTGCCCCATACCCGTATTGCCTGACCCGCCCGTCTGCATTGGATGACCCGTATTGAGATATCCCGAGTAGGGATTTTGCCCCGTACCCGTAATGCTTGAACCGCTCGTCTGCTCTATCTCGACGGTTGGGCTTGCCCCATTTGTGGCTGGTGGGCCCCCGTCAGGACTTTGGTGGCCCAAGAAAACAGGCGGTGATGACATTAGGCTTGGCCCAAGGTAAAGTGGATATGGAATCCACTAGTATGGTTGGCCCGTCATGGGTTGCCCCCAACTGGATCTGAGCCTGTGTGGGTTGTCATTGTGGAGGTTGGGCCTGAATCAATAGTTGATCGGACATTGAAGTTGCCGCAGGGAGATTCTGGTGCTGCGGAACTTCTGGAGCATCTTCTCCTCCAGTGCTCCTGCTGTCAACGCTCATATTGGAGTCCTGCTGAGAAGACATAATAGGTATTTAAATTCTCTTCCTTTAAGAGTATGCCTTTCTAACGCCGAATAACTAATCCTTTTGTAGGTTGGAAAGTTCTTCGGCAGTAGCTTGAAGCGGAAGCGAGTCAGAGACCAGAAGGCTCTGATACCATGAAAGAAGACAATAAAGAAAGCCAAAAGGAGAGGAAGAAGATAGAGAGAATGTTGTAATGGAATTTCTGTGTTTCCATTGTATATTGAATGTACAATTCAATCTTAATAAATAATACAAGATGTATTCTGTGCAAGGAAATAAAAGATCTAATAATTAATCTAGACCTAAATCCAATATTCAATTGACATAAATACACAAAACACAATCAATTAAGATACAAGACAATCCTGCATATCTTCCAACATAACTCGAATTTCTTTTTAAGGTAGGAATTATGACTCATTGCCATTGATCTAATCTTTGTTCTAATTTACGAATTACTGAATTTCATCTTAACGGGACGCTTGATGCAGGGCGTACATGGTGACTAGCTTTGGAGGAGTAGAAATGATAAGAAATGCAAATGACGAGCTTCCTTTGTTTTCCGTTTTCTTTGAGTGAACTACTGCGCATGCTAGGCATGCTATTATTTGTGAAAGCGTCCTTGCGTCCACGATTGCCATAACCATGTTACTCTACTTGTGCAAGATAATCACATCGCTCCTTTTTCACCTAAAAGCATCATGTCTATACATTTTTCCGACTCATTGTAGTCTATTTGGATGATGCAAATATGAATAAACATGTCAAAAAACGATTGATGCAAAATTTTGTGTGTATCTTCTATTGATGTACATATATACCTTGCTAGTTCGCTCACTTCCTTCTGGTAGATTGACTGCAGTACATTGTAATCCAACTGATGATTTTATTTATTTGTATGATGATGGGCTTAAGGCCCATTCGCCCATGTTGGGCTTAAAAGCCCAGCCTGCTAGATAAGGACCCATTTATGAAGAGGTGTTATGTTGAGGGGTTATGACTTTTGGGGGAACGTATTACGTTGAAAAGTTACGTCTCTTGGAGGAGACGTATTTAAGAGAGAAAAGAAAAGAGAGGAATGTACCTTTTCAAGTGAACGTCGTTAGTTTCTCTCTCCCTCAAAAAAGAAGAAGAAGAAGAAGAAGAAGAAGAAAACAGAAAAGAACGCTTTGTTTTTCTCCCCCTAATAGCAATAGCATGCTCCTTGGTAGAATGGGATCGGATTCTTCCTCGAACTTCAACGTTGATGTTTAATCTGTGGACAATAAGGTACGCTCGATTCCGTGGTGTGTCTTTGATCGGTGATACATGTTTTTCCTGGGCTCGTCTTCCGCACTTGTTTTAGGTGTTTGATAGTGTCAAATCCGTTTTAGAAAATCAGTAATTCCCAACATTGGTATCAGAGCCCCAGTTAATGTTTCCCAATCCCCTTTTTATGTTATTGAATTACTTTTGTTGTCGAAATTCGAGAAAAGCCGCTGCCGATCAATTGGGGACAGTAAAAGAAGACACCCGTGTACTATTCGCCATGTTTTGAGATTTTCTGTAAGTCAAAATTTGTTTTTGATAGTGTAGGGACGAAGCTCTCGTCGATACGAGAAAAACGAGTAGCGGATTGCCGCTAGAGGCCACCAGACGCACCGCCACGCGTGGCCGGAACGAACGGGAGTCATCGACGCGTGCAACGCACGCACCGATTCGGTCCCCCGTAGGCGCATGTGTCGCATGCCACGCATGCGCCGGCTGACGTCAGCCAAGCACAAGTTTGGCATGTGCCGGTCAGTTTGTCCGACCGGCCTGACTGGTCCGTCTAGTCCGACCCAGCCCATCTTGTCCGACCCAAACGCCCATTGACTTTGACCTAGCTGACTGTTGACCATTGACCCAAAAAAAAAAGAGAGGAAAATAATGTATTTCTTTTTACAATTAAGTTTATGTGGATTATATGTGATCTCTTATTTGTTCTGCATTTGTTGCAGGAGCAATGCCTCCCCTTAAGTTGCGCACACCTATTCGCGCAATTACCGATGAACAAAAGGAAAGGCTTTCTAAGTTGATAGTTGAGCTGACTGATCATCGATGGGAGAGTGGCGACTTAATTGATCAAGCTCTTGAAGTCAACGAGAAAATACAAAAGCTCATATGGAATGGTCATCTCATGTCACGGTCTAAGATGGTGCGATTTTTCATGAACACTCTTTCACAAGAATGGCAATAAGTGTTGAATCACGTATGGAAAGTCAACAGAGCTGCTTCGTATAGGAAAATTGTGATGGATTTTATAGATGATTATCACTAGATTGTTACAAGGGAAAAAATCAAGAAATTGAACAAAAGAGGATCTTTCCCAGTTCGTATATTGACTGGGTGCTAGATGTTTTTTGCTGGTCTTTATTAAGTGTACTTTATGGACATCTTATGTAATGTTTACTACTTGATTGTTGTTGATGTAGCAACTAATATGTAAGTTGTATTATGTGAAGGTATTATTATTATATTGTATGTCAAATATTATTTGTTTCTATTATTGTTGATTGATGTGGGTAATTCATAGAAGTTTTTGTAACTTCATAGAATTTATTTTGCATAAGACAATTATATTAATGATAGTTTTAAGTTAGGATTTTTGGAGGATGATTGAAAACATAGTGACCTCTTGATTCTGAAACCTAATTTGAAATTATTCATTAATATGATGGTTTTATGCAAAATAGATGCATAAATGATAGGCATTAATAATTCGTGCATAATGTGTCTGATATGTTCAAATCGATGACTTTAGCAACTAAGAACATAATTGCTGATTTGAACAAAGAAGATAAAATGAACGGCGAGAATTGTGAAATATTGAATATGAAAATTTAATGTATGCTTGAAAAGCAAGAAGCACTAGAAGCTCTTGACCATATTATAGAACGAATTGAGGATGATGTGCGTCACCTTGAGCTAGCAGATGATTGCCTCAAGGCATTTGAGAAGGAAACACATATTTGCTATATTACTTCCAGCTCAAAATGAGCTTCGACCTCTAAGTGCAAGCGCATTGATTCGTTCAATATGTGGAAATGCAAGGGATCAAGTCCTTTTTGCAAGAAACCAAGAGCTGACCAACATAAGAGAGGAAAATATCCTTGAGTGAAGAGTATTTCAAGGGTGAAGTGTTATAATTGTGACCGAAAGGGTCACTACGCTCGCGACTGTCTCGAGTCAAAAAAGGTACTCACCCCTTGTACTCTTAAGAGTTTTGCTAATGTGTCAAGTTCTGTATTCTTAACTGAATTTGATCCTTTGTGGACTGTAGATTCGAGAGCAACATACCATGTAGCGAAGGATAGAGAATCTTTCGTAGAACTTCGACGAGTTTCAATTGGAACTAAGTAGATCTATGTAGGAAATAACTCTAAAGCTGAAGTTAAAGGGATTGACACCTGCTAATTGAACATGCGTGGTGGACGCACCTTGTTCCTATATGATGTTTTATATGCTCCGGAAATTCGTCGAAAGTTAGTGTCTGTTTTGACGTTGGTTAAGCTTGGTTTTAGTGTGAACTTCCATAATAGCAGTGTAGATTTGTATTTGGATACAAACTACTATAATTATGGTCATTTTTTGGATGGTTTTATCGTACTAAATATTGATTATGTTAATACAAATGTTTGTTATTCCTTTCTCACGTCTCTTAATTCATATGATAATGATGTGAATGTGTGACATGCTAGACTTGGTCATATTGGCTAACAACATATGAATAGACTAGCCAAAGAGGGGTTGTTGGGCAACATTGAAAAAGTTGATTTGCCCATATGTGAGCATTGCATAGTAGGGAAAATGATAAGGAAACCATTTGGAAAAAGGTAAAAGAGCTAAATTTCCTCTGCATTTAATCCATTCTGACGTATGTGGTCTAATGAATGTGAGAGGAAGGTATATTGCTATTTATTTCATCACTTTTATAGATGATTATACTCGATTCGGATATGTCTATTTGATTTATCATAAATCTAAAGCATTAAGTTCTTTCAAAAGGTTTATGAACTTGGTAGAAAATCAATTAGACAAGAAATTGAGATTTGATCGAGATCGAGAATATTTATCTAATGAGTTCAGAAATTTATGTGATGAAAAAGGAATAGAAAGACAGTTGTCTATTCTATATACTCCTCAACAATATGGTGTTGCGGAGAGAATAAACAAAATCCTACTAGAAATGGTTAGATTCATGATGGTGTATGCTAACTTACCTATCACTTTTTAAAGTGATGCATTGTTAACTGTTACCTATATACTTAACCGGGTGTCTTTCAAATTAGTTACTTTCACTTCATATGAGTTATGGACAGGTAGAAAACTAGACTTAAGTTTTCTTAAGCCATGGGGTTGTGCTGCTTATACTCATGAGCCATCTCACAAGTTTGGGAAATTGGGTCCCAGAGGAAAGAAGAGTATTTTCATAAAATATTCCGAACACTCGAAAGGGTAATGTGTTCATAGGTAAGCAGGAAAGTGGGAGTATAACTGAATTTGAATCACGGGATGTCACATTCTTAGAGAATGAATTTCCTAAGAAGGGCGAAATAGGTGAAGATTACTTCCTATTTGAAATCTTGGGTCAAGATAATGATATTAATGGAATTCATCCAAGTGGAAGTAATATAAGAAGTGATGAATTGAATTCAACTCATTCTCAATTACAACCACATGATGAAACGATATCATCATTATCTAATCCTAGTGGGAGCATAATGGGGAATGATGTGCAAAGTGTACAATCTCCCATACGGCGAACAAGTCGCAAAAGCATTCCCCGTCGACGTTTTGACATTGAAGGGGAAACTTTTATAATTGCTCCGCAAGATGATGATGAGCCAAGAAATATTAATGAGGCTCTAAATTGCCTTAATAAGGAAAAATAGATTCATGCAATGAAAGAGGAGATTGAGTCAATGAAGTCAAACCAAGTTTGGGAACTGGTTGATCTTCCAAAAGGACGCAAAGCTATTGGGAACAAGTAGGTTTTCAAAATAAAGCAAAAAGCTTATGGCTCGATAGAGAGGCATAAGGCTCGCTTTGTGGCGAAGAGGTATAACCAACAGGAAGGAATTGATTATGAAGAAATATTTTCTCTTGTAGTAAGATTTACCTCGATTCGCATTACTCTAGCAATAGTGGTTAGTATGGATCTTGAGTTACATCAAATGGATGTAAAGTCTGCTTTCTTCAATGAAGAATTAGATGAAGAAATATATATAGAACAACCTACCAGTTTCATTAAAGAATGTCAAAAAGGAAATGTATGTTGACTTTTGAGATCGATATACAGCCTTAAGCAGTCATCGAGACAATGGTATATACGTTTTCATAATGCCATAATGGCATATGATTTTACAATGATAGATGAGGATTATTGTGTATATATCAAAAAAATCCAAAGATCAATTTGTGATCATATCATTATATATTGATGATATACTAATTGCCGGAAGCAAAATTGAGTTTGTAAATACTGTGAAGAGTTGGTTATCTTCCAACTTTGAGATGAAAGATATGGGTGAGGCTGCATACATTCTTGGAGTTAAGATTTCAAGAGATTGTTCGAAGAGGTTGTTATCTCTTTCGCAAGAAACATATATAAATAAGGTTCTTGAACGATTTTGTATGCAAGATTATAAACCCATTGATACTCCTATTGCAAAAAGTGAAGTACTGAGTCATAAACTGTGTCCAAGAACTCTATAAGAGAATGAACAAATGAAACACGTTCCTTATGCTAGTGTTGTTGGGAGTTTGATGTACGCTATAATGTGTACAAGACTTGACATATATTTTGCTGTTGAAATGGTGAGTAGATACCAATCCAACCCAGGTCAAACACATCGGAAGGCCATTAAGAGAATACTGAGGTATCTAAAGGGAATTGTTGATTATATACTGAGTTATCAAGAAAAAGGATCTACGACTCTAGGGCTATTCCGATGCTGATTGAGGAGGAGATTTAAATAAAAGTAAATCTACCTCTAGGCTTGTTTTCTTACTGAATAATGGCGCCATATGTTGGAACAGTAAGGAACAAACAAGTATATCCTTGTCCACGATGAAAGCTGAGTTCATGGTATTATCAACAGCGGTACAAGAAGATGTTTGGTTTAAGAGATTTTTGGATCATTTAGCTGTTATTGGGTATGCTGCAAATCCATTATTGATTAACTATGATAGCCAAGCAGCTATAGCATACACCAAAGATCCAAAATATGATGGCAAGACCAAACACATAGATACTAAGTATAATTTTGTCAAGGATATGGTTGTACGAAGAGATGTGAACTTACAGTACATGTTACGCATATAATGGTAGAAGATCTTATAACAAAATCAATACTTAGAGATGCGTTTTATGGCTATGTGAAATCTTTAGGATTGCGTAAAGGCCGATGTACTAAATATTGTAATTTCCCTAAGTGTTCACATTTGATGAATTTATGTTTTCATTATTAATGTCTATAAATCTTTGTTTGACATTTATGCATCTTAATGCTCAGTGCATTACATTAAGTTGAGGAAGTATGTCGAACAAATATAAGATTAGCCCACTCACACGGATAATCGCCTCTATTTACTATGCGACGGTTTTTAAGTTTATTATCTATGTGATAATCAATAGCTCAAGCTTAAAATATATATGTCGCCTTAACTAAGTGTTAAGATGAAAACATGATATGTACTATGTCCGAAAGTAAAATACCCCACATATTTTATTTTATCTGTCTAAGATGCCAGATGTGAGTTCTGATGAATTTTGTAAATGAGTAGATACGTGAACTCAAGTTAGACATTAGGTATGTTTGAACTATCATCTATACGGTATTGAAGGTGTAGACATACGTTCCATGGGAAATAAGTTAATACCGTAATACGTATTTCATACTACATATGCATGGGACGACCAATAAGAGTGGCAAAAGTTTTATCTCAACTTATATACCGTGTCAGACTCTTGAGGAAAATAATTCCTCAATTTTAGTGCCCTCATTACTTTTACTTATTCTCAAGATTTTTATTTAGTGTTTGCTATCTTATGATGTTGCCAATGGTCATGAGATGATTCGATCTAATGGGATATTTCTAGAAAAGCAAGCTGAACTGAAATTGAGAGTTTGAAGGAAAGAGGAAGATCGAATTTGGAGAATCACATTGTAGCTTAGTATTCACCGGTCGACCAATTATGACTGTCTTTGGAATAATTATAATTGTGAATACAATATATATATATATATATATATATATATATATATATATATATATATAAGAGATCAAAAAATATATAAATGTGATCGATCGATTTAGGGTATTACATACTAAATCTACTTAAAGTGTGATGCCTATTATGAGCTGCTATATATTCCTAACATATGTATGGCAACGAGCTCTCAAAGTATGCTGGTCGCATGGATTATTCACCGGTATGAGCATTGTAGAGAGGTAAAGAAGATTATGTTTAGCCCACCATGTGCGAGTGGGAGATGATGTTTTTATTTATTTGTATGATGATGGGCTTAAGGCTCGTCCGCTCATATTGGGCCTAAAAGCCTGACCTGCTAGATAATGGCCCATATATGAAGAAGTGTTATGTTGAGGGGCTATGACTTTTTGGGGAATGTATTACGTTGAAGAGTTACGTCTCTTGGAGGAGACGTATTTAAGAGAGAAAAGAAAAGAGAGGAATGTACCTTTTCAAGTGAACGTACGTTAGTCTCTCTCTACCTAAAAAAAAAAAGAAGAAGAAGAAAACATAAAAGAACACTCTATTTTTCTCCCCCCTAATAGCAACGGCATGCTCCTTGGTAGAACGGGATCAGATTCTTCCTCGAACTTCAACATTGGTGTTTAATCTGTTGTGGCATCCTAGAATTCCTTGCCAATCATTAGGGGTGCTCAAATTAATGTCTTATATTAAGGACTATGGCCAAGTTTTAGTGGATAAATCTTGGAAAAGGGTGACCTATCTTTGGCCATGTGTATTGTGGATTAGAATTTATGGATTTGTGATATCAACTGTATAGTTATTTAATTTTTTTCACTATAGTACTTTGGTTCAATAAAGATTTAATTAGTATTAAAAAGGGGTTAAAATTTGATTTAATTAGGCTTGGGTCTTAGGCCCAAGAATGTGGACCTATGATGGGCCAAAAGGCCTGCCCATGAAGCCATGAAAGGCTGCCGTTGACCACAAGGAGAGAGGGGAGAGGCCGGCCGACTTCTAAGCCCATCATACATGGGTTTTGCCAAGTGGCAAAAAGGGGAGTTCACCTATTGGCCATTGTGGGTTTGTGGGTGGCTTCTAATGATGACTAATGATGGTTTTGGGGGGGAAATAAAAGGAAGAATGGTCGGTTTAGAGGGCTGTCGTCCAAGCCAAGAGAGAGAGAGAGAGAGAGAGAGAGAGAGAGAGAGAGAGAGAGAGAGAGAGAGCTGCCGAGAGAGTGAGGAACCGAGAGAGAGGAGGAAGAGCCACGTGTCCGTCCGTCCGCTGTCCGTCGCCTGTCGCCATGCGTCCGTCATCCGCCATGATGCTTGTGCTTGCTCGGTACAAAGGCAAGTTGGGATCCATATTCTGCTCTTGCATGTTGTATCTTGCATGTGTGTTTGAAAGGTGATGAATCTCGGACATTTAGGGTGTGAGAACCGAAGCTTTGAGTGTGTTGTTTTTGAAATAGCATTCTGTTTTCGAGTATACCGCCTGACCAAGAACGTTGTAGAGGCTTGCATGCGGGGTTTGAGTCGGATTTTGGCTTTGAATTCTTCATGAAAGTTGTAGAAAACATCTCAAAGTGTAAAATACTAAAATTTCAGAAAAAAATAGCTGAGGTTGACATCTCGAAGTGTAAAACCCTCCCTCTACGAAAACGCTAGATCTGAAACTGTTTTGTTGACCTCTTGGTGGTTTTGTGTGTTACATGTCACTTTTTACCGAGAATTTCACTTTGACTTCATCACAAAAGTTGTAGAGAATATCCTGAAGACTAACATACTCAAATTTGAGGTAAAACGAACAAGTGTAGCGTAGTGAAACGATTTTCTTTTGAAGACGGCAGATCTGGAAGTATTGTACGGGACTCCAGCGACTTTGTGAACTATATAGAGACTATCCTTTGAGAATCTCACCTAGATCCCTTAATGAAAATTGTATTGGACCTCTTAAGGCAAAACATATCAAAAATTCAGAGGAAATTAAGGAAGATAAGTAGGCAAAACCTCGATTTTTCGGAGACAGCTAAACTGGACTGTTTGGTACTAGGAACAGGGGCTTCGACCGTCCATAGGAAATTATCTAGGACGAATCTGGTCTAGATGTCTTCATGAAAAATCTACCTTAGGGTCTTGATATCACCTGGTAAAATTTCATAATTTTTGGATGCCATTCGAGTATTTAAATTGAAATATTTCAAGAACTGCGCAATCTAATTGTATCCGAATGTTGCAAGCTGGAATGTGTGAGCTATATCTTTTTGCGTGAAGTTCTTTTGGGCATGTGTTCTTCATGGAGTTGCTACCTTTATGTCTTGCCTATCACATGTTCTGATTTTATAATTTTTGAAGATCATATGGGTATTTAATTTATGTGTTTTCCAAAATTGTGCAAGCTGGAATTTGGTAAATTTCAAAAAGACATGATGTATAGATTATTCTAAGTTGTATGGACCCCATGGATTGTGTTGTATAAGTGATTGGATCTTGCTGCATGAATGATGATGATTGAATAAATATATAAGAATCAAATGCTGAAAATGATCTTGTGTGCCATCATATCATATGCCATGTTGAAATTGAGCCATAAATTGTGAATATAAACTATGAGAAATGAGAAGGCCGTCGGAGGTGTGAGCCGACGATGCCCCGGGAGTGTCGGGATGCCCGGCCAGGGAGTGTAAATGCCGGATACCCGGTGGCCTAGTGGCGTAATTCCAAAGGGTCCTCGGGAGTTTCGAGATGCCCGGGATGTGGGGGTGTCGGAAGCCCGGAGGTGTGAGCCAGGGGATACTTCGTGATGCCAGTTGGGGTACGAGATGCTCGGAGTATGTGTGTCGAATGTTCGGAGGTTTGTGCCGGAGGTTCCTTGTGATGCCAAGTGGGGTGTGAGCGATAAATGAGGGATGCAAATACTGGTCCTAAAAAAGAGAAATGTGGCGGCCCAAAAGGAAAGAAAAAAAAAACTGGGAAATTGAAATTGAATTATGGCATGATGGTACATGTATGACATGATGATGGTGAGTGCATGGATGTATGTGCACCTATGGCATGATGGTACATGTATGACATGATGATGATGAGTGCATGGATGTATGTGCACCTATGGCATGATGGTATATGTGACATGATGATGGTGAGTGCATGAATGTATGTGCACCTATGGCATGATGGTACATGTATGACATGATGATGGTGAGTGCATGGATGTATGTGCACCTATGGCATGATGATATATGTGACATGATGATGGTGAGTGCATGAATGTATGTGCACTTATGGCATGATGGTACATGTATGACATGATGATTGTGAGTGCATAGATGTATGTGCACCTATGGCATGATGGTAAATGTATGACATGATGGTGAAGGTTATATGAGGATGTATGTACATAGGGTGTGATGACATATGCATGGCTTCAAGGTAAGTTATGCATGGATGCATGAACGACATGTGTTATGCTATGATTGTTATGATTGTACTGTGTGATCCATTGAGTGGTTTATTGGATCCTTTACCTGTTAAGTGGCTATACTCACCCCTACAGGGACCAACATTTCATATTAGAAAGATGCTGCTCCTTGCTGTCACGCGGGGCGTCTTTTACGACATTCCTTTGGACGTGGAGGTCGAGTGTGTGGAGATCGACTGTCCCACCATCCCTAGTCCGACGTTCATTCGGGTTCGCGTATTAGAAATGTATGACGTGGGCTTGGCTGAGGGCCTTGTCATTCAAGAGTTCATATATGTTCACGTTCGTCAAGATGGAGTGATGCGGGGAATGTTGCCACCGCCACCGCCACCGCCTGACCCACCGGGGTGGGTGTGATGGCTCGTGCATGAGGGGTAGGAGCTGCAACTTTTTGGACAATAGCCGACACTAGTGGATGGAGGATTTGCATGATCGACATAGTGGGTCGAGTTGTCTCTTTTTGGGGTTATGGTCGAGTGTAGTGAAAAGTCTTGGCCTTTCTTTTGTTATACCGACCCGAGAAAATCCATCATGAAAATATGTAAATAAAAATGTCTTGATTTATCTTTTCTTATGGTGTTTAGTGGTGTGCAATTGTATCATGGTTGTTGGTGGGAGAATTGGTAGAACTCGATTATGCTTCCGCAAATAAGATGTGCTAGAACCGTTTAAAAAAAAAAAATTGCCTAGGAACTAAGGTTCTTCTTTGGTATCTGTGGTGACCCTAGGTACTTCGGGGTGCCATATTTGTGGACAATAAGGTATACTCGATTCTGTGGTGTGTCTTTGATCGGTGATACATGTTTTTTCTGGGCTTGTCTTCTGCACTTGTTTTAGGGGTTTAATTTAGTGTCAAATCCGTTTTAAGGAATCAGTAATTCCCAACACCAACTTTGCCATCTCAAGTAAAGTCGAGTTCATGTTCGGATCTTCCTCATAGATGTCCATGAACCATCTAGCTTCCAATCTATTAGGTCTCCAATGGATAGGCAATTCCAAGGCATGACTTATTTTTTTTATTTATGCAAGAGGAGATGATTCCTCCCTTGAGATTAAGACGATTCAAATGCTCCACCCAAGCAACCTTGTGGACATAGCCTTAGCAGAGTTGCAAAGCTTCAGAAAATGGAACCCCAAGTTGAGCAAATCTGAAGTTGAAGCCATAAGCTTGTCAAAAGCTTGGATTCCACCAAAAGATGGCACATTTAAAATAAATATTGACGGATCTTACGAACCTGGGAGAATGGAAGGTTCCGTGGCGTGTATATGTCAAGATTTTACTGGGAATTCGCTGGATGGAGGCGCGCGAACAGTAACAGCTTCTTCGGCATTCATGGCAGAGGCTCAAGCTCTTTTTGAAGCCCTAAATCAGTTTCTCTCTCTTCGAAAGGAGGAAGTGGTGTTTGAGACTGATAGTTCAGACCTAGTCAACGCACTAAACAGTTCAGATCAGCTCACGTGGGATGTTCACCCCGTCATCATGAAGTGCAAAGATAAGTTACTCTCTTTTCTAATGCCCGAGTGGCCCATTGCTTTAAAGAGGTCAATTTAGCAGAGGATTATATTGCGAGAGCCCACAGAAAAAATTCATTACCCTTGAACTGGGTTTTTGTCCCACCCCAAGCTCTTCAGAGTATTTTATGTACTAAAGCCCCGTCTTTGGGCCCTTGCATATTTCATTAGCTTAATGAAGTATTTCATTTTCCGACCAAAAGAAAAAAAAAAATGCTCGCAAGTGAAAGCGTTTGCTTCATCCACCAAACTTTCGCCTTTCAAACCATGAAAAGAAGCTTCGTACAGACTCAACGGCCCCTTCACATCCTCAACCAGCGGTACCTTGAAACCACCCATTTTGTCCGTGAAGCTTTCAAACACATTTATCAGAGTAATGATATTTAGTTCATCGATAGAAAGTTTTATATAAGACATGCAACATGAAATTAATTAAAGGTCCGAGTGGAATTCTACAATTCCGCGCCAAGAAGTATGGATTTATTTTCCATATTGTGATGCCTTTTCTTGGATTATATATTTATTAAATGAGTCTCAATGAAGATTTGGTCCCACTGCCTGTTTTAGCTTTTTCGTATTGGAGGACAGTCTTTTTCAAAATATACTGATTTTTAGAATATCATTTTTGTTGATGAAAATTTTATTTTATTCTAAAGCCTAATCATTCTCCAAAACTATAGTATTAAAGCTTTCACAATTAAACAGGGGTGCATTTTTTTCACTGAAAACTTTAAGACAGAGGAAAATATTCTCCATGAAAATATTTTTCAAGAAAAAATATTGATTTTTTATTTGTTTAGTGGTTTAGGAAAAGTGACTTTCCTTTTCGTCAAAAGAGGAAGTCGTTTTCTCTAGGGATAAGCATTGTCTGAGTTGAGCTGATTAGCAACCTAACTTAGGACCAACTTTCATAGTATAGTGTTGGCCCCCAATTTTTGGAATTGAGGACCAACCTTGTTGAGGCTACAACTGAGGACTGGATCAATCCTATGGGTTCGGTCGGGTTCTAAGGCTAACTCAAGATCAACCATTTTTTTTTTTCATTTATATGTATTCCTTAAAAGAACAAATGTACTCTTTGAAATTACATATCCATCGCCAATAAGATATTGAGCAACCAAACAGTATACATATAAAAATACTAAGACTGGGTTTAATAATTATCAAATAATTGATCAAATGGATCAACAAGGTATTTTTTTTCTTAAAATTTCCCAAAATGGAGGAATTATGGCATCCAACAAAAAAAAAAAGATAAGACAACAATAGAAATCTACACTTGTCAAAAGCAACAAATCATAGAAAACGTACATGTAAAATATAATAAACAATAAAAAGTTCAAAATACTTAACATAAAACATGGATATGAGGTTTCATATCTTGTCCATTCATAAAAGATTGCTTTGAATGAGTAGAGAGAATCGATAGTTGAGTTCAAATGAGTGGAAAGAAGACAAAAAGACTACCCCAAAGAGATGGAAATGAAAGATTTCAGCGATAATCTATGATTTAGGGAGAGAGTGAGAGTGAGACTCTAAGAGAGGAAAATGGTGGAAGAAAAGGAAGGGCACTTATAATAGTATGCCTAAGATTTGGGGAAAACCATAATTACAAGGTTGGTGTAAGTTGGACCAACCCCAAAATCCCAAGACTAGGGACTGACATGCACAAGACAATTTCAAGTGGCCCCAGGTCTAGGGACAGGACTAATCCTCATTGAAACCAGACCAAGACCAATCGGGTTGAGCTATTCCAAGGTCATTTCAGGGTCAACCTTAGATTGATGCTCACCACGAGTTTCCCTCCAACCTAAACTTGTTACTTTTAGTCCATATAAAATGCTTTCCATAAATAGATTAGTTTTCTATCTTTCAAACATAGTAAAGTAAAAAAATCATTCCTCGAAATCGGTTTTCTTTTAGACAAAATGGATCCTAATTTTAGTTATAAATGAGGGGGCAAAACCAAAAGGCAAAGTGAGATGGAAAATAATAAACATCATACCTTGAGATACATTGTAGCCATGTTGTCGGAGAAGTCTAAATCGAAGGGCAGTCGAGTGAAGGAAATTAGAAAACCAAGCATCATTTGATTCATTATGGATAACCCGTAGTGCCTTTTTGATCTCGCTGTCAAAATGGCATTGCTAACCAAGCCTTTGAATCGCATCAATGAACTCAAGCTTCCCCAACAAATTATCCTCCCTCTCCAATGTGGACTTCCCCTCTTCCTTCATCCTCTGGAACCGCTCCATATATCTCTCCTTCTACAACACATATATTAGCTCTTCACAATTAAACATATTATTAAACATATTATGGCCTTCTTATGATTTTGGAATATATTCCATTTTGAGAAACTTGAAAAAGTATTATCTCATTGAAAGGTTCTATGCATCTGTCCTTTCTCAATGCATTTATTTAGATAAAAACTCCATTTTCCCTTTTTTCGGACGATGAATATTTCCTAGGTATGGAGTGTGAATCAAATCCATGTTTGAATTGAAATTGAGATACTTTTACAAGGTCCTAGAGTTATTAGAAGCTTAACAAGGTATTAATAATAAGCAAGAGAGAGTCTATTGAAACTAACCGCATAATCAGCACTAAGTGACATCACAAAGTTGTAGTCCCTAACACTTGGCATGTAATTTGCCGAGCGCCTGCGAATTCATGCAGCTTATTCTTGGAATTTTCTCAGTGGTTGCAACGGCAGCAAAGGAGGAGGAGGAGGAGGAGGAGGGTCGTGGGTGTTTGAAGGTGTTGGGATTAACGGATCCCCGAAAACTGGATTCGACACCGAATCGAACCCCTAAATCAAGCGAAAGACGAAGCCTGGGAAAACAACATGCATCACCAATCCTAAAGCACACCACGGATTCGAGCGTACCTTTTAGCCACAGATTAAACACCGACGCCAATGGAGGAAGAAAATCCGGTCGAATTCGATCTGATGAAGCCTTGAAGGGAAGAATTAGAAGCCGTATGCCTCTCGTCGTTCCTTTTGAGAGAGAAAACGGGGGAGAGAAAAGACGTGCGTAATTCTGATTCCAACATACGTCTTCTCTCTCTCTCTCTCTCTCTCCCTTTTATACCCCATTCTTTCCACGGGCCTTATTCCCGTGGGCCGGGCTTTTTGGGCCCAACTTGGGCGGACAGGGCCTTAAGCCCTTTAATTAAATAAAGCCTTCATCTCCCACTCGCACATGGTGGGCCGAACAGTATTCTCTTTACCTCTCCTCAACATTCATACTGGTGAATAATCCGTGCGACCAGCATACTTTGAGAGCTCATTGTTATACATCTGTTAGGAATATATAGCAGCTCATAATGGGCATCACACTCCGAGTAGATTTAGTATGCAGTACCCTAGATCGATCGATCACATTTATATCTCCCTTGATCTCTTTTAAACATGATATATATATATATATAGTATTCACAATTATAATCATCACAAAGACAGTTATAATTGGTCGACCAGTGAATACAAAACTACAATGTGATTCTCCAAAATCGATTTTCCTCTTTCCTTCAAACTCTCAATTTCAGTCCAGCTTGCTTTTCTAGAAATGCCCCATTAGATCGAATCATCTCATGACCATTGGCAACACACTAAGATAGCAAACACTAAATAGAAATCTTGAGAATAAGTAAGAGTCCTGAGGGGACTAAAAAATTGAGGAACTTTTTTCCTCAAGAGTCTCACACGTCATAAAAGTTGAGATCAAACTTTTTGCCACTCTTATTGGTCGTCTCATGCATACGTAGTATGAAATACGTATTACGGTATTAACTCATTTCCCATGGAGCGTATGTCTACACCTTTCAATACCGTACAGATGATAGTTCAAACATACCCAATGTCTAACTTGAGTTCAACTATCTACTTATTCACAAAAATTTATCAGAACTCACATCTGGCATCTTAGACAGATAAAGTAAAATGTGTGGGATATTTTACTTTCAGACATCTTTAGTATTATGTCCTCATCTTAACACTCAGTTAAGGCGACATACGTATTTTTAAGCTTGCGCTCTCGATTATCACCTAGATAATAAGCTTAAAATCAGTCTCATCTCTATTCATCACATAGTAAACAGAGGCGATTACCCGTGTGAGTGGGCTAATCTTATATCTGTCCGACATATTTCTCAACTTAAAATAATGCACTGAGCATTAAGATGCATAAAGATTATACTAAGGTTCATAGGCATTAATCAATGAAAAAACAAAATTTCATAAATGTGAACATCATAGGGAAATTACAATTCAGTACATCATACTCTACGCAATCCTAGAGATTTTACATGACCACAAAATACATCTCTAGGTATTGGCTTTGTCATAGGATCCGCTACCATTCTATCCGTAGATATGTACTGCAAGTTCACATCCTTTCGTGCAACCATATCTTTTACAAAGTTATACTTGGTATCTATATGTTTGGTCTTGCCATGATACTTTGGATCTTTGGTGTATGCTATAGCTGCTTGGCTATCACAGTTAACCAACAATGGATTTGCAGCTTTCCCAATAACACCTAAATGATCCAAAAATCTCTTAAGCCAAACTCCTTCTTGTACCGCTCGCGATAACGCCACGAACTCAGCTTCCATCGTGGACAAGGCTATGCACGTTTGCTTCTTACCGCTCCATGATATGGCGCCATTGTTCAGTAAGAAAGCAAATCCAGAGGTAGATTTTCTTTCATCTAAATCTCCTCCCCAATCAGCATCTGAATAGCCTTTAAGTCGCAGATCCTTTCCTTGGTAATTCAACTTGAAATCAGCAGTTCCCTTCAGATACCTCAGTATTCTCTTGACAGCTTTCCAATGTGCTAGACCTGGATTGGATTGGTATCTACTCACCATTCCAACTGCAAAGCATAAGTCGGGTCTTGTACACATCATAGCATACATCAAGCTCCCAACAGCACTAGCATAAGGAACATGTTTCATTTGTTCCTTCTCTTGTGGAGTCCCTGGACACAGTCTATGGCTCAATCCTTTACCTTTTGCAATAGGAGTGTCTATGGGTTTACAGTCTTGCATACGAAATCGTTCAAGAACCTTATTTATATAGGTTTCTTGCGAAAGAGACAACGATATCTTCGAACGATCTCTCGAAATCTTAACTCCAAGAATGTATGCAGCCTCACCCATATCCTTCATCTCAAAGTTAGAAGACAACCATCTCTTAACAAGCATTAACCAACTCCATATTGCTTCCGACAATCGCATATCATCAACATATACGATATGATCACAAAATGATCCTTGGATCTTTTGATATATACACAATGATCCTCATCAATCATTGTAAAATCATATGCCACTATGGCATTATGAAAACGTATATACCATTGTCTTGATGACTCGCTTAAGACCATATATCGACCTCAAAAGTCGACATACCTTTTCTTCTTGGCCTTTCACTATGAAACCAGTAGGTTGTTCCATATATATTTCTTCCTCTAATTCTCCATTGAGGAAAGCAATCTTTACATCCATTTGATGTAACTCAAGATCCAGACTAGCTACTATTGCCAAAATAATGCGAATTGAGGTAAATCTCACTACAATAGAAAACGTATATTCATAATCAATTCCTTCCTGTTGATTATACCCCTTCGCCACAAGGCGAGCCTTATGCCTTTCAACGAGCCATCAGCCTTTCGCTTTATTTTGAGAACCCACTTGTTCCCAATAGCTCTGCGTCCCTTTGGAAGATCAACCAGTTCTCAGACTTGGTTTGATTTCATTGACTCAATTTCCTCTTCCATTGCATGAATCCATTTTTCTTTACTAGGGCAATTAAGAGCCTCATTGATATTTCTTTGCTCATCCTCATCTTGTGGAGCAACCATAAAAGTTTCCCCTTCAATGTCAAAACGTCGACGGGGAATACTTTGGCGACTTGTTCGCCGTATGGGAGATTGTACACTTTGCACATCATTCTCCATTATGCTCCCACTTGGATGAACTCTACTAATATCATTGTCTTGATCCAAGGTCTCAAATAGGGAGTGATCTTCCCTTATTTCGCCCTTCTTAGGAAACTCATCCTCTAAGAATGTAACATCTCGTGATTCAAATTCAGTTACACTCCCACTTTCCTGCTCACCAATGAACACATACCCTTTCGAGTGTTCCAAGTATCTTATGAAAATACTATTATTTCCTCTGGGACCCAATTTCCCAAACTTGTAAGAGGACTCATGTGTATAGGCAGCACAACCCCATGGCTTAAGAAAACTCAAGTCCGGTTTTCTACCTGTCCATAACTCATATGGAGTGGAAGCAACTGATTTAGAAGGCACCCGGTTAAGTATATACGCAGCAGTTAACAATGCATCACTCCAAAAGGTGATAGGCAAGTTAGCATGCGCCATCATGGACCTAACCATTTCCAGTAGGGTTCTGTTTCTTCTTTCCGCAACACCATTTTGTTGAGGAGTGTACGGAATAGACAACTGTCTTTCTATTCCTTTTTCATCACATAATTTTCTGAACTCATCAGATAAATATTCTCGACCTCGATCGGATCTCAATACTTTTATTTTCTTATCTAATTGATTCTCTACAAGGTTCATAAACCTTTTGAAACAACTTATTGCTTCAGACTTATGAGAAATCAAATAGACATATCCGAATCGAGTATAATCATCAATAAAGGTGATGAAATAAACAGCCCCATGCCTTCCTTTTACATTCATTGGACCACAGACATCAAAATGGATTAAATGCAAAGGAAACTCAGCTCTTTTTCCTTTTCCAAATGGTTTCCTTGTCGTTTTCCCTTCTAGGCAATGCTTACATATGGACAAATCGATTTTTTCAATATTGCCCAACAAGCCCTCTTTGGCTAGTCTATTCATACGCTGTTGGCCAATGTGACCAAGTCTAGCATGCCACACATTCACATCATTATCATATTTATTAGGAGACGTGAGAAGGGAATAACAAACATTAGCATTAACATAATCAATATCTAATACAATAAAACCATCCAGAAAATAGCCACAACCATAGTAATTTGTCTCCAAAAACAAATTCACACCTCTACTATAGAAGTTCATATTGAAACCTAATTTAACCAACATTAATACAGACACTAAATTCCGACGAATCTCCGGAGCATACAATACATCATGAAGAAACAAGGTGCATCCACCACGCATATTCGCTGGCATGTGCCAATTCCTTTCACTTCAGCTCGAGTTGTTTCCCACATAGATCCACTTAGTTCCAGTTGGTACTGTCGGAATTTCACGAAGGATCCTCTATCCTTCGCTACATGGTCTGTCGCTCCCGAATCCACAAATCCACAAAGGATTAGACTCGCTTAGGAACACGTAACTCGACACATAAGTAAAGTTCTGAAAAGTACAAGGGGTGCATACCTTATTTGGCTCACGACAGTCGTGAGCATAGTGACCCTTCTTGTCACAAGCTTGTAGCATTTCACCCTTGCAAGCTTTTTCATGCGAGGACGCTTCCTCTTCCATGTTGGTTGAATTTGGGTTTCTTCCCCGAAGGACCTGCTTCTTCCTTGCCTTTCCCCTTATCAAACCGCTTAGGGCGCTTGTGCTTGGAGCTCGAAGCTCCATTTGAGCTAGAACCAAGATAATATAGTTCAAGATCCGGCTTAGCCGCCAACAAAGGTCCTCTTCCAGCTCAAGATGACGATCGCATCCTCAAAGGTTTTGATGTTTTCATTATGAGTCAGGTGCACTTTCATATGCTCCTAACTTTGAGGCAAGGAACGAATCACTGCTTGCACTTGCTGCTCATCTGTGAGGACATGGCCAGCATCTTTCAGCTCAGTTATCATGTTTGACATCTTTCTAAGATGTTGCTTCATGGTCTCGACCATGAGGCTTCTTATAAGAGTCAAACTTGATAGTGAGTCCTCGCCTAGTCACCGAAGTATGACCATATCTAGCCGCCAATGCCTTCCACAATTCCTTGGCATTATCAAAACGCCGAAACTCTCGCATGACGTCATTTTCCATGCTGCTCAACAACGTGATGCGAGCTAGAGAGTTCATTCTTTTCCACGCTAAGAAAGCTTCTTTGTTTCTTTTGTGCTGTGCAATGGTTCCCTCTTCAGGTTCTTCCATGGTCATGACAAGAGCCTTAAGTGCTTCTTGCTCTTCCAGCACATACTGGATTTTTATTTGCCAAATCTCATAGTTGTCTCCATTGAGCTTTTCACCTTTGTTCAGCTCGGCAACTATGCTCTTTGTATAAGCCATTGATCCGAACAAATCGAGACAAATATGCACGAATTATTAATGCCTATCATTTATGCATCCCTATTTACATAGACCCATCATATTAATGAATAATTTCAAGTAAGGCTTTAGAATCAAAAGGTCACTTCGTTTCCAATCATCCTCCAAAAATCCTAACTCAAAACTATCATTAATATAATTGTCATATGCAAAATTAATTCTATGAAGTTACAAAAACTTCTAAAACTACCCACAGCTAATTACCCACAGCAACCAGCAATATCAGAAAGCAGCAGATAATCGACATACAATTAAACAAAATAATGCTTTCAATTAACACAATTAGGTAGTAATCAATACATAATATGTCCACAAAGCACACTTAACATATAATAGCCAATACAACTAACACAAAGTCAAAGACACGAACCGGGAAAGATCCTCTTTTGTTCAATTTCTTGATCTTTTCCCTTGAAACAATATAGTAATATTCATTTACAAAATCCATAACAATTTTCTTATAGGAAGCGGCTCCGTTGACATCCCATATGCGATTCAACACATCTTGCCATTCAGGTGGAAGAGTGGTTATGAAAAATCGCACCATCTCTGGCTGTGATATAGGACGACCATTCCATATGACCTGTTGAATTTTCCTGTTGACTTCAAGGACATGATCAATTAAGTCACCCCTTTCCCATCGATGATCAGTCAGCTCAGCTATCAACTCAGACAGCCTATCCTTTTGTTCATCGGTAACTGCGCGAATAGGTGTGCGCAACCTTAAGGGAGGCATAGTTCCTGCAACAAATGCAGAACAAATAAGGGATCACATTATAATCCACATAGACTTAATTGAAAAAGAAACACATTCTTTTCCTTTTTTTTTTTTTGTCAACGGTCAAAGTCAACGGTCAACGGTCGTCGGTCAACGAGGTCAACGGTCAACGGTCAGAGATCAGAGGTCAGAGGTCAATAGTTGTCGGTTGTCGGACCGGTCGGACCGGACGGACCGGTCGGGCCGGTCGGACCGGACGGACCGGTCGGGCCGGTCGGACCGCTCGCGTGCGGGGGATGACGTCACGCAGACGTCATCCACACGTGCCTGCCACGTGCCTTGGTCTCCGGTGGGTCGAGTCGCCGGCCGGTGACCGTCCGGCAAATGACGTTGGTGATGACGTCATTGGTGACGTCATCCGAACGGTTACCGACCGTTGGATGACGTCATCCGAACGGTTACCGACCGTTGGATGACGTCACAGTGACGTCATCACGTGACGTCACGCGTCGGTCCGCGTACCGGCGCGTGTGCCGCATGCGCTGGCCAATGCCGGCGCTTCGAGCGCGTCGCGCCCACGCGCAGCGCCTTCCGGCCGCGCGTGTGGGCGCGTGCGGCGGCTCCCGGAGGCGGTCGACACATCGCCGGACTCGTCTTGACATCACGCTTCTTCCTATCCAATCACAATTTTATTTTGACTTACCAAAACTCGGAAAAAAGGCCAATAAGCGCTCGGGTGTCGGGATTTTGGCCCGGTTCCGTACGGCCGAAGGGATTTCGCGAAAAATCAATCAAAAACATCAGAATTGATCGGGAAACGTGAAACAGGGCTCTGATACCAATGTTGGGATTAACGGATCCCCGAAAACTGGATTCGACACTGAATCGAACCCCTAAATCAAGCGGAAGACGAAGCCCAGGAAAACAACACGCATCACCGATCCTAAAGCACACCACGGATTCGAGCGTACCTTTTAGCCACAAATTAAACACTGGCGCCAATGGAGGAAGAAAATCCGGTCGAATTCGATCCGATGAAGCCTTGAAGGGAAGAATTAGAAGCCGTATGCCTACTGTTCCTTTTGAGAGAGAAAACGCGCGGGAGAGAAAAGACGTGCGTAATTCTGATTCCAACAGACGTCTTCTCTCTCTCTCTCTCTCCCTTTTATACCCCATTCTTTCCACGTGCCTTATTCCCGTGGGCCGGGCTTTCTGGGCCCAACTTGGGCGGACAGGGCCTTAAGCCCTTTAATTAAATAAAGCCTTCAGAAGGGCGGGACAAAGGATTGTCGTCCGTGGTGGAATGAAGAAGGGAGGAAGCTTATGCTAAGAGCTTTGATAGCCATGCTTCCTTTGTTTGGTATTGCATTAGCAATTCATGGATCATGACTTCACAATGTTGTAGTCCAAATAATTGCGCCAAAATCACACACCTGCATGCGGGTATGGTGGGGTCTAGCCCCACCCATCATTCCTTGAGGTACACAAGGAAACCCTTCACTTATAAATTGTGCTACTTCCTCCCACTTTTCTTATGTGGGACAAGGAAAAAACACTCAGTTTATTTTGACAAACAAACCTCCTACAGTGTATGCTGTGTTGTAGTGACCGAGTGAGCCAATTACGTATTTTAAAATTCTGGGCGGCGGAAATCAATCGGGGGTCGTTGCTCCTCAGCTTTCTAGGACTTCAGTTGCTTCGCCCATTCTCATTAAAGGTGTACTGCGTTTCATGCTTCTGTTGCTCTCTCTCTCTCTCTCTCTCTCTCTCTCTCTCTCTCTCTCTCTCTCTCTCTCTCTCTCTCTCTCTCTCTCTCTCTCTCTCTCTGCGCTTCCATGTCGACTTACTCGTAGTTCAGATTTGGACTTTTTCTACAGATTCGGAAAAAAAACAGATTATGTCAGTTTCTTGTGTAACAATCAAAACTAGAGTCTACAATTTTCAGACACGATTTATTTGTACAACATGTTTACTGTTGGGATGTGCAGCAGCTCTTGCTTCACCAAGGAGATTCCGAAAAAAAAAAAGTTTTGATCTCTATCTCAACTAAAAGAAATATGCTTTATATATATTTATTCACAGTTCGTCTTCATGTTTAATAGTTTAAAATTTACTCTAAAATCACTTGCTTGCCTCAATAAATGGGGATTAAGAATTTTATGTTAGAAAAGTTTGGCTAGCTCATAAGTTTCTTTCCTCAAGCAATGTGGGACAAGGCTTTTAGGAAATTTTGTTCAAGTCAAGCACAAGACTTGACTTTATATGAGATGCAAGTTTCGAAAGGTCTCCAAGTAATATAACATTATATCTTCCATGCATATCATTTTCATTTTGTCCAAACCATCTATTTTGTGAAGATGGAGCTTGCTTAGCTCTATAAAAGACATCCATGTGGCCATTTCATTTCTAAATCCACCCATGAAATAAAAGCATTCTTTCTTTTAGGAAGGGTCAAAAGTCTTTGGAAGTGGTATTGAAATTTTTTTAGACTCGATTTGTTTCATAAAAAATAAATGATTTGAATAACATTTTTCAACCAACCAAAAGAAAATTCAAAAAATAATCACTAGTATCGTAAAATAATTAACCAATAAAAAGATTTCATTATTGATAATAATTTATTTCTAAATAATTTTGTGGATAATAAAAAAATCCTTTTGGTCATTTTTTTTAAGTGATTCAAGAGATCTTTTTTTTTTTTTTTTTTTGAAATGTTCTTCCAAATCATCATGCGTTGCCTTGCGGGACGCCATTGCTTCGTGATGCGAAACCCACCTAGCCTCGCGTGGGGCTCTGGACAGGGGTGTGAGGCAGGCCTTCTTTTTGCAGGGCAGGTACGCATCTCAAATGGAGGGTATTGATGAACTATATCGGCCTATATCGGCCTTCTTTCTCCATGGTGCACAGGTTGCTAAACTGGGGATTTCTGTCGCTGGAGTCACGTTATTCAGGTCAATGTCTACAGCTAATTGGAACTTTCTTTAGGCTGTCCCACGCGTTTCCCGGAAAGAGAAGAAATCGCACGATTACGCTAATCAAACCAAGGGCCGCTTTATATTACTGTGATTAATTATGTAATGCAGTCACTCGCTGAGCGCCAAGCCCATCTGCTTATCTTCCTTCCACAACGAAGGATTCTCTTGGCAGCTTGAAGATGTCCCTCCCGTGAGTCATGCGTTGATTGCCATACAAGTTTGGTATACAAGTCATCTTCCTTCCACAACGAAGGATTCTCTTGGCAGCTTGAAGATGTAACTCACGTGAGTCATGCGTTGATTGCCATACAAGTTTGGTATATCGCAATGGCAAACGGTTCAATTTGAAGTGGACTACACAAATTCTATTTGAATTGATCCACTGATCAAGACGTGTAAATTTTGTACTGGAAAGGCTGGAGGCAAACTGTTCGGACAATACTCACCATTAGGGTCAAAATTCAGGAAAAATACTCAATTGGCTGGAAGGATAATATTGATAATTCGTCAAAAGACTTACAACTAAATTAACTAAATTGAAAGGTTTGTAATTGAATTAACATCCACAGATTTAGGACTTTTTCTATAATTATTCCATACAAGTCCTATAAATGTTGGACAGTTTACACAAAATGAAAGGTCCAAGAACTAATTAAGCTTCTGATTCACCGAAAATTCGATGAAATACTTTTACACACACACACACACACACACACATATATATATATGTATGTATGTATGTATGTATGTATGTATGTATGTATGTATGTATGTGTGTGTGTGTGTGTGTGGATTGACTAGTGAATTGACAAAGGTTGCAAAAGGTTATTTGTTGAATTTTGGATAGGAAAGTAAATAACGACAGATTTGAGCAAAATTGAAGGAGCGCCGCAGTAAGTTTTGAGATACATGATGTGTCCGAGGAATTCATTATAAACTATATCTCTAGTTTCCAGCTAAATTCACCCTCATGATATTACATAACTATAGCAGAAAATGAACTATAATATTATACAAACGGTAATCTAACTTTAAATTTGAAACTCACTTCATCCACTCATCAAGTTGAGTTTTATGAAAGTGATGTGATACAAAGTATCTGCTTCATGTCGAGTTTCATGAAAAAGGGCCATGTTTTACTCCATCTCTAGTTGGAGTAGACTTCATCTACTTAAGTGATTGATGAACTACGTGCATGGATATCACCTAAATTTTTATGTTTAGTTAAATTTGCTTGCAAGTAGCATCACTAACTCGTAACACAATCCGTGATTTTTTGGGTTTCATATGATAGATGGTTGTGATCGCACTCATATCAAGAGAAGAATCTAAACAATGACATACACTCAAGAGTATCACATGTTTAGTCAATTGTCTTCTCACGCCTAGAAAAAAAAATCGACGTTATCAGTCTGAGCCTACCATTGAAATGTCAACAGTTGCTTTTCTTTTCCTGATCACTTCTTCTGTCACTACGAAACTCATCAAACCTAAGCTTCGAACAGACGCTCAAGGCAACTAAGTTTGGACCGAACTTTTTTGTTTACCTTTAAGTTATGAGAATTCTCGGGTAGATTCTTGAAGGGTATAAATAAGATCATCGAATATCTTTATAATCGACGCTACTCGTCACAGGATCAGGCTCCAGCAGTAAGTTACGCTAAAGCTGGGCCCGCCTGCAACTGCAAAGGAGCCAAGCCAGTTGTCCCTGGTGCGCACAGACAGACGATCTGGAATGACATTATCAACTCTGACCGAAATTAGCTCGATTTGGTTGCAGTAAACGATGAAGCGGGGATGAAGTATCATATGTCTTTGTCACGAAGGACCGCAGCATGTACTGCAATTCAAAAGATGGGCTCTACTAAACGTCAACTAAACACTAATAAAGCTACAAATCACACCTAAAAAGGGTGAATACGTGTTTAAAAGAAATTTGACAAATAGGTGTGAAATAAAATAAATTAAAGTTTGGATGAGGATCAGAAACATGAAACTCCAGACTTCTATGATAATCAGAAAGTGTGCAATAGTTTATAAATGAAGAAGTTAAGGAAAAAGAAAAGTGCACACGAATTGTATAGTGGTTTAGTTTAGATCAAACCTACGTCCACCCTTCCATATTGACAGTCTACTGGCTGTATTCCATTATATGATCAATCAAGAGATTACAACGCATAAGCATACACTCAGTGGTAGAACTCTCTAACTCACTAAGACACTCTTTCATGTTTTTCCCTTGATCATACTTTGTAATGCTCATAGACAAAGGCAAATAAAATGAGAGTAGCTTCAGACTTTAGAATCTCAAATTCACGTTCCCCCTCTTTTAGACGAAATGACCTCCTTTAAATACTCATCCACGTCATACTAGCCATTGGCAATCTTAGGAGGAACTTTCTTCCAATTGAGCCGTTGGACATAATCAATCAAAGGGATCTTATGGCCATTGAAGTTAGGAATAGAATTTTCACTTGATTTCGGTCACCCATACAATCAAAATTTTGATTTCCATAAGTAGATGTTTCCCAAAAAGGAACATGTATTCAATATTGATTTCATCAATTTGTGGTTGATTCCATCAACGTATTTATAAAAGGTAAGTGAAATCATTTGCCAAAGAGCTATACAAAATAGAGTACTTTCCTAATAAGTTCATTCTGGATCTGTATCGCAAAATGGATAAGTTTGATTCTGCACTCTTCCTCATTTTCGACATGATCTCATTCCGAACTTTGTCAGAATGGGAAGTGCTTTGAGGGATGAATAGACTTTTGCTATAAAAAAAAATTATAGTTCCTCAGAAACAATTTTAAAACCTATATGTTCTTGAAATTAACGTTAGATCTAGAAATTTTTTTATCAACTTCAAAACTTAATAGAAGTTTTCTCAATAATCTCCCCATTTTTTATAGTGACAAAACTTTCATGCATATTTAAGCACAATTTTTATATTATCTCGCAAAACAACACTTAAGCAGCACAACTTATGAAATAAATAGTCACTAGAGAATAAGCAGGCAAGATAGATATAGATACAATATTTCTTAAAAGTTTGCAAAAAACTCATAATCACATCAACACACCAAAATTGTCACGCCTCGAACCTCGAGTGTGCCAACATCCCACCATGGTCATGCAAATGCGACATTCCCAGGTAGTGTCGTCAACCCCATTCATTTCTTATTGCGCAAGCGGAACGTATTATAAAACCCCTGACGATGAAATACGAGATAGAAAAGCAGGAAACAAAATCACAACATAACACTTTCATAATTCAATAGAATTACAAACAGAGGTCTACGGCCAAAAGTCTACAAAAGACGGGCTCTTAAAAAAGAACTGTCCTATGACCTACAAGTTGGACACGTTCTTCAATCCTTATAACTTCACCTCTACAACTCCTCAAGGTTAACCAAAGCTATCTAACTGCTCCGTTCATCAAGGGCCTGAAATTTTAATCCCCATACCAGGATGAGACAATGTCTCAGCAAGTTCAACCCCTTAAACCCCTATTAGAAAGAAAATACGCCCAAGGGTGGCCTAGCCACATCACACAAAGAACTTACCTCGCCTCACTTCCTTCCTGCAAGTTAGCACAGTTCATATCACTCAATCATATGCAGTAATAAGAACTTAAACAACCGGAACGCATTCACTTTCATATAACTAACAACCGCGAGGGTCCTGATTATAAGACTAAATCATTATGACACATCCCATTCCATGCCACATAATTCCGTCCCATAATCCGACACATCAACAACACTCAACATGCATTCCAATTGTTATTCACTGCCACACAAGGGCATAGCCTACTCACAGTTCGGCTATTTACTGGCATATAGCCAGGCATCGCCTCCCCCCATGGAGCGCGGCTTCGTCAGTACGTTGACGACATTCCCGAAGGAGCATGAGCGTAGAATCTACTGCGAACTGCAACCACTGCGTGGGCATCCCATATAAGGGCAAGTCCGGCTCAATAGCTCAGAACGATTTCTCTTAATTATCACACAGCCAAATCATACTCAACCCCATGACACTTTGCATTTCACTCAACGCTTTCACTTAAGATAGGGATCCTGGCCATTTTTTTTTTTCATATTAGAAATATTCCAGAAATTACTCACGTGTGTGGGCACGCTAATTTCGAACCGTAAAAGCCAATATCTCACTTTTTCAAACCCCACTATTTAATATAATATTGAAAATCCAATTTTTGCATTAAAACCCAACACTTCGGTTTCTATAAATAAAATCCCTATTTATCACAATCAACACTCAATTTACCACATCCATTCATTAAATTCAAATTATAAATACACAAAGCGATCAGCACGAAATTCTTAGAAAATAAGGTTCCAAAATAATTTTTCAGAATTTATTAAATAATTAAATTTATTTTGAAAATCAATTAAATAATAATATCAATATCTTTCACGATCCACACTCAATTTATAATATCCAATCTTCAATTTCAAAATCCGACTTCACAAAGAGCGACCGGCATGAAATTCTCGAGAACTTAGGATCCTAACAAAATTTTCGGAATTTAATAAATAATTAAATTTATTCCGAAAATAATTAAATAATAATATTTCAATAATTCCGAATAATAATATATTATTTAATTATTTAATAATTCCGAGATATTTAAATAAATCAAAAGTAAATTCCTTTATGTCACGTCAAAACTTATATTAATATAAGCATTCATTTAGCCTTAAATTAAACCAACTTTAAGTTAAGCAAGCACATTAATATAATCTATTCTTAACTAAATTAAAATAATCACCTAATAACACTTAACATAAACTAAACACACCTAAAGCATCATTAACCCTCTAATCAAGGTTTAGTGAGTTAAACTCACTCAAATGACGAGCCGAGCGGACCAAAACGACGGGGATGCCAAGGGCAACAACTTTCTTCAAAGCGGGCCAAGCATTCGGGGTTAGGAAGCCAGCCAAAACGGGCCAAAATCGGGCTGCCGTACCCATTTTTCCAGCTGCTGTCCACTACGGTTTGAGGCCAAGAAAGGGTAGATTCGGAGCTTGGATGAGATGGAGAAGGACCAGGGAAGGTTGAGGGGTTGAATCAGACCTAGGTGGGGCCCGAACAGTGGCCTGAGGTGGCCGAATAGCTCCGGCACAAGCTGATGCAGTAGCTGCGACGCGAGGCCAAGCGAGCGGAGAGGCAAGCGGACCGGCAAGCGGCGCACGGGCGGCGCGGAGTGAACACGCGGCGGCGACGGCGACGACGGCATGCGAGCAGGAGCAAACGGCCATGGCTGCACCAGCTTCTCCTCTGCATTTTTCTCATCTTCGCACAACAAGGATGGAGGAGAAACCAACGAAAGGGAGAGAGGAAGAAGAGAGAAGAAGGGGAGAGAGAGATGGGGCCATTCCCTTTTCTTTTTCTTTTTCTTTAACCCAACAAAAATGGCCCACCATGACCTCATGGATGATGTCACACTCCACAATCTCCCACAACCTTTCTCCAATGGGTCCATTTTATTTTTCCGCCGGGGCATGAAACTTTGTACATTAATTTCTTTAGTTCCATTCAATTCTCTCCCAATTGAAGTCCATAAAATTAATCCAATGTCACCATACTTTAGTTCACATCTTCACTTGTCAATAGAACCAACTTAAGTCCTAAAAGTAAGACCAAAGGCGAGCCTACTAATTTCTTGAGCCAAAATAGCCATTCTCTGATTTAATTTCTGAAAGATTCTGATTACATGAAAAATCTTCCGAAGATGAGTCAATGATCCTAAAATGATTTGTGACACACCCTGACTTCCAATTTCTGAATTCGATCTCAATTCCACGGTTAATTTCACTTTGGCACGATACTAGCGCAACCCAACCTACCGGGTAGCCTTTAGAAATTTGCATGCATTTGACCTATGGTTGATCATCTCAAGCCACAATGTACATCTTTAAAACATTGGCGACTTTCGGTTGTCAGGGTAATCTCAACGTTTCAAATACGGACACAAGGTACCCAATTGACAGAAAAGTCGGTCTAGTGCCGATCGACAAGAATTGTGCTATCTGGTGGAATCACCCACACCTGATCACATGCCTTTTTCGAGTCGACCTATCTCCGATCTCTAATCGATTCTTAATTATGCCGTAATGACTCTTGCAGATTAGCTCGGTCGAAAGATCACTTCCTAGTCAAATTCTCGAGTCTGATGCATTATAATTTTTTAATGGTTTCACCTGATAGACTAGTTTTCACATGAGTGGCCGACTCAAGGAAAAGAGCTATATGTGCGCCAACGAAATGCCCGTCTCAATTTATTGAAAATAGAATTGGAAAATCGGGATGTCACAAAAACGCTTAAAATCTACACAGAGTCTGCCCCTTTTTGTCAACAACAAGAGGGTCTAAAAAATCTGTAGATCAAGAAAGCAGCCTAACCAACAAACACACTAAAATGATTAGAATACTTAAAAGACATAAAGAGATGAAGATTTTTCAAAAATCAGGTCTTTCTAGGAAGTCGGACAAGATGAATATCTTCCAAATTCTGCACAATCTCCTCCAGCTTGGTCATGCATTGACTAAAAGCAGTTTTGATTTTAGCCATATCCTGGACAGCTTGTTGTTTGTTATTCTGAACATCTTCTACAAGAGACTGTACCTGTCCAATAAGAGATTGTGCTATGGAAGCAAGAGAGGTGTGCAACTTTTGTATTTTGACCTCCATACCATACTATTGTGCTTTGATTTTTAGGAGAAGTTCAACTATGCAAGGATAGTTCGATCTGAGCAATAGCCTCCATAAAGTGAACTGGAGGAATATCCAAACTTGAAGGAAGATCAATTTGTACCTTGGAAGTATTTTTCTCTCCTTGAACATCAGCTTGCTACTCCTTGTTGCCAATATAATCCTTTGGAAAATGGGAAGTGTAGATGCCTTTTGTGTCTGGTGGAGAATGATTGATGCCATCACTTAAAGTCCATTCTGCATTATGCTCTCGAGGAGTTTTCTCTACAACTCCCCCTGTTTCTATGCCATCTGTTTGAGCAACCAAATATCCTCCTACTATATCATGATCCTTTTTAGTTTCCTTTGTTGTTGTTCTTCAAGACCTTGTTGTTGATCCTGTCCCTCATGATAATTTCATGTAGTATCGTCAGCATTATCCCCTGCATAATCTCTTCCATTGTTAGGTTATTCTTTATTGTGATCACCATCATCCTTGTCTTCCTCCTCTCCCTCTTTTTCGCCTGTTTCTTCTCCATCACTCTCGTCTTCTTGTTCCTTCTCGCTCTCTTTTGCTTCTTCTTCTTCTTCAGATTATGCCATATTGGTGACAGGATCTCTCATTGCAATGCTTGTGATGATATCAGAGATAGTCTTTTCTTCAACTTCTTCCCTATACTCATCTTGTAACAGTAGGATAGGTCTTTTTCTCTTGGGAATCGTGGAAGCTACGCTCATGCATTTCCTCTTTTTCTCAATTGCAGACCCGGTCTTAGTCAAACTAGTAGAATGGTGTGTGGTAGAGAGAAGGCTACTTTGTTGCAAATAGCCTACATTATTTTGGCCTAAACTTAGAAACATCAGTCTTGGATGCTACCTTGGGTTTGGTGCAATTTATAATGATTTTGTGAAGCAGAATTTTGGAAGTTAACAATCTAGAATAGGTTATACTAGCCATTGGAATCTTATCCTCTAAAAGAAAATTATTTCCTCATTCGAGAAATTGATAGGTATAAAGTCACTTCTTTCAACTCCTAGAATATTAGCCAGCAAATCAACATTCACATCAAAAGACTTTTCACATACAATGAATTTAATATATGTGGGAGCCAAAATAGACAAATTGGAATAGAAGTAAGTAGTTAGTTCTGGATAAGTATCAAATGTTTCCAGATAAAAGTTTTTCATTTGAAGTTTAGCAAATTGCTTCCTTAGATTCACTTTGATCATCTCTAGAATTTTAAAGTCTATAGTGCGAGAATTAATCACACCCCGTTCAAAAGTTGACCTTACACCTTTTTATGCTCTTTAAAATAAAAAATAAATAAAAATCCCTTTAGAGCCTATAACCCTAGCAGCAATACCAAGTTTAGACTGAAAATTTTTAGACATCCGCTCATCATCATCTTCCTTCTTACCTTCAGTTCCAAAGTGAGAATCAATAAGAAATACTGTCAATTCTTCCTTCACTCTGCTAGATTTCACCAACTCCAGTTTTTCCATGGCTTTCAAGAACAATGTCTCCTTTCCATAACCATTTTCTTTCAGGAAAGTAGTAGTAAAATTAATAGGATTTCCTCCCTTCTTCAAAAAATCATAATGTTTAAGAACATTAGGCTTCCTTACAGAAAGAGGGGTTACTTTCTGAGTCACTTTTTGTTCCATGGAAGTTCAATTGGTGCTCTGCGGAGATTCATCTCTAGTAAGATCGAAGTGCATTCGAGTATCCTTCACACGTTGATGCCCTCAATTGGCTATGTGGGATAACTTTTGCTAGGAAGAGACCGAGACTGGCTTGGAAGATTTTGAAGACATGAAGGAGAAGTGATCAAGGCTAGGGTTTGTAGAGGAGAAGTTGTTCAAGAGAAAAGACTAAGGTGATTGGGGTTTATAGAGGAGTGGGTTTGAGAGAAGTATATAAAAAGATTTTTCTTTTTAAGAGAATGAACAAAGGCAAATGAAGAGTCGTAAAGGAAATTAACTGCCAATTTGGAAAAAAAATCGAAAATGATTGAGAAATTTTTGGGAAATTCTGGAAATTTTTTTATTATGAGAAAATTAGGAAATAATGAAAAATAACAATTCCCAAAAAAATATAAAAAGCGAATAAATATTTTAATAAATATAAAATATTCAAACCTGTTTGTTTACGAGCCAAAATTTAAAAATAACTACGTGGGTTTGAATGGGATTTCAGAAGAATTTCACTTCTAGAAGGTTGCCTTTGAGAACCTGTCTTGCGTAGACCTTAACCAAAAGGATAAGTTATGTGCAATTTATTACGAATGAATTCAAACGTACTTTTTTCCAAAGGCTTTGTAAAAATATTTACTAGTTGATTCTTTAAATCAACAAATTGAATATCGATTTCACTACTTTGCAAATGATCTCTTATGAAATGGTGTCAAATTTCGATATGCTTTGCTCTTAAATGAAGAATGGGGTTCTTAGTAAGGTTGATTATACTAGTGTTGTCGCATCTAATTTTAGTATAAGATTTTCTATTCCAAAGTCTCTCAGTTATTGCCTGATCCATGTCAAGGGTCAGTCCGGACTTCTAGTAGCTTCGACATATCGATCAAAGAGAGTCCAAAGTGCGCCGTTATTCGGTGCACAAGAGAAAGCCATCTCCAAAAGGACCAGCCCATGGACGATGATTGGGCCATGCAGGGTGGGTGGGTTAAGACCGACTAGGTCCATGGAACCTTCGCTGTCTCACGCAAGGGCTTTGATCACGTCAATGGCTGTGATTTTCCTACGTTGACAGAAGCTGATAATGTGCGGCATCAGTCAGCTCACTATGTACTACGTAAGTGATGATACTTAAAAACCGAACCATATTCAATGTTCAATCGCAGTATGTTGCATCATTTAATGTGTCGATATATGGAATCTTAGTATAGATAGCATCATTGTAATATTTATCCTGAAATTCTTGACTTGCTAAAACTAGCTATCAGAATTGGTTTATCAAATTATGTGTCAATCCACTTTTCATCTTGAGCACGATACACTTGGCTAAAGGATCACTCATATGCAAATCACTTAAAGTAAATTGAATTTTGTAGTTTATTATCAACAAATCTAGCTTTGCTCTTTTTGTTAGGTGTCTTACGATCTGATTTACAGGGAAGGAGAACTTACCATGTTGAATCTAAGAGTGCCCGCGCGATGGTTCATGTAATCGCATGGCTGCAAGCGGGGCTACCTTCCCTTCAATGATGGACGGCACAAAGACCCGAAAGGAGGCAAGGTTCGGACATGAAACGATGGAAGAAGGGTCACTGATGTGGGAGACGTTCGAGAATATACCATTCAACAGCATGTATACATAGATGAAAGGGACATGACTTTGAACGTGAGTATCAACAAACATTGCAACAAGATCTGCAGACAACATAGGTCATCCTTGCAACTAGAGCCCGGCAACTGCAGCAAGAACGGACACATCCGATGGCTCTATCCTACCAAGTTCAGCATCAAAACACCATTATTAGAATTGTGGCTATGTTAGTATGTCCCAGTACAAACATAAGCATGTGAAGCTCCATAACAATTGGACCCCTCGGGATTTTCTGGACGACATTCGACTGTGAATATTCATAGAAAGAGATGTGCTTGCTGCATAAACTTAACAACTAATGAAAGATCCAAATCTCGATTAAGAGGGAGGTTAGGGGACGGAAAAGCTCGCAGGGATCCGGGACTCTTCTTTCAATGACAACGGCCGACATTCCTGTATCCAACGAAACATGCCGAAAGCACCGTTTGCTTACCGCAAGAGCACAAAACTAAAACCTCGTTCTCTCCACACCTCGACGAGTATTACTTTCTTAGTTCTCGTTTGCACATAAGAGAAAGGACAAAATTGAAGATCCCAATGTGAGACTATTGAATTCTTATTATATTCTAAATATACATATTTATACACAATTCGCAACTATATATCATAAATCAACTCCTGTAAATATAATATGATAAGTACAATTGAAAAATTGAATAAATTAATTAGAAATAAGATATATGATTATATTAAGATTTTGTATGATTTGTAAGATTTCATATGATCACACTAAAAGATATGTATGTTTGTATAGATTGTTTTGGCGAGTTATCTTTGATGATCATTATTGAGAAAAATAGAGAAGGACGAATGATGCCCCGTAGGGTGTGCAACCGTCCGGTCAACCCGTTCCCGGATCGGCCCACCCGGAAAAACAATGGCTCGGGAACCGGTTCCGGTTGAAACCGTCCGGAACCGGTTCCCAAATATCGACTGTTTGAACCGGTCCGGGAACCGGTTCCGAGGGATTACCCACCCAGGAACCGGATCGCCCGACCGGTTTTGGAACCGTTGGAGAACCGGTTTGGGAACCGGTTTGAAGCCCCCAAAACACACGAGCAAAAGAAAACCTAATCTGCTGTTTGTGTCTTTCTCTTCTCCTTTCCTTTATCTCGCGCAAAACGAAATCCCTAAATCGCGAAGCACCCAAGCATCGACGCCGCTCTGCCGCTCTCGTCAGTCGTCACCGCCCTCGCGCTCGCACCACCGCCGCCATTCCGCCGGTCATCTGAAGCTTTGCTGAGCCGCTGACCCCCGCCGAGCTCCACCGGTTTTGCCCGCGAAGTCGCTGAGCCCCGCCGAGCTCGCACCTGAGCAGTGACGCCGCCTCCGTTCGATCGCCTCATCCCACCTGCTGCTGTTGCCTCGCTGACGCCCTTGACCCGCAAATCTCCGTTCGATCGCCCCTCACCGCGAAGTCGCTGACCCCCACAAATCTCCCCTGCTGCTGATCTACCGACGCCCGAACGACGCCCCCCCTGCTCTGCTCGCTGACACCAGCTGAAGCCGCGTCCCACCGAGCCCCTTGCTGCAGTACCTATTTGTCTCTCATCTTGTCACATTTGGTCAATACTGCTATATTTAGAATATCGATTTTATGGTTAACAACAGCTTGTTGTTTTAAATCGATTTGGGAGTGCTTCGTTCTTTTTCCGGGATCCAAGCCATTCTCGAATCTCTCGATTGTGCTGTTCATCGTAACATTAGTCATTTTGTATTATTTTTTCACACTAGCATTATTTCGTCCTCTAAATCGCATCCAACTGTTGCTGTCTTCCTTGATCTTGTCTGCATTCACAACACACTTGGTTAAGCTTCTTCATGACAGATTTCTCATTTACAAGGCATGAAAAGCTTTTTCTTTTTCTTTTTGATTTATTGGCGCATGCATGATTAACAGTTTTGGGAGCTTGAATATCTGACCCCGAGATTTTTGTTCTCTGGTAGGTTCATGTCGATGGCACGACAACCATGTCTATTCATGAGAGAAAAGCAAGTATCGTAGAGTTCTATGGTAAAATGTAGCATTTCCAAGTGATCGATCTAGCTTTGTGGTCGTATGGTTACTCCATATTGCATCTCGTCCCCGATTTAGTGTTGCCATTGTTTACCACCAGTAATTTATCCCTCTCGATGCAACTTCGTAGAGGCATTTCGATGCCGAAGAGATAATACGTGAGGGAAGTATGCCCGGGGAGATTCTCAGGGAGAGAGAGGAAGAGGAACATGCACAAATAGCTCGATGTAGATGCTGAAAGGGAAGATGAATGTGGAATATGCATGGAGCCGAATAGCAAAATAGTACTGCCATACTGCAACCATGCTATGTGCTTGAAATGCTACCATGATTGGTAATCCTTTGGACCATTTGCTGTTTTTTCAACTAGGGCAAATATCAGCTGGGCTGTCGGTCTTGAGATGTCCTTCCCTCAAAACTTGTGGGATATGGGGATGCGAGATGGTCGAATTATATACTTGGTTGTTTTTTTCAAGAGGAGTCCAAATTTTATACATGTTCCCAATGAGTTTGGTCGAAGGATGTGCTTGGTCTGGCCTTTTTGTTTAAGCGGATAACTTATCTAGAATTGTTTTTCTAAGGTTAATTTTTATGCAAAACAAGGGTCCAATGAAAAAACAGTAACCCCGTTCCCGACCGGAAAAAAGGGGTGGGCCGGGAACGGTGGTCCAATGAAAAAACGGGGTAGAGGAACAGGGTCCAAAAAACGGTAACCTTATTATAACAGGGAGTAATAACGGGTCTGTGCCTGGACCCTACCCACCCTGGACCCGCTCACCCCTAATGCCCCGACCGCTCGAGTATCTGCACGACGCCGACCACCCAGCAGACAGCAGCCCTGATCGCTTTTATCACATGCGGATGCATGGCTGTTTCCTCGTTTACTCCACTACCAAATTCTCGTCCGAAGTCTTAGGTGGGAAATATGCGAATCGCCACCGCGGCCGGTCAAAAAATAAAAGCACGGGGGCTTGGAGCGAGAAGTCAAAAGCGGTAACACGCGTCCCACAGTAGCCCCGTGCACGACCGCCCCTCCATGCAAAAAGGTGGCAGGGCGAGTGCTCAGGCTGTGGACAGTTGGATACGCTCGTGAGTAAATGCATCCCATCTTTTTCCCCAGCAACGAGGAAGAAGCTTGCGGTCGGCGTCAAGGTGTCAGCGTCAACAAAGTGTCAATTACTCACTAGAAAATAACAAAGCTCCTCGGAGATGGGTGCGATGGAGGAGGATCCCACTCATTTCGAGACGAGGAGATTTTGCAGCTGGCTGTGTGAATTGGTGGAAGCCTGCGGGCTGTGGGCTGTAGGGTGGGGGGCAGGTGACGCCGCCCAAGCAACTGGCAAAATTTGACCTGGCCTCTTTCCGGGTGGCAGAAAATTCAAAAACAATTTCACAAGCACATAGATGAAAACCCAGAGAAACTTTTATTTTTCGCTTTCTACTTCATACATCGAAGCACCCAAAACTTTCGCAATGTATAAAAATAATCACGTAAATTCACATCAATTTTTTTTAATAATTATCTAAACTTGAATAGTGTTTTAAAATTTTATATGTACATAGATAAATAAGTCTCCGTGATGCTATTACAAGAAGAATGATTTTTCATTGACACTTAAATTGCTGGACTCATTTTATTAGAGGTCCAGAAGTTGGGATTAGTAACTTTTACCCCTTAAATTGTTCATTATGTTTCTTATTTTTAATGTATAAACCAAAGGAAGGTGACACGAAAAACATGAAAATGACACGTTAAAAATGACCAAAAAATTCCTCTTTAACTTTAAGCTACTCTGTGCGAGAGAACATGCGTCCTGATTATGTCGCCAAAAGAAAAAGGAAGCTCAGCTCTCTCTCTCTCTCTCTCTCTCTCTCTCTCTCTCTCCATCTAATTCTCTAGGCGACTACCTGTAAGCAATCCGGAGACTGTTCTTCCGGAGGACCTTTGTGTCGGTTCTTCCTAATACCAACTAGCTAGCTCTTCCCCATGTTTATTGTTAGGTCCCACTGCGCTAGTGGACGATGCGGACGAATCGTGAACTCTTGATAAAATGACTAGATCGAGTGGCCCCAAGAGCAACTTAACCAATTCTTTGAAGGATCGATCATATCTACGTACGTAACGTCGATTCAGTGTGCTTCCTAATTGGTGAAATGTGCTGCCCCATCCAACCTCCATTGGGGCGAGCAAGCCCTATCCCCTTGTTCAGTCCCTACCCAGGCCGGGATGATTATGACAATGCACCTAATCTTGCTCAGACGAGGGATTGATCATTTGAAGGGCACTCCCTCGTCCTTTGCACAATCCAGGCCACTTGGAAGATCTAGTCTGAGCTCGCTTGACACATAACAATTTGTACAGCTTTACATCCATATATTTGTTTTAGCCATCGATGTGGAACTATAAAGCCCCGTGCAAAAATATATTACACGTACATATTAGACTCTCAGTCTATCGACTTCAAATTTATTTTGGGGAAGCTATGACAATATTACTACGCATGTTCTATGAGTTCAAATACTAGCATTCCTCATCACCATTCCGTTTTAATTGTTGCTCTATCTATCGCGCTTCTATTCCCGTCGTCTGTTTTGATGCGGACCGAAGCCAGTATTTTACCCTATGACAATCTTGCTTACTATGCTTTCCCAAGTATAAAGAGTCCGTGCAAGAGAAAAGAAAAGGGAACAAGTGGTCGAATACATGAATTCCCTCGCATTTAGGATCATTAAAGGCGTACAGTCCACACTTTTGTAGAACGAACCTTGTCGCTTCGCTGTGTACAAACCAGTCGTTGTTTTGTAGTTCGAACTGAGAAAGCGTGGACGGTCGTGGACTTGGGAGTATCTATCCTAAGCTACTGGTCCCGAAGCCAAAACCTAATACACTAATATATCCGGTTGGAGTCAGCCTGTCATTCTATTCCCAACGCCTCGTCCCTATCAGTTTGGCCTGGTCCTCCTCTACTGTTTTTATGCATGTACCAAAGAAGTAGCTCCGCGAAGAGGACAAGCTACCTGTGCGCATCATCAGGGTGCATTACGCAACCATTAGTTGCAGCATTGAAAACGCTGACCACCGAATGTGGTGGCCCCACTCGTGCTACGGCCGCCCAGTCCCACTCGATTTGAATCTTCTGCCCCGCTTCCGTTGCCGTCCACACGTTTCTTTTAATCGCCCTCTGTCGCACACACCCACCACCCCGCATAAATACCTGCCACATGAACATTAAGACCCTCGCCAGCTTTTGCACATAAAGCGCACGAGCAGTCACTTGAATGCTCAGCGGCCTTTCCTGAAGAAGAAGAAGAGGCAGAAGAGGAGGAGGAGAGCACCCCCTACTTAAGAAATGAGGAGGATTGCTCTTTCGTGGCTATGCCTACTGTCATTAGCTCAGGTCTCGCTGCTGCAAACGGCGGCGATGGCGGATCCATCGGAGGCTTCCGGCGCGAGCTCTTCTAGGGTCGCGGCCCGAGCTGCGATCCGATCGCGCAAACTGGTCACGGAAGCCGCGGCCGAGCCTGCCTCTAGCCTCGCCGAGGCGTCGGAAGACAAGGAAGAGTCCCCGGCGCCGGCGGCTGAAGCGCCGGTGGGAGCAGAGACCGCTGCTACGACGGTGACGAAGCACAGGTCCTCGGATAAGTCCGTGGCTGGCGGAGGGGTCATCATCGGAGGCCTGGTGACGGCCATTTTCGCCGCGGTGTTCTGCTACATCAGAGTCACCCGGAAGAGAGACGGCCCCGCTTGTTGAGCTTGCTCAACGCTGAGTTCTTTTTTGTGTGTGAGCAGTTAAAAAAGGCATAGCGGTTTAGGAGAACGAAGCTTAGCATAGTGATAGTTTACGGGGTGGAAGAAATCTGTATATGCTTTCGATTAATTAAAATCTTTGATGATCAGTTTGTGAATGAATGGATGTGTTGTTCATGAAATTTCAATCAGACCATATCGGTCGGATGAGCCCTGCTCGAGATGTCGATTTCGCTTTCCTCATTCAAATGCGCGACTCGCTTTAATCGGACTTCATCATCATTATCATCATGAAATGGCAATTTCTAGACGTGACGTAAAAGTAAAGTAGAAGCACGAATGCGCTAAAGATCAAATGGAAGTAGCTGTAGAGAAGCAAAGCAGAGGGGTCCTTCGGCTTTCTGAGATTTTGACCCACTGGCTTTGGCAGCGACCCTCGATGGGGGACGGCAGCGAACGGCTCGATCCTTCTTCCCCGGAGAAAATAGGAAAAGGGCAGATCGTCCTTCGATGCGGTAAGGAGTCAACTCCTTTTCCGTGAATGGCGCAATCAATCGCATCAGGGACTGATAATGGTTGGACGGGGAAAGGACATAGCACGTAATTTATACCCCTGGAAACGGGGGTACTCCATGGATCCTTAACTGTTTTCAGGGTTCCTCACCGTAGGAGCCGGAAGATTACAATTATGGGCTGCCCCACTTGTCCAATAGGTATACTGTCAGCGGGTTGACAAAATTACATTTACATAATTAACATGTCATATCCACGTGCCTTAGTCTATTTATTTTCCTTTTGTATATTTATTTTCCCCAGAGAGAGGGAATACCCTTTAGATGTTTACGTCCAAGGATGTCGAGATCTGCAAGAGGCTTAAACGAAGTATTTTTAGGATTTGCTTATGTCCAAATGGACTAATAATAATCGAATGGGGGAAGGAAATAACACATAATTTGTGGGCTTGGTAATATTTCAAGTTGGTTCTGCTTAATAATCTCGTACTTTTAATCTGTATTTGTAAATTACTGAGATAAAGGCTAAATAATGTGGAGGATTATAAGTAAACATTAAAATAAATGGAAATGAGATGATTACATTTTGGTGTATTTAATTTTTTTTCCTCAACTCTTGTGATAATTAATCAATTTGCCTAGGGCCCGTTCGTTTGTGTGTTCGAACCATCGAAAGTTAGATGGCCAAAACGAACCACTGTAAGTCATCTTAGCAATAAACTCTATTTTCTATTTTCATAGAACTTATCGAGCCTAAGTTACCCAAAATAACTGCAAATTATAAATCCACTCCACCATTGAAATTGCTAAAAATTGAGGGTTTAGTCGCCACTTTGCGAATTTGCTTTATAGAATCAAATCTTTATCTTGATTTTTGCGCATAAACTAAATTTCGGAGATGTCCTCCTGTCATCTTGGGGTCTATCTATCACAATTATGCATACAATGTGATTTAATTTGGTCACGTGCAAGCCTCGTGATCTTTTTTTCCTCTGTCCCCGAGCAAAAATACATTTTCTGACTTTTGAATTATGGCTACTTCACTTGTGCAAATACATTGTAATTTAAAGTGCATTTGTTTTGCGAAAAATGAATGATTTGAAGAATAATAACTTAAAAAAGATTGCTTGCATCGCTCACCAAAATGAATGAACAAAAGATATTTTTATCATCTACAAAAATATTTAGATATAAATTGTTATCGATAATGTAAATATTTTTCAATGATTAATTATTTCAAGCAATTTAATCAACGAGTTTTAAATCATTCATATTTAGTGAAATGAATGAAGTTTTAATTTGGTCACGATCCTTCCTCATAATGAGAATAATAGCAATAATTTCTTGGAGAGGCTTCGCTACATTTTCAAGAAATGTACAAACCTCTTTGACCTGTTGCCGCTCGTCAGTTACGAGAGAAACACAAAGAGTTTCCGAAAACTAATTCCATAATCTTGTGCTTTGAAAAGAATCGGCCTCACTACATTCGGTTAACTCTCAAATACAAAGAAGGCTGCGTTCCTCCTCCCGTCAGCGTCAATGGCTTCTTGTTCGGGGTGGCGCATGCCAATCTACTCCGTCGTCTCGGCAGTCTTGGCCTTCATGGCCATCTCCTCATCGCTCCACTCCACCAACGAGAGTCTGGCCGCTCCCTCGAGCAGCCCCGGTTTGTACCAAGTCCCGCTGAACGCCTCAAGAGCTCTCGGAAGAGCCGGGTTCACCGCGATGGCGGCACTCCTCCCCATCGCTCCTGAGCTGTTCTTTTCTTCTCCTAGGGCGACCATCTTCGTGATCAAGGACTTGTTCATGGCCAACCTCTCTTCGTCTCCATGGCTCATGGAAGAAGTCCTTCGGTACCACACCTCCCCATTGAAGCTCTCGGTGGACGATCTCCTGACGATGCCCCGAGGAAGCTGCTTGCCCACATTGCTTGCTAAGAAGAACGTCACGGTTACCAGAAGCGACACCGAACATAGACTTGTTGAGATCAATGGGGTCGTGATAACACATCCTAATGTTTTTCTTGGAGAGAGACTCGCGATTCATGGAGTTCTTCAGCCACTACTGCAAAAAGAACAGGAATTGTGTTTGGTCCAGTCGTCCAAATGCAACCGTGATCCTAGATCGTTGTCAGTGGTTGGGAAGGAGCGCCATCTTGTTGATTGGGGTCGAGTAATCCGATCGCTGAGCTCCAGTGGATTCGTTTCCTTTGCAATTGGTTTGCAGTCTGTTCTTGATGGTATTCTTGACGACAATGCGGACTTGGCTTCGGTGACGGTCTTTGCACCAGCTGATTTTGGGTTCGTAGCTTCGAACTCCGCAATTCTTGAGAGTATGGTTAGGTTCCACATCTTGCCCCACAAGTACACACACGAAGAACTCGCGAGATTACCCGACAAAGCGTCTCTTAGGACGCTTGTTCCTGGCAGGGATCTTGAGATTGGCAGAAAAGATGCTTCTTGTAGCACCGATACGAACCAAAGAACTAGAGTGGCCATTAACGGATTAGAGATTGGAGTGCCAGATATTTACAAATCGAGAAATTTCGTGATTCATGGAATAGCTAGAGCATTGGAAATAGCAGAAGCAGAAAATTCAAGAAAGTGGTGATGAGACTAGACTTCCGGCTGATTGCTGTTGTATGATAGAAATCAAATTCAATGGTGCTCACAGTACATCTGCTATACAATTTCATTTTGCTCATCTACTGATTTTGGTTCTAACTTTGCATTTGTCGCTCTGTGTGCACTTTCTTGAGTTGAACATCACGACATCGCCGCGGGGATCTATATGATGAAATGAAATACAAAGTTCTCATTTACCTAACGACCCATTTTCTGTTGATCCAACACCTACAGAACTGAGGATAACATGAAGATTGCCAGAGACACTCCAACCTGCTTTAAAACCTGCATATGCATATCAGCTAATGAATTGGCTAACTCAATCACACATTATTATGACAAGAAAACCTTAAATGAGAAAAAATTGAAGTCCACTCCACAGATCCAGCTCTGTTTTTAGTAAGATTTAATGAATAGGTCGAACAAAATGACTGGTAGCAGCATAAAGTAGCCATTGAAACCACCATGTCACTTGGGTAAATAAGGAACCAGTCAAGAAATGAAAGAATGACCTCATAGTAGGGATCTGATTAAGAAAGTGAGATCTTGAATTCAAGAAAAAAATAAATTTAGTGGAGTCGATTGGAATACAGAGAATGCAAGTCTTCAAAGATAAATAACAAGTTCCAAAACTTCCATTAAGCCCTTCAGGAATCAACTCCAATGTGATGAGTGGATCGATCTGTAAGTACTGGCATACTAACGCACAAACTAAAGACAGGACAGAGAAAAGTCTGTGATCCCTCCATTTGCAATTTCAAAAGAGATGTCTGATAGGAAGGTCAGGAGAACAACATTTTTCAGGGAAAAAAAGCGCCATCATGAAAGAGATCTACTGGTATCGTCACCAGCACAACACATCAAAGTACTAAATAGTAAGGCCTACCCCTTTTCCAGCATGAAAATCCTTGAGTAACCACAGGAGCAAAAAGTCATTTTAACCACTAAAACTGGATTTTACCATCATTGACATTATCCGAGAGGGAGAAAAGTCTGTGATCCCTCCATTTGCAATTTCAAAAGAGAACATGTCTGATAGGAAGGTCAGGAGAACAACATTTTTCAGGGAAAAAAAGCACCATCATGAAAGAGATCTACTGGTATCGTCACCAGCACAACACATCAAAGTACTAAATAGTAAGGCCTACCCCTTTTCCAGCATGAAAATCCTTGAGTAACCACAGGAGCAAAAAATCATTTTAACCACTAAAACTGGATTTTACCATCATTGACATTATCCGAGAGGGAAGAAGTTGAGAAGGTTAAACAAGTTATCTTTCAGGATGTCATTGTTTGGCAAGCCAACGGCCAACAGGTAAGCAGATGAGAATGCAGATAGGAACATACATTATCATTAGTAGTTATTTTGATCATCCTTCTTGTTTTAATTCATCAGGGTACACACAGGTGCAACCTGCAGAACTGAACTTAGCATAAAGGAAGTCGTTGGTGCAAGAGCCGCGGAAGCAGAAATCACACAGTTTTCTGATGTTATGAACCTACCCAGGCTTATCACAGTTCTCATGCAAAGTTGCAATCATACATGAAAGCAGTCTGCAAAGGATCTGACAAGGAAGGAACAAATTCTCACACTAAGGCTACAACCATCTACAGGAACATTATTGATCCAATGCATAATCCTGAACGGTGAACAGGAAATTTACTCTGAGGAAGATAGCTATGAACCTCCTGTAGTGTACAAATTCTAATTACACCATCAAATGTTAAGATTCCAGATCCAACATAATTACTATACTCCAGAATTCAAACCAGTTCCACCCAGACAGTCAGAAGTTGCCACACTCTAGAATTGAAACCAGTTCACCCAGGCTATCAGGAGTTGCTACACTTTATGGCAGCTAAACAAGGTCACAAATGAGAGGCAAAAGCCCAAAATAAAAAACAAACAATTCAGTCGCCATTCGATCATGATGTTATTACTTGGATCAGTACCATAGGCACACCTCATGTCATCCCATCGATCTTGCTTAGGTTTGAACGAACAGTATCTCCCATTTTTTCTTTGGACATTCTGTGATTACCAAAGACAAACCATCCACGAGTCCAATGGCGGCAAGGTGCTTTCATCCCCACCAAAAAACCTAACTTGTCCCGACTGAAGTTTCAATTGGCAACAGATTTACTACTTTGATGATTTTCAATTGAAGAGACTCTTAATCAAGAAAGAGGGAAGTTGAAAAGGATAGGAAACGTGCCCAACAAATCATCTAAATCGACACAGATGATGAAGCAACAGGCACAACAAAATGATCAGGAAGCAGCTTTAACTCTCATTACGATTCTAGTCATCTTCAATCCAATCAAAGTAACATTAGCAGCACCCAAAAATCTCGACTTCCTAAACAATCCCACAATCTCCTCCACCTCCGCATCGCCGCACTCCGCCACGACCACCACGCAAGCGCCGCCCACCCTCACCGTCCTCTCCATCTCCGCCGTGAATCGCGACGGGAACAGAGCCTCCTCCAGATGCCCGCTGAACGCCAGATCGAAAACCCCATCGAAGAAGGGCAAGTTGTGCGGATCGGCGCGGCTTACCAGCGGCGGCGAGTCGATCAATTCGACCCCGGTGACGTCGGCGACCCCGGACTCGGACAGCGCCATGACCTCGTGGCCGGCGCCGGCGGAGACGCAGAGGACCTTGGAGTCGTTGCGGAGGAGGCCCAGGTCGCGGATCGAGCCGAAGAAGGTCCGGTAGGAGAGGACCTGGCCGCGGAAGGCGCGGGAGGACCAGAGGCGCTTGTTCTTCTTGTCGAGGGGGAGGAACTCGCGGCGGGCGGCCGCGTCGCAGGAGGACCTGGGGAAGCGGTGGCGGGCGGCGGCGGTGGGGGGAGGCAGGTCTGCGGGGGCGGCCGGAGGAAGAGGAGGAGGAGGGTGAAGGTGGCGACGGCGACGGAGGCGAGGGAGAGCTTGTTGAGGAACGCCTGGACGTGCCTGTCCATCGTTCTTCAGTGGGGATGTTGCGGTCGTGGAGCGGCGGGGCTAACTCTCTGCATCTTCTTCACGCCCATAGAGATGGAGGGAGAGATGATGATGATGATGCAGCTGAGCTGTTCGAGGAAATGCGTCTCTCTGCTCCTAATCAAGGTTAATTCTTGGAGTGAGCAAAATCCGGATGGACGAGAACTAAAAATCGATTCCAAAAAATTAGAACTGAAAATCCCACATTGATTTCATAGACCTACTCCAAAATCGTATCTCACTCAAGAGCTGGACTGTGGTCCAATTCTTAAATAAGTTTGTGGAACCGATATCCAAACCTTACAAAATTGTATTTATTAAATCCAAGTTGAATTGCGAGTCAATGATTTTGATTAAGGATTAAAAACTATAGGGCAGAATGAATCAACAATACTTAGTTATGAACTTAATTTCTCCAAAGATCACGGTGTGGTCTTCTTAGGGTTTCTCGAAACATGTGGAGAATTAAACTCTACGTTAGAAATCGTAACCTTCATAGAAGTAAAAAGCATTAATTATTTAATCCATCTTTCTCAACATCAATCTAATTTAATTACGGGATGATAAAGGAAAAACCTAATTATGCTCTTAAAACAAGCTATTAGCTCTTAATTTTGTAACATGACAACAAAACATTGTAATATTTATGGACATCTCCAATTGATCTCTTCCATCATCTTTATTTGTTTATTTTGTTTTGATTGAGAAAGCAAGTAAATGGATTGTTAGAATGAATAAAAAGTGGAGTGTTAATATATATATATATATATTTTGTGACTTAAAACCCCGAAAGTTCGACAAATGTAGGTGGAAAGAACCCAGGGGGCCCTGACGACACAAATTGCCACCACACTCATGCTAGCAGTTAAGTCACCCTGCGACGCATTGGGGATTCGAACCCCTCCCCTTCACGAGAGAGAGAGAGGCCTAAAGCGTAAAGAACGCCACCTGGGTGGGTGGTAGGAGTGTTAATATTATTACACCCCAAAGACAAAATTAATCAATAATATCCAATACTACAAATATATATGTACATTTATATTGGTCGAAAAATTAAAAAAGTAATTAAATAATGGAAATGGAATTTCTTTTTTTAAATATATATGTATGTATCGTTCAGGTTCGGGTGGGTGGATAGGCGATTTCACGCCTGAAACTGGGAATCGAATCGATACTTATCAGATTTAGTAAATTGGAACTAGAAACCGAATCGGTCCCTATGGGAACCACTAATTCCGGGCCGATTTGATCTGGCTCATTGTTTTTTTTTACACACCCCTAGTTGATACCACAAAAATCCCAAACTAATATAGTCATGACAAATTTAACAACTTCAAATTGGTACACTTATAACAATTTTAACTTTATAAGTTTTCATTAAATTTTACCTATTAAATTACTAAATTAGATAACATGTGACAGTTAATGAGTGTACCAAATTAAGATTTTACCCATCGTTTGTCACATGTGTATTAGTTTTTATTTTTATTTTTTGTGGTATTAATCCAATTTAATGGAAATTAACAAATGATAAATTTGACACAAATGTACAAGTTTAGATTTTTGTGATAAAAAAAAATTAGCCTAAGAAAAATTTATTCATGTGTACTAGTTTGAGGTTTTTGATGGCAAAAAAATAATTTTGAGTCAATTTATCACATATGTAATTATTTAGGATTTGTGATATTAGCTCTTATAATTATTATATTGACAGGATTTTGATCATGTGTGTGATTGATTTTGTGCTCTTTAAAGTTTTCGCAATTGATACCGACACCCAAAAAATGTCCATATGAATGTGAGCAATCAGATCGAGCAACGTGTGAATGGTTAAATTTTTTCACGTGGTAGATTGAAATTTTGTGCAAGAGCAGTCAGAAGCTCTTGCACAAAATATGATTAGCCACAATTCCAAAAAGTCTTAGTAGTTATCTTATTTGAAATAAGCATATGCGCGACACACATTTCTTTAACCGTTTTGACTTTTTTTTCCTAGGTGATAAGGGTTCGATCGTGGGTAATACATTTCAATAAAATACCAAGTAATCGGATTATCGAAAAAAATTTCATAAACATGTGGAGCACCAAATTCGAAAATCTTATAATATTTTTGCCTTGGGAATAACGTTTTCAATAAGAAGGGGGAAATAAGCAGGTCCCATTTGAGACTCACCTAGGGGGAAAGAGCCAATACGAACAAATTTTGAGACGTCAAATTAAATTGTGCTATATAAAATCAATTTTATAGTATTATAGAAGAATATATTCATATATATTTTCTCCTTATCAATTTTATCAATTTGAAACTCGAATATATAAATGTGCAGATGAAAAAAGATAGAAGCTGTGCTGAATTAAAGTTGATGGACTGTGTTCTTATCTACATATTTAAAATACTAAATTAAGTGAATTTCTCTTTTCAACGTAACTTTGTTGGGACTGTATCTAATTATATGAAATATAGTGAGTTATATATAATGCATATATATTTAATTTGTTCCACTTTTGTATATTCCTTGCTAAGCTGCTTTTCTTTACTTTTAATTTAAAGTTGTATATAATTTATTATATTCTTTCATTGGTTAAAGCGATTTTGTTGACGTTGATATCATTCCATAAGATTATAAACAACTAAGTCCGCAGTATAAAATAAGAATAGAAAACAATGTAACAAATATGCAAATTTCCCAACGAAATAAAGAATTTCTGTGATTCTTTTCCTTTAGAGATGAAAATATAATTTAACGGCCTTGACAGTGTCATTTTTTATCGCACAAACCTTTTTTCTTTCCCTTTTCTTTTTTTTTCCGTCACGATTTGAGAGTTTATTCACATTAGCACAATTTAAGAGCTTTAGTGGCTTGATGTCAAATATGATTGCACGGTTTTTGATTTCTTTTCGTGAACGTGAGGACCTCAAAAGCTTGATCTCAAATCATAGATGGTCGAGATCTTGATAACCTTATTATTTAATGAGGTTTTGATGGTCAAAATTTTGATTGAATTCTTGATAGCCTGGATTCCATTAGCTCTATTAATTTTCCAGAACTTCTCGGCAAAAACTTTACAAAAAGTAGAGTGCTTGTTTGTCCATCCAAAAATAATGGAGATGATGAGAATGACCTTTAATCTTCGTGATTGCTTCGTTTATTAACTTTAAGATTATCTATCCATAATTTGTATTTTGACCAACACCCACTTTGATTTAAACAACTATCAAATCCATTTTAAATTTGAGATGTAGAATCCTAATTTGATCCAACTAATCCAATCGATTAATATGGCCGCTCAAGTTTCAAATCTATTATCCCACCCTTAAACTCAAATGAAAAGTTGGATATGAATAGTACTGTTGAGAACATTTTCTCTAACATATTGTGCTTTTCGATTTCAAACTCAATAGGACATAAAATCCTCGTATTCTTTCTCTCTGTCAATTTCTTAAAATTCAAATCAAATAAGACATATAAACCAACAAATGACAAATCACTAATCCAAAAATAATTATGCCTTGTGCCTTACTGTGCATGGCATTCACGAAAGGAAAACGGGTGCCACGGAGAGCCCACGAGTGAATATTTTGTCAAGTTCGCTTTAACTAAATAGAATAAGTGTCTCTTTATCCAAAAATAAATTTGCAGGTATGACTATTTAATGTAAATTGTATCTCCAATCATCTTCTCATCCTTCAAACACTTCATATAATTTTGTGACTTTTTGTTTTTCAAACCCATATGTACGGGTCACAATCCCAAAGTTGCTAAGGACTCTGTTTGATCCAAGAAGACCAATCAAGTCACCTAGGATTTTTGCAACATTCTCAGGGATGGGTGATATGGAAAATGTGCCGAATTCTAGAGCATTCTTTATATAGATGCTAGTAGTTAATAGATAGTGAGATGTAATATCCACCATTAGATTAGATTTAGAGTTAATCAATGGATTTAATGAGAGGATTTTTATATAAATAGGGGTGCAAAATAATCATGCCACGTGTGAAAGGAAAGCGGAGTGCTACGTGGAGAGCCCACGAATGAATATCTTGTCAGCTTATAACTATTTAATGTAAACTGTACCTTCATTCATCTTCTCATCCTTTAAACTCTTCATACAATCTTTGGCTTTTCCTTTTTCACCCTACACTGGTCATGGTCTCGAGTTCTTGTGATCAAAGGACCATGTTCAATCCAAAAAGACCGACCAAGTCGCCTAGAATTTTCAAAACATTCCCAGAAATGGGTGATACAGTAAATGCGCCGAATTCTATAGCATTCTTAGCATAAATGCTAGTAGTTAGTAGATAGAGAGACGTTATCTTCACCATTAGATTTAGAGTTAACTACTGAATGTAGTGAAAGGATTTTTCTATTATTATTTTATTTATTTATTTTTTTTTGGTATATATAAGGTGATCTTCCCTCATTTGTATCCATGCAGACACTTGAGCAATACAAGACATTCTCTTTCACGGTCTAGGTAAGCGAGTGATTGATCATGAGATGGCGTAGAGCGAGCGAGTGATTGATCATGGGATCATGGGAATAAGCCTAAGGCAGGCTTAGCTTAGGTAGTCCACCAATTCAAGGAAGTGATTGATCATGGGATTATGGAAATAAGCCTAAGGTAGGCTTAGCTTAGCCAGTCCACCAATTCAAGGAAGCTTAACTCACTGCACCATCTCGATCCAAAACTATCGGGTAGCATTGGAGTGGGCTGGCAATTTATGTTTTCGTATCTTTATCCTAAGCTTGTTAGGTCAAATCTAGGTCTAATTGAAACACGACATATATATTTTAGCTCATTTATGGTTATTGAAAATGTACTATTAATTTGATAACTAAATTGATAGTATATGACGGAATTAATACATTTTACATTTACACTCTTGTATAAATTTGCAAATTGGTATATTAACTATCCAAATGTGTGTGTCCATGTATATTGTGTGTGGGCACAAATAACATATTGATCTACCTAATCAGACGTGTCCATGTATGTCGTTAATGGAATGTAAGAGTCAGCGCACGAAGGATAGGTCTACCCATAGAGAATAGGTTTATGAATTGTGTGTAGATATGGGTAGACTTGTTTATGACCCAAAATTATGATTAAATCTAACATGCTTAATCACAATTACATATCTTATAAATAGTTTGTGTTGAAAGAGCTGATTTTCACCATAAAATTTCGGTAACATTGCTGTTATCGCTCTCTCACTCTCACATGCCAAACGTTAATCGATTACTTCAACGTTAATCGGTTATGCATTGATTATGCATATCGTATTGTTAATATGTGATTGGTGGGTTACACCCTAATGCACAAATTATTTTCTCTTCAATGAGAGTTTTTTTGCCGTGTAAAAACACAGCGATTTTTTCAATTTGTATGCGTGATTTAGTTGTCAAGTCTCCAAATCTAGAACATCTATATGTATCCCCTTTCACCTCATTTGATTGGCGTACAGAATATATTCTGTATCCCAACATTTTATCCCTAAGATACGTATACGTACGTATACCTTACTGTATCAAAGGAACTGCCCGTGGACATTAGTGCTTGCTCTCAGAGTTTCAGAGGATCTGAATATATACTCTAGTGGCCGTTGCTCAGGGCATTATCATCACTCATTGAAAAGTTCAAACCCTAGCATAACCATCTCACGACAATATCTCACCACTGGTATAACAGACACATGCTCCATCACGTTTCACGACCATGGAGACCAGATCGGCCAAGAGAAGAAGGCTCTCGCTTCTCCAAGACGGAACTGGAGATCACGATGCATCCTCAGGTCTGCCAGCTCGTCATCGTCGTCAGATCAGTGATCTTCCTGATGATGTTCTTCACCGCATCTTCACGTTCTTGCCCATTAAGTCCATTGCGAAGACGAGCCTCGTGTCGAAACATTGGGCTGCTCTCTGGCGCTCCTTGCCAGATCTCGACTTCACGACCATTGAATCATCAGACCGAGGCATATCCGCCCTCGAGAAGCTGATCACGTCCAACCGCCCGAACCTCGAGTTCCCTCAAGGGTTCCTGAAGTTCCTCTACATCGTCGACCCTGAGCAGGATTTCATCAGGCAGGTCCTGAGACACCGCAGCCGATCACCGCAGCCCAGGGATGGCCTGAGACTTCTCAGGTTCTGTGCATACTTGAGCTTCACACGCCTGAACAACCTGATGCGTGATGCCTTCAGGCACAAGGTGAAAGCCCTCGACATCGAGGTGGCAACTAAGGACTACTTCAACCTGCCAAAGCGTGTTGCGACGAGCGAGCACCTGCAGGCCTTCAGGTTTGTGTCGCGGTTCCCAGGGTTCCGGTTGCCACCGCTGTCAACGATGAAGAACGGTTTCCGGTCACTGCGGAAGTTGCACCTCTCGGGGTGATCCTATATAACCAACCCTTTCTCTTGGATTTGTTCACGGAATCCTCATTTCCTGCACTCCGGAAGTTGAGCCTTTCGAGGTGTTTGGGACTGGAGAAGATCAGCATAAAGTGTGGGGCTTTGGAGAGTGTAGTAGTAAAGAATTGTTTCAAGATGAATTTCTTGGAAGTTCGCGGTCCAAAATTGGAGAGATTAAGAGTGTCGGGTTGTTTTCCTAGAGGAAGGCATAAGTGCGTGTTGAACATCTATGCGCCTCGACTAGATGTTCTCGATTGGGAAGGCAGCGATGTTCCTGACCATTGTTGCGTGCATAACTCGAATCCTGCTATCAGGGTTTCCCTCGGTTTTTTGAGCATCAAGGTTGAGGACATTGATGAAAAGCCGGCCAGGAGTTTATTGAGATTCTTGTCCAGGATATCTCATGCTCGGTCCTTGCGAATGGACTCGCTATCCATCAAGGTTGGTCCTCTCTCTGTGCATCGGCATTTCTCGGGTGTAGTGGTTGACAAAGTCATTGGATAGAAGTTTCTATGATGATGAAATGGACATTATTTGTTTCGTCAGCTACTAATATGTGATTTACACGGGGTCTAATAGTTGCACTTTTATGCAATTATAAGTAGCTTTAATGCAATTTATGATGTTGCGGTGCACACACAACTGTTCCAGATTCTAGGAAACATGGACGGCTTAGAAGTTCTGCGGCCATTTGAAAACCTTGCCCATTTGGAGCTTTCTACCTTTACCGGCAGAGCCTATATCCCACCACTAGTTTCTCTGTTCATGAACGCTCCATTCGTGGAATGTCTCCACATCAAGTTGGTTCCGGACCACAACATGCGCAAGAATGTGGTACCATTTATGCACACCTGATGATTAATGATTGTTCCTGCAGCGTTGGACTTTTGTGCAGAATTTTTGTCCTAGGATGATTATATAGTTCTTCGACTAAACTCTGCAATTTACCCCTTCTTTCAGCAATTGAATGGAAACTTGGCACACTTATGGGATGTGTCTGTCTCTGAGGAAGAGAAGCAGTGGGAAATCCACAGTAAAGCCATAGGATCCTTTCTTGATCACCTGAACGTTGTGAAGATAACGGGGCTTTTGGATTGCGAGGAGGAAGTGAGCCTCACGAAGTTTCTGCTCAGGCATGGGAGGTCCTTGAACAATATGATCCTGTGCTTAGAGGCTGGCAAGGTCAAAGATTCTATTCTTAAAAGGAAAATCAGATCCCGAATCGTGAAATTCTCCAAGGCGGCTTCTAATGCTAAAATTTCCTTTTGTTAGGTGTCCTTATGGACTGTTTCAGATTCGCTTGGTCCCCTTTGCATATCAGATGACTCATGTAAAGTTCACTTTAGAATGCTATATTTTTGAGTGACAGAACATATGAATCAGTGATCAAGAAAATTGCAGTCGAGACCCTTTATGCACTCTTTTTCGGCGACTGAAAACCAAGTGCTATCAGCTCTAAGGTTTATCTTGCAAGGGAAAGTCATAGCCATGCTTTCCTGTTAAAGCTTCATAATCTTCTTATGAGAAAAGGGACTTTTGGCAAGGAAAGTTATGGTGAGGTCCCATTACAAGTCTTTCGCCCGAATTGAGTCTGATTGGTGGTCTTATCAAGCAGCAGACATTCGCCTCCGGCTTCATTTAGAACCACCAGCCGCTCCATGTTAGTGCATAAAAGGACTAATCTGATCTGGGAAAAGGGAAAGCGAAAGCAAATGATTCGCGAGATTTGCCATTTATGCAGAATGTCTCCATGCTTAGGCCCGTGCTGGCAGTTTTCGACAAGAACAGTGGTAGGAGCTTTCCATCTACTACTAATTCCTAAGTGTGCCAGAGAGAGAGAGAGAGAGCTTACCTTGATAGCTATCGATGAATCCGAACATGATTATGACTTCGAAGAGTGATCCGCTCTGCTCCCTCAGTATTTAGAGCACAGCTGAGGAAGCGGTCTAATTCAATAACTCCAACGAACATTCAATATTTCCAATTGATTTGTGTATTAAAAAATATATTTGCTTGATATTTTTTATTGTTAATACCATTTTATTATATAAGTAACATGAACCCAATTTTTAATGAAGTTAATTTATACATTGCCTAAATAAATTACTTTTCTCTAGTTAAATTGTAATTTATCTTTAAGTAAGCCATTATCATTCGAATCTTTTCCGGCACTATTGTGAGATAGTTCAACTAATAAGAAATACCATATCTGTAAATAAAACATAATGTATCATTTTAATGTTAGCTAGTTTGATTTTGTTATTTTGATTCATTGAGTGCAATGGTATTAGGTAATTATCTATTGCTTTGCAAAGTAGGATTTCCAACCCTTGAGGAGAATATTGAGAAACATGTGTTATGCAACAAATTTTTAAGGCAACCGAACATACACTACTATGGAATATACAAATCTTTAACACATAACACTAACATCTCAGTGATAAATAAAAAGTAATATTTCAGTCAATTCAAAAAGTGAGATTTTTGAGTAGTATGCTAGAGTGTGGTATATTCTGAGTTTGGTAGGGTGACTATAACCCAAAAGGGAATTGATTTCACAACTCAATTTTAGCACAAAAACTTATTCTTAAGAATGAACAGTACAAGAAATGACAAGAAAAGAAGCTGGTCCTGGGATGAAGAAGCCGATTTGCGATGTCAGTATTGCAGTCTTTAGGCCGAGGAGAAGCACCGGCAATCAACATAGAGAGAAGTGTATTTTGTCGGAGAAAGGACTATCATGGGGCAAAAATTGAGGCTTTCCTAGTTAAACAAATGCCTGGTACAGTTGAGATGTGGAATGAATTCCAGGAAGATCCAAGTTTACCGTCCTTGTTCCAGAGTAGTCGATAACACCGCATTTGACTCTGATTTGCTGGAAGTAGAAGCTGTTGTAGAGATGCCTATCCTAAATGCAAAAGCCGGTTTTGGAGTTGGAAGAGTCGTAATTTCACTACTAAGCATGAGAACTGCATTTGACATCGTGGGACGATCACTGGGGTTATCTTGCACGCATAAAAGTGCGACGTTTATGCATTTCAAGACTTGATCTTTGTTGCAAGTTTCGTGCAACACTTGATCCAGCAAGTCCAGTGCTTTATTGTCATTCCATAATTCCCATGCCTGCACAATTGAAGTTTCAGTACGTTCGGAGAAAAGGGCCACAAAAAGTGGATAAAAATAAAAGAAAGGGGCAGAGAATGGACTGTATTCACATGAGTGAGAAGGCTCAGTGTTCCTTCAGTGTGATAAAAGCATGTGTTACGTCTTCCGCTAACAATCTCCAGCACGACAACGCCAAAGCTGAAAACATCGGACTTGAAAGAAAAAAATCCATCTAAAGCATACTCTGGAGACATGTATCCACTGCATTAGAGCATAATAAGTCAATTAAGCCACAGTCGTAATACTTGAAGTTTCACTGCAAATATTAAAAGGTGATAATGTAGCGAGTTCCTTGTGTCGTGTCCAACGAATTCTTTATCCCGACGAAAATAAATGGTATGTGCATCTACAAAAACTTACTATGTTCCAATCACCCTTTTTGTGCTTGCTTCAGTTTGTTTTGCCTCAAATATACGTGCCAAACCAAAGTCGGAAATTTTCGGAGTCATCTCCTCATCGAGCAAAACATTGCTCGTCTTGAGATCTCTATGAATGATTCGCAGCCTTGAATCTTGGTGGAGATAGAGCATTCCTCGTGCAATTCCCAAGATAATTTCAAAGCGTATCTCCCAAGTCAGCAAGGAACACCTTGTTCGATCTGGCAAGGTTTTATTTGAATTTGTGAAGGAAGAAAAGCCTTTTAATCTAACTTGGTCAAACTAACTTAAAATCTTCATGAAGAGAGGAGACTGTGGAGTGCTACTACCTATTACAACTACGCCCTGGAGCAGACAAGGGAACAGGAACACAAGTTAAGGAGCTTACCAAATATGAAAGAATCTAAGCTTTTGTTGGGCATGTATTCATATAGTAACATTTTTTCATCTCCTTCGACGCAATATCCTACTAATTTGACAAGATTTCGATGCTGCAATTTGGCAATCAAGACGACTTCATTCTTAAATTCCTCCAAGCCCTGTCCCGATCCACTCAATAGTCTCTTTACTGCAATTTCCTGTCCTCTTGGAAAAGTAGCCTGAAACAAAGTGAAGAACGGATTACTTCATCACAGTGGCCTTGTCAAAAGCCCCAGATGGTAAAAGAAGAAATCATTTTATTTACCTTGTAAACAGGCACAAACCCGCCTCTTCCAAGTTTGTTCTCATCTGAGAAGTGATTTGTCGCTTGTAAAATAATTTCTAAGTCAAAGAATGGCACTTCTATGCCTTTCTTATCTTCCTCCTCGAACTGGCATGAATCCATCCACATTTTGATCCGTTTCTCGCTCTCGTATAAACGAAAGTCAAGAATTTCTAGTGTGCTTTCCCTGCTCCCTGAAGTGCAACTCTAGTTACTAATTGTTTGCTATCTTATTACCGTATATCTAATAATGACAGATAAAAAGTAGTATGTGTTTTGTTTGTGATTATCTTGTGTAATACCATGCTGCCTTCTCATGTAAAATAAGCCACCAAATACAAGGATGAAAATTGCAGCAACCGCAGGAGCAACTATATATACAGGTTTCGCTTTCTGTCTTTTCTGCGATGATCCTCCTCCTTCAACGTTATTACCTACTCCCGCCAGAGAAGAAAAGAAAGTGTAAGTACTGTATTTTGGACAAAAGTGAACGAATATTTGTAGACACATGGACTCGCTAATTTGATAAAAGGACAGATGTGAGGACTTCAAGTGCATGGTCACAATCCCTGGCTGATATTATTGACTGCTTGACGGTGTCAACATATCTCGGGCGGGAGACAAACTACAGCCATATCTGTTCTGGTTTTGAGCTCTTCTGGCTGACCTATTATAAATTTCAGATTAATGCTGAAAATATAGACGTCCACTGTATGGGGTTTGTTAGTCTACTTGCAGGAGGAGCGACTCATCCTAGCAGTACTCTAAATGATAAACCATGGAGATAGAAAATATTAATTTGGGGGCACGACAGAATCTCCTATTATGGCGACCTTTAAAACCTAACGGCTATATTATCTTCTAATTTGTTTTTTCATGAATAGAGTAGCTAAAGTTGTGGGTCAGTTGTCAAGATCAACATTCTCACCCGGAGAACAACTGACGTTGGAAGGATTCCAACTGAATCCCGAGTCGCAGAGGCACTTTGTAATTCCATCTGATGCACTCTTGCAAGTTGCGTATGACCAATCGCAGTCTTTGGATGAATAGCAGAGTGGCTCCTTTGGATCCCTCCACACAATTTTCACTTCGCTCGACCTGACACTTCCAAGGGAGGCATCGGCGCTAAAGTCAGTCTGTCCTCCAATACACCCGCCACTCACAACAAATGGCCCGGACTGGTCAAGCTGCTGACTGATTTTCTTTAGATCCACCCTCATGCATTTTAATCTATCGTTGACTTCGATGGTAAATGTTCGAGCTTCTGGATTGATCTTAGTGATTCTGTAGCTATCCATGGGTAGTTCAAAGTAAAGTTGGGCATTTATGTTGTCACAGCTAAATGCAGAGTATAGTGGATCGCCACAGCTTTGTCCCGTGCTTAAAGGGTAGGGGACTAAATTAGTGCCACAAGTTCCACAGCTCCTGCTAGTAGATTCTATGAAAGTCAACAATATACAAAAATCAGCATCAATGCATATCAACATTCACCTGCAAGTGGAGTCTATTGATATATAATAGGGAAAAGTGTACTAGAAATCCTAAAACTTATTACGAAATGACAATTAAGTCCTAAAATTTTAAAAAGTGCAATCAAATTCTAATACTTGCCATGTCAATACAATTAAGTCATTCCATTAACTTCATCTAACTTGACAAACAGAAAAACTTAACAAGTTTTAGGACTTGATTATATTTTTAAAAAGTTTTAGGACTTAATTTTATTTTTGTAACAAGTTATAGGACTTTAACAAGTCATGTTGATACAATTAAGTCATTCCATTAACTTCATCTAACTTGACAAACGGAAAAATTTAACAAGTTTTAGGATTTAATTACACTTTTTCAAAGTTTTAGGATTCAATTACGCTTTTGTAACAAGTAATAGAACTTTATTATATTTTTTGAAAGTTTTATGACTCAATTACACTTTTATAACAAGTTTTAAAACTTTTGGTATACTTATCCCTATATAACATTTATAGGTGAAATCGGGATAGCATCAATTGTTCGTCATATGCAGTGGACTAGAACACTTGGTTGGAAGACGCTTGCAATGAAAATAACATTGTAAGTGCACACAATATTGCTGAGTTTCTAACTTCATCAAAGAAGGCAAACCAGAAGCCACCAAAAATAGCTAAAACAAAGAAGTCACAGGACAAGTCAAAATGCCATAAACACAAATGATCTCGGGAAGGAAAAAGGGTCAGGCTAAAAGGAAATTAACCTATGTCTGAAAGCGGCACTCGGACATGGAGGTCGCGACCATCTATGGCAAGCTTCTGAATATTGTTGAGATCGTCCGACCAAGTGTAGCATGTGGAGGGGCCTATCTCTGTCATTCGGGTCTGATTCTCCTTGAACGAGTAAGCCTGGCAACCGAAGTCATGGAGGCACTTTTTCCTGCATTGCTCCTCGTTGTCGGCCGGGAACTGCTTGTCCGGCTTCCCGGCCTTCATCATTTTCAGACTCAAGAAATGATCGACACTGTTGTTGTTCTTCCCGCAGCATTTTGACGACTTCCTGAGGCACCCGCTGGAGTACGCTGCGGTTCTTTTATCCAGTTGTGCCGGCTTGAAACCTGGCAAGCACCTGCACATGGTTTCGTCACCATTCAGAATGTTGCAGCTCTCAAACTTGCCACAAGCATTGAACACTCTGCACTTGTCCTGTGGCTCGGACCAGACTGGCTTCGTCCCATTTTTCGGCCGGAAGTACTGTATCTGGCCGTTGTGGTTCATGACCAACCGACCGTAAGCTAAACCCAGAGAAGCATTGGCTAGCAAAAAAAAGATCTCATTAATATTCTCATCGGCTTGTATGAACTCGCCATACACCCCACTTCTCCAGTAAGGAGACTGGCCTAGGATTACTTTGTACTCGCTACTGCCACTTTCTTGATCCCTCTGAAACGTGAACGTCCCCCGTTTCGGGTCTTCCTTGCTAAACCAAGAAGTCAAGTTGAAGTCGTTGATCATCAGCATCCCAGGAAGGAAGGTGTCGGTCGGGTGATCGAAGCTCTGCCACAGGACCCTCTCGCTCCTGTCGTCTTCCAACAGCACTAGATTCCCTGTATCAAGAAGCTTCACAACCAGAGTTGAAGAGCTTGAACCCGTGACATTGTTCAACCGGATCGCTGGTCCTTCGTGGCGCAACTGCAGGTCACCGTCCACTACGCCGAATGATGCATTGAGGCCGATGAGCGGGTCGTCCCGGTTGGCCACCCAAACAACAATCGGAGGGTCTGACCCGTAATACCATATTCCGACATACCTCCTGGAGTCGGAGCTCCCTCCTGGAGAGAAGAAGCCCAGCTCAAACTCCTCGCCGGCAGACACGAGAGTTTGCGGGTACTCGATCATCGTGCCTTCTGTTATGTTGTCTTTGCTTGAGCAAAACGGAAAGAACATCACACACAAGAGCAAGCACGTGAAGTTGTTGGAGCGTCGCATGGTAATCGCTGGAGTTCTTGAGATGGTGACGAGGTTAATGTCTCTTTGATTCAGGGTGGCCATTGTTCGACCATTCACTTATACCTCATCCTTATCGTCATTTGTCGCATTAAATCATTCAAACCTGGCGTGAGCTCTTGATGGCCGCTGTCAATGAGAGGGAAGAGCACTATGTTCATTTCCCTCTCTATCCCTCTCTCCCCAAAAAATTTACAATTATATATAAGGGAACGTGGTTTTTTGGGTATAGAGAAGAAAGTGCAGAAAAACTTCTGTAAACTTTGGTCAACATTTTATTGTTCTCTTATGTAGATATAAGACCTTGACTAGACTAATTATTCTTGTTGCGTGATATCACATTGCATGCTTCTTTCCTTTTTTCTGCCATTTTCTGTTAAAAAGAAGAATTATTGACTCCTTTTTCTTATCAGAGCTAGTTATATTGGAAATCGAATTTCTTAAATGCATTCACTAGAAAAGATCTGTAGGCTCGTTCTAGTTGACCCAATGAACCAAAACACAAGTCACCCGCAATTAACTGGACATTCATTTTCCATCCGGCCAAAGGAAATATCTCGAATATATTTCTATCACGTGATTAATTCTTCCTATCACTCTAGACGTATAATGAGAGACTATATTAGAAAGGTCTCTTTTAACCTGCCGAATTTTTGCCAAAATCTTCATAATCTAGGGCTACATTTGATTTGCGGAAAATGTATGCGTTTCTAAAAATTGTTTTCCAAGAAGCTTTAAGGGAAATAACTATATTTTCTTATATTTGGTTAAAATTTGAAAATAAACCAAAAAGTATTTTTCATTGTTCAGTAAGGAAAATCTTTTAAGCATTCACTTATTTTTAATAATTTTTTATTATTTTACTTTTATGAAAATTGATTTTTTTATTTTAATTTTTTTCCTTTCCTTTCTTTTTTTTTCCTTTTTTCTTTTCGTTCTTTCATTTTCTTCTTCTTCTTCTTCCTTGGGCTTGGCCAGTTGCTAGCCATAGCAACAGCTGGCGACCAGCCACAAGCCAGGTCGAGTCTCACCCTAGGCCAATGAGCTCAGCCCAAGCCCAAGCCCCATCTAGTTTGCTGGATCTGGCGAATCCTGAGTTTGCCAGCCTTGGGTGAGCTTAGCTTCGTTAGCTTTGGTGAGGCTTGACCTTGTTGGAAAACTACAAACTCAAGCCTCATCGCCTTAGGCGATGCCCAAGTTGGGGTCGTTAGTGGCCACCTTGGCCGGCAACTAGCTAAGCCCAAGGAAGAAGAAGAAAAGGAAAGAAAAAAAAAAAAAAGAGGAAAAATAAAATATCAATTTTTTTAAAGCGAAGAAAACATAAAAATAAATGAAAATATGTTTGGTGAGAGAAAATGAGGTGAAAGAAGTTATGAAAAATGTTTTTCATTTTTGAAATGTGAAAAATATTTTCTCCACTTTTAAAGGTTTTTTTTTTTTTCAATAGCGGATGATGTTTTCCTTAATTAGTTCATTTTTTATTAAATGAATATTGAAAAATTTAAAAATTATTTTCTTGAAAATTATTTTGAGTGAAACGAGCGGAGCATGATTTGTATCATATGCCGCCCACATTATGGTCAGTCAACGGTCGTCGTCGGCCTAGTTTGTCTCCTTAAAGCAACTGGTGGCCGACGTGTCAAAACTCAAAGAAATAGAATGACTGTACGTGTAGAGATGCTTAAGAAAGGTCTTTTGGGCAGAAATTTTGAGGGAAGAAATAAAGTAAAATAGATAATAGAGTCAATAAAATACGCGCGCACTCTCTTGATACTTCGTACTGTATAAACAGAGTGATATCACACTCTTATGTTAACGGTAAAGTTAAACACACAGATAACAGTTTGATCTACGTTAAAATTTGAGGGAAAAAATCTCTAAATCTTTATATGTTCAGCTTGTGGATGCCCTGCTTGATGTGCTCTTTTCATATTGATTTGTAAAAGATACTAGTTAATGGGGATGACGAGTATCCGGAGAAAAACTTGTGTAGAACAAATAATGGATCACAACGTGATTTGTCCAAGCATAGAAAACTGTTTAGGCCCCCTGATTGTAGAAGACCCGTAACTCGGTTGTTTTAAAATTAAGTTGACAACTGATGAAATTTGGTCAGAAATCTGCTGGTTGAGTACACACACAAAGCTTCAAAAATTTGTTTTGCACAAACTATATGCCGGAATTGAGTTCTATTAAATCCTATAGTACCCTAAATTATTAATCCCCGTAGGTTCTCACCTTAGCAATTCCTAAATTAAATCTCGTAGTTTCAGTTTTATATAATTTCAAAATTGTGCCCCAATTAAAGAAACTACTCCCATTAGAAGAGAAAATAACTTAAATCCCCACCGAAAGTTACGGGTCAAAGTAAATTCGACCGGGCGAACCCCCAAAACGTGTATCTCTTTCCTTTTTTTTTCCTTCCTTTCTTTTCTCTTCTCACTTTTCCTTTTACTATCTCTCTCACTTTTCCTTTCCTCTTTATATGAACGCATCGTGCGTCTTCTCTCTCTTCGTTGCTTTTCCTTTCCTCTTTATAAGAACGCGCACTTTCTTTTCTTCTTCTTTTTTATCTTTTTTTTTTACCTTTCTGACCTTTGACTCGTCAAAGTCCAAATAATATATGTTGAGTACAAACACAATGACCAAGTAACGTCAATACGGCAATCTCCACGTGGCATTAACGTTAGATGTAGATTTGTTTAGCTGAAAATAAACAGGAGCTAGTTGTGTTCACAATCGACTTTCTTATTCATAGTTATGAGAAAAGATCTTTAGGATTGTCCTATGAGACCCAATTAACCGTAATAGACACCCGATTAATTGGACCTTCATTTTTAATCTAGTGAAAAAAAAAAGATACAAAATGTACTCTTGTCATGTGGTTAATTCTCCCCTGATTACTTCGGAGAGGTCTCACTAACTTGTCGAATTATTACGAAAATCTTCATAATGTAAATATAAGATAAAAGGTTTCATATAATATGTCGCAAACATCGCCTCTAGTGGTTGCCATGCCCGCATTATGATTCGAAATTCACTAGACTAATAGCACATAATACTCTCTTCAGACACATTGGCAAAGGGCATAAAGTCTCGGCTAGACTAGGGTAAGCGTAGGGGGTGAAAGAATACTAAAAGGAAAATAATTGATTTATTTATCTAGCCTCACCATTGAGCTGATTAAAGTTCAAACTCTATTGATTTAGTGATAAGGAAAACTAACTCGGTATATCCATTTTGGATCAATAAATAACCATAGGTTTAATTAAGGATGTGAGATGAGTTAATTAATTGTGATGGGAAAATAAAAGTAAGGTTAATTAATTCAGAGGACAACAATGCTTTTGTCCAATTTACGATAAAAATATTGCATTTGGACCACAATTTTTATGTTAATACAAGTTAGACTTTTCAAAGGAAATGGAGTAACAAAAAACGAAAGGACTGACACAGCTTTTCGAAGGTATACGTACAGCTTTCGAAACATCAGGACCTTCAATCATTGCATGTGGTAGTGCGGGGGCGTCCACGGTCGCCGTTGGACCAGGTTGTCTCCTTGAAACGACTAGCGAGTGCCCTGTCAGAAACTCAAAAGAAATAGAAAGACTATATGTAAGGAGTTGCATGAAGAGTCTTTTTAGGGCAGAAATTTTGGAGGGAAGAAATATAGTAAAAACTGATAATTGAGTCAATAAAACATGCGCGCATTGAATTGAAACTTCATACTATACAAACAGAGTGATATCACCTCTTATGTTTACAGTAAAAGTTAAACATAGAGATAACAATTAAACCTAAATTAAATTTTGTGAAAAAAATCTCTAAATGGTTATCTCATGGATACGCTACTTGATGCTAATTAGTAAAATATACTACGTCATAATTTATTGTTCGCATTTTGCTATTTGGTATGCTACTTCAGTACTGCCTTTCTAACTAGTCAACAGGAAGGAAGACTATTTCAAGTCGATGGTTTTGTGAAAATATCAGTGATCCGTGAGAAACATGAGACATGACGAATCACAATAGAATTAAAGAGTAAATGTGTCCAGAACAAATGATGGTGAATCACAGAGTGATTTGTCCCAGGATAAAAAGCCGTGCAGGACTTATCCCATCCTTCCCTACCTTTTTTAAGTGGCTGGATATAGGCGCCATCACTTGCCTTATTCCCATGTTCGGTCCGTTCCATTGGCATTATCCTCTTCTGCTTTTGCTGGCGTGACATGGGCCTAAGCATTGTCTGGAGAGACTAGACAGAAAGATGTACTGGAATTTTTAATATACAGCAGAAATTCAAGACTTCACTATTTTACCTTTTGCTGGTGATTTGATTAGAGCCCTCTTGTGATATTGATGTGACTCGTGTCGATGCCTCGTGGTAAACTTGTGATTGGTAATGGTGACCAAACTTTCTCATGATGGAATCGCTGGCTTGGACCGAACAAGAGTGAATCACATGATTCCTCTCTTGGTCCTACCAAAATCTTCATAATCTCAATGAAAGGTAAACTTTTGTATCTTATGTCGTTTATGTCACCTTTCCAAATTGTGACACTCGCATTATCATTTGCCATTCACCCAACTACTAATGTGGAATACCAGTGGCATGTTGGTGACGTTGAAGTCTGCCGACAACCACCAGTGAGAGAATATTATCAAAGAAAAGAGCTCAATTTATTTAGATAGTGTCATTGTAACTAAGTTATTTGAGCTGGTTTAAGTTCCGATAGATACCCGTCTTGATCAACATACTACAACAGATCTAATCAAGCACTAGAGCTGAGTTGATTAATTGTGATGAACGAAGGAAGGTGAAAGTTAATTGATTCAGAGGATCACAATGTTTTTGTGCAATTTAGTAGGAAATTATGGTGTTTGGTTCGACATCTGGAAATATTAGGATGCTCAAGCATTGAATATGGTAGCTCCTGTGCCGGGCCCCCCGCCCCCGGCCGGGGGGGGGGGTTGTCAACGGTGGTCGTCGGCGTCGGCCTAGTTTGTCTCAAAGCGACTGGTTGGGCCCGTCGAAAACTCAAAGGAATAGATAGACCATATGTGTAAATAAAAAATGCTTGTGATTCCCTTGTGTTGGGAATAACGGATCCCCGAAAACCGGATTCGACACCGAATCGGACCCCTAAATCAATGCGGAAGACGAAGCCCGGGAAAAAACGTATCACCGATTGTAAAGCACACCACGGATTCGAGCGTACCTTGTTAGCCACAGATTAAACACCAACGCTGAAGAAGAGGAAGAAATTTTGGCCCTATTCGATTCGATGACGCCTTGAAGGGAAGAAGGAAAGTGCCGTTTGCTTACTGTTTCCTTTTGGAGGGGAGAGAGCGCGCGGGAGAAGAGAAGACGTACGTTGAATTGCAAAATGTTGTCTTCTCTCTCTCTCTCTCCTCCCTTTTATACCTTCCTCCTCCACGGGCCCTATTCCCGTGGGCCGGGCCTTTTGGGCCCAACTTGAGCGGATGGGCCTTAAGCCCATCTCATAAATCCATCATCTCCCACTCGCACATGGTGGTGCAAAACTAACATGGGCGGACAGGCCCTACTTAGCCCCATCAGAGAAAAATCCAACATAGACTCTAACTTAACATGGTGGGCCGAACAGAATCCTTTTTTCCTTTCTTCAACATTCATACCGGTGAATAATCTGTGCGACCAGCATACTTTGAGAGCTCGTTGCCATACATCTGTTAGGAATATATAGCAGCTCATAATGGGCATCACATCCTGAGTAGATTTAGTATGTAGTACCCTAGATCAATCGATCACATTTTATATCTCTCTTGATCTCTTTTAAACAATGATATATATATATATATATATATATATATATATATATATATATATATATATATATACAATTATGATTATCACAAAGACAGTCATAATTGGTTAACCGGTGAATACAAAATTATAATGTGATTATCCAAATTCAATCTTCCTCTTTCCTTCAAACTCTCAATTTCAGTCCAGCTTGCTTTTCTAGAAATGCCCCATTAGATTGAATCAATTATGACCATTGGCAACATCCTAATATAGCAAACGCTAAATAGAGATCTTGAGAATAAGTAAGAGTCATGAGGGGACTAAGAAATTGAGGAACTCTCTTCTTCAAGAGTCTCACACGACATAAAAGTTGAGATCAAACTTTTGCCACTCTTATTGGTCGTCTCATGCATACGTAGTATGAAATACGTATTACGGTATTAACTCATTTCCCATGGAGCGTATGTCTACACCTTTCAATACCGTACAGATGATAGTTCAGACATACCCAATGTCTAACTTGAGTTCACGTATCTACTCATTCACAAAATTCATCAGAACTCACATCTGGCATCTTAGACAGATAAAGTAAAATATGTGGGGTATTTTACTTTCGGACATAGTAAGTATTATGTCCTCATCTTAACACCTAGTTAATGCGACATACGTGTTTTAAGCTTGAGCTCTCGATTATCACCTAGATAGTAAGCTTTAAAACAGTCTTATCTCTATTTATCACACAGTAAATAGAGGCGATTACCCATGTGAGTGGGCTAATTTTATATCTGTTCGACATACTTCTCAACTTAAAGTAATGCACTAAGCATTAAGATGCATAAAGATCAAACAAAGATTCATAGGCATTAATGATGAAAACACAAATTCATCAAATGTGAACACTTAGGGAAATTATAATATTCAGTACATCAGTCTCTACGTAATCCTAGAGATTTCATATGGCCACAAAACACATCTCTAGGTATTGACTTTGTCATACGATCGGCTACCATTCCATGCGTAGTATATACTCTAAGTTCACATCCTTTCGTGCAACCATATCCTTTACAAAATTATACTTGGTATCTATGTGTTCGGTCTTGCCATGATATTTTGGATCTTTGGTGTACGCTTTTGCTGCTTGGCTATCATAGTTAACCAACAATGAATCTGCAGCACTTCCAATAACACCTAAATGATCCAAAAATCTCTTAAGCCAAACATCTTCTTATACTGCTGCTGATAATGCCACGAACTCAACTTACATCGTGGATAAGGCTATACACTTCTGTTTCTTACTGCTCCAACATATGGTGCCATTATTCGGTAAGAAAACAAATCTAGAGGTAGATTTCCTTTCATTTAAATCTCCTCCCCAATCAGTATCACAATAGCCTTTGAGTTGCAGATCCTTTTCTTAATAACTCAACGTATGATCAACAGTCCCCTTTAGATACCTTAGTATTCTCTTAACGGCTTTCCAATGTGCTTGACCTGGATTGGATTGGTATCTGCTCACCATTCCGACTGCAAAGCATATGTCGGGTGTTGTACACATCATAGCATACATCAAGCTCCCAACAGCACTAGCATAAGGAACATGTTTCATTTGTTCCTTCTCTTGTGGAGTCCTTGGACACAGACTATGGCTCAATCCTTCACCTTTTTGCAATAGAAGTGTCTATGGGTTTACAGTTTTGCATATGAAATCGTTCAAGAACCTTATTTATATAGATTTCTTGCGAAAGAGACAACGATCTCTTCAAAATGATCTCTTGAAGTCTTAACTCCAAGAATGTATGCAGCCTCACCCATATCCTTCATCTCAAAGTTAGAAGACAACTATCTCTTGACAGTATTAACCAACTCCATATTGCTTCTGGCAATTAGTATATCATCAACATATAATGATATGATCACAAATTGATCATTGGATCTATTGATATATACACAATGATCCTCATCTATCATTGTAAAGTCATATGCCATTATGGCATTATGAAAACGTATATATCATTGGCTTGACGACTGCTTAAGGCCATATATCGACCCCCAAAGTCGACATACCTTTTCTTCTTGGCCTTTCACTATGAAACCAGCAGGTTGTTCCATATATGTTCCTTCCTCTAATTCTCCATTGAGGAAAGCAGTCTTTACATCCATTTGATGTAACTCAAGATCCATACTAATCATTATTGCCAAAATAATGCGAATCAAGGTAAATCTCACTACAGGAGAAAATGTATTTTCATAATCAATTTCTTCCTGTTGATTATACCCCTTCGCCACAAGGCGAGCCTTATGCCTTTCTATTGAGCCATCAGCCTTTCGCTTTATTTTGAGAACCTACTTGTTCCAATAGCTCTACGTCCTTTTGGAATATCAACCAGTTCCCAGACTTGGTTTGATTTCATTGACTCAATTTCCTCTTTCATTGCATGAATCTATTTTTCCTTATTAAGGCAATTCAGAGCCTCATTAATATTTCTTGGCTCATCCTCATCTTGTGGAGCAACCATAAAAGTTTCCCTTTCAATGTCAAAATATCGACGGGGAATACTTTGGCGACTTGTTCACCATATGGGAGATTGTACACTTAGCACATCATTCCCCATCATGCTCCCACTTGGATTAGGTAATGATGATGTCGTCACATCAGGTGGTTGCAATTGAGAATGAGTCGAATTCAATTTATCACATCTCATATTACTCCCACTTGGATGAACTCCACTAATATCATTATCTTGATCCAAGGTCTCAAATAGGGAGTTATTTTCCCTTATTTTGCCCCTCTTAGGAAATTCATCCACTAAGAATGTGGCATCCCGTGATTCAAATTCAGTTATACTCCTACTTTCCTGCTCACCTATGAACACATACCCTTTTGAGTGTTCGGAGTATCTCATTAAAATACTCATCTTTCCTTCGGGACCCAATTTCCCAAACTTGTGAGAGGACTCATGAGTATAGGCAGCACAACCCTATGGCTTAAGAAAACTTAAGTCCGGTTTTCTAACTGTCCATAACTCATATGAAATGGAAATAACTGATTTGGAAGGCATTCGGTTAAGTATATTGGCAGCAGTTAACAACACATCACTCCAAAAAGTGATGGGTAAGTTAGCATGCGCCATCATGGACCTAACCATTCCAGTAGGGTTCTGTTTCTTCTCTCCGCAACACCATTTTGTTGAGGAGTATATGGAATAGACAACTATCTTTCTATTCCTTTTTCATCACATAATTTTCTGAACTTATCAGATAAATATTCTCAACCTCGATTGGATCTAAATACTTTTATTTTCTCGTCTAATTGATTTTCTGCCAGGTTCATAAACCTTCTGAAACAACTTATGCTTCAGATTCATGAGAAATCAAATAGACATATCTGACTCGAGTATAATTATCTATAAAAAGTGATGAAATAAACAACCCATTGCCTTCCTCTCACATTCATTGAACCACAGACGCTCAAATGGATTAAATGCAGAGAAAATTCAGCTCTTTTACCTTTTCCAAATGGTTTCCTTGTCATTTTCCCTACTAGGCAATGCTTACATATGGACAAATCGACTTTTTCAATTATTGCCCAACAAGCCCTCTATGGCCAGTCTATTCATATGTTGTTGGCCCATATGACCAAGTCTAGCATGCCACCATATTCACATCATTATCATATAAGATAGAAGACGTGAAACAAGGGAATAACATATTGACATCCTCACAGTCAACATTTAGTACAATAAGACCATTCAGTAAGTGACCACAATCATAGTAGTTTGTATCTAAACACAAATCTACACCTTTATTATAGAAGTTCATACCAAAACCAAGCTTAACCAACACTAAGACAGACACTAAATTTCAACGAATCTCCAGAGCATATAGAACATCAAGATGTGTGCACCATGCATGTTCAATTGGCAGGTGCCAATCCATTTAACTTCAGCTCTGGAGTTATTTCCAATATAGATCCACTTAGTTCCAGTTGGTATTGTCGGAATTCCACGAAGGATCCTCTATCCTTCGCTACATGGTCTATCGCTCATGAATCTACATTCCACAAAGGATTGGATTCAGCCTATAATGCAGAACTTGACACATAAACAAAATTCTCAAATGTACAAGAGGTGTTTAGCTTCTTTGGCTCACGACAGTCGCGAGCATAGTGACCTCTCTTGTCACAATTGTAACATATCACCCTTGACATTTTCTTCACTTGAGGACGTTTTCCTCTCTCTTGTTGGTTAACTCTTGATTTCTTGCAATAAGGACTTGATCATTTGCATTCCCACATATTGAACGAATCAATACGCTTGCGCTTAGAGCACAAAGCCCTTTCTGAGCTAGAACCAGCATAGAAAATATCTATTTTCGGCTCACATGCCGTCAAGCGGTCCTCTACCAGCTCAAGGTGGCGCACAGCATCCTCAAGATCTTCCATAACATGGTCAAGAGCTTCAAGTGCTTCTTGCTTTTTCAGCACATATTGAATCTTCTTATTCAATATTTCACAATTGTTACCGTTCATATCAGCAATTGCGTTCTTAGTTACTGAAACCATCGATCTGAACATATTAGACATACATGCACGAATAATTAATGCCTGTCTTTTATGCATCCCTATTTGTATAGACCTATCATATTAATGAATAATTTCAAGTAAGGCTTTAGAATCAAAAGGTCACTATGTTTCCAATCATCCTCCAAAAATCCTAACTTAAAATTATTATTAATATAATTATCTTATGCAAATAAATTCTATGAAATTACAAAAACTTCTATTACTACCCATAGCTAATTACCCACAGCAACCAGCAATAACAGAAAGCAAAAGATAATTGACATACAATTAAAAACAATAATGCTTTCAATTAACACAATTAGGTAGTAATCATTACATAATTAATCAAAGAAATAAATAGGGAATGTCCCTTATAATCTATCAGCCATAATATCTGAGAAATTTGAAGGCACATTTGTCAACCATGGAAAAACTTTTGGAGAGCTTTCATGTCGCCTCCAAGGTGCATTCACTCGGCGCCATGTGGCACTCAATCTAAGGGTTGAAGATTTGGCCAACTCAATCCTATAGTGCTCTCTCATAAAAGCTTCCACCAGCCTCCTATAACCCGAGACCACGTTGACCTCCCATAGCCGATCCAACACTGCTTGCCATTCAGGTGGAAGAGTGTTCATCAAAGCCGGCACCTTCTGAAAATCCGGCATAAGATAACCATTCCAGATGATTTCCTGTATCATTTGATTGACCTTGACCACATGTGATACTAAATCACTATCATGCCACTGATAATTAGCTAATTCTGACATTAGCCTTTTAAGTCTTGCATTTTCCTCGTCCGTTCTCGGGATTGCAGGTATCCTTGCATAACGCATCATAGTTCCCCGCAACAAATGCGAAATTAAAAATAGATCACTTATAATCCATAATTAATATAAGAGAAAATACATAATTTTTCAAAATTCATGCAATAAATGCAGAATTAAAAATGGATTACTTATAATCCACATAGGCATGACTGAAAAAGAAAACAAATTCATTTTTTTTTTCGGGTCAACGGTCAATGGTCAACGGGTCGGGTCAGCGGGGCGCGCGGGTCGGAGGACCGGTCGGACGAACTGACCGCACGTGCCGTGCGCGTGTGCGGGCTGACGTCACTCAGACGTCAGCTGGCACGTGCCTCGCGCGTGAACGTGCTGACGTCACGCAGACGTCAGCCACATGTGCGCGGCATGCGCCCGGCTGATCGGGTCGGTTCGGTCGCCGTCAGGTCGGGTCGCCGGCCGGTGACCGGCCGGCCAACCGTCGTCGGCGATGACGTCATCGGTGACGTCATCCGAGCGGTTACCGACCGTTGGATGTCGTCACGATGACGTCATCGCGTGACGTCAGCACACGTCGGTCTGCGGACCGATGCGTGCCGGTTCGCCGGTCGCTGGCGCCCACGTGCCGGTTCGTCACCGGCGCGTGTGGCGCACGCGCCGGCGGCCGCTTCAAGGCGCGTCGCGCCCACGAGCAGCGGCTTTTGGCCGCGTGTGTGGGCGCGTGCGGGCGTCATCTGATGGCGTGCGACCGATTCGGACTCGTCTCGACGTCGCCTTTCACCCATGTATTCGAATTTGATTTCAACTTACGAAAACTCAGAAAAATGGCCGAACAACGCTCGGGTGTCGGGATTTCTCGCCCGATCCATACGGCCGAAAACTTTTTTCGTGAAAAATCAATCAAAAAACATGAAATTGATCGGGAAAACATGAACTAGGGCTCTGATACCAATGTTGGGAATAACGGATCCCCGAAAACTGGATTGAACACCGAATCGAACCCTAAATCAATACGGAAGACGGCTAAAACACGTATCACCGATCGTAAAGACACCACGGTTCGAGCGTACCTTGTTAGCCACAGATTAACACCAACGCTTGAAGAAGAGGAAGAAATTCTAGCGCATTCGATCCGATGACGTCGATTGCTTGAAGGGAAGAAGGAAAGTCTGCCATTTGCTTACTGTTTCCTTTTGGAGGGGAGAGAGCGCGCGGGAGAAGAGAAGACGTACGTTGAATTGCAAAACGTTGTCTTCTCTCTCTCTCTCCTCCCTTTTATACCTTCCCCCTCCACGGGCCCTATTCCTGTGGGCCGGGCCTTTTAGGCCCTACTTGAGCGGATGGGCCTTAAGCCCATATCATAAATCCATCACCTTGCTTCGCACGTCAATTTAGTTATTGACTCAATGAGGCATGTTCTCCACCGAGATCGGACCCCGCGGAACAGGAGGGAGATGCAAAAACAATGTAGGTGACGACAAGAGTGTGGGCCTCTACGTGTTTTGCACATGTCTAAAGCGAACCACATAAAACAATTCCACGGGAAGAAAAATCCCACCAGAAGAAATCACTTTTTGTCATTCTCTCCTGGAATTTGAGCGAAGGTTCCGTCTCCAAGATTTTAATAAAAGGTGTCAACGACAGACGAGTCGGTGTGCCTACGGTGAGCATGGTTATAAGGTAACATCAAGATTTTAACAACCAGAATAGTGGGAATCGGTATGGTTTCAAGTCTAGAATATACGGGATGAGTTCCAAATTTAAAAAATTAAATAATCTGTTCCGATAGGTAGGTTTCAAGTTTTTGTGTTTTTTTTTTTTCATATTCTATATCTTCACATAATCTTGCGATTTTTTATGATGTCTAATGAGTTTCTATTTCCAGTAATATTCATAACTAAGACTTTTTTTTTTGTTAATATTTTATTATCTTCGTATGTCTAAATACGAGTTGTGATCAATAGATTGTAACAAATTGTGGTTATTAAATGTGATGATTCACTGCAATTGTTCAATTAAGAGTAGAGGAGGAACCTAATAAATCTTGAAATTTGTGATAGAGTAGATCTCAAGTTTTAAAAATTAGAAAATCCATTTCGTCAGGTAGATTCTGAGTTTTAGTTGGAATCTGGATACAATTTGAAACCACTCACCTTTATGTGTGCCCTCATATTGATGTTAATTGAGTCATAATTTGGTTACTTATAATAAAGTAATAGGTCATAAATTTGTTTAAACATTATGGGATTGTTAAATGGGTCGGGTTTATAGCTTATGCAAACCCAATCCACTTCTATGGCTCTCTCGTCATTCGATCTTGCATTTGCTCACTTCACACTTCCACTTCAATTTGGGTGTGAGCTTTTATAAATTGAATTCAATATGGAAATGATTTAACAATAAGAGTTCAGTTGGGTATGAAGTCACTAGATTTGCATCGAGTAGAAAAATGGTTCAAAACAAATTAAATAAGTCTATTTAGATTGAACCATTTTCGACCCGACCCATACTTAGTCCGACCCACTTGCTTGAAGGGTTTATATCTTGCAATTTTCCTCTTTAGATGATGTCGAAAGTGAGCAAAGATAGCAAAATTAAACACATGGGGACCATTACGAGTTTCCAACCACCTTCCAAAGGGACATTGGACATGTGGTGAGCCAGCGGCGTTTCGCAGTAAGTGCTTGGGGTTATAAAGTGATTCACTGAGAAGAAGGACAAGGCGCCGCCGGGAAAGAGGATTTTATTGGGCGGGGCGGGGCGGGGCGGGGCGGGGGAGGGAGTGATTTTTTATGATGTCTAATGAGTTTCTATTTCCAGCAATATTCATAATTAAGACTTTTTTTTATTAATATTTTATTATCTTCGTATGTCTAAATACGAGTTGTGATCAATAGATTGTAATAAATTGTGATTATTAAATGTGATAATTCACTGCAATCATTCAATTAAGAGTAGAGGAGGAACCTAATAAATCTTGAAATTTGTGATAGAGTAGATCTCAAGTTTTAAAAATTAGGAAATCCGTTTCATCAGGTAGATTCTGAGTTTTAGTTGGAATCTGGATAGAATTTGAAACTACTTGCCCTTATGTGTGCCCTCATATTGATGTTAATTAAGTCATAATTTGGTTACTTATAATAAAGTAATAGGTCATAAATTTATAATAGGTCAAAACATCTAGAAGTCAACGCTCTTGTTGTCGTCGCCTGCGTCGGTTTTGCATCTCCTGCCTGTTCCGCGTGGTCCAGTCTCGGTGGAGAGTGGACGCATCATTAAGTCGGTAACTAAAATGTACGTGCGAAGAAAGGGAATCACAAGCAAAAGCGACACCCAACTGGCCTTTTTACTTTATTTCCTTGCCTCAAAACTTTCTGCCCAAAAGACTTTTCAAGCAACTCTATTGACACCTACAGTCTGAACGTCCCGATATTTTCCGTATCGGTCCCTTTGCTATTTCCTTTGAAAATTCTACCTTGAATACACGTTCCAAAAGAGAAATAGGTTTGTTGGTTCAAAGGCCATAGTTTCCTGCTAAATTGAACAAGAACATTGTGACCCTCTGAATCAATTAACTTTACCTTTCCTTCCTCAATCACAGTTAATTAACTCATCTCCTATGCTTGATTAGATCTATGGTAATATACTAATCGAGATGAGTATATTGAGTCAGTTTTCCTCGTCTCTAAATCGAGGTGATCGAAACTTTAACCAGCTTAATGAACTTAATTAGTCACAACGACACTATTTGAATATATCGAGCTTTTTCCTTTCATAATATTCTCTCGTTGGCCATCAGGGGAGGACTTCGACTTCGCCGACATGCGTCTGGTATTCTGTGTTATTAGTCAGATGAATTTCAAATGATAAGGTGGGCGTCACAATTTGGAAAGTCAATGTAGGCGACATACCACACAAAGAGGCATGAACGGAAACAAGACAATCTAACTTCATCGAAGGCCAAATCCACTAAGAATACTAGGTGATATTAATAACTTTAGCCTTAGAACCAAGAGAGGCATCATAAATCACCCTCCTAGGGAAATTCTCCATGAATTAATTTCCAGAGGATGCCAGTGATCCCACCGTAAGAAAGCTCTGTGACCATTACCAATCACATCCCTCAGCTCCACCATTTCTTTTGCAAACCGCGCTCTACAATTCTTCAAAAGATAAGGCCCAACCCAGGACTGGAAAAGGAGATGTCACAAAGAATGCAAAACAGGAGCCTTATTCCATTCATCAAGTCTTCGAACGCCTAAACCTCCTCCATCGGTAAGCTGAAGCTGGACCGACTCATCCTTAGTTGCGTAAGCAAGAATTACCATACGTGAGCTCTAATCCCCTTTAAAAAGATTAAAAGAAAAAAAAAAGCAAATATCATCAAATCACCAGCAATATTTTCTCAGCCGGTGATCTCGGAGCACCAAGTCAGCATGCTCCCGACCAATCAGAAAATTCCATGTAGCTCTGCGTCAGCTAGTGATCCCATTGCTGTCCCGCATAAAAATATAAAATTTCTCTTTCTTATTTAAAATATTTCCCCTAATTATAGGTTTGCCCAAATTAATTGCTGCCCACATACTGCAGAGAGATGGAGATATTTCCCTTTTCTCTCTCCTCCATTTTCACCTTATGAAGGAGGAAGACCTGCCTCTCTCCTTCCTCCATCGTGAATTCAAAATTTCAGGTTTGCTTGTCTTTGCTCTCTCCGGTGCTCGCTCGCTCTCTTCTTCGACGCTCGCTCACTCTCTCGTTGGGAGTCACTTCTTTGCTCTTTGCTCCGGTGCTCGTGCTCTTTGGATCTCACTCTACAAAAATCCAACAAGATTTCATCGTCCTCTCGGTCTCCATAAAAAAAAAAACCAACAGCAAGCGTCAGTCTTCCTCCTTCATAAGGAGAAAAAGGAGGAGAGAGAAAGGAAATATCTCCATCTCTCCAGAGCAGGTGGGTAGTAATTAATGTGCGCAGACCTATAATTAGGGGAAAATTTTTAAATAAGGAAGAGAAAATTTATATTTTCTATGTGGAAACAATGGTAGGGACCACTTGCCGACGCGGAGCCACATGGAGCTTTCAGATTGGTCGGGAGCATGCTGACTTGATGCTCCAGACCTCCTAATATTTTCTCAGCCGAGAAGGGAGGTCTTAAATTTGTGTGGTACATGGAAAAGAACAATATATTTCTCTGTCTAGTCTCTCGAAGCATCGTTGCGGTCCATGTCATGCTACTTAAATAGAAGACAACAGTGGAACGGCATCAGCATCGGAATAAGGCCAATGAACTACTGATCAGTGGGCTGTGCTCAGGGACCACCAACGTAGAAGTCATAAATCATTGCAGGAGTACATGCGAGTTGCTGGTTGGATCTATGGGCCCGCATCCCTCCAGCTGCCACATGTTATTTTATATAATTTTTTTTCAATTTTTTTTTTTGGTGTTTTCGCTAAATAAGCTAACCTGCATTCCCTCAAAATCAGAACAAAAGTCAAAGTCGTCGGGGTAAAGACCACGTCCACTACAAGATGGTGGGGGCGGACAAGAATAAGATGCAGAAGTGGCACCCAACTGGCCTTCCTACGCATTGATCCTTTCATTTTTGGGGGAGGGTTCTAATATCCGCCTAAGAAAGTTGGCGTCTTCTCACTTCTAAAGGGACAAAATCACTAGAAGTGTCAAAAGTGATGTATGACACTTACTTTAATACAAAACAATTTCGCCAAGTCATATAAATGCAAGTTAGAGAAAAAATAATAACTCAAGTGTCTTTTGCGAAAAATTCTGGCTATAGAAATTTCATGATTTTTATAATTAGAATTTTTAACTAATGTGACATTTTATTTACATTGAAGTGATCGCTTTTTTCATTTAGATTGACATTGAAGTGATTATTTTTTAGTAATAACTAGGATTGAAATAATCACTTTTTAACTTGCTCCATGATGTCGTTTAAGAGTTATATGTTGACTGCGCATACTAATAAGTCACATATGATTGAAAAATTAATAAAATATGGTAATGTCGGATTTCCGATGATCTATATCGAAGTTGAATTGAAATTATCATTTTTTTAAGTGACACTTAAGTGATCTCAAAAATTCTTTGAGTACTAAATAACTTTTTATACTCCTAGTGTCCTTCCCATTCAAAACATGTCGTGGAACATAGACAAAAAAAGAAGAAGCGGAGGATCTCTTTTTCCGCGTACCGTGTTGGAGTCTAAGCATACCTTATTACCTTAGCAACTTCAGCCTTAGGAGCAAGAGAGGAATCACATAGATCGCCCTTGTCGGGAAATTCTCCACGCTAATGATCCCACCATGAGAAAGTTTTGTCACTATTACCAATCCCTTAACACGAGGTTTCGACACAATCAATATCAATGTTAACAGCACAAGAGGGCACAAATCAAATCACCAGCAGAAGGTAAAATAGCTAGGTCTTGAACTTCTGCTGTACTTTGGAAAAGTCTAGTACATCTCTCCGTCTAGTCTCTCCAAACAATGCTTAAGTCCGTGTTATGCTAGCGAAAACAGAAGAGGGTAATGGACGGAATGAACACCGGAATAAGGCAAATGACAATGCCTACGTCTAGCCATAGGAAAAGAGGGAGGACTACATGGTTCTTCATGCTCGGACAAATCACATTGTGATTCATTTTTATTTTTTCGGGACAAGTTGCTTTCGGTTCTACTATCACTTGCCATGTCTTGTCTTCCTCACTGTTGCCTATATTTCCACACACACACACACCAAAAAAAAAAAAGCATTGACTTTGTTGGAGAAAACTTCCTTGAGAGTTTTGAAGTTGACAAAACGTTTCAATCAGTCTAGTCTGAAGACTTGCAAACTCTTTCATCAAAGTCTGAAGATATCCTGACTGCCAGACTCAAGACCCAAAGTCTATCATCATTGACAGTTTCTAGACCGTTGAAGAAGGCTTATCCAGAACTGAGTATTTCGTTAAAGATTTGATTCTATTGACTGAAGAGGATCTCTTGGCTGGATATAGCATGTTGGAATTCATTATTCAAATTGAGATTGATTCGAGGATTTTGGATCCGTTGATTGGCATAGTATAATTGGAAGGTTCTACTTATGGAAACCTGAATCCTAATTGTATGGACGAGCAGGATTGGTGGGTTATCATCATATTCCTTAAACAACTCGAAATTTCTCTAATTGATTCTGTCCAATGGGTAGATTGGAAAAATTCATTTGGTAAGTGCCAACGGGTGTGATGGCATGAAGGAGTATATAAGGAAGACGTTCTAGTTGTTCAAGTGTGTGCGCGATAGAAGAATTCCAAAGTCTGAAGCTCATTGTTCTTAGTTAATTCATTTGTTGAGCGAAATCTTATACTCAAAAGAGAGTTAATATCTTTGTGAGACCTTGAGGAAGTGTAGCAAAGTCTCTACACTGTGGAATCAATAAAGAGTTTTACTGTGACAACTCTTTTGATTTATAGTGAAATATAGCCGGTGGGCTGTCAATGCGGAAGAGTGGACGTAGGCTTGAATTAAGCCGAACCACTATAAACCCTATGTTTTTATTATTTTCCCTACGCTCTTTTACTTTGATTGTAACTCAATTTGTTTACAAGAGTCTAATTTCCTTTTCATAATCTATTACTAATTAGAGTTGCACACTTCACTCGGGGAAATTTATTTTTACACCTATTCACCCCCCTCTAGGTGCTCGTACTAGCTTTCACAATTGGTATCAGAGCTTGTGTACTCACTTAAGTTGAAGTGTTTTACTTCAGAGTCAAAGATACATGGCTAATATGTTGGCTCTAAGTTTGGTTGAAGGGCAAAGCAATACTAGACTGTCTTATTTTGATGGAAAAGAATACAACATATGGAAAAATAAGATAAAGGCATTCCTAAGATCAATGGATCCTCTGGAATGTGACGTGGTAGACAAATGAATCATTCCTAAAGCTGCAACAGTCTCAAAAAGAGGAAAAGAAGCTGTTGAGACTAGTGAAATGACTCAAGAAGAGATAACCAAGAGATAAGCTCTTGATGCAAAAGCAATTTATTCTTTATATTGTGCATTATCTCCTACTGAATATAATATAATATCTTCTTGTAAAACAGCTAAAGAAGTCTGGGATAGATTACACTTCACCTATGAAGGAACTGATCGAGTGAAAGAAACCAGAATCAACATTCTACTCGGTCAATATGAAGCATTCAAAATGAAACAAAGAGAATCTGTCACTGACATGTTTAGTCGTTTTACAGAAATAGTGAATGGTCTTGAATATCAAGGTCAACCAATTTCTAGACCCATGAAGGTAAATAAGTTACCGCGCTGATTGTCCAAGGATTGGAATCATATACAGATCTCAATAAGGGAGACACAAAGAATCATGCCACTCTCTGTTGACGAATTGGTTGGGACTTTTTTGCCTTATGAAGTGGAGAAAATCAACAAAAATGAAGATCCTAAAGGTAAGAAATCCATTGCATTAAAATCTAATAATGATTCTGATGTCACAAATTTTGAAGACGATATAAATGATGAAGAACTTGTTCTCATGATAAGAAAGTTCAAGAAACTGAACAAAAATGGGAGAAGATTCAATCCAAAGAAACAAAGTTTTCAAAAGCTACAAAATAAATCAGTTGAGGATGATGAATCCAATAAAGCTATAGTCTGCTTTGAACGCAAGAAAAAGTGACACATCAAACCCAACTGTCCCCTTCTAAAGAAAAAGAAAGGAAAAGTTGAGAAATATCGAAAGACACTTAAAGCAGAAACTTGGGATGATACCAAATGTGAGGAAAGTGATGATGATTATACCAATATTTGTCTCATGGCATAATCAAACTCAGATTCAGACTCCAAGACAGACTCAGACTTAGATAGTGAAATCAAGGTAAGTAATTAAAAAATCCCTGCTAAAGTCTCTAGATACATTGATGAATTGCGTCTTAGTCTCAAAACCTCTCTTAAAAGGATTTCCAAACTTAAAAAGAGAAAATTATGTACTGAAACAACAGGAAAATATTTGGAAAGAGAAGGTCAAAAGTTTGGACAAAAGTGTTACTACTTCGAAAGAAAATGCGGACAATCTTTTAAAAGAAAATGCATTCTTGAAAAATGATATTTCAAGTATTTCTAAAAGATTTTCTATAGGATCTGAGAAACTTGAAAAAATTCTTTCAGCACAAATACCTTACTTCAACAAATCAGGATTAGGGATGACCGCTGAAATCATTCCTCTAATTGATTTTCTTAAAGTAAAGGAAAGAATTAAGTAAAGACTTATAAGAGATTCTTATAAAAATCATTTTCAAAAAGTTTTTGTAAAACCTATAGGCTGCAGTGCTCTTAAATGTTCTAAATGCAATAACTCAGATCATTTTGAGAAAGAATGTCCTATGGTTTGGAAACCTGTTAATAAGGTATGGGTAAAGACCGTATATTACACTAACACCAATGGACTCAAGAAAATATAGGTACTAAAGAAAGCTTGAGTCTCTTTTCTAAATGTAGGTCACTATAAAAAAAAATGTTAAATGGTACTTGGATAGTGGATGCTCAAGACATATGACATGAGACTCAAATTGCTTCATAAAACTTGTACAAGTTAATGGTGGAAAAGTTTCTTTTGGAGGAAATAGTAAAGGAAAAATAGTGGGATACGAAACTGTAAATATTGGAAGCCTCACGGTCAGTAATGTTTCCTTAGTGGAAGGACACAACTACAACTTGCTGAGCATCAGTCAGCTGTGCGACACTGGTTTCAAAATCAACTTTCAAGAAGGAATATGTTCAGGAACCAGTAAAGATTCCTCTCAGTCTTTCATAGGGCGAAGACATGGGAATATCTATCTTTTGGATATCAAACCAGATGAATCCCAATGTTTAATCTCAATTCAAGGAGAAGCAAACTTATGGCACAGAAAACTTGGACACATCAACATGAAGCAAATAGCCAAAATTTCAGCAAAGAAGCTTGTTCGTGGACTACCCAATCTGACATACCAAAAGTTTGATCTATGCACAACATGCGTGTTGGGAAAACATGTAAGAAACTCATTCACACTAATAAATCAAGTATTCGCTAATAGTGTAGTGTAGCTCTTGCATATTGATCTCTTTGGACAAATCGGAACTCATAACATTGGAGGTAAGAAATACTGCTTAGTAATTTTTCAATATTCATGATTCACTTGAGTATATTTCATGGCAAGTAAGTTTGAAACATTTTCTTATTTTATAAAGTTTGCTAAAAATGTCCAAAATGAGAAATTGTATGTTATTTCAAGTATACGGACAGACCATGGAGGTGAATTTGAAAATCAAGACTTTACAAAATTCTGTGATGAATCTGGCTTTCAACATGTGTTTTCTTCACCATATGCTCCAGAGCAAAATAGAGTCGTGGAAAGAAAGAACATATCACTACGGAAATGGCTAGAACTCTTTTAATTGAAAGTAACATTTCTTCTCGTTTTTGGGCTGAAACAGTTTTTACAACGTGCTATATTATTAATAGAGTATTCTTAATGTCTATTCTGGAGAAAACTCCCTATGAGTTATTCAAAGGAAAGAAGCCAATTGTTTCGTATTTTCATGTGTTTGGATGTAAATGTTTTATATTGAAAAATGCAAATGATCGAGTTGGTAAGTTTGAAGAAAAATCAGATGAAGGTATTTTTCTTGGATATTCTATTACAAGCAAAGCTTATAGAGTATACAACAAAAGACTCAATCTGTGGAGGAATTGATGAATGTCAAATTTCAAGACTTTATGCAAAATCAATCAATTCAGACTCAACTTGAAGAATCTGAACCCGCTCCAGACTCTACAAAGTCTAAATCTTCAGAAGCAGCTTAGACTTTAGAAGACTAGTAACAAATGATCATCGAAGATTCAAGTGAGAAAAATAATCAACAGTTTGACAAATTTACTAGCAACTGGAAACATAAGTTTAGTCATCCCAAAGATCTCATTATTGGTGATATTAATGAAGGAATTCGCACAAGATTCAAAAGGCATGAAGAGTCTAGTGCTGTGGCTCTTATTTCCGAAATAGAACCCAAAAGCATAGAAGAAGCTTTAACTGATGAAAGCTGGATTGAAGCTATGCAAGAAGAACTCAGGCAATTCAGTATCAATGATGTCTGAGAATTGACTCCTAAATCGAAACGTAAATCCATCATTGGAGCTAAATAGGTTTTCAGGAACAAGATGAATGAGAAAGGAAAAGTCATAAGAAACAAAGCAAGACTTGTGGGCAAAGGATATATGCAAGAAGAAAGGATAGACTATGATGAGACTTACGCACCAGTAGTAAGGTTAGAAGCAATTAGATTATTACTTGCTTTTGCTTGTCATAAGAATTTCAGGTTATTCCAAATGGATGTCAAAAGTGCTTTCCTAAATGGATTTATCCAAGAGGAAGTTTATGTGAAACAACTACCCGGTTTTGAAGACCTAAGGAAACTAGACTCTGTATTTAGACTAAAAAAGGCTCTATATGGTTTAAAACAAGCACCTCGAGCTTGGTACGACAAACTAACTAAGTTTTTAATTCAAAATGTCTTTGTCAAAGGTAAAGTAGATACTACACTGTTTATTAAAAGAGAAAGCAAAAGCTTTTTACTTGTTCAAATTTATGTTGATGATATTATTTTTGGATCTTCTAATGAAAATCTGTACAAGAAATTTTCTAAGTCTATGCAAGATGAATTTGAAATGAGCATGATGGGTGAATTAACCTTCTTTCTTAGACTTCAAGTGAAACAACTGAAGGAGGGAACCTTTATTCATCAGGAAAAATATGCTAAAGAACTTGTCAAAAAATTTGGATTGGAGAATTGCAAAAAGACTGATATACCAATGTCAAGTTCCTTGAAGCTGGACAACGATGAAGGAGGAAAGAAAATTGACCATAAACTATACAGGAGTATCATTGGTTCAGTTCTTTATCTTATTACTTCTAGACCTGACATTCTGTTTAGTGTTTATATTTGTGCCATATTTCAATCAGACCCCAAAGAATATCACTTAAGTGCAGCAAAACGTATTATCAAATATATTACCTCAACTTCAAATTTAGGTCTCTAGTATTTAAAAGAAAGAGATTTCACTCTTCTTGGATACTCAGACGCAGATCTAGCTGGATGCAAAGTTGATAGAAAGAGTACATCGGGCACCTGTCAACTACTTGGAAACAGGACATTGTCTTGGTTTTTCAAGAAAGCAAAGTACAGTAGCTCTTTCTACGGCGGAAGCAAAGTATGTAGCTCTTGGAAGTTGTTGTTCACAAATTTTGTGGATAAAACAACAGCTAAGAGACTTTGGAATTGAAGATTCATGCACTGAGATCAAATGTGACAACACCAGCGCAATCAATCTCACCAAGAATCCGATTCTTCACTCAAGAGCAAAACATATAGATATTTGACATCATTTCATTAGAGATCATGTTCAAAATGGAGAAGTTTCAATTCAGTTTATTGATTCAAAGAATCAATTGGCGGATATATTTACAAAGCCTTTGGAGAAAAATCAATTTGAAGTTATTCGTTGCAGACTCAATATCTTAAAGTCTGAGGAAGTTCAGACTCAGGACTGAAAGTCTAAAGACACTCAAACTCAGACGATCAAGATTTACAACTGTAAGTTACTTCTATTTTAGAAACTTATTTCTCGGATCAAATCTCGAAAAGGTACGATCATTTATCCGTAATTGATTTATGTTATTTCCCAGTTTTTGTGATTATTGCAATCTTTCATTTTCGAAAAAGAAGTTATTTTTGAGATGACGGTTATTTAATTTTTGAAAAGGCAGTTATTTTTTAAAAGGCATTTTTATATTTCTTTTTTACAATGTTCCGTATGCCTCGCTTCGACTGCCTTATATACTGTTGGTTCTTCTTCGTTTTACTCTCAAAAACCCTAAGAGAGCACAGATCTTCCACTTTTCTCTTGTTTAATCCTCGAAAAGTTTTCACATTTCTTGCAAAACAAGCTTGGAATCTCTCAAAGACTGTGAAAGATGTCGTCTCAAAGGAAGTTTTCGAGGATCGCGAACAGGGGACCACAGCAAATGCGTGAGGGACCTACGCACTTTGATCTTACCGAGGAAGAAGAATCTCCTAGATAGCAGCAGAGCCCACAACATTCTCAGCAGCATCCATCTCCTCCATCTAGACCTCAGAATAGTGATCTTAGAGAAGATGAAGAAATCATTGAAGATGCAGAACCTGTAAGAACTCATAAGCCCTCTTTTACTTTCAAGCTTTACCGTGCTTTAAAGAGGAGTGGTATTCCTTTGAACTATATTGATGAATTTCTAAAAGACAAATGGTATCGAATTGAAACCTACTTTTTACACACAATGGAATGATTGGGAATTGCCCCTGTGGGGTTAGCGGAAGAAGCATTGGCAAATATCCAAAGTGATCCATGTGTTGGAAGGCTAAGTTAGCCTGACGGGTATGGTGATGATCGGATGTACACTCAGTTTAAACCTAGAATTGGTATTGCGGCGAAAATCTGAAGCAATAGGACAGATTTGTTTCGCTCGGAGGAACACAAGCAACTGTACTCTTAGTTGCTAAAGCGTGGTGTGATTAACCCTAGAAGTGTGGACTTTGATTTTCTTGATTCTGTGAATGTTAATCTACGAGAGAAATTCAATCTTCTTCAACTCGAACGGTTTTGTTCTGAAACGACAAAGGCTCATGCTGAACTCACTGTCTGCTTCTATTCGAATTTAAGTTTCTTGGATGCAAATAGATTCTCTTTCAGTGTTCGAGATCAGAACTATGTGGTTGACATGGATAGATTGGCTGATGTGATTGGGATTGAAAGAGGGAAATATCAACCTATCAGTGTGTTTATTGGTTGTGCGACGATAGAGCTTGTTCGGAATAGAACGGCGGAAGGAAAGATTTCATATTTGAGGATGAATGCCTCAAATATTTTGCTTCATAAGATAGTGATCAATTGCCTCAGACCCAAATCAACTTCAAAGACCGATGTTTCAAACTCGGAGACAAAGCTGATGTATGCTATTAATGCCGACAAGAAGTTCTCTCTTTCTCACATTATTATATTCCACATGTACAGAACGATGGTGAAGGACAAGAGCCAATTTCCTTACTCAGCACTAGTCACTAAGTTATTCAGACATTTGAACATTCAGCCTTCTAGGATTCTTTGCGTTCGACCATGCGATCAAATGGTAGTAGGACTAAAAATGGTTTCTAAAATGTGTCTGAAGGAACTTAACAAGGCTTTGGAGCAATTCAAGGTTAAAACCCCTGTCAAGACTCAACCCGTCTCTTCGACTACAAAACAAAAAGGGAAAGAGCCCATGGTTGCTCCATCCAAGAAAAGAAGAGCACTCATCTTGGAGGATGAAGATGATGAGGATGGTATCACAATTTCTGCTCTTGCATTGAAAAACTTAAGTCGTTCTGTTCTAAAGACAGATGAAAGATAAGAACAAGACAAGGAGGAGATCGAACAGAGGACTACAGAGAGAGAATCCATGGAGAAAGAAGCAGAGGAGGAAATGATTGAGGAAGAAGAAGAAGTGGGCAGAGGTGAACAAGAAGAAGCAGAACATAAGGAGTACTTCTCTCCGTCTGAAGGCATTAAAACAGGGAGAGATCCTGAGAAAAGAGGTACGTCCTCAATTGCTGCCACCAGTGAAGGAGTAAATCGTTCTCCAGCAGATCCAGAAGACATCTATGCCTCTCAATTTTCTGAGGAAGGCCATGGGGTTTCATTGCCCGATCTGCGTAATCGTGCTGTCTTGCCATCATCTGCCAATACTTCATTTGATTGTGCATAAGCCAGTACTTAGACTGATAATTTAGCAAACTTTCGCAGAGTCCTTGATGTTCTCTTGGAGATGCGAGGCCAAATTTATGCTCTAGGATGCAAAGTTCAGAACTTGCAAAATGCAGGTCAAGCCTCTTCAAGTTCTTTGCATGATCAAATCCATGCTCTTGCTCATCAAGTTCAAGCAAATGCCAAGGGTGAAGATGTGGCTCAACTGAATGAGGATTTGAAAAAGCTGGAAGGGATTTGAAAAAGCAATCCTAATTTCATTCTCTTTCAACTCTACCTTTTTAATGCTAACACAAAGGGGGAGAGATGTGGTGCAGATTTGAGATTTAAACTTTTGAGATTGTGTTTGATTGACTTTACTTTTGTGTTTGGTTGTTTAGCTGTGACTGGATTTTGATTTGGACTGTTTATCTTAAGCACTATTGGAATTTCATGGCAAATATAGTTGCTCATTTATAGAACTAATCTACTTTCTATGGATGCAGATTTTAATGTTATCTTTACTAAGCCAATTATCTTTTGTGAGATATCTATGTTTGTTTGAGTATTGTTTTGTAGGTCAAAGTTATCCAAATCTGTAGGAAAGTTTTGTCACTATCAAAATGGGGGAGATTGTTGGAGAAAACTTCATTGAGAGTTTTGAAGTTGACAAAACGTTTTCATCAGTCTAGTCTGAAGACTTGCAAACTCTTCCATCAAAGTCTGAAGACCTCCGGACTGCCAGACTCAAGACCCAAAGTCTATCCTTATTGACAGTTTCTAGACCGTCGGAGAAGGCTTATCCATAATTGAGTATTTCGTTAATGATTTGATTCTATCAACTGAAGAAGATCTCTTGGCTGGATATAGCATGTCGGAATCCATTATTCAAATTGTGATTGATTCGGGGATTTTGGATCCGTTGATTGTCATAGTATACTTGGAAGGTTCTACTTATGGAAACCTAGATCCTGATTGTATGTGCGAGTATGATTGGTGGGCTATCGTCATATTCCTTAAACAATTCGAAATCTCCCTAATTGATTCTGTTCAACGGGTAGATTGGCAGAACTCCTTTGGTAAGTGAGAGCTGAAAATTGAGAGTTTTTTCCCTCAATTTTTTTTTTTTTATGTAGGTCGAATCGATATCTCTACGTTTAACTTCCACTATAAACCCGTTTACTATATTTCTTCCCTCCAAAAATCTCTGCCCAAAAAGACTTTTTATGCAACTCTTTACATGCAGAGTCTTTCCATTTCTTTGTTTTTGATAGGGCACCCACCAGTTGCTTTAAGGAGACAACCTAGGCCGAAGGTGACCTTTGGAGGACAATATCGGTCCTTCATTTTCTATCCTTTGAAAAGTATTAACTTGTATAAACATAAAAAATGTGGTTCAAATGCAACATTTTCATCCTAAAATTGGACAAAAACATTGTTATCCTATGAATCAATTAATTTTACTTTTCTTTTCCCCATCACAATTAATTAACTCATCTCACATGCTTAATTAAACCTATGGTTATATGTTGATCTAAAATAGGTATACCGAGTTAGTTTTCCTTATTGCTAAATCAAGAGAATATGGACTTTTTACCAGCTCAATGGTGAGGCTAGATAAATTAATCAATTTTTTCTTTTAGTATTCTTTCATCGGCCATCGGAGGACTCCACCTTCGCTGCATCTCAAGAAAGAATTTGTGGGGGAAAGTACACTATCAGTGTCATAAGTTATGTATGGCGCTCACTTTGGTGCCAAAAGTTTCCATTGGATCACTTAAATGCAAAATCGGAGAAAAAACGATCAATTTGGTGCCACTGGCGAGAGATTCCGGCCAAAATGATTACGTGGCTTTTATATTTAAAAAAAAGTTCGACGTGGCTTAAGATTGTCCATGGTGGATGGCATAAAATGACGCCGTTTTCCTTTCTTTGTAAGAAATGACGTTGTTTTATACCATTCCACGTGCATTGCTTTATAGCCAAAAACGGTGTTGCTGAAGAGGGAGTAAAATAGGGTTTGTATATGGTTCTCGCTTGATGCCGGCTGTAGCTCGCTCACCCATTGTCATTCGCTCCCCGCCATTGCTCGCCCTCCGTCACTCGACCACCGCTGTAGTTGCGCCGTTGTTCACGGCCGTTCGTTGGTTGCGTCCCTAACTCTCGCTCACTCAAGTTTATCATGTTCTCTACGTGGGTCAATTTAGTGAAAAATTTAGGGTTCCGACGGACAAGTTGGGGCGCGGAGGGCAAAGTGAGGGCTCGGCTCAAGGGGGAAGTAGTGGGGAAAGTGGTGAGGATCTCATTTTTATGGGGATCGAATAGAAAAATTGAGGGTTCCGTCGTTCGTTTACTTTCTGTTGTGGGGACCGAAAAGAAAAATAGTGCGCGTAGGGGAAAATGGGAGCTCGACTAGGAGGGAAACGGTGGTGGGACCTTACTTTGTTTAATTAATTGGACTGCTTCTGTGGGAGACCGAATATGATTGAATTGAAAAATGGGTGGTGGGGACCTCATTTTGTTTATTCAATTCGGTTTCTTTTGTTTCTGTAAAGGCATTGAATTGGAGAGATTGGTCGCATTTGTTTCTTGACAACAAAATGACAAGAACCTACATGTGAAGTTGGTTCTGTCATATGGCCCCAAAAAGTAATGATTCTTTTTTTCTTTTTCTTTTTTTTTTCATTAGGTGCAACATTGACATGGACGCGAATCAGGTAGGCGTCATTGTTTGCTATGTTGGAGAATTTGTTATTGACACTAAGGATTGGGAATATACCGGTGGAAATGAAGGTACTATCTATGTCAATATTCGGAAGCCATCATATATTAATTTTTTGAGGGATCTGGTGTATTTTTTACGATGCAGAGTACAAAAACTACATTAATGTGCTCTTGGGAAGGAATTGAATTATGGCTTGAGATTTTTTAATAACGATAATGGTATTAAAGATATCATTTACTATTATCTTCACAGCAAAGAAGTTAGAGTATATGTTGAGTATTATAGTGATGGTGGGGATGAGGATGGGGATGATCAGACCACCACTGAAAGATGAGAAGTGAGGGATCCTATTCAAGCAAGTAATCAGGTCGGAGATGAGTTTAGGTTAGATGAATGGCAAAATGAGAGGGAGAGAAGTCATATTAATAAAGATGAACAAACAGGGAGATGTCCTGAAATCTTGGGTGAAGATTTGGGTGAAGATGTGGCCAATGAAAACTTCATTAGATTAGAATGAGAAATTGCTATATCCAGTGAATCAAAAGATGACTATTTGGCTTCAGTAAGTTTTCCAAGTGATGAAAATGATGATGAACTCGAACAGTCAAGACAAAAGTAAAGGGAATTTCTGAGAAAAAAAGTTGCAGTTTCAGCAAAGAGAACCGAGCTAGTAAATAGGAATGGAGCGCCAGTTGAAAGTAATAAAAGTGAAGATGAAGAAAGCTGCGGTGATGAAATTGCTGGTTCGGAGAATAAACTTGACAATGATGATGAAGAACCTACTCGTTGAAGAAAAAATAAGTACCCTTGCAATGATTCGACTGTTGATAAACCTGTTTCGTCTGTGGACATGAGATTTGACGATGCCAAACGGTTCAAGGAAGCTGTTGTGAAGAGCTTCATTGGTGAACATGTGAGCGTTCAATTCATTAAAAACATGAAGGAACTTGTGAGAGCCTCACAATTCAATTGTTCATGGAAGCTCTATGGTGCGCTAAGTAAGAAGGGGTCATTCTAGATTAGGTCCTTCTAGGAGGAGGAGCATGCTTGTCCAAGTGTGTGGTTATCAAAGCATTTTTTCAATACTATCAAAGTAATGCCCATGATCAAGAGTCCTCAATTTCAACAGTTAGTGAATGAGCAATTGGGAGTTAATGTCTCAAGAAATCAATGCAATAGAACTGAGATGAGGGTGATGAAAATATTGATGGGTGGGTATAAGGAAGAATATGCTTAGGTATGGGATTATGCTGGCGAATGCATGTTTCAAAACCTATCTAGTAGGATATATGTAGAGGTTGTAGAGAGGCTACTCCATGATCTTGGGCCTAGATTTGATAGATTTTATGTCTGTTTTGATGCATGCAAACAAAGCTTATTGGCTGGTTGTATAAGAGTTATAAAATTGGATGGATGCTATCTAAAGGGTTGATATAAAAGGGAGTTGTTGGCTGCTGTGGGGAGAGATGCCAATAATCAAATATTTCCGATAGCTTGGGCGATAGTGAAGATAAAGAACAATGATATTTGGTATTGGTTCCTAAAAAATTTAATGGCTGATCTTGAGATAACCGATAGGGGAGGATAGACATTCATGAGCGACCAACATAAGGTAATTTCATTGTCAATTAATTCACTCTATTTTAATATTAATCACTTGCATATTTTTCCTAACATGTATTTATTGGTTTGAATTTTTGTATGGATTTATTCCTACATTGGTTGAGCTGATGCCACATGCTGAGCATAGAATGTGTGTGGGGCACATATATGCAAACTGGTCAAGGAACTTCAAATGAGATAGGCTGCAGAAGTAGTTCTGGCAGATAACAAAGAGTACCAATATGGCTGATTTCAAATTAGCGAAATAAGGATTGTTGCAACTGACAAAAGAAAATTTTGATGCACTCTTCTAGACAGAAGCTAAGCACTAATGTCGGGCCTTCTTTAGCGAAGAGTTTTCATTGATAACAACCTTAGTGAAGCTTTCAATGGTAGAATTTTAGAGGTCATGTGCAAACCAATCGTTAGCATGCTTGATGATATTTGAGTTATGGTTATGACTAGATTGCATAGGCAAAGAGATGAGACTACGAAATGGACTAGAGATTGTGGCCCAAGGATTGAGAAAAGATTGGATGCAAACATTGTTGCTAGTAGGTTCTGCCATCCAGTTTAGAATGGAGATAATGGATATGAGATTATTCAAATCAGGATAAGTATGTTGTCAACTTAGATAGAAGAAAGTGGTCATGCCGAGCTTGGCAACTGAATAGAATTCCTTATGCCCGTGCCATTTGTGCTATTCAGATGGAGCAAGAAAACCAGATGATTACCTACATGATTGGTACAAAAAAAGCTCATACCTTGCTTCATATCAATTCATATGCAGCCTATCAGAAGCCGTAAATTTTGGGAGCCAACAAATCATGAAAGCCCTCTACCTTTGCCATTGAAGAATCAAATAGGAAGGCTAAAAATGAGACGAAGAATGCAGCAGGAAGAGGCATCAAGTCAGAGGATGAGTGGGATTGGGTCAAAGATGAAATGCTACTATTGCCGCAAGGAATGACACAATAAGAAAGGTTGTGAGCTAAAAAAGTAGCATTAACAGCAAGATGTAATGGTTGATTTAGTACTACGAACAAGACCTACTAAAGAGCTTCTTATTAGGCCTATTGAAGGGAGGACAGAAGGCCCTGCTGTAATGCCTACTGAAGGGCAAACAAAAAGCCCTACTATAAGGTAAGTATTCTCTTTGCCTTAGTAACTTTTCTGTTCATATTCGATAGAGTTTGATGGTTGATCATGTGTACTGGCTTCTCTTGTGCTTTTCCTCTATCATGCACTTGTAATTTGAGAATTTTTCTCCATTTGTTTCCACTATGAAAATGAGTAGATGTCTAATTATTCATTATAGTTGGTCATAATCCTGATACAGTACATTGTTGTAAGGCGTATTAAAGGGCTAGAAAAATGCCCTGTTGTAGGCTAAAGTGTAGGGATAGGGATTGGAATGGGCAGGACAGCAATAACAACAACTGAGTCCACTGTTGAGCAAATAAGAAAAAAATATCCTGTAAGTTGTACATCGCTGTGTTTGTCTTTTATGGACTAAAATTTAAATTTGTTATGTGTTTATCAGGTGAGAAGACGATCAACTGCACAAGTTGCAGAGGTTGCTCCCCCATTTGTTGCTGTTGAAAATGATGCACCACAGTGAACAAGAGGGGCTCTTGGAAAAAAAATTAAGGTAATATGGTTATGAGATTTACACAGATAAACGTACTGGAATGACTATTTTGAATGTAAGATTTGTAGGCCTTATGCATTTAATTTGTTGTACTTCAATTCATTTGGTTGACAATATCGCTATGTTCTTGTAGCTTGGGAGAACTTCAAAGGTACTTCTCTCTTAAGGTGGGCCAACTCAAGAATCAATGGTGCAACCAAAGAAGAAGACAATGGGTATAGTTGCAAAACAGCCATCCAAAAAGAACCCAGCATCAGTTCCATCTCAACCAACGATTGAGAGCAATAGTGATGATATGGATCAACACATGACACGTGCTAGAACAAAAGTAGTTACTATAAAAAACAAAGAAAATGAGGTAATAGAAAGCCCAGTTAAAGAACATGAACATCTAGTTCGAAAGAGTGCTCGGATTATGAATTAATTCAAAGCTCTAAGAAGAAAAGGAGATTAGAGTGTTGTCCATATTGATTGATGAGAATGTGTTGGACATAGTCTCTTTTATATGGTGCTAGACATGGTCTCTTTTCCTGTTTTATTTTTTTAGGAGGGTGTTGGATATTATATAATTGATGGATATAATTGATGGTAGTTGCTACTTGCATATTAACATTGTTTTTTTTTTTTTTGAAGAGGGTACTGAACTTTCAGTGATTGGGGAGTGAAATTACACATGTTTTTCTTTTGTAAATAATCAATCAATGTTAATGGCAATAACTGTTTTTTGTTATTTTCTCTTGCGTTGGTTTTGGCTAGAATGCTAGCAAGACAATTATGAATTATGCTGTATATTTTATTTTTGTTGTTGGTGCAATGTTCTTATGAGGTTGATATTATTTTTAGATGTGTGCATATACTGTTACTGGTTGAAGTTGTCGATGCTAATGATTCTTGTGGGGTTTTGATTGTATGTGCTAGTGCAAAAACAAGATGCAATTTTGGGTGCTGGTGTATCTTGTTGCATCAACACTTGTATGGGCTGGTGTAAGAAGATATACCAGCAACCCAATTGGTGCAAGAACAAAGGTGCAAGTCAAGTGACGTTTGAAACTAACATGTTCTTTTTAAAAAAAAAACTTGTGCAACACAAGTGATCACTTTGTAATCGCAACTGGCACTTAAATGATCACTTTTATAAAAACTTGGTACTCAAATGATCATTATTTACAACTTATGGCACTGAAATGGTCAATCGTGAATTTGTCACCATCCCTTAATTTCGCCATAGTTTGCAGTTGCAGCAAACCAGCAAACTAGCAAACTAGCAAACAAGCAAACCATTACCAAATCTATGCAACAAACTATTATATGTGAAGTAAAAACTAACCAAAGAAACATTGACAATACACAACTAAATAATAAAACTTTTAAATGCTCACAACTAATGCATTCCAAATGCACATTCCATTTCGCCATGATTTGTAGTTGCACCAAACCAGCAAATCAGCAAACCATTACTAAATAAAAAATACAGCAAACCATTATATTTAAAGTAAAAACTAACCAAAATAAACATTGACAATACACAATTAAATAATAAAACTTTTAAGTGCTTACAACTAATGTATTCCAACTCCAACCTTGCATTTCTACCATAGATATAACAAAACTTTCTGCTCCATACAAAAAATGCAGTAAACCAAAAACACATTTTATTTATAAATAATCTAATATAAGTGCATATTCCATGTCTTCGACTATGGTAGACATACAAAATTCTTCTTATTATTCACTTCACATTTGAATAAACTACCCAAGAGAATAAGAACACAATCAACGCTCGATAAAAGTTTCTTTCAATTTTCAGCCTTGAAACCTCTCTCTTCAAATGGTCGACTAAAGATGTTAAACCCTTCATTTAAGCTTACATTGAGTCGACATCCCTCAACTCGTCCATTAATGTAGGTGGAGGTTGATTTCAGCTTTCAAGTAACTCCAAGATCATCTTTGTTGCTCGATCAGAGAATTTCCAATTAACCCATTTGAAATGTTTACACTTCAAGCCTTCTCTATATCTGCCGCACTCATGGAATCTTCTCTCGGGATTCAACCGACTCCCAGATGTTCTTCTCGGACTCAATAACCCACAATAACAATAACACTCACCATCTATTTCGCTATTTTTTTTTATGGGAATGTGAGCCGCTGCTGAAGCTTCTGCCCTCCATTTGTAAGAGCGAGCTAATAACTTTGGAAGAAAATCGAAGTATGCATTCAAATTAGTCAAATTGGGGACTTAGGGTTTTTAACTTCCGGTTTTGGTCGAATTTGGGGATTTAGGGTTTATAATTTGGGGGAAAAAGACACTAAACAATATCATTTTGTTGTTTGTATGCTGATTGTACTCTTCGGCGATTCACATCGGCTTCAAAAATTAATAAAAAACTGTCATGTTGGATTTCCGGCCAACCAGATTGGTGTTGGCATTGAAATGATCGTTTTTCAAAATTTTTGACACTTAAGTGATTTGATGGAAACTTTTGACACCAAAGTGAGCGTCATACACAACTTATGGCACTGATAGTGTACTTCTCCCAATTTTGTGTTATTAGTTTGGTGAATTTTGAATCGTATGTGGGCATGGAAATTGCTTAGGGCGATGTTGGCAACATAAAATCGTGCGTGTGTGTTATAGTGAATCAGTGTCACCGGACAAGTCTAAATATCTTTTCTCATAACTATAACTAAGAAATTCGATTGTGAATACAAATAGCCCTTGTTTATTTTCAGCTAAACATATCTAGCTCTAACGTTAAAGCTAAGTGGATGCTAATGTATTGACATTACTAGGTCATTGTGTTTGTACTTGACGAATCTTTTGCAAGGCCTATGCATAAAAAAGTCTCCAGACGTTCTTCGTTATGAAAGAGCTAGTATCAACACCTAGAGGGGGTGAATAGGTGTAAACAAAATTTTTCGCAAAGTTCAGTAGAAATGATTTGCTTTTAGAAAGCAACAGACTTTAAGCAAATTCACACTTAAATAGTTAAATAAAGTTATGAATCAAAATAAAGGAGTTCAGGGAAGAGAATAAGAACATAAGGTTTATAGTGGTTCGGCTTAGATCAAGCCTACGTTCACTCTCCCGTGCTGATAGCCCATTGGCTGGATTTCACTAAGAAACAAAAGAGTTTTTACAGCTTGGGGGGCGTATGACAACATTTCTGTTCCAGAAATTCGTTTGATAACTGAATAAAATTTCTATTTCTTAAAACAAATTTTTCTTTTTTGGAGCAAATGAAATGTACATTCTTACAAATTTCATATGCTTATGAAATCATTGACCCAAATACAAAGTATTTACTTTTTTTGTTTTTAAAGTAAAGTCTCCATTTTTTTCAAAAAAAAAAAAAAAATACAAAGTAAGAGATGTTATATCAAATTTTCTAAATTTTCACAAAAAAAAATTCTTTAGCATCCACGTAGATAGGTAATTATGGTCAAACAATATATACTTATCAATAGTCTCCATACAATAGAAAAAAGAGATCAATATGCATTACTCTTGAGTATGATAGAAGGTTCCCAAAATTATAGTAGAATGAAGGCGGGCAACCATATTCTAATCCCCTTCATGCTAGTGTGTCACGTTGATCGCCGTCATGGTTTACGATATCGAGCAATCGTTTTAGAAAGAAACACTAACAAGTGTATTGGGTAATTGTATTGGGTAATTTGCGGCAAATTTTACAAAATCGGCGAATTTTACGAAGTGTAACAAGGACCATTACAAATAAGGGAAATCATCAAGTAAAACATTACATTACAAGAATTGAGATAGGAATCATCAAATACATTATCACAATACAAAAGCAAAGATTGTAAATCCCCAAATACAAAATAATAGAAATACATTACAAAAATTAAATACACAATTTCATGGAATCTCCGGCATATTATGATCCCTTGCCATCTTATTGGCAATATTATTTCTAAGCATATTCATCTCAATTTCCTCCTCAGTCGATGTATCACCTACAACCTCATCTTGTACAGGTTCACATGAGTACTCTGAATCTCCATATAAGGAAAAGTTTCTATCCCTCCTGTCTTGATCACGGATGTAGTTATGGATAGCACAACATGCAATTACAACATGTGCTTGCTTTCGAATTGCAAATGCAGGCATGCGTTTCAAAATAAAGAAACGATTCTTTAATGCCGCAAATGATCTCTCAATAACATTCCTTAGTGAAGAATGCCTATAGTTGAACAACTCTCTTGCTGTTCTTGGTCGTCTTGCTCTACCCCTATAAACATTTAGATGATACCGTTCGCGTCTAAAAGGAGTTAAGAATCTCGGAATTGATGCATAACCAGAATCTACAACATAGTATTTGCCTATAACAAAATATTCATATATTAGTAGTGATTTGTAAATATAATACAATCTTAAAGAAAATTGATAATTTTAGAACAAGTAAAAATACCTAATGGAGGTCGAGGAAATTCCAAGCGAGGAGTCTCGAGTGCTGCTGATAACACCCGGCAATCGTTGGCAGATCCTTCCCAACCAGCATACACAAAAGTGAATTTCATATCAAACGAACATACACACATCACATTTTGAGTGGTACCTCCTTTTCTGCCTCTAAATGGGATTTGCTTCGACAAAGGTATAGAAGCATGAACATGAGTACCATCAATAGCGCCTACACAATCCTGTCGTTTTATCAAAGACTAGTGTTATATAAGATTAACAACAAAATGAAACCGATATTGTAAATGAATGTATGGAAATCTTACCTTGAAATAAAGTTTATGGTTGGGATCCATAAGAATCTCATTTGGGATCACATCAAAGGAAGGCGGTACGATAATCTCTTTTGCAAGTTTGAGAACTGCTAGCAACACTATAGTGAAGTATTTGCTAATAGTTTGTCCCGAACGTTAGAATCTCTCGCATAAAGTTCTATTCGAGTTCTTGTGACAAATCATAAATAAGAATATCCCAATTTGTTCATCTACCTTTATATATTGACTATCTTTTAGCCAACCTCTTGCCTTCATCAAACCACAAAGATTGAGAAAAACGTGTCTCTCCATTCTAAAAGATTCATATATTCTATCTGAATGTCCTTGAAGAATCTCCATCATCCATTCGGGTCCTGACAATATGCTATCCCTAATAGGTTCTCTCGAATGCAAAGACATATCCACCGCAACCATGCTCAACCATGCTGTCATAATATCGATATCAAAATCATTAAAGATTACTTCAACCGATTCACCTGTTGCTACTTGATCACTACACATGCTACTTTCACCCCCCTCTATATTAGCTATGCCTTCACATGCAAAAAAAAAAAGAAAGGATAAACACAATATGTAAGTAAGGAATCTAATAATAATCAACAATAGTCACAAAGTTTTCATAATTGCATCATAAAAAGACCAAAGTATCTCAAATACATAAGTCATAGAGTGAAATAAAACAAAATATATAAATCCATACCATACTACTCAAGATCTGTTTAAAGAGATTCAAGAAATCCACGTCTCCTTTCAGGTAGCATTGTGATAAAAGCCTCTCTTTAACTGGCATGAAGACATGATTGGTTCACAGCTTTGTTGTAAATATTCTGCTCCAAATCAGGCATACTATTTAAGACGGCAACTACGGCTGCTGTGGAGTAGGGGTCTACAGTTGATGGGGCATCTGAGGTCATAGAGCCACTTGTTGATTGAGCCGTCCTGATTTTAATCATTTCTTGAATGGCTTTGCAGGTGTCACTAACATCATATCTGGTACTCTTCCTCCTCCTCTTAGAATTTGGAGTCTTATCATGCTTGTGTTTCTTAAGATTTGAGGTAGTAGTTGTATCAGGTATGAAGGCCTCATCATCAATACGCTGTTCGTCAAATTCTTCTGGATCACCTACTGCATAACCACTACCGCCATCACCATTGTCACCACCATTGTCATCTCTCTCAGATGACACTACCACTTCTTCAGCATATCCTACCACCTCTTCTGCATTTCCTGATGTATAGTTCCCAGTAGCATATGTATCACCAAACACGATACATAAATCAGGATACTGAGGAAACCTTTCATTTCTGAATTTAGCCAATTCGTTATTATTCTGTAATTTATACAATAATGACAAATTTCAGTAATATAATCAAAGCTTGCAATACAATATGAACAAAATGACATTGGTAAATTGATACCTTGATGTGAGACTCCCACACACTTTGATCATCCACAACAACCTTATTGTTTATATTATCCCATCCAAATCCAGATTGTGACAAAAGTTTCTTGAAACTACTATAATGTTTCTTCAATTTGTTGACCCTGTTCTTCAACTGAATTACACTAAAATTGAGTCCCATCCGGCTATTGAATTCGGCATGTATGTTATTCCATCCTATTTTGTTGAAGGTAGAAGTGGTGCGATTTCCCTTTGTTACCTCTGTTACCAACAAGCTTACAAGCTCATTGATCAAAGGCTTAGTCTACTTTGCCATACAAATCTCTTTGTGGGAAGCCATTTAACCTTAACTACTTGAGCATCAAATGAGCCATATCAATTGGTGTACCAGTTCAAGCACGTAGACTTTGATATCGATATCACATCAAGCAAAAAGAGAATAATCCTCATATAAAATTTTACAAGCAACCATATATTATAAGCAAAAAAACCATTCCCACTCTCTTGACCTGACATCAAAATCACAGATGAAAATCTGATCTATTGTATGAGCAATTCTTTTAATAATATGGTAACTAGCTAATTACATAGACGTGACATATATTTTCTATGCATGAATCTCCACAAAGATGCCCACATGTATCTTTTTCAAGTGAATTTTCTACCAATTCTTTTAATAATAATGGTTGTGACCATTGCTACCATGTTTTTGCACCTCATAGTAGAAACAAAGGGCGAAAGGAATTAAAAGAAAAAAATCCAAAAGAAAGTTGTTATTTCTTGAACTGCACACAAATTGCTACCAATTTCAGGCCATGAACATTTCGTAGCGATCATGCACTGACTTTTACAAGTTGGTAAATTGTTTTACAAGTCCAAGCTGGCATTACCTCTTAAGGCAAATCCACCGTCCTTTCTTGGAAGTTAAATTACAGCAACTTCGCATTGCAATCAACAAATTCTTACAAATACTCCTGACCTGAAGCAGGAGCATAGAAAAATCAGGATGGCTTTGCAGATCGAATGTTGAGAACATCTCAATAGTGTCCAATTCTCATCTAGCTCTATCACAAGCAAAAAATAAACTGCTCCTCATCCGATGAAAATAGCCGATAGGCTGCATCTGCATAAACTACATAACACACGTCCAATTGCTCGATCCAAGTAATGCTAAGAAAATAGTTGCAGAGGAGGACACGAACAACATGCGCTATGAAATCAACACTCACCGCAGAACTGTCAGAGCCATCAAAACGATCAATTACAATGCACAAACAATAGGGATCGACAAATCGATTATGAATTGCAATGCAGCATTGCTCCCGCCTCAAACTCGACGTGACCAAAGCGCAATGCAGCAGAGCACACAACAGAGAGAGAAAAAGAAGAATCGTGTCTCGGCCCATCGCTCCCGCCTCAAACTCGACGCGACCAAAGCGCAATGTTGCAGAGAACTCAACAGAGAGAGAAAAAAGAAGAGGAATCGGCATGAACCAGAGAAGGGAGGAGAAGGGCGCGCGGCTGAGGTCGCGGGGCAAGGGCGGCTTTTGGTGAGAAGGAGCAGGAGTGGCTTGGGGCGTCGGTGCTCGAATCTGTTGTAGAGGGCTTCGGGTTCACAGGGGAACGAGCGCCGGGGGTGCAGAGAAGAGGCGGAGGGCGTCGGTGCTCTGTTGCAGAGGGCTTCGGCTTTGCAGGGGAACGAGCGGCGTGGGTGTAGAGAAGAGGCGGAGGGCGTCGGTGCTCTGTTGCAAAGGGCTTCGGCTTCGCAGGGGAACGAGCGGCGTGGGTGTAGAGAAGAGGCGGAGGGCGTCGGTGCAGAGGCAGAGGAGAGGCGGAGGGCGTCGGTGCAGAGGTGGAGGAGAGGCGGAGGAGAGGCGGAGGGCGTCAGTGCAGAGGCGGAGGAGAGGCGGAGGGCGTCAGTGCAGAGGCGGAGGAGAGCGGAGAGGCGAAGGAGGATGAGGAGGTAGAGAAAAGGCGAATGAGGAGGCAGAGAAAAGAGGCGTACGCGGGAGAAGAGTGAAATTAGGTCAGGAGAAATAGAAATTGATTTCTCCTTCATTTCTATTTCTGGAATAGAAATCTATTCCAGAAATAGAAAAATGATAAGTGTTATCAAACGAGTTTCTGTTCCAGAAATTGGTCTGGAACAGAAAAATCATTTCTGGAACAGAAATGAGTTTTATCATGCACCCCTTTGATGATCTTGACTTCACAGTGAAGAGTCTCTATTGGTCTCTAACAAAGTCTCACAATGAGTTTCTCTCTTTTGTATACAACTTTAAGCTCGGTGAATGAAATAGTAAGAAACTAGAAAGCTTCGGACTTTGAAAATTTTCTTTCACACACTCTTTCAATCTACTAGAGAGTCCGCCTTAAATACTCGTTCATGCTTTCACGACCATTGGCACTTACTAAATGAATTCTTCCAATCTACCAATTGGATAGAATCAATCAAGGAGATCTCGAGTTATTTGATAATTGTGATAAAAGCCCGTCAATCCTGTTCGCCCATACAATCAGGATCTTGGTTTCCATAAGTATAACCTTTCAAGTTTACTCACCTTTCAAAAGATTTGAATACTGGAATTGATTCCAATAAAGATAATCAATCATGAGAGTGCTATATCTAGCCATAAAGTTATCCATAAACCATACGAATCGAATTCTTGAAGAAATAAAGATAATCTCGCATCTGGATAAGTCTTCGTTCTTCAGTTTGAAAACTGTTAGTGAGGGCAGACTTTGATCCTAAAGTCTAGCGGTCTTCAAACTTTGACACTAAAGTCTGGAAGTCTTCAGACTAGACTTTGGAAATGTTTTGTCAACTTTAAAACAGTAAATGAGTTTTCTCCAACACGTTAGATAGTGAAACGCAGCCAAGCCTACAATATAATATCATATAGAGGAACTACCTTCACTTACATGCACTAGGGGTAAGCATCGGTCTCGGCTATATTGGGAATTCGACTAAACAGGCCAGTTTTGGTGGTTCTTGTGAGAACCGATTTGGTTCCCAATTCCACAAATTTAGAACTAGAAACTACTGGTTTAGTTCCTACCTGTGAGGAATCAACTTGAACTAACAAAATTTCTCAGTTACACCCACCTCACTATTTACTCGCTCTTGCGCCTCTCACTACAAGTGATCATGAGTCAAGGTTAGAACCAGGAATCATATTGAACCGACCATAGGAACTGGTCCGATTTGCACAAGTGTGTGTGGGCATATTCTATAGTCCAAACGTTTTTTTTTTCTCTCTGCATGAGTGTGGGCACATGTTTGTGTGGAGTTATTGTTGTACTTGTCGGCAAGGGTCCTCGACGCCAAGGCATAGCCTCCAAATTTGGAGGCCTCTAATCGCCCCACCAATGGCAAGGGGCACATGCTAAGAGGGATAGGGAGAGAACGAGAGATAGAGAGATGCTGCTTGGCCAACTATAGAGAGAGAAGAGGCAGAGCTGAATGGTGACATAGTGGTGTCAATTGGTTTGATAACGGGGACAAGCTCCAATGGTGGTTGTTCAAAGGATAGAGCGAGAGAGGTGGAACCGTGGGATAGGGATAGGGATTGATGGACATATTAGTGTAATTTTTTAGTGTGGAAAATTTTTCACATGATTTGTTAGTGTGGAAATTTTTTTACTGTGATAATTTAGTAGGTCCGGACCTAACCAACTATTTGCCCTATTTTAGATTGAGTGTGTACATGACATGATTTACTAGCTTTAGAACACACATAAGAAGGTTTCCACTTCTCAGTCCCATTTAAACATAATGTGTTCGTGACATTGGGTTGGTCCATAATTCGCTGAGGGAGAAGCGCAAATGGAAGGAAGTGCTTGGTGATTTTGGGCTTCTCTCACTCCAATAGTTAGATCAAGCAGTGAAATTTTTCCTCACACAGAAAAAATGGTTGCAGAACTGCTGCTGCTCTGAAAGGAGAGATATTCCTGGCTTCTAGAAAGAGTCATGCCAGACAAAGAAAGATGGTGCCAGAAAGAACGGATTGAAAAAGAAATGAAAGCTTATTTTAGAACAATTGATATGGGTCTTAATAATTTTCCCCTCACACATTGGGCTTGGGTCAGAAGTGTAATAATCCATAACTCTCCTGTGTTGGGTGGTTTTGGATTTATCTCACCTAAAAAATTAAATCAAAGGGTGAAACTTTTCATCACACTTATAGAGCAATCACTAATCCTTTCCGCAACTGATGTTGCACAACCTATGGTTTTGAGTTTCTCCCACCTGAAAAATTAACTCAAATGATGAGATTTTTCTTTTTAGCCTTCTCTCGCCTAAAAAATTAACTTAAAGGATGAGATTTTTCCTCACATTTATAAAGCGATCAGTAACTCCTTTCACCATCAATGTTGGGATGTTGCACAAGAATAGGCCAAAAGACAAAAGATGGAGTAAGGACCTTCTCTACTTCAATTAAGGGTGTGCAACGAGAACTACCTGAACTGGAACCGCTCGGACCAGACTGGTTTTGGGCGGTTCTCACAGTTAAATACCTCAAAATATTGAAAAATCTTATCGGGAGTAGTTTTGGAATAGAATCGCGTTTAGCCGGTTCCCGGTTCCTAATCTTGGAACCGAGTTGATCGGGGACCAAACCAATTTTATATATGTAATTTATATACATATAATATTTATAATATATAAACATTATAACTTATTGCAATTGAAATTGCAAATGAGGTAGGAATCTCTTACGTGGCTAAGAGACCATTAGAACTCTTCTTGTTACTCTTTTATTTATAGAGAAAATCTAATTGTTAGTTTCATCTTCTACTTGATGTGGGACTAGGGCTCCAAGAGACCCACAAGGCATTTCAAGCCTCCAAGAGTCCCACATTGACCAAACAGATAGATTGTTTATAAAACCTAAGCCAAGCACAACCTCTAGCCAAATTGCTCATAGCCTGTATGGCTAAGGTTAAGTGTGAGACACAAGAAGTGTGATTAATATTCACACAAGTTGAGTTTGAATATTTTGGAAACGTGTGTAATTAGTTTTCTTGAATCATCCGAGAATCGAATTGGATTTGGATTGATCGGGCCGGTTCGGAACACGGTCATTCTTTAATGCAAAAAAAAAAAAAGTGTCGATCTTGTTGGACCGGACCAGTACCGATGGTTCGGTCCGGTTCCCGGTCCTAGGACCAAACGGTCCTGTTAGTTCCCCCCCTAACTTCAATTAGCCATTTCTCTCTCTCGCTCTCTATCTCGCATGCGCACTCACATGAAATGATGAGGACTAAATTTCACGACGACATTCTTTTAGACGAGTGGATTTCTTTTCTAACTGAGTCAACGTTCTGTGCGGGTTTTCTTTTTCTTCGATTAGCAGAAAGGACAAAAATGACTTTAATAATTCATCAAACACAAGGACACTAGATATTCCCGAGGAAGAAAGAAAGGGGAAAAACGATCCACACAACGAGAAAATATTGGGTGGTCCGGGACCTCCACGTCAGCGTGGTCCCCGGCCACTCACGAGGTGCCATGTGGAGGGGTGGGCCCCACTTGGTGTGCTCTTCGCTTTTTCTCTTGCTCCTCGACGCATCGCTCCTCTCTCTCCTCTCTCTCTCCCAAATAACTCTCGGCTGATGGCTCGGCTCGGCTCGGCTCACTTGGTAGAAGAAAGCACGGATCAATGGATAATAAATGTGCAACCCTCCCGCTTAAAATTTCCCTCTCACTTGAATATTTTCTGGGCTCTCTCTCTCTCTCCTCGTGGACGAGCTGCACTTCCTCTGTTTCCATCACAGCATATCCCACCCCCTCCGCCTCCCCAAAAAGCCTCACCGGTTCGTCGCCTCCTCCAAGAGCCCCGCCAATCGCAGCTAGTTCCCGACCCCCTTCGCCTCCAACTGTTTCCAACGCCGAGATTGAGCGTAAGGTTCGTGCTCACCTTGGTCTCTAGGCAACTTCTGGGCCTCCGTCCGATTGCCTCCCTCCGGCGAAATCGTCATCAACTTCGACTCTGAGCCGCCGTCGCCACCGCCGATGGCATCCTCCGTCTCTGGCATCTACTCGTCCTCCCCTCCCTCAGGCCGAAGACACTGCCAGCCTCCGCCGCGAAGCCGTCGGCCTTCGGCAGGAAGGAGGCGGCCTTGGTCTCGTTCCCGAGCGGCGCCAGGCTCCCCGCCGTCAACTAGGTGCTGTCCCTGTCTGATGAACTCCCCTTCTCTCTCCACCCTCCCCCTTTCCGATTGGCGAACCACCGCGAGCAGTCGACGAACCAGGAAGCGAACCTAATATTTTCTCCCTTCTCCGACGCTCGACGCCGTCTCTGCACTCTACCCCGACACTCGACGGCCGATTTCGCTCGCCTCTCCCATGACCTCCATGCTTTTGGCGGTTCTTCCCTCGCGGTTCGGTGAGGTCTCGGGTATGCCCTCGTGCTGCGTCTCTTCTTCCTTGCTCAGCAACACCGTACTGCCTCTCTCTCTCTCTGAGTGTGTCTCTTTGTGCATTCTTTCATCCATGAGGCAAGCATTTCGACTAGGGTTCAAGGGTTTCGCCACCCCCTTCTTTGAGGTTCGTCCGGGTACCTCTTAGTTTTGCGTGAACCCAGCGTGAATTTTATAGTCTTTCTTTCCATATGACTACCTTTTTCACTTCGATTGGTCCTTCAGCAAAAGCGACTGCTAAGCGACAATGCGACGGCAGTTTCGAATCCTGGGTTTTGCTCTGTGATGCTAAGCGTTGCTTTGGTTCCTTAAAAAGTTGCTGACTTTTTCGCATGTTGTAGCTTCTTGGTTGCTCCGAGATTCTGGGTCGGTCGTTCTATCGTCTTGCTCGGAGCGAGCGAAATGTTGTCCAAAAGGGGCGTGTCGAATTCGTCGACACCTGAGTCGGCGCCGACTTCTGAGGACAAGAAAGGGAAGAAATCGAAAGGATTGGTGGCTTCAGTTCCTAGTTCTACCAAAAGTCATGTCAAGGTATTGTCTTTTAATCAAACCTATTGTTCCACCTGTGTTTTGGGGACTTGACCATTCAGCATTCATTTTTTCTGCAGAAAAATTCTGGTGCAAGCATTGGTGAAGTCGCGTTGCCTAATAATGACCCGGCCAAAATTGAGGCAATGACATTTCACGAATTGAGAGCTACATTGAGGTGGGGATGAATTGTTTTAGTTGCAAGCGTGTGATAGTCGTTATAGCGTTTCCTGCGCAACCTTTATAGTAAGCAAAAATCAAGTTTTTCTATTTGATGCTTGCAAGGGAGATTATTGAGCAGGGAAGTGAATATTACTGATGGAAAACCATGAGGTCTTGAGAATTTTCCTTCACCAAAGAGCAAGGTCTTGAGAATCTGCTTCGTTCGGGTCAAGATGGCGGGCTCCACAGCCGCACAAGTCCACGGTCTTGCGCTGTATGGTCCGGGCTTGTAACTCTGTCGACAGCAAAAGCAAGGTCTACACAGAACTCGGTCCATCTCCCTCGCCTAATTCCATTATGTTGTCTTTCCCGAATGCTTTCATGTGGGTAGTTCTTCTTTTGGTCAGATTAAGATGGAGTGCTCGGTTCATTTGCAAATGCACAAGATGATAGAAGGTTCTTGCTTTTTTTAGAAGTTCTTTGACATGTTGTTTTAGACTGCTTGCGAAGAAATCCAGACCGGTTTGTGGTAAAATGAAAAAGAAAGAGTGAACTTTTCCGGATTTTATTGGTCATACAATCATGTCTTTCGTGTAAAATTTGAAGTCAGTAAGTATCTTCTGGGCCTGAATCTTTCTCATGAGGCCTCTTGCTTCACATTAGGTGAACTCCCATGTGTGAGTGGTTCTTGCTTTTTAAGTTATCACCCTAGTGGAAAGGTTCTTCATTTCTTGTTCCTCGGTGTTCCAAATATGCTTGGTTTCGGAGTTTGCTCTTCGGAATTTCGAACCAGGGGTTCATTTGATATCTATGGTTGCCGTTGCAAGGAAGTTATGTCAAACATGTTGGAAATAGATGAGTTTTGCAAAATGTGACTCCTGTAAGAGGACTTGAAGTCAAGTTTTGTAATATTATGCAATAATGTAATATTATGTTAGTGGGCCCCAAAAGAAGAAACTGAAAAAGAAACCGAAAAGTTAGTAAAACTGAAAGGAGAGGGGAGAGGGCTCGGCTAAATAGAAGTTGAGGGGTCCTCTACCAAAAAAAAAAAAAAAAAAGAAAAGAAAGAAAAGAAGAAGAAGAAGAAGAAGAAGAAGAGAAAGGGGGAAGAAGGAAAGGAATCTTGGCAAGTGCATGTCTCGGATGTCTCGTTAAGCCGACTCGACTCCATAACACAGCACCCGGTAAGAGATCAAGCCCTCGTTTGTCCGATTGAAGTAATTTTTGGATTTAGGATTTAAATTCGAAATTTTTGGAAAACTGAGCGGCGAAGTCTAATTTTGGAGTCGTTGAGCCACGTATTTTTGCAAGAATGGTAATTTAGGGTGTTGTGGAGCCGTGGGATTTTACGGATCGTGATTTGAGCTTATGGTTTGTCCGAAACAAAATTTCAAAGTTTCCCGCGCACAATGAACAGTACGCGTCCAGCAGCTTTGGGCCCGTATTTGGTCATTTTTCGGCTTGATTTTGGGACGATCAAGTTGAGATTCTTGTGATATGTTTCAAGGGCTCTCTATTGAATATAAGTACGTTCGGATCGGAGTTCGGAAGAGAAAGTTAAGGCGCAATCAAGTTTTGCACTTAAATTTCGTACTGCGAATGGCTTGAACAATCGCTTTGGTTATGCGATTTGTTAGTGTGTAGAAGTCATTTTGTTAAAGTTAAGGCGTTATTTAGTTGTTTCATAGTAGAGGCAGAGTTTTATTAGATTTTAACATTTTTCTCGGTTATTTGTTAGGACCTTGAATTCGACGATACGAGTATCGTTCGTCGTTTGGTCGTCGACGACGAGGTGAGTGGTACTATATCTTCTTTGGTTTTATAAAATCATGTCTTGAAGTATGTATATATATATTGAATCAAGAAGAGCATTTTTATTGCATAAAAGTGAGATCGAGCAATTGCTACTCTTTGATTGATTTTAAATGTTTGAAAAACATGTTATACAAGGTTTGTGGAGAAACATATATGAAATTGCTTTGCGACTGATTTGTGAAAAGATTTATGATGATTTGAGCAACAAATATGAAAATGGATGATGGGCTATGTTGCAAAAATGTTATTTGTTTGGTTTGAGATATTGATTTTTGGATTGGATTTCTGGTATTGGAGAATGGTTATTTATGCTTAATATGACTGTGAATCCAGTGATGGGTTTTTGGGGTATGCATACCAGGTTTAGGATATCCTTTTGGGCCTAGCCACCGACTTTGTAGGTGGAGACCTTGCCAAGGGGAGAATCTTGGTCGCCTTGTCACAAGGCGTTGTGTCGTGACCATGGTTAGTTATTGAGCAAAAGATTGATCAATGGATAGACCATTGATATGTGTTTTTGATGGAGATTATTCAATGTATTCGACCATTGATACTAAACTTTTGATAGCAATTTAAATGAGTTTTCCATATTAGTATAAAGTTTTGAAGATGAGAAATAGCTTTTATATAATTCGATATGTATTTTATATATTACATTGGCGTTATGAGATTTGGTATTAATTTGTATACATGCATAGGGGTTGTTCGATCTGCTTAGAAGATATGTACTACTCACTGAGCTGTGGTTGCTCATCCCATTCCTCCTTTAATCTTTTCAGGTTCCTCAGCTAGGGGCGAATAGAGCGAGTGCGTAGTCGGTGGGAGCTTTTGGGGAGTTCTATTTTGTTTTTGGTATGGTTCAAGGATGTGGTGCAAATAATATTTACTAGTAGTTGGATTGTCTGAGTTTTAAACATATATCTCTTTTTCTTTTGGTGGATTATAGAAACTCTGATGTTGCAACCAATTTGTTGGTTTATCTGATATATATATGGTTTGAGATATATATAAGTTGATATCAGTTTATTGGTTGTATTTGAGGCTGCGTTCTTTGTAAAGAAGGACGGCCATGTCATTCCCATTCTTTGTGGTTTTGGGGTGTGACATTTTTGGTATCAGAGCCTAAGTTTTGATCTTTTTGGGTGTAGTTATGGGACGTTGTGAGGTTGTGTGATAGATTTTATTTTTGCGTTAGTCTTCTAGTTTCTAAGGTGTAGTTTCATTCTTGGATTCAGGTGATCATGAGTACCGACTCTGAAACACTTGCCTCACTTCGTAGAAGTCGCAGAGGCAAACGAGTCGCTACCCCTGAGGCTAGAGACTTGCCTCAAGCTTCTCTAGGTGCGTCTATGAGAAGGAGACTTGAGGACCACTATGATAGAGTCCGACTTGCACGAAGTCGAGAGAAGAGGATCAAGAGCCAACCCGTTCAACTGAATTTGAACAAGCGATGATCCATTGGTATCGCCAAGCAAAAGAATTAACTGGAGATGGAGCGACCGGTTCGTGCACTTTTGCCCATTTTAGAAAGGCGAAACCACCCACTTTTGATGGGAAAGCTGATCCTCTTGCGGCCGAGCGTTGGATTAAAAAGATTGATGGGATCTTTGAAGTCAAAGAGGTTCCCGAGGATCGGAAAGTTAAATTTGCCACCCAATACCCGGAAGGTGAAGCGAGTTTTGGTGGGATGGAATGAAGCCAAGTCTTGGAGGTAGGGATGTTATCATATCCCGGGAGGACTTTAAAAAGGCGTTCAATGCTCAATTCTTCCCAAAGTCATTCCAAGCAAAGATGAAGGGTGACTTTGTACATGTATCTCGGGGTGACTCCACGCTTTGGAGTATTCAGTCCGCTTTAATCAATTGAGTAGATTTGCGGAGCACTTAGTAGCAAATGAGGAAGATAAAGCCGACCATTTCCTAGGAGGGCTCCGACCTGAAATTAATTCTGCACTTGCACCTTTCGTATTAACAACTTATAAGGATGTGCTAGAACGAGCAATCAAGGTGGAACAAAGCATTCTGAAGCACGGCACACAAGGAGCGCCTCAACCCAAAAGGTTTAAGCCCACAAATGTGCAAGGTAGCCATACTGATGGTAGTGGAGGGCGAAGAGGTTTCAACCGGCCAGGACAGTTCAAAAATCCAAGTAACCAAGGCCCTTGTAATACATGTGGAAATTATCATCACGGTGAGTGTTATCGGAAAATGGGAGTATGCTTCTCATGTGGGAAAGCGGGACACATGCTGCGAGATTGTCCTATACAAAGGAATCCTCCTATTGGCAATAGATCATGTAATCTATGTGGGCGACAAGGGCACCTAGCACACCAGTGTTTCAGACGGAGGAATACCCCTTTTGTTGGTAGGCCCCAAGAGAACCAACAAAGACAAAGTACAAGCGGGAAAGTTTTTGCAATGACGAAGGAGGATGCGGCAGCATCTAACGCAGTGGTTGCAGGTAATATTTCTATTGCCTCGCATTGTGCTTATGCGTTATTTGACCCTGGTGCCACGCACTCCTTCATTTCAACTGAATTTGCAAAGAAGCTTGATGTGTTGCCTGACCCTCTTGAATGTGAGTTGTGTGTTGATACTCCTACTGGCGATTTCTTAGTTGGCCATCATGTGTTCAAGAGATGTGTGATTCGGATTAACAATGTTGAAATGCCTGTGGATCTAGTGGAGTTAAATATTCGAGATTTCGATGTTATTATAGGGATGGATTGGTTATCCACCTATCGTGCTATTGTTGACTGTTTTTCAAAGAAAGTTATATTTAGACTTTTGAATCAACCCGAATTCTCTTTTTCAGGAAGTTCTGAAAACACGTCTCCAAGGTTGATCTCGGCTTTGCAAGCGAGAAAACTTTTGAGAAAAGGTTGTTGTGGTTATTTAGCTTGTGTAAAAGACACAAGTAAGGTTGTAGTAAAGTTGGAAGATGTTCCTATCGTTAGAGAGTTTCCAAGTGTATTTCCTGAGGATTTACCAGGCTTGCCTCTTGATAGAGAAATTGAGTTTTGTATTGAATTAATGCCCGGTACAGCACCAATCTCTAAGGCACCATATCGGATGGCACCCACTGAATTGAAAGAATTGAAAACGCAGCTACAAGAGCTTTTGGATAAGGGTTTCATCGACCCGTGTTTCACCTTGGGGAGCTCCCTGTTCTATTTGTGAAAAAGAAGGATGGTAGTATGCGGCTTTGCATAGATTAATGAGAGCTTAACAAGGTAACGGTCAAAAACAAATATCCTTTACCTCGGATTGAGGATTTATTTGATCAACTTCAGGGAGCTCAGGTATTTTCCAAGATCGACCTTCGTTCTGGGTATCATCAGTTGAAGATAAAGATAGATGATGTGCCTAAAACTGCTTTCAGAACAAGGTATGGCCATTATGAATTTCTCGTCATGCCTTTTGGATTAACAAATGCGCCTGCTGCCTTCATGGACTTGATGAATAGGGTGTTCAGGGAATATCTAGACAAATTTATTGTAGTGTTCATTGATGACATCCTAGTATATTCGAAGAGTTCAGAGGAACACGAACAACACTTGAGATTTGTCTTGCAGACTTTGCATGAAAAGAAGTTGTACGCCAAATTTAGTAAGTGTGACTTCTGGCTTGATCATATAGAATTCTTGGGTCATGTGATCTCGAAAGATGGCATATCAGTGGACCCAAAGAAGGTCGAAGCAGTTGTTAAGTGGAATCGTCCAACAAATGTTACAGAAGTGAGAAGTTTTCTTGGGCTAGCCGGCTACTATAGGCGATTTGTAGAGGGGTTCTCAAAGATTGCTGGTCCACTTACCCGTCTAACTCAGAAAAAAGTTAAATTTGAATGGTCAGACCAATGTGAACGTAGTTTTCAAGAGTTGAAGAGACGGCTGGTGTCGGCTCCTATTCTAACTCTACCGTCTGGAAGTGGTGGCTTCGTAATTTACTGTGACGCATCCAAAGAAGGTTTGGGTTGTGTTCTTATGCAAGGTGGCAAGGTTGTTGCCTACGCTTCGAGACAATTGAAATTACATGAGAAGAATTACCCCACTCATGATTTGGAGTTAGCGGCGGTTGTGTTTGCCTTAAAGATATGGCGGCACTATTTGTATGGTGAAAAATGTGAAGTCTTTACCGATCACAAGAGTCTGAAGTATATCTTTACTCGAAAGAACTAAACATGAGGCAAAGAAGATGGCTAGAACTTTTGAAGGATTATGACTTGTCCATTAATTACCATCCGGGTAAAGCTAATGTGGTAGCGGATGCTTTGAGTCGTAAATCATTTGGAAATATGGCAGCTTTGCTCACTTCTAAATCTATTCTTGAAGATATGAGGAAGTTAGACTTGGAGGTGTTGGTGCAGCAGCTTGGTGCTCAATTAGCTAATCTTCAAGTACAACCTATGTTGATTGACAGAATTAAGGTTAAACAAATGAAGATCCACAATGACAAAAAATTAGAGAAGGTGTGGAAGCTGGAAGACAAGCGGATTTTGGTTTACACGTAGATGGATCCTTAAGGTTTCGTGGTCGACTATGTTGTAATATTAGGTTAGTGGGCCCCAAAGGAAATAAAAAAAAAAAAGAAACAGAAAAAGAAGTTGAAAAGTCAATAAAGCAAAAAGGAGAGGGGAGAGGGAAAGTTAGGTTGGTTCTCGGGCTAAATAGAAGCTGAATGGGTCCGTCTAAAAGTTTCTCAACCAATCTTAGAAAAAACTCGCTTATAAAGAAATAATGTGTTCCATGTCTCTTTGTTGAAATATGAAGAAGTGCTAAGAAGAAGAAGAAGAGAAAGGGGAAGAAAGGAAAGGAGGGAGGCTTTGGCATGTGCACGCCTCGGATGTACTCGCCAAGCCGACTCGACTCCATAACGTAGCACCCAGTAAGAGATTAGGTCCCACGTTCGTCCAATTGAAGCAGTTTATGGGTTTAAGATTCAAATTCATAATTTTTGAAAAATTAAGCGATGAAGTCTAATTTTGGAGTCGTTGAGCCACGTATTTTTGTAGGAATGGTAATTTAGGGTGTTGTGGAGCCGTGGGATTTTACAAATCGTGATTTAAGCTTATGGTTTTGTCCAAAACAAAATTTCAAAATTTCCCGCACGCAGTGAACAATATCCGTCCAGCAACTTTGGGCCCATATTTTGTCTTTTTTTGGCTTGTTTTTAGGATGGTCAAGTTGGGATTTTAGTAATATGTATCAAGGGCTCTCTATTGACTATAAATACATTCGGATCGGGGTTCGAAAGAGAAAGTTAAGGCGTGATCAAATTTTGCGCTTAAACTCCGTGTTGCGAATGGCTTGAATAGTTGCTTTGGTTATGCGATTTGTTAGTGCGTAGAAATCCTTTTGCTAGAGTTAAGGCGTGATTTAGTCATTTTGTAGTCGAGATAAAATTTTAGTAGATTTTAACATTATTCTTCGGCTATTTAATAGGGCCGTGAGTTCGACGATATAGGTATCGTTCGTCATTTGGTCGTAGATGACGAGGTGAGTAGTACTACATCTTCTTTGGTTTTATAAAATCATGTCTAAAGTATGTATGCATATATATTGAATCAAGAAGAGCATTTTATTGCATAAAAGAACAATTGCTACTCTTTGGTTGATTTTAAATGTTTGAAAAACATGTTATACAAGGTTTGTGGAGAAACATATATGAAATTGCTTTGCGACTAATTTATGGAAAAGTTTATGATGATTTGAGAAACAGATTTGAAATGGATGATGGGCTATGTTGCAAAATGTTATTTGTTTGGTTTAAGATATTGATTTTTGGATTGGATTTCTGGTATTGGAGAATGGTTATTTATGCTCAATATGACTGTGAACCCAGTGAGGGGTTTTTGGGGTATGCATACCAGGTTTAGGATATCCTTTTGGGCCCAGCCATCGGCTTTGTAGGTGGAGACCTTGCCAAGGGGAGAATCTTGGTCGCCTTGTCACAAGGTGTTGTGTCGTGACCATGGTTAGTTATTGAGCAAAAGATTGATCAATGGATAGACCATTGATATGTGTTTTTGATGGAGATTATTCAATGGATTCGACCATTGATACTTGACTTTTGATGGCGATTTAAATGAGTTTTCCATATTAGTATAAAGTTTTGATGATGAGAAATAACTTTTATATGATTCGATATGTATTTTATATATTAAGTTAGGGTTATGAAGTTTGGTATTGCTTTGTATACATACATAGTGGTTGTTTGATCTGCTTAGAAGATATGTACTACTCACTCCACTATTGTTGCTCATTCCACTCCTCCTTTGATCTTTTCAAGTTCCTCAGCTAGCGGCAAATAGAGCGAGTGCGCCTTCGGTGGGAAACTTTTGGGGAGTTCTATTTTGTTTTTGGTATGGTTTAAGGAAGTGGTGCAAATGATACTTACTAGTAGTTAGAAAGTCTGAATTTTAAGCATATATCTTTTTTCTCTTTTTGGTGGATTATAGAAACTCTAATGTTGCAATCAATTTGTTGGTTTATCTGATATATATATGGTTTGAGATATATATAAGTTAATATCAGTTTGCTGGTTATGTTTGAGGTTACATCCTTTGTAAAGAAGGACGTCCATGTCATCCTCATTCTTTATAGTTTTGAGGTGTGACATTTTTGGTATCAGAGCCTAAATTTTGATCTTTTTGGATGTAGTTACGGGACGTGTGAGGTTATGTGATAGATTTTATTTTTGCGTTAGTCTTTTAGATTCTAAGGTGTAGTTTCATTCTTGGATTCAGGTGATCATGAGTATCGATTCTGAGGCACTTGCCTCGCTTCGTAGGAGTCGCAAAGGCAAACGAGTCACTACCCCTAATGCTAGAGACATGCCTCAAGCTTCTCAAGGTACATCTTTAAGGAGACTTGAGGACCACTATGATAGGAGTCCCGACTTGCGCGAAGTCAGAGAAGAGGATCAAGAGCCACACGTTCAACTGAATTTGAGCAAGCAAAGATCCGTTGGTATCGCCAAGCAAAAGAATTAATTGGAGATGGAGCGACTAGTTCAGGCACTTTTACCCATTTTAGAAAGGCGAAACCACCCACTTTTGATAGGAAAGCTGATCCTCTCGCAGCTGAGCATTGGATTAAAAAGATTGATGGGATCTTTGAAGCTGAAGAGGTTCCCGAGGATCGGAAAGTTAAATTTGCCACTCAATACCTGGAAAGTGAAGTAGAGTTTTTTCGACCAAAAAAAAAAAGCAGAGTTTTGGTGGGATGGAATGAAGCCAAGTCTTGGAGGTAGGAATGTTATTATATCCTAGGAGGACTTCAAAAAGGCGTTCGGTGCTCAGTTCTTCTTAAAGTCATTCCAGGCAAAGATAAAGGGTGACTTTGTACATATATCTCAGGGTGACTCCACGGTTTTGGAGTATTCAGTCTGCTTTAATTAGTTGAGTAGGTTTGCGGAGCACTTGGTGACAAATTAGGAAGATAAAGCCGACCATTTCTTAGGAGGGCTCCGACTTGAAATTAATTCCGTACTTGCATCTTTCGTATTAACAACTTATAAGGATGTGCTAAAACGGGCAATCAAGGTGGAACAAAGCATTCTGAAGCATGGCACACAAAAAGCACCTCAACCCAAAAGGTTTAAGCTCACAAATGTACAAGGTAGCCCTATTGATGGTAGTAGAAGGCAAAGAAGTTTCAGCTGGCTAGGACAGTATAGAAATCCGAGTAACTAGGGCCCTTGTAATACATGTGAAAATTATCATCACGGTGAGTGTCATCGAAAAACCGGAGTATGCTTCTCAAGTGGGAAAGCGGGACACATGTTGCGAGATTGTCCTACGCGAAGGAATCCCCCTATTGGCAATAGATCATGCAATCTATGTGGGTGACAATGGCACCTAGCATACCAATGTTCCATGCGGAGGAATATCCCTTTCGTTGGTAGGCCCCAAGAGAACCAACAAAGACAAAGTACAAGTGGGAAAGTTTTTGCGATGACGAAGGAGGATGCGGCAGCATCTAACGCAGTTGTTGCAGGTAATATTTCTATTGCCTCGCAATGTGCTTATGTGTTATTTGATCCTGGTGCTACGCACTCCTTCATTTCAACTGAATTTGCAAAGAAGCTTGATGTGTTGCCTAACCCTCTTGAATGTGAATTGTGTGTTGATACTCATATTGGCGATTTCTTAGTTGGTCATCATGTGTTCAAGAGATGTGTGATTCGGATTAACAATGTTGAAATGCCTGTGGATCTAGTGGAGTTAAATATTCGAGATTTCGATGTTATTATAGGGATGGATTGGTTATCTACCTATCGTGCTATTGTTGACTGTTTTTCAAAGAAAGTTATATTTAGACTTTTGAATCAACCCGAATTCTCTTTTTCGGAAGTTGTGAAAACACGTCTCCAAGGTTGATCTCGGCTTTGCAAGCGAGGAAACTTTTGAGAAAAGGTTGTTGTGGTTATTTAGCTTGTGTAAAAGACACAAGTAAGGTTGTAGTAAAGTTGGAAGATGTTCCGTCGTTAGAGAGTTTCCAAGTGTATTTCCTAAGGATTTACCAGGCTTGCCTCTTGATAGAGAAATTGAGTTTTGTATTGAATTGATTCCCGGTACAACATCAATCTCTAAGGCACCATATTGGATGGCACCCACTGAATTGAAAGAATTGAAAACGCAGCTGCAAGAGCTTTTGGATAAGGGTTTTATCAGACCTAGTGTTTCGCCTTGGGGAGCTCCTATTCTATTTGTGAAAAAGAAGGATGGTAGTATGTAGCTTTGCGTAGATTACCGAGAGCTTAACAAGGTAATGGTCAAAAACAAATATCCTTTGCCCTGGATTAAGGACTTATTTGATCAACTTCAGGGAGCTTAGGTATTTTCCAAGATCGACCTTCGTTCAAAATATCATCAGTTGAAGATAAAGATAGATGATGTGCCTAAAACCGTTTTCAGAACAAGGTATGGCCATTATGAATTTCTCGCCATGCCTTCATGGACTTGATGAACAGGGTGTTCAGGGAATATCTAGAAAAAATTATTGTAGTGTTCATTAACGACATCCTAGTGTATTCGAAGAGTTTAGAGGAACATGAACAACACTTGAGGTTTGTCTTGCAAACTTTGCATGAAAAGAAGTTGTATACCAAATTAAGTAAGTGTGATTTCTAGCTTGATCATATAGAATTCGTGGGTCATGTGATCTCGAAGAATGACATATTAGTGGATCCAAAGAAGGTTGAAGCAGCTATTAAGTGGAATCGTCCAACAAATGTTACGGAAGTGAGAAGTTTTCTTGGGCTAGCCGGCTACTATAGGCGATTTGTAGAGGGATTTTCAAAGATTGCTGGTCCACTTACCCGTCTAACTCAGAAGAAAGTTAAATTTGAATGGTCAGACCAATGTGAACGTAGTTTTCAAGAGTTGAAGAGACGGCTGGTGTTGGCTCCTATTCTAACTCTACCTTCTGGAAGTGGTGGCTTCGTAATCTACTGCGACGCATCCAAAGAAGGTTTGGGTTGTGTTCTTATGCAAGATGGCAAAGTTGTTGCCTACGCTTCTAGACAATTGAAATTACATGAGAAGAACTACCCCACTCATGATTTGGAGTTAGCGGCGGTTGTGTTTGCCTTGAAGATATGGCGGCACTATTTGTATGGTGAAAAATGTGAAGTCTTTACCGATCACAAGAGTCTGAAGTATATCTTTACTCAGAAAGAACTAAACATGAGGCAAAGAAGATGGCTAGAACTTTTGAAGGATTATGACTTGTCCATTAATTACCATCCGGGTAAAGCTAATGTGGTAGCGGATGCTTTGAGTCGTAAATCATTTGGAAATATGGCAGCTTTGCTCACTTCTCAGAAATCTATTCTTGAAGATATGAGGAAGTTAGACTTGGAGGTGTTGGTGCAGCAGCTTGGTGCTCAATTAGCTAATCTTCAAGTACAACCTATGTTGATTGACAGAATTAAGGTTAAACAGAATGAAGATCCACAATGACAAAAAATTAGAGAAGGTGTGGAAGCTGGAAGACAAGCGGATTTTGGTTTACACGTAGATGGATCCTTAAGGTTTCGTGGTCGACTATGTGTTCCTGAGGACTCAAATTTGAAAAAGGAGATCCTGCAAGAAGCTCACGGTACTAGATTTTCAATTCATCCGGGAAGCACTAAAATGTATAGGGACTTGAGAGAAAACTTTTGGTGGATCAACATGAAAAATGATATTATAAAATTTGTCGATCAATGTTTAGTTTGCCAGCAAGTGAAAATTGAGCATCAGAAACCAGGTGGGCAGTTGCAACCTCTAGAGATACCTAAATGGAAGTGGGAGCATATTGCCATGGACTTTGTAGTCGGTCTATCGAGGACGCCAAGTGGTAAGAATGCTATATGGGTGATTGTTGATCGATTGACTAAGTCCGCTCACTTTTTGTCATATCGATTTGGCCTTTCAATGGAAGATATGGCAAAGCGATATGTTAATGAGATAGTGAAGCTTCATGGAGTTCCAGTAAGCATTGTTTCTGATAGGGATCCTAGGTTTGTGTCTAACTTTTGGAAGAGTTTGCAAGGAGCATTGGGCACTAAACTCAACTTGAGTACAGCTTTCCATCCACAAACAGATGGACAGTCAGAGAGAACGATCCAAACATTAGAGGATATGTTGAGATCATGCATCATTGACTTCGGGTTCTTGGGATGAACATCTACATTTGGCAGAATTTTCTTATAACAACAGTTATCACTCCAGCATTAAGATGGCACCCTTTGAAGCTTTATATGGCCGAAAATGCAGAAGTCCTATTTGTTGGGACGACGTTGGTGAGAAAAGACTAACTGGCCCTGAGTTCATTCAACAATCGTCAAGAGAAAGTTAGGTTGGTTTGGGAACGTCTCGGAACGGCTCAAAGTCGTCGAAAAAGTTATGCGGATCTGAAAAGACGCAAGTTAGAATTTAATGTGGGGGATCACGTATTCTTAAAAGTTTCTCCTACGAAGGGTGTAATGAGATTTGACACACGTGGGAAGTTAAGTCCAAGGTACGTGGGACCATTCTTGATCTTAGAGAAAATTGGTGAACTCGCTTATAAATTGGCTTTGCCACCGGCATTATCAGGTGTCCATAATGTGTTCCATGTCTCTTTGTTGTGGAAATATGTTCCAAATCCTGAACATGTGCTAGACTTTACACCATTGAGATTACGGGAGAACTTGACATATGAGGAGCAGCCTATTCGCATTGTCGATAGGAAGGATCAGGTGTTGCGGCGACGAACCATTCCTTATGTAAAAATACAATGGCAAAACCATACCGAGAGGGAGGCTACTTGGGAACTCGAGGAGGAGGCAAGACACAAATACCCTCACTTGTTTCATGATTAAAGTACATGTAAATTTCGAGGACAAATTTTTTTTAAGGATGGTAGAATGTAATATTATGCAATAATGTAATATTATGTTAGTGGGCCCCAAAAGAAGAAACTGAAAAAAAAACTTGAAAAGTTAGTAAAACAAAAAGGAGAGGGGAGAGGGCTCGGTTAAATAGAAGCTGAGGGGTCCTCTACCAAAAAAAAAAAAAAAAAAAAAAAAAGAAAAGAAAGAAAAGAAGAAGAAGAAGAAGAAGAAGAAGAGAAAGGGGGAAGAAAGGAAAGGAATTTGGCACGTGCACGTCTCGGATGCCTCGCCAAGCCGAACTCAACTCCATAACACAGCACCCGGTAAGAGATCAAGCCCTCGTTTGTCCGATTGAAGTAATTTTTGGATTTAGGATTTAAATTCGAAATTTTTGGAAAACTGAGCGGCGAAGTCTAATTTTGGAGTCGTTGAGCCACGTATTTTTGCAAGAATGGTAATTTAGGGTGTTGTGGAGCCATGGGATTTTACGGATCGTGATTTGAGCTTATGGTTTGTCCGAAACAAAATTTCAAAGTTTCCCGCGCGCAGTGAACAGTACGCGTCCAGCAGCTTCGGGCCCGTATTTTGTCATTTTTCGGCTTGATTTTGGGGTGGCCAAGTTGGGATTCTTGTAATATGTGTCAAGGGCTCTCTATTGACTATAAATACGTTCGGATCGGGGTTTGGAAGAGAAAGTTAAGGCGCGATTAAGTTTTGCGCTTAAACTCCGTGTTGCGAATGGCTTGAACAATCGCTTTGATTATGTGATTTGTTAGTGTGTAGAAGTCTTTTTGTTAGAGTTAAGGCGTGATTTAGTCATTTGTAGTCAATATAGAATTTTATTAGATTTTAACATTATTCTTCGGCTATTTAATAGGGTCGTGAGTTCGACGATACAAGTATCGTTCGTCATTTCATCGTAGACAACGAGGTGAGTGGTATTATATCTTCTTTGGTTTTATGAAATCATGTCTTGAAGTATGTATGCATATATATTGAATCAAGAAGAGCATTTTTATTGCATAAAAGAACAATTGCTACTCTTTGGTTGATTGTAAATATTTGAAAATCATGTTATACAAGGTTTGTGGAGAAACATATATGAAATTGCTTTGTGACTAATTTATGAAAATGTTTATGATGATTTGAGAAACGGATATGAAATGGATGATGGGCTATGTTGCAAAATGTTATTTGTTTGGTTTAAGATATTGATTTATGGATTGGATTTTTGGTATTGGAGAATGGTTATTTATGCTCAATATGACTATGAACCCAGTGAGGGATTTTTGGGGTATGCATACCAGGTTTAGGATATCCTTCTGGGCCCAGCCACCGACTTTGTAGGTGGAGACCTTGCCAAGGAGAGAATCTTGGTCGCCTTGTCAGAAGGCGTTGTGTCGTGACCATGGTTAGTTATTGAGCAAAGATTGATCAATGGATAGACCATTGATATGTGTTTTTGATGGAGATTATTCAATGGATTCGACCATTGATACTAAACTTTTGATAGCAATTTAAATGAGTTTTCCATATTAGTATAAAGTTTTGAAGATGAGAAATAACTTTTATATAATTCGATATGTATTTTATATATTGACATTGGCGTTATGAGATTTGGTATTGCTTTGTATACATGCATAGGGGTTGTTCGATCTGCTTAGAAGATATGTACTACTCACCGAGCTGTGGTTGCTCATCCCATTCCTCCTTTAATCTTTTCGGGTTCCTCAATAGGGGCGAATAGAGCGAGTGCGTAGTCGGTGGGAAAACTTTTGGGGAGTTCTATTTTGTTTTTGGTATGGTTCAAGGATGTGGTGCAAATAATACTTACTAGTAGTTGGATTGTCTGAGTTTTAAACATATATCTCTTTTTCTTTTTGGTGGATTATAGAAACTCGATGTGCAACCAATTTGTTGGTTTATCTCGAACCAATTTATTGGTTTATCTATATTTATATATATGGTTTGAGATATATATATATAAGTTAATATCAGTTTGTTGGTTGTGTTTGAGGCTGCGTCATTGTAAAGAAGGACGGCCGTGTCATTCCCTTTCTTTGTGGTTTTGGGGTGTGACAAGTTCTTTGTAGTTTTGGGATGTGACAGTTTAGTGAGAATTTGATCGGTATGGATAGTGGTTCGATATTATTCTCCACTATGAGGATATTTCTGTTATGAGGATACTTCATTTTGACATCAGTATGAACTAGGACAGGGAATGATAAGTTGCCAATCTATTTGCATATGAAAGATGAAATCCTGGAAAATAGCGGACTGTAATATTCATCTATAATGGGGATATATTCCTTTTCCATTAGCTAATTCAATGAAGTTCACTCAGTTTTGTTGACCCCAAAAAAAAAAAAAAAGAATCTTTTGGGCTTAAGCCTCTGCTGGTTCCAATCTCTCTGTCTCTCATGCATTTGCTAATCCAGTTATGGGCTGAAAAACTACTGAGAATGTACCAAAAATGGGCTGAGAAGCAAGGTTATTGAGGGAGGATTGTAGAGAAGCGTTGGGCAACAAATGGTGGAATCACTTCTGCAACGGTTGAATTTGAATTTGATTATGCATATGGTTGTCTTCAAGGGGAGAAGGGTATTCATCGAATGATAAGTGGTTCAGAAACTGGATCAACAATTGATGAGGTAGGTTTACAATTATCATTTTTGTTTTGATGAAACATTGACTTTTGTATATTGCTATTGGTTTTTGACTTCTTTTTAACAATGAGCTCTGAATGATTTGTTTCTTTTCTTTCCGGAGATTCAGAAGGCAAAAGTGGCATCTTGTTAGTGCATCATTAATATCAAGAAACAATTTAAAGTGTATTAAAGACATGACAACATGTAAATGACCGTGTGCAAGGAAAAACACATTGGAATTGAAAGATTGATTGTTTCGTGGCTCTTTCTTGAAATCAAAGCAGCTAAATATGAACTCGTACTCATGGCACCTTATTGTATATATTTGGGTAAATTCTTTCTTGATCTTATCTTAATTACACACTTAGATATTTGTGTGGCACCTAGATGTCTACATGTACCATAGAGTCTAACATTGGCTAAAAAATATAAGATATGCAACTTCAAATGGTGTGTGGATTAATTTTGCACATGAGCTTAAGGTTGATTTAGTTCACTCAAAAACATAGCCAAGGGAATTGTTGCATTTCATGGGATCCTACCATTCAAGTTGTTTCTTTTTATAGTATATCTGCTTCTTATACAAGTGAATTGAAGGTCGAGAAAAGCCTTTTCTGTGTAATGTGTTTCTGTTCTGCTACATCATTGGCCCCTAAATTCCTGTCAGTTCCTCATTTTAGTACTCAAAAATTTTGCAGGTTAGCCTAGTAGCTGTCGATATAATTCCTCTGTTCCATGATTCGGCCCCTGACCTAAAAATTAGTGAGGAGGATTTGCTAATCTCGTGCCCATCGTCATCGCCTGAAGTAAAAGTCATTGAAGGCCGGTCTGGAGTTGTTATTTAGCATGTTCCTACTGGTTTTGTCGTCCAATCTTTGGGTAATGAGTTGTCTATTCCCCTATTTGTTAGGGTTGACCTTCCAACTCAAATTTGTTTACCAATGGTTTCCGCAATCTGGTTTTGACTTTACAAAGAAGCAAATGCCTGTTCCTCAACACACGTTCATGATTGCCTGTCTAGTACGACATTTTGTGATTGAGAAATAAGATCTCAAAATTTTTATCCCAGGTGAAAGGAGCATTTTTGCAAATAATATTAATGTCCTCAACTGGTTGAAGGCTAAACTTCTTATCGCAGCCAGAGATGTAGGAGTTCCAGGCATAAATGGCTTCAAGAAAGAAAATGTGTTCGATGTATGGCGAGACAAGGTCCGAAGATATGTTCTTTACCCTCGCAAGCATGTGAAAGATGTAAGAAGTGGTGTTGAAATGCCTGACCTGTATTCTGTTTTGGACGGTAATATAGAACCTCTGATTGGAACTCATATCCAGATGAGACTCTCAAATGACATGCCTCCATAGTAAAGCAGCTTTTCCCAATTCGCTCTATTAATTTATTTCTCTGCGTTGGTTCTTCATCCCAAAGTTTTAGCCCTTGAAGTTTATTTTTATGTTAAAAACAAGACAATTGTTCCTTTGTCATACATGTATCTACGCCTGAAATTTATTTTGTTGACAAAACCATAAGTTGGGAAAAAAGAAAGTGACCCTTCGGTAGGCATTTTGACTGGGGGCACTGATAGATTTTAGCTAAAAAATTGAAGGTAGTCTGATCAAATTCCCATCACACGCGTGTAAACTACTCGAGATCAAGACTAGTGTCATGAACTAGGCATATGAAGTTACCAGTTTGTCCAAGTAGTCGAGTTTCTTTGTTGGTTCACGATCTTTAGTAATTCTAACTGTCGGCAATAAGTAATTCTAATTTTACCAAACATTGCTCAAAGTTTGATGAGTATGTATAAGACGCATGTTCACAGAATTCAGAATGATGTAATTAAGTTTACATGTTGACATCCCAATGTTTGATTTGGTGCGAGGAACAGTCGTGCCGATTAAACGCACGAGGTAGATTCATTTCTTGATGTTACTGTTCCCTTTGAGCTTTAGCCTCTGTCTTCTCACTTGGTTTATGAAGTCAGTGGGCATGATAAGTTCATGTTATGAGCATGAATAACTAAGAAAGAAGCAATAATAAGCAGTTCAGGATTTATGAAGAAGCAATTGCAGTTCATTGATATATAGATAAAAGTTTAAAGATGGCAAAAACATGTCGATAGATGATGATAATAATTTGCAGTTCAGGCTTTACCTTGGCCTTTGTGAAGTTTGCTGGGACTTCCTGGTATAACCAACATAACAATTCCAAGCAAATTTCCCTTATCATGCAAAGAAAAATTCCAGGAGCCTTCATAAATCATTGTCAAGGAATACACTTGAGCAGCTGGAGGATTCCATAAAATAATGAAACTTGCTAATTACATTTGTCTAAAACATTGCCGACATTTTCACACCTAATTATGGGAACATCATCATCTTCAGGTCTACCACGTTCATGTACAAAATTCAAGAGCCAAAAATGACATTGCTGATACGTGCTCCTTTGAGGTTCTCTAACAACAAGACACAAGCAAGGATCCATGATAAGTCATTGTACGCCCAGCCTTACTCCTTAAAAGACTGAGCAGCAGACGGTTGTAGACAACTGTCTTTCCAGACTAACTTTTAAATTAAAAAAAAAAAAAACATCCACCAGATAATCAGATTGAATTGCGAACCAGAACGGTTGTACCTACAACTTGCACTCAGCATTTCAGCATTTCAGCATTTCAACATTTCAGCATTTCAGCATTTTTCCCCTTGCCGGCTTCGGCATCAGAATGTATGTTCAAAAACTTGCACAGATTTTTTCCAAAGTGATTTCAATGTTCCATCATAACTCTTCCTCCAAAAGATGCCTTGTAAAATAATCTAGAAAAACCCAGATCACTCCACAGGGCCCAGACAAAGTAAATACAGTCAGCCCCTTCATCTCTTCCTTCTTTTCTTTGCCCCCTTTTGCTAAGCAAATTTCATCAAAAAAAAACTTTCCCTTGCTAGTGGCTTCATCATGAATGACAATGACAATAAAAGCTCAATACTTTTCAGCAAACAGCATCTAGGATGATGCTGCCAGACTACCTTCGCAGTCCATTCACCAAGATCCCAAAAGAGATGACAGAACTAAAGCTGGAGAATCAGGCCAATAGGACTATGATCACTATCGGTGATATCAGGAAGGATGTACGAGTCATGGACTTTGTCTGCTATAGACTCTGAAACGAGAAAATAATCAAGCCGCCACCCTGTAGATTGCAAGAGGATAGTTAACAGGTGATAATACCTATTTCCATATGCTTCTTCTGATAAGACAACGATATGCATAATGACTCAACAAAAAACAAAAGCTTGTCATTGCTCATATTATCACCATTACAGGAGAGAAGTGTAACATTACATATATAATGTTCCATCAAGTAGATCAATGTATACCTTTATTTGTCTTCCTCCCACCATGCTGATAACCCCAATAAGTATAACCAACAAAGATGAGGATACCGTCTTCTAAAGGTATCAACAAAGCCCCTCGACAGAAGTTGGTCTCAAAAGATTCCCTTTCTTCAATTGTAAATCCAGCACTTCTTTTATTTCCCTGGAGTCTCATGACAATCAAATTAATGACAGAAATAAGAAACATTAGACGTATTAAGAACTTCTGTTTCGGGATGCCAAACAGCCTAAATTGTGATTTTTATCAACCCCCCAACACAAAACCCCAAACACCCCCCCAACAAAAACCCAAAACAAAATTCAGTTATATGGAGGAAAAGCCTGATTACAGGTCCTCTTTTGGGGTTTTTCCCCTTTTTAAGTGGGGTGGGGGGCATATGGTGTGGCCGGACATTGTCCCGTGACAGTTAAAAAGCTCATGCAAATTATTAATGCACCTAGTCAATCAAAGGAAGAAAAGGCACATTGATTGTTTCCCTTACCGCAGATCATAAATGTCTATTTCCCGATGGGCACAATTCGATCGCCAAAAAATCACAGGCTTCAACTTTTCAAGTTCCCGTATTGCCAACAGCAAGCACAAATTTGAGTAAGAGATGAAACAATATTGCAATAGAATAAAAATAGTAGTCTATCGGAAAACCTTCATAGGTTGTAGAATTGATCCATGATATGGTGAATAATGACTCCTGAACAAAAGTCTAAATAGCTTTATCAAAAAACAAAAGGGCTACATAGTGCTGAACATACTTTATGTAGTTACCAAGAGATGGATTCCACCGTGAAATCCTATACATCTGACATAAATAAGCAACAGAATTAATGAATCATACTTGAAAGTGTGTAACAGTAAACCAATGAAATAGATTGATACCAGCCTCTTCTCGAGCCATCACTGCAATTAGGAACGTAACCGCTCAAGAGATAGAATGAATCAAACTCGTAGTGACAAGCCGTCCCTCGAATCATGATCTCGATATGCCCAAGCCATATGTAACTCGGAAGGAGCTTTATCTCGCACAAAAAAAAAAAAAAATACTAGTAATAACCTCAAAAATAATAATCCAAAAAAGCCAAATGTAGGAGAAAACTAGAAGGCACGGTATCCACCTTACACAAATTAATATAGAGAGAAGGTAGTACTTTTGCATTTCGACATACAAAGTGCAACTCATGCCGATTTTATTATTCATCCAACATCACTTGAGATGCTAATTATATCTCATAAGCAACTTAACCGATCATTGGTCTGTGATCTTTATTTAAGATGAGAAGCATTTCATTCGAATATACACAAAGCAAATGGACTAACCCTACTACAAGCATATTATTATATCAATTAACTAGATTAAAACATCAGAATATCTATACGCTCCGACATTCTTGGTCAAAATATGACAATTCATTGGGGGTCAAATGCACTCGCGGTAACAAATCGAATGCCTCGAACCGCAATGAGGTAGGGAGCTAGTCCTTCAACCCGCCATTCTCTGTACTCTTCCCACATGCTTTACAATAACAATTTACAAGCCTCATAAACAACCATAGAAATACAAAAAAGGACTTACATGTTTCATTATCATTTTGAGAAAAAGCGTGATGCAAAAGATTTCATGTTCATAAACAAATTGCTCTTTGTTGAAGGCAAATTCTCAAGACCTCATGGTTTTCCATCAGTAATATTCACTTCCTGCTCAATAATCTCCCTTGCAAGCATCAAATAGAAAAACTTGATTTTTGCTTACTGTAAAGGTTACGCAGGAAACACTATAACGACTATCACATGCTTGCAACTAAAACAATTCATCCCCACCTCAATGTAGCTCTCAATTCATGAAATGTCATTGCCTCAATTTTGGCCGGGTCATTATTAGGCAACGCGACTTCACCAATGCTTGCACCAGAATTTTTCTGCAGAAAAAATGAATGCTGAATGGTCAAGTCCCCAAAACACAGGTGGAATGATAGGTTCGATTAAAAGACAATACCTCGACATGACTTTTGGTAGAACTAGGAACTGAAGCCACCAATCCTTTCGATTTCTTCCCTTTCTTGTCCTCAGAAGTCGGCGCCGACTCAGGTGTCGACGAATTCGACACGCCCCTTTTGGACAACATTTCGCTCGCTCTGAGCAAGACGATAGAACGACCGACCCAGAATCTCGGAGCAACCAAGAAGCCACAACATGCGAAAAGTCAGCAACTTTTTAAGGAACCAAAGCAACGCTTAGCATCACGAGCAAAACCCAGATTCGAAACCGCCGTCGCATTGTCGCTAGCGCCGCTTTTGCTGAAGGACCGGTCGAAGTGAAAAGGGTAGTCATATGGAAAGAAAGACTATAAAATTCACGCTGGGTTCATGCAAAACTGAGAGGTACCCGGACGAACCTCAAAGAAAGGGGTGGCGAAACCCCTGAACCCTAGTCGAAATGCTTGCCTCATGGATGAAAGAATGCACAAAGAGACACACTCAGAGAGAGAGAGGCAGTACGGTGTTGCTGAGCAAGGAAGAAGAGACGCAGCACGAGGGCATACCCGAGACCTCACCGAACCGCGAGGGAAGAACCGCCAAAAGTGTGGAGGTCGTGGGAGAGGCGAGTGAAATCGGCCGTCGAGCGTCAGGGTAGAGTGTAGAGAGGGCATTGAGCGTCGGAGAAGGGAGAAAATATTAGGTTCGCTTCCTGGTTCGTCAGCTGCTCGCGGTGGTTCGCCAATCGGAAAGGGGGAGGGTAGAGAGAGAAGGGGAGTTCGTCGGACAGGGACAGCACCCGGTTGACGGCGGGGAGCCTGGCGCCGCTCGGGAACGAGACCGGGGCCACCTCCCTCCCGCCGAAGGCCGACGACTTCATGGCGGAGGCTGGCGGTGTCTTCGACCTGAGGGAGGGGGAGGACGAGTAGATGCCAAAGACGGAGGACGCCATCGGCGGCGGCGACGGCGGCTCAGAGTCGGAGTTGATGACGAGTTCGCCGGAGGGAGGCAATCGGACGGAGGCCCAGAAGTTGCCTAGAGACCAAGGTGAGCACGAACCTTACGCTCAATCTCGGCGTTGGAAACAGTTGGAGGCGAAGGGGGTCGGGAACTAGTTGCGATTGGCGGGGCTCTTGGAGGAGGCGACGGACCGGTGAGGCTTTTTGGGGAGGCCGAGGGGGTGGGATATGCTGTGATGGAAACAGAGGAAGTGCAGCTCGTCCGCGAAGAGAGAGAGAGCCCAGAAAATATTCAAGTGAGGAGAGAGAAATTTTAAGCGGGAGGGTTGCGCATTTATTATCCATTGACCCGTGCTTTCTTCTGCCAACCGAGCCGAGCTGAGCCGAGCCATCAGCCGAGAATTATTTGGGAGAGAGAGAGGAGAGAGAGGAGCGCTGCGTCGAGGAGCAAGAGAAAAAGCGAAGAGGACACCAAGTGGGGCCCACCCCTCCACATGATACCTCGTGAGTGGCCGGGGACCACGCTGACGTGGAGGTCCCGGACCACCCAATATTTTCTCTCCAGACAACCTTACAACCAATGACGATGAGGATGAGATATTATCGCAGTGTATGGTCGAACAATGGGCACCCATAATCAAAGAGACATTAACCTCGTCGCCGTTTCAAGAACTCGTCTCCATTTCAAGAACTCCAGTTTTGCCATGCGACGCTCCGACAACTTTATGTGCTTGCTCTTGTCTGTGATGTTACTTCCGATTTGCTCGAGTAGAGATACAATCACAACAGGAGACGCGACCATGTACCCAAGAGGAGCCACTCTCGTGTCCGCCGGTGAGCAGTTCGAGCTTGGCTTCTTCTCTCCAAAAGGGAGCTTCGACTCCAAATGGTATGTCGGAATATGGTATCACAGGTCGAACCCTTTAATCGTTGTTTGGGTCGCCAACCGGGACGACCCGATTGTCGGCCGCACGGCATCATTTGGCCTCGTGGATGGCAACCTGAAGGTGTCCGACGAAACACAAGCGATCTGGTCGACCAATATTTCAAGCTCTTCAACCCGGTTGGCAAAGCTTCTTGATTCAGGGAATCTGGTACTGATTGAAGGCCAGAGGACAGTATGGCAGAGCTTCAATCACACGAGCAACACGTTCCTTTCAGGGATGCTGATGACTGACGACTTCAACTTGACTTCTTGGACAAGCGAGGACGACCCAAAACAGGGGAAGTTCACGTTCCAAAGAAATCAACAAAGCGGCACCAGCGAGTACCAAATTATCCGGGACCGGACTCTTTACTGGAAAAGTGGGGTGTATGGTTTCATACAAGACGATGAAATATACAATGAGATCTCTTTTTTGCTCTCCAATAGCACCACTAAGCCGAGATCGTTCTACAAAAACATAAGTTTTCCTGACTACAACAGCAGCACCCGGTTGGTCATGACCCACAACGGCCAGATTCAGTACTTCAGGCCAGGAAGCGAGACGACACCAGTCTATTCCAAGCCAAGAGGCTTGTGCGACGTGTTCAATGTCTGTGGCAAGTTCCGGAGCTGCAACGTTCAGAATGGCCCCGAGACTATGTGCAGGTGCTTGCCAGGTTTCAAGCTGGCACAACCGGATAATCGAAGCTCTGGGTACTTCCCCAGCGGATGCCTCAGGAATTCATTGAAATGCTGCGGGAAGAACAGCAACAACAGTACTGATCATTTCTTGAGTCTGAAGAAGATGAAGGCCGGGAGGCCGGACAAGCAGATCCCAGCAGTCAACGTGGAGCAATGCAGGCAGGAGTGCCTCAAAGCCTCTAGTTGCCAGGCTTACTCATTCAAGGAGAGTCAGAGCCGGACACAGGAAGGCACATGCTATAGATGGTGGGATGAGCTCGACAATATTCAGGAGTTTGCCGAAGACGGTCTTGACCTCTATGTCCGAGTACCGCTATCTGACATAGGTCAATTTCCTTTTGGCCTAACCTTTTGTCCTTCCAAGATCATTTGTGTTTTGTGGCCTGTTGACCTGTACCGTGATTTCTCCGTTTTAATTTTGGTGGCTTCTGGTTTGCCTTCTTGGATGAAGTTAGAAACGTTCCTCATACTTTGTGCACCTACATGTTATTTCAAGTGCAAGCGTCTTCCGACCGAGTGTTCTAGTCCACCTGCAAATGGCAAAAAATGAAGCTATCCCAATTTCAGCTAGTAGAATTATGTATGATTAGAGTTCAATTGCAGGTAATTGTGCATATGCCTTGAAGCTGATGTTCTCATAATGTTGACTTTCATAGAATCTACTAGCAGGAGCTGTGGAACTTGTGGCACTACTTTAGTCCCCTACCCTTTAAGCATGGCACAGAGCTGTGGCGATCCACCATACTCTGGATTTCACTGTGACGACAAAACTGGACAGCTTTACTTTGAACTGGGCAAAGATGACTACAGAGTCACTAACATCACTCCAGAAACTAGAACATTTACCATCCAAGTCAAGAATGCATTCGACTGCACAAGCGACGGTCTGACGGATATCAGTCAGCAGCTTAACTGGTCCTCACCATTTAATGTGAGTAGCAGGTGTATTGAAGGACAGAACGACTTCAGCACAGGAGACTCTTCGGGAAGTGTTGGGTTCGGTGAAGTGAAAATTGAGTGGAGCAATCCGAAAGAGCCACTCTGCAATTCACCCAAAGACTGTGATTGGCCACATGCAAATTGCAGGATTGCATCAGATGGAATAACAAGGTGCCTCTGTGACTTAGGATTCCATTGGAATTCTTTCAACGTCAATTGTTCTCTGGGTAAGACTGTTAATCTTGTGAATTGACCTGCAACTTTAGCTACTGTATTCATTTATGATAGATTAGAAGGAAATGTAGCCGTTAGGTTTTGAAGGTCAACATAATAGTTGATTCTTTTGTGCCTCTAAATCAATATTTTCTATCTCCATGGTCTATCATCTGAAGTACTGCTAGGATGAGTTGCTCCTCACAGAATCAGACTGACAAATTCCAAACAGTGAACATCTATATTTTCAGCGTTAACCTGGAATTTATAATAGGTCAGCCAGAAGAGCTCGAAACCAAAATAGATACAACCATAGTTTTTCTTCTGCTCGAGATTCCTGCGATGTGTTGACCCTGTCAAGGAGTCAATAGCATCTACCTTTATGGTTACAATCACAAGTATGGTGTATGCACGCAATGTAATGACAGAGTCCTGGACTTGCACCAACTGAGCTTACTTTTTTTCGTCAACTATCAGAGGGATCGTACCAAGCTCTATGAAGTCCTCACATCTGTCCTTTTATCAAATTAGCAAGTCCCAGTGTCTACGATTATTCGTTCTCTTTTGTCCAAAATACTGTGCTTACAGTTTCTTTTCTTGTCCAGATAACGTTGAAGGAGAAGGATCATCGCAGAAAAGACATAAAGTGAAACTTGTATATATAGTTGCTCCTACCGGTGCTGCAACGTTCATCCTTGTATTCGGTGGCTTATTTTACATGAGAAGGCAGCATGGTAGTACACAAGGTAATCATAAATCAGACTCATATTACTTTATATCTGTCATTTTAGATATACGATGATAAGATAGCAAACAAGTAGTAACTAGAGTTAACACTTCAGGAAGCAGGGAAAGCACTCAAGAAAATCCTGATTTTCGTCTATACGAAAGCGAGAAACGGATCAAAATGTGGATGGATTCACGCCAATTCGAGGAGGAAGATAAGAAAGGCATAGACGTGCCATTTTTTAATTTTGAAATTATTCTACAGGCAACAAATAGCTTTTCGGATGAGAACAAACTTGGAAGAGGTGGGTTCGGGCCTGTTTACAAGGTAAATAAAATGGTTTCATCTTTTACTGTCTGGGGCTCTTGACCAAGTCACGGTGATGAAGTAATCCGTTCCTTAAGTTTGTTTCAGGCTACTTTTCCAGGAGGACAGGAAATTGCAGTGAAGAGGCTATTAAGCGGATCAGGACAGGGGTTGGAAGAATTTAAGAATGAAGTTGTCCTGATTGCCAAACTTCAGCATCGAAATCTCGTCAGATTAGTAGGATATTGCGTCAAAGGAGATGAAAAAATGTTACTATATGAATACATGCCCAACAAAAGCTTAGATTCATTCATATTTGGTAAGCACCTTATTTCGTGTCCCTATTCCCTTGTATTTCAGGGCATAGCTGTAATAGAGAGTAGCACTCAACAGTCTCTTTTTCTTCATAAAGATTTTAAGTTAGCCTGATGGAATTAATTAAAAGACTTTACTATCTTCACAAATTAAATAAAAACCTTGCCAGATCGAACAAGGTGCTCCTTGTTGACTTGGGAGACACGCTTTGAGATTATCCTGGGAATTGCACGAGGAATGCTCTATCTTCACCAAGATTCTAGGCTGCGAATTATTCACAGAGATCTCAAGACAAGCAATGTTTTGCTTGATGAGGAGATGACTCCTAAAATTTCCGACTTTGGTCTAGCACGGATATTTGAGGCAAAACAAACTGAAGCAAGCACGCAAAGGGTGATTGGAACATAGTAAGTTTATTGTAGATGTGCATACCATTTATTTTCGCCTGGATAAACATTTTGTTGTACACTACACAAGGCACTTGTCACATTTATCACCTTTTAATATCTGTAGTGAAACTTCAGTATTTAGACTGAGGCTTAATTGACTTATAATGCTCCAATACAGTGGATACATGTCTCCGGAGTATGCTCTGGATGGATTTTTCTCGTTCAAGTCCGATGTTTTTAGCTTTGGTGTCATGGTACTGGAGATTGTTAGTGGGAAACGTAACACAGGCTTTTATCAGTCCGAAGGAGCAATAAGCCTTCTCACTCATGTGAATACAGTCCATTTGCTGTCCCTTTCTTTTGCTTTATCCACTTTCTGTCGCCCTTTTCTCTAATTGTACTAAAACTTCAATTGTGCAGGCTTGGAAATTATGGAATGACAATAAAGCATTGGACTTGATGGATCAAGTGCTGCACGAAACTTACAACAGAGATCAAGTTTTGAAGTGCACAAACGTGGCGCTTTTATGCGTGCAAGAAGACCCAAGTGATCGTCCCATGATGTCAAATGCAGTTTTCATGCTCGGTAGTGAAAGCGCAACTCTTCCAATTCCGAAAAAACCGGCTTTTGCAGTTAGGATAGGTGTTTCTACAACAGCTTCTTCTTCCAGCAAACCAGAGTCGAGCACGGTGTTATCGACTACTCTGGAACAAGGACGGTAACGTTTGATCTTTCTCGAATCTATTCCACATCTTGTCAAAAGCTTTAGCCATCAGGCATTAGTTTAACTAGGAATGCTTGCACCCCATGATATTCCTTTCTCCTCCGGCAAAATACAGTTTACTCTATGTTGATAGCCGATGCTTATCCTCGGCCGAAGACTGTACAATACTAACATAGCAGATCGGCTCCTTGATCGCCATAGGAGTTTCTTCTTTTCAATTGTAGCAGTGTTTTTTCTTGAGAATAAGTTTCTTGTGCTGCAATCGAGTTGTAAAATCAATTCCCTTTCGGGGTTATAGTCATCCTATCAAACTCGCAATCCACCCCACTGTAGCTGCTCCACAAAAGTCTCACTTTTTGAGTCGACTGAAATAACCTTCTTAGTTATCACCGAGATGTCACTATTATGTGATAAAAAGATCTGGATATTAATGGTGATGTATGGTCAGTTGCCTTAAACATCTGCTAAATAGCACAGGTTAGTCAATATTCACCTCAAGGGAAAGAGAGGCTACTTTACAAACAATAGAGAATTGCCTAATACCTTTGCGCTCGGTATGACTCATGCGGAGTTGCTGGCTGGATCTATGGGTCTACATCCACTCACTCCGAGGGTTTCCTTCTTGGGTGTTGGCTTTTGATCTTGGTATGAGAAAGTTGGCATTCTCTTACTTCTAAAATAACTCTGTGGCCTTCGTGGTTCCACGTGGTATCAAAATGGGTTATGAACTCATTTTTGGACTCATATTTTATTTATATAGGTTGTATATGGGTGAGAGACTTTTAAAAGCCTAGCTAGAACCAGATCCAAAAAGTGAGTCTGATTTAAATGGTTTAAAAATGGGTTAGAACTTGTTATCCATTTTTGGCCCATTTAAAATCTCAAGTGGGTTATAATCCATTTTCAAATTTCCAACTTAGGCCTCACACACTTTTTCTCTCTTTAGCTTTATGTAAATGTTTTTTTTTTCAAATAAAAAATCCAAAATTATAATTATTTTTTATATTCCATTTTTCTTCCTTTTTTTTTTCTCTCATTCTTTCTTCTTCCTCCTTCCTTAGCCAGTGGTGGGGCTGTAGACTAGGTGAGGATTGAGCTCATCGGCTTCAAGCGAGCTCAGTATCGTCGACAACTAGCGATGCTCAAGCCTCACCTGATTAAAGTTGCCAATGTCACGCAAGCTTTAGTCTCGCTAGATCTAGTGAGGTCGAGCTTGCCCGACATCTAGTGCGGCCAAGGCCTTGCTGATCTTGCAAGCCTCAAGCTCACCTGTGGTTGGTTGCTGGTAGTCAATGTGGCCAGCGGTCGGTCAAAAAGAAGAAAAAGAAAAAAAAGAAAAATAATAATTAAAAAATATATATTTTAAAAATAAAAATAAAAAAATAAAAATTTGATTTTTAAATAAAAATTAATTGAAAATTCGATTTTCTAAAAAAATAATTATAAAAATTATAAAAATTATCCATTAAATTTGTATTGCATAAAATTATTTAGCAATATTAGTTTTTTAAAAAAATAATAAAAATAAGCATTCTTAGGTTTAGTTAAAGGTTTTCACGTTTCAATTTTCAGTTGCTCAATAATATGTTTAGTTCAGACAAGATAAGCATGTGCATGGTCTAATTCTTTATAATATTTTAATTTATAGGTTTTTTAACATTTATTATTTTATTATTTTCTTTTCTTTTTCAATTTAATTTGAAGTTTTAATCCAATTAGCATATAGCTTAAAGTGGGCATGGATTTTCCTAAAATATTAAAGGGTTTTAGCAATACGAGTTGAATTGGGTCGAGTGTGGCCACTAGATTTATACTACGAACATGAGTCAAAACGAGTTAAATGGGTCAACTATAGGTCAATCCATTTTCGATCCAACCAAAACCCGACCCAACCCATCCATTTGAGTGGTCTAGCAGCTAGACCCAAACTAGTACTACCGTCTTGATTTGATCGATTGCATGTAGAACAATGTCTTTTTTTTTCCCCTTCATGATAAACAGTTCTACTTTTCTTTAGAAGAAAATCGACTAAGTACATTTCATTATGCAGTGAAATTTGTTAGCTGATGATGGAAAGATCGACAAATGCAGTCATTTTCCGCATATTCATTGAGATTTTTATGATACTCCAAAACTTCTGAAAGTCGAAATCTTAAATCCCTATCATTTTACCTATTTATATTAAAATGTTAAGATCCTTTTACACTCATTATTACCAAAAAAGACAAATTAATGGTTTTGAGTGGTAAAGGTCTACAATCACATTAAGGCAAAGGGCAGACATTCACAAAAATAAATAGGAATGCTTATAATTTCTATGCAGTAGTCTAATACAATAATTAATCTGGTCAATTCGTGTTAGAAAACATGAGTCCATAAAGAGGCTTGAATGGAAACAAGACTAACCTGGCCGAAGGCCAAATCCACTGTGAATCCTGTGATATTAGCAACTTCAGCCTTAGAACGAGGTGAGGAATCATAAATCACCCTTCTTGGGAAATTCTCCATGTAAGAATTTCAAAAGGATGCAAGTGATCCGGCCATAATAAAGCTCTGTGACCATTACCAATCCAATCCCTCAACTCCACCATATCTTTTGCAACCCACACGCTCTACAATCCTTCGAAAGATAAGTTTAAACTCGGGACTGTAACAGGAGATGCCACAAAGAATGCAAAACAGTAGCCTTATTCCATTCATCAAGTCTTCGATTGCCTAAACCTCCTCTATTTTTCAGTAAGCCGATTGCAAGCCAACTCACCCTTAGTTCCATAAGCCTTCGCATCTCTCTTTCTAGTAAAACCAACATTATTTCTACTCGCTCATTAGAATAACCTTTTCCGGAGAATAAAAATGCTGTACCAATAGTTAACCAAGCTCAAAGGAACAGACTTGATCAACTCAATTCTCCAGCGATGGTTTTATTAGTCATCTTCTCAATAAGGGGCTCGCAATGTGTGACATCTGAAAAATCCTACATCGGTTATCAATATGTAGGAAATGAAGATGATAAATGTCGGAAGTAGAAATTCCAATTGGATTATTGACATTATAGTGAGCGAAAGATCTAGAATGTACTTCCGTATCTATGACTTTCGGAATGTGATTCCATTAGGATGTAATTGTTGAGCATTTGCACATAAGTTCATTTTTTGGAGTGATGTTGAATCACATATCGTAATAATGATTGTTATTAGGGACAGTTATACTCTGAGTTTGTATATCGAAGGATTTTCTTGTTAGAAATTTACTAAGTTGAGATTCTTCTAATGTCCATTACCTTTCACGGATCATATTAGTGAGTTCAAAATATTTTTCAGATTTGCCAATATTTAGAATGGACATTGGCTTTTTTGGTCATTTACTGAAATACAAAAAAAAAAATTACAAATTATGAAATATCTTCATCAAGCAACCCAAATGTGGCCACGTATAGTTTTTTTACTTGATCACATCTCCCTCATTTTTAACCATAAGTTTAACATATAGATTTAAATCATGCATGACCTCACACTTTTGCTTCAATGATTATAAATCAAATAATAATTCTTATTCATGCATCTACTTAAGAGATCATATGCTCTCTCTAGTCGTTATATTCAATGAGCTACTTTAATTTTCTGTCACTTGTAACCTTTTAATTTGTATACTTCTCTCTCATTCTCCACCAAGAGTTTTTAAATCCAAATGTCATCATGATTTTTAAACTTAGTTAACTAAAATGTATTTTTAAATTCATGAGAAACACAAGTCAAGGTATTTTTTTTTTTATCTTTCATTAATGCTTGAAATGATTACAACTCAAATAACACATCCTCATTTATGCATCGTGCTTGGCCTATGATGTCCCCTCCCTCCCTCCCTCCCTTCTTTCCTTCCTCTAATGAAGGAGATGTGGTCAAGTAAAAACACTACATGTGGCCACATTTGTGTTGCTTGATGAAGATATTCTATAAGTTACTAATATATGTTTTATTTCAGTAAATGACTAAGGAAATCAATGTCCATTCTAAACATTTATAAATCCAAAATTTATTTTGAATTGACTAAAATTATTGGTGAAAGGAAGTAGACGCTAGGGGGCACATGATGACCATTCTACTTCCGTTCCAAAACTATTTTTTTGTTCTAGACTTGTTTTTAGAATAGAAATACATTTGGTAAAACTATTTCATTTTTCTATTTCTGGAATAGATTTTTATTCCAGAAATAGGTTTGAAATAGAAATGAAGTAAAAACTTTTTTACTTCTCTATTTCTAGAACAAAAATGAGAAATAAAAACGACAATCCCTATTCGCCATTGCTACTAGCTGACCACTCATCTACCGCTACCGGTCGCCACCCGTTGACCGCTGCCTATGGCTGACAACAATGGACAAGACTGGCGAACGGTGACAAATAGTCGGCGGCTCTGCCTTCTGCCATTGCCCTTGCTTGAAGGGAAAAGTTTTGCGTCGTTATCAAACGAATTTCTTTTCTAGGAATAGAAGTTTTGTGTCTCTGTTAAATACATATTTTTGTTTATTTGAGATTGGAAATAGAAAAATCCATTTCTCTTTCAAAAATCAATTTCTTATCAAAATGGTTGTCATTCACGCTCTAGGAGAACATCTACTCAATAAATTTCTAGCATGAAAATCCTCAGATACGCAAACTCAAAATATAATAGTCCCTAATAGTAATCACTATTGTAATATGTGATTCACCATCACTCCATAAAATCAATCTATATACAAATGCTCAATGATTTCATCCTAATAGAATCACATTCCAAATGTCATAAATATGGTACATTCTAAATCTTTTGCACACTATAAAGTTAATAATCAAATTGGAATTTCTACTTATGACATTTATCGTATTCATTTCCTACATATTAGTAATTGATGTAGGAATTTCTGGATGTTGCACAATATTTGTTAGATAATTTCTCTCAAATTGAAGGCACCTTTCTAATGTCACTGTTGGAGAAAACTCTCTTATTTTGAAGTTGACAAAACGTTTCCATCAGTCTAGTTTGAAGACTTCAAGACTCAATTATTAAAGTTTGATTAACTCCAGACTCTATCGTCAAAGTCTGAAGACTGCAAGACTCAAGACTTAAAGTCTACCCTCACTGGCAGTTTCTTGACCAATGAAGAGAAGACTTATCTAGATGCGAGTTTATCTTTAAGGATTCGATTCGTATGGTTTGAAGAAGATCTTACGACTAGAGATAGCACATTGTGATCAATTATTTTTTTTTTGGAATCAATTTGGATAATCAACATCTTTTGAAATAAGAATTATATTTAGAAGGTTATACTTATGGAAACCTAGATTCTGATTGTATGGGCAAGCAGGATTGGTGGGCTATCATCACATTCCTTAAACGACTCGAGATCTCCTTAATTGATTCTGTCCAACGGGTAGATTAGAAGAACTTATTTGGAAAGTGCCAACGGATATAGAGGCATGAAGGAGTATATAAGGAAGACGCTCAAGTTGTTCGAGTGTGTGCGTGAAAGAAAAATTCCAAAGTCTAAAGCTCTTGAGTTCTTTGCTTTCTTAATCGTTGAGCTTAAGTTGTACTTAAAAGAGAGATTAAACACTTGTGAGACCTTGAGGAAGTGTAGTAGAGTCTCTACACTGTGGAATTAAGGATGTGAGATTGTAAAAATATCTTTTGATTCATAGTGGAATTCAGTCGATGGGCTGTTAGTGTGGGAGAATAGACGTAGGACCACTATAAACCTTGTGTTCCAATTCTCTTTCCCTATACTCCTTGCTTTAATTCGTAGCTTTATCTAACTGCTTATAGTCTTTTACATATTCAATTAGTTATTCTTGAAAGACGAGTTAACTTGTTGAAAGTCTAGCGTAAATTTGCTAGAACACCTATTCACCCCCCTCTAGGTGTCCTTACTAGCCCTATTAGTCACTTATATGAATCTATTCATTGTTATAAAAGTCATCATAACTAGTAGCTAAGACCATCAAATGAGTAAGTTTTTGGGACAACATAGTAGAAAAATCCGATACCTTTATTGGGGAGATCGCCAAGAGGGAGCTAAAGTCCAAGGTTGTTAACATAATTAATTGAACCAACCACTGGGGTTTACTGCTAACCTTCAAACATAGAAGAGGGAGGTGGGAGGTTTGAATCCCCACTTTCTCAGAAGGGGTTGAGGTGGAGACGATTTAGTTTCAAATGTGACTTTCGATTCCCACGCCCTACAATCTCACGCCTTACAAGGAGATAGAGCAAAAGTTTAAGAGTAAGAGTTAGAGTAGGAGTAAAGGAGGATCGACAAAATATATATATATAATCGAACCCACATTCACTAAAAAACTTAAGTCAATGAGTTATGAACTAATTATGATAAATTAATTTCTCTAGCACGCCAATTCATTGATGAGCGAGTTCTCTAACATAGCTCGCACGTTTATCTCAACAATATCCCTCTCATGTATGAGCTTAGTGTTAGGTCGGCTCTCCATTGATCTCGATATCCTTCTATATTAAGATATCTCAACTTTAATCTCCATTAGTGCCCAACTTCATTGATGGTCTCTTTTTCTAGATCTTACTATGAAATTTGCCATTGAGCCCGCGTTGTTATTCCACAATGCACACTGCTTGGAAATTGCATTGGTCAACAAATTCTTTTTTTTGAGATATTCATCAAACGTCATAATAGATTAGGGATCAACTGATCTATCATTAGCTCTAATACCATTTGTTGGGAACATGTAGCAGAAGCATGATACCTTTACTAAGGGAGATTACCAACAAAGAGCCCAAGTCCAAATCTATCAACATATTTGGTTAAACCCATTTTCACTCAAAAGTTTAAGTTAATAAGTTATGAATTAATTAGGTCATAACTACTTCACATCACATCAATTCTCTGATATGAGAATTCTATAACACAACTTATTGAATCATGTTGAGCTTTTGGGTTGGGTTGAAAAATAGTCCAACCCAAATTGACCTATTTATATGCAACATTGGAATAAGGCAAATAACTACCAACAAAAAAAAAGAAAAAGAAATTGGATAAGCGTATTCAAATTCTTAAAAATTGTCATTAAAGTACAATTAAGTTTTAAAACTTTCAAAAAGCGTAATAAGTCCTAAAACGTGTCACAAAAATAAAATTAAGTCCTAAAACTATAGAAAAAAGTATTCAAGCCCTAAAAATTATCCAATTGGTCAAATCAAATCATTTCGTTAATTGCATTTTTTTTTTCAAAATGTTAGGACTTGATTACATTTTTATAATAAAATTTAGGATTTAATTGTATTTTTTGAAAGTTTGATGACTTTATCGTACTTTTATTATAAGTTCTGGAATTTTTAATGTACTTATTCCAAAAATAAATAAAATTGACAAGGCCTGTTCGAACTAGTCAAAATCCGTTCCCTAAAAAAATCTGATCATAGACTTTTTAAGTAATTCTTTATGTCCTTTTATCTTTCTGAGTTTTGACGGATCACCGGGAAAGGGTTTGCCGATACATGGGGACATGTGAAACCGTGCGCCGACAAGTCACTCCTGTACATGGGGACGTGTGAATTCACATAGAGCCATGTCCGCTTTTTCCAGCGTAACTCATATACTTACTTCTCGACACAGCTATCAATTACTTTAGTAGACAAAATTAGGCGGACGACCACCGTTGATCCCCTGCACCAGCATGCAATGATTTAATATCAATTTTTTTGAATAGTCATATCATTCCCTCCCTTTTTTTTGCTTTGAAAAGTCTAGAATACAGAAACTTTAAAAGTGGCTAAGATGCAATAATTTCCTGGTAAATTGGACAAAAAAATTGTAATCCTCTCAATTAATTAAGGCTCTTTTTATTCTGTAAAAAATAAATAATTTGAATAATATTTTTTCTTAAAAATTATTATTTATATTGCTTAAAATAATCAGTCAATTGAAATTGTTTTCATCATCGACAACAATTTATGCCTAATTTTTTTTTTTTGTAAACGATGAAAATATTTTTCGTTCATTCATTTTTATAAGAGATTCAAGTGATAATTTTTATATTCAATTCATTCATTTTTATGAAGCAAATGCACCTCACTGAAAAATTTATGATAAGGGAATATATTCCAATGAAAATAATTTTTCATTTTCTTAGTAGTTTAGGAAAAGTGATTTTCTTCTTACTAAAAAAAGAAAGTCATTTTTTTTCCCAATCTAAGCTTGTTGTTTTCAATCCATGTAAAACATTTTCTGTGAATTAATTAGTTTTTAGTCATCCAAACATCAAAAAATCAAAAAAAATTTCTCGGAAACAGTTTCCCTCAAACAAACAGCTCCTAAATTTACTTTTCTTTCCCATCAGAATGAATTAACTCATCTCATATGCTTACTTGGTTATATGTGGGATCCGAAATTGATATATTGAGTTTTCTTTCCTAGTCTCTAAATGAAGAGGATCTAGACCTTAACCGGCTTAATGAACTTAGTTAGTCATGATAATCTAAACAAATTAATCGATTTTCGTTCTTTCAATATCATTTCACCGGCCGTGGAAGGACTTCCATTTTACCACTGTGCCTCTGAAGAAACTATTCAAACTACACAATAGCCTTTTCCTTCGGTTAGATTAAAAACGAAGGTCCAACTGGTCTCGCGGGTCATGGTTAATTGGGTCTAATGGAACAAGTCTAAAGATCTTTTCTTAAGACTGCAATTAAGAACTTCGATTGTGAATACAATGAAGGTCCAGTGAATCAGGCGTCTCAGGTTAAGCGGGTCTAATGGTACAAGTGGAAAGCTCTTATTATAAAACCCCATGGATGCTTCCGTGTTGACTTTATTGCAATAGGTCATCGTGTTTGTATTCAAAGAGGAGCCAATGACTCCATTTTTTTTTTCTTATTTTTTAACAAGGACATAGAAAAACAAGCCTGCAATATAGTGCCACACGAAAAAGTAATTTTTTTTAATACTTCGTTCTCTAGACCAATAGAACCACGTTCGATTATATATAGTTGTAAATTTTCTGGAGAGAGGGAGGGGGAGAGAGAGAGGAAGAAGTATTCTTCTCTCTAGCTAAGAGCGACAACCTTGAGCTCACGCCAGCTTTCAATGATTTAACGTCGCACTTCCACTAGTTTGGCTGTTGTCGATTTGCAATTTCTTCAGGCATTCCCTTTATTTAGTGCATGGTGCATGCGTTGAATAATGGAACAACGTTCTGACCTCTCTAATCAGAAAGTCTGTACTAACTCCGGTAGCAATAATGTCTGGTTCATAGCTAATTGAATTAGCTCGATATGTTCTTTCAATTCCCTTCTATTTCATCGGACAAGCTTGAATAACTTAATGTTAACGTGGTCGCCACTTTAACAGCTCCAATTATTACCATGCGACGCTCCAATATCTTAACGTGCTTGCTCAAGTCTGTGATGTTCCTTCCATCTTGCTAGAGCAGGGACACCATAACAGTAGACAAAATCACATACGCGGGAGGAACCACTGTCGTGTCTGCAGGCGAACGGTTTAAGCTCGGCTTCTTCTCTCCGGATGGCATCTCCGACTCCAGGAGGTACATTGGAATATGCTACTACGGTCGGACCCTCTGATCGTCGTCTAGGTCGCTGTTGCGACCAATTTTTCGGGTGTGAACCACCTAGGGTTTGGCTAATGGATTGTTAAGCCTAGACTTAACTTAGGCTCTCCTAAGCCCATACCAATTCGCGACTTAAGTTCAAGTTCTTAACATGCAATTGATTTTTTAATCGAGAGTCGCCACTAATCTATTTTTTGGTAGGTCGATTAGAAACCCAAGTAAAGTAACGGGAGTTTTACTTTACTCCTACAAACCAGAGATTTAAGAGTTCGAGACTTGATTACGCTAGATTTCTCTAACGCCCTTTCGGTACCTTTCTTTTTATTTTGAAAAAATGTTTTTGCAGGCAGCTTAAATTGATTTTAAATCTATTTCCCTAACATGTGAGGTGATCATGCGGGTGCGTAATCCACCAATTTAATACCCATATAAACAATAAATAAATTGCAAAAAAAAACTTACCTCAAATCAATGAAAGCATCTGCGTGGTTAGATTAAAATTCACATCATCAACCCTAGATATGATTTCTAATTAACACTCAATTTCTCTTTCTTTTGTTTTCACTTGTTTAATGAGAATCATGCAATATGCAATGCAATATTAATTAAATGACCTAGTTCTAATGCAATGCAATTTCTAATTGAAAGGACCTAGCAACAACCACTAAATGACATGTATTTCATGAATCTAATCCTAATGACACGCACATGACATTTTTTATTTTATTTTTCTTAAAAAAATACAATCTATCCTAAAGATTGAAACTCATTTATTCTAAGACATTTTTTGTTTATTTTGTTTTATTTTGTTTTTCTTTATGAATTTCGAAATTAGAAAAAATGTGAAATTTATCTAACTAGATTAAGATTCTATCCAATTTATATTTAGGATTAGGCTAGGCTAAACCCTAGTTAAAACCAAGATATTATCGTAACTTAACAACCTCTAACCTTAGATGCAGTCTATCTAAATCAATCTAAATTGAAAATGAAGAATGCAATTTTATCCTAATGTGCAATGACGTACAAATGAGGCCCTAATTCTAATTTTTTTCTTTTATAAATTCGAAATTAAAATTGCCAAATAATTAAACGTGCAATTCAAATTTAAAACTAACATCCTAATTTTATCTTTTTTATTTCGAAAATTCATGATAAATAAAATGCTTAATCTAAATATGCAAATAACCCTAAAGCATGCAACATTTGAATGTGTACCTAATCTAGCTTAAACATATTCCAAGATGAATAAAACAATCGAGACAAGACAAGCACCAAGCCATTAAGAATCATCAAAGATATCAATTGTCACTTGAATCAGGGAACAATATCTAAATCAAACTTAATTGTTTCGCTAATAAAATCGATAAATTGATCTTAAGCCTTAAAGATCAAGATATCAATTTTACTCCCGTGTGATTAATTATTCCATCTAAAGCCTTATAGATGGAATAAAAAAATCCGTGTGCGGTTGCGAATTGGGCAATAAATCATAATTGGGAACACGCAGATAATTTAAACATGCACGTAAGATATTGAAAAGCATGCATTAGGCAATAAAATATCCAAATCAAATTTAGATAAGATAATTACCTAATTTCGCAAATAACGTTAACAAATTTGAACCGGACGGAATCCGCTCAACGGGAGAGGGCGGTGCGTGAACGAAGCTCGGCACAATGGTGCTCCTCGGTAAAGGATGACGGTGGGCTCACGGTCAACAAACCTGCAAAAAACAGGAGCTTCGGGATCGACTCGGTTTGGATGCGAATGGGAACGGTGGCTTTGCTATTCACGACGGGGTTTTGGATGACAACGTCGTCTGATCAGCGACACGAGGAAACTCCAACGTCGGGGGAGCAACAGCGTTGTCGGGAATTTGCTGAATCTCGATTTGTGGACGTAAGCAACAATGGCAGCAGCTTCAAGCAGGCGATGTCGGTATCAATAGGAGTGTCAGCTCATCGGCAGGGCTCGGACAACAGTGCGGTGGGGCTCCAATGTCAAGGTCTCGGACAGGGAGTAGCATCAGCCATCGCGTTAGTTGGGCCCGAGCTTTATTCGTATGGAGATGACATAGCTGTGCAGGGCTTCTCGGCAAGGTAGCAAAGGACGCTAGGGAGACTTTGACCAATGACAAACTTGGCTAGTTCCCAAGTTCTTTGCGAATTCTGCAGGTCTTGTGATAAACCTCCTTGATTATCAAACTTTGACCATGAGGGTGTGTTGTTGAAGTGAACACCACCATGCTCGTATCACTCACGATCAGTTGCGACAGAAAGTGCTCGGAGATCTTCAGCGAGGCAGCAAATTCTCAACTTCGGAAGGCAGCAGTGAGTGACAGCGAAGATTCTAATGACGGTGGTGAGGATCGGTGGACGCACAGCCTTGAGATTTTTGGACGCGAAGTACTCGGCCGCGGACTCTCTCTCTCTTCTTACGTGTATCGCTCAAATGAATTGCCGAAACCCATGATTTCTCCCTTTTATTCTCTCTAGCGTGTGTTCTCTCCTATGGCCGTGTATCTCAATTGTGTGCCCCTCTTTTTATTCTTCATTTGCGAAGGTCCTTTATAGGCAGAGGGTTTGAACTACCATGGAAAGAAAGCATATTTCGTTTCCTTTTGTGCATGCTTTGAAATATATTCTATTTCCTTTTCTTTTCCTCATTGACTGAATGCCTTCTCTGCAGGGATATATCTTTTTCTGCAAATCCGTGTGCCCACAGTGTAGAACGTGCCCAACATTCCCTTCTCATGCGGATCTTTCGAATTTCCTTTGTGCATATTGTACGAATCGGACCAGATAAATTCTTTCCTCTTAAAATAATGCTGGTCAATTTCTTGCTCCCCACGTTGACCGAATTATGGCTAAGCGCATAATTTTCCTTCACGTGGATGGGCTTCTCCATGTGCGAATCGGTGGCCGCTTACACGCCGTCCTTCCTTTGCATTCGTTCCCTTAAATGCACAAATATGTCGGTGCCAATATGCTGGAAATTTCTTAATCAACTTTAACAATTTAGGACACCCATGTAAAATGTAATATCAATCACCACGGAGGAATTATTCACTTATCCAAAGTTTAAAGCCATCCATTCACCGCCGGCCCAAAAAATATGCAATTAAATGAAATGTGCTCCTAATGACCATATGTTATGCAATTTTTTTTTTTAGGGGTTAAAATTAATCCATGATTTTTATGCGATAAATGACTAAACGGGTTGCCAAAATTTAGGTGTCAACAGCTGTCCCTCTTTGAAGGTGAGCTCGCAGAGGTTGCCTTCAAAGACAAACTGAGAGCTAACTTTTGGTCATGCTCATGCAATGAATGATTTTTTTGTTAAAGCATGGATTCCATTTTTTAATGCAATTTATATGATGTATGGAAATACTAATGCAAATGATAGATAAACCTACCTGGGATAACTTACATTCGAGGAGGATAAAGTAATTCGAGGTAGTGAGTGTTACCCATCCAGGACTCGTACCATTCTACGGTTGCCTAGAATAGTAACATGACTTTGTGAAGGTGTTGCTTTCCTAGGACCCGCACCATTCTACGGCCGCCCAGTATGGCAGAAAGGAGCTGCTTTCTCAGGACCCGTACCATTCTACGGTCGCCCAATACGGCAGAAAGGTTTTGTAAGGAACTGCTTTCCCAGGACCCGTACCATTCTACGGTCGCCTGAATAAGGAATAGGCGTTGTCAAGGACCCGTACCATTCTATGGTCGCCTCGATGAAGAAAATTATTTTTCCAGGACCCGTACCATTCTACGGTCGCCTGAATGAGGAAATTGCTTTTCCAGGACCCGTACCATTCTACGGTCGCTTGTTAAAGCAATAAATGTTGTCTAGGACCCGTACCATTCTATGGTCGCCTAGATTGAGGTTTTGCTTGGCTAGGACCCGAATCATTCTTCGGTTGCCCAGCCTTGCGATAGAAATCATTTGACCAGGACCCGAACCATTCTTTGGTTGCCTTAATCAGATTGAATCTGGAGGAAAATCTTTTGGGGACAACTCAATTGAGTGTCGGTGTAAAGGACTCTGGGCTACGAAAGCACGCCAGGTCGATAAAAGAAATCTGGGCTATGGAAGCACGCCGGTTAGATAAAATGGACTCTGGGCTACAAAAGCACGCCAGGTCAAGAACTCCGGGCTATGAAAGCACGCCGGGTCAATGAAGGGACATCGGGCTACGGAAGCACGCCAAGTCTATTAAAAGGGACACTGGGCTACGAAAGCACGCCGAGTCTATTAAAAGGGACACTGGGCTACGAAAGCACGCCAGGTCAAGAAAGGGACATTGGGCTACGAAAGCACGCCGAGTTGATGAAAATGACTCTGGGCTATGAAAGCACGCCAGGTCGATATAACTGGACAGCTTGACCAAGTCAAGTGTCGATGCATTTGAGAGAGAATACCTGCACAATGACAAGTATTTTAGAGTATGGTAGAGATATACTTACTTGTTGATATCTTTGATTCTTGGGAATATGTCTTTTGAAATTTAGATATCTTGTGGAGGTCTTTCACCTCATAGTGGGGGTTTCTTGCCTCCTAATATCATGAAACATTCTGAAAGGAACTTGAATTACCCGTCAGACATGATTTAGAGCAAAAACTGATATGCATTCATCAAAGAGATAGACAATCTAAGTTACTCTAGAATGTACATTTCAAAATTTAATGAGGTTTTCATCAACTCAATCAGGGTTCATGCACAATGACCTTTGCATCACCCAAATTTCCACTGGAGAGAATTATCATTCAAGACAATCTTCACTCATGACATGGATTTCCTAAGAATACTAAATGAGGCACTTTCAGTTAGAAAGGACTTTCACTCACTCTCATTTAGAGGTTATTTTATGAGAATCACTCCATCTCACAATCATCATACCAACAAGGGTCCAAGTATTTTCGCAAGCGGTACGACCTTACCAATCTGAGAGGTCTTTAATAGGGACTGTAATGTGGGTTTGGTCAATGGTTTAACAAACGGACTCTTTGAGTCAAGGCAATTGAAAGAACAATTTTGTAATCATCTCCGGGTTTACAAGTCAAGAACCCTGCAAAATGAGAAAGATATAATCTTGCTCGCACTTCTTCAAGCGATGCTTATAAACATATGAACTTCTATGTTAATTCAAGTGCCATAATCTAAAGAGACTTTGTGAGGGACGTAACGTAGGCTAGGTTCATAAGTTGAGAAATGAAAGGATCATTAGGCTTAAAATGTGTGTAAATGGTGAGAGTTGATGATCATCTTGGCATTGCCACCGATTTTCTTTTTCACCTTCGAAGATTGTCTTCATGAAGTGCCCCATTGATTGTAAAAACTCAGCATTTGAGTTCTTTGAATATTGCTCCATTGAGATTCAACCTTTTACAATTGATAGTCACATCTCTTAACTCTTTTTTTTTTTTTTTTTTTCATTTTCATCTATGGGCATCGGCCTTGCTTTTTATTAGGCACACCGCTTTTTCATGCCCCTAGTTTTCATGCATTTTTTCTTCACTTCTTTTTCATGGGCATTGGCCTTGCTTTTACTAGGCACACTACTTTTTCATGCCCTTTAATTCTATTTTGATTTCATCTGCCTTTTGCCTTGCCCTAGTGTGAGGGATGATCACCAACTAGGTTTAAAGAAATGAAATTGTAGGCTCAAGTGGGCTATGCAAAGGATATAAGTGTATACGATAGAGAAAAAATTGCTCTTCGTCATTCTAAGGCACTTAAATTACCACATGAATTCAATGTAATAGCATGACTAGAAGATTGATGTAAGTGAGAGCAAGAAAATTTCAATCCATTTTCTTCACCTTATGGTGTTGTCTTGCCCTCCAATTTGCCCCAATGTGGGGTGGTTCTTAACAGGGGTAATTCGAAAAGAATATCCATAAGTGTATGGGCTCAAAATGGTTAAGCAATGGATCACCTGTAGTATTTGGGATAAAGAAATGAATTGCCTCTCATCATTTCGGTTATCGTACCTTTTACGAGAGAACTATTTACCTTGTGGATATGGAACTTCCTATACTCATCTCACAAGTGTATAAGTAAGGGATTGTGTATAAGATAAGGCTTGCCTTTCATCATACTGACACGTCTCATTCAGCATTCTTAAGCATTGATGTCACTCCATTAAATTGTCTATCATGACAAATCTCCACATGAAACTGGTGAGCTATTTTCTTTTCAAAAGAGTTCAGCAATTTTAAGCATAAAAAGCGTTTGTGACTTCAAAACAAACAATTTACTACACTCAAACATGATTTCAAGCATTCATTCAAGGAATTTTCCCATGAAGGAATTGTCTCAGCAATGGGTGTCCTTGGATTACCCCTATCGAAAGGGAACAAACACATAAATTGATCAATCGATGATGAAAATCCGATCTTTCATTTGATAAAATCTTGCTTTTGCCCCTGCACAAGAGAACGTGCATGAATAGGATACTATGCAACATCAGAGTAAATTCAAATTGCACAACCATTTTGGCTTGGATCGAGATTTTGTTTCAGTCATGTCACTACTAGAATCTGTAGTGCCCTTAATTCATCATCTGCAAGGAAAAGAACAAAGCGTCATCTCCCAAAATTATTTATGTTCAAAGACGAGATGTAACTCTTTCACCAAAGATGGATGATCCTCTTTTAACTTGCCCCTCATTTAATGGGCGAGAATGAAAATTCCGTCAAGCATGGAAATGGAACACACTTTGTTTGGCCCTGATGTGCCGTTTCAAATGCTTTCTTATTGGGTCAAGAAAGTAATGCTCTGAAACATAAAGTAAATGAGTTAGAAAATTAAACAAGGCTAATCTAATGCATGCTTTTTGGAAATGGCTTGAAAAATGATCTTTTTTTTTTTTTTTGTCCTTTTGGAATTTTTTGGATGAGGAAGCATGAAGAAGCCTAGTCCTCAGAATTCTCCTTGGATGATATTTTCTTTTCATTGTTGGATATCGTCACCGGGCTGGTTTGGTGTACCCCATCATGTCCTCAAAACAAAACTTGTAATTTTATTGATATTTATCAATCAAATTACATTTATTGGAATGAAAAATGTGATGTTCAAGCATAGAAGAAATTGAAATGAATCCTTAAAGAGTGATAAAAAAAATTCCCACGAAGGGGAAGGTACATGCTCCTAATTAAATGAGGAGATCAGACTACTTAGGACCATGAATCATGTGTACTTGAATTTTTCACCCCATTGATCTTGTAATGCGAACCCTTCAGGTGAGATATTTTTCCCTCTAGATATGTCATTAGTCTCTTCATGATGACATCAAATTCGGCTATGTCATCACACCCCTTTTGCTTGATGAGACAAGCCATAGTAGTAGACAATTCATCGACTTGACTTTGGAGGTACGCAATTTGTTTGTTTATATTAACAATGATATGGTCCAACACCTCATTTTGACCCGCCATTTTAGCTCTCAGCCGTGTACGGATGGGTGAGCGAGATCGCTCCATAATCACCTAAAGGAAATAAATAGGAACGTGTAGGCATGAGGTGTAAGTGGAGAGTCGATCCATGATAATGATCTAATCGATTTTTTATTTATTTATTTTTTCATTTTTTTTATTTATTCATGAAAATTCTATGCAAGAAGGGAATTTCCTAAAAAATGGATATCCTAGTAAAACCAAAATTTCTAGACATGACGTAAAAAGAAATTCTCCAAAGTTTTTTTGTCTTCCTTTTTTTTTTTCAAATGCATCATCCCCTAGCAATTTTCATTTTATTTCCAATTGACAAATGAATCAAATCAATTATTGACCTAGATTGTCAAGGACCGACCCAATAATATGACAAATAAATTGCATAGTATAGGGATAGGAAACTTACTTCACCAAGAAAAATCGACGGCAATCACATAGACATGCGCATGAGATGTGAGGTTCGATTTCTAACTAGAAAGGCTAAACAAGGGGGAATTAAAAGGGTGGGATGACTTAGTTGCAGCCTCGCATACTAAGTCAAGTCCTCCTAACTCCGGCTCAATCAAGAATGATACCCCAATGCGACGCAGCCTCGCGAGCAGAGGTAAACATTCTTAACACCAAGAAAAAATTTTGGGATTGAGTTGAGCAACCTCTACTACGCAGCCTCGCGGTCGAAGTCGTATCCAACTCAATACCATCCTAAATATCCTAGTGCGGCCCAGGTCCGGCAGCAGGTTGTGTGTGCAAAAGTGTAGTGCTAAATGCAGGGCATGCACAACAATTCAAACAAACAACACATCAATAGCTTGAATTTAAAACATTCATCCCCAACTCCAACTTGCAAGACAAGGGTTAGCAAAGACTACTCCCCTTATATCTCCTAATCTGCAAGAACATTTAACACCTTAAAATGTTAGGGACATACCTGGGATCCTCGCTGCCAAACAAAAATATTTTTCAAAAAAATAAAATAAAATTGGCCTAAGTCCACTAAGAGTTTCAACTCAAGTCCCCAGTGGAGTCGCGACCAATTTTTCGGGTGTGAACCACCTAGGGTTTGGCTAATGGATTGTTAAGCCTAGACTTAACTCGGGCTCTCCCAAGCCCATACCAATTCGCGACTTAAGTTCAAGTTCTTAACATGCAATTGATTTTTTAATCGGGAGTCGCCACTAATCTATTTTTTGGTGGGTCGATTAGAAACCCAAGTAAAGTAACAGGAGTTTTACTTTACTCCTACGAACCAGAGATTTATGAATTCGGGGACTTGATTACGCTAGATTTCTCTAACGCCCTTTCGGTACCTTTCTTTTTATTTTGAAAAAATGTTTTTGCAGGCAGCTTAAATTGATTTTAAATCTATTTCCCTAACATCTGAGGTGATCATGCAGGTGCGCAATCCACCAATTTAACACCCAAATAAACAATAAATAAATTGCAAAAAAAAAACTTACCTCAAAGCAACGAAAGCATCTGCATGGTTAGATTAAAATTCACATTATCAACCCTAGATATGATTTCTAATTAACACGCAATTTCTCTTCTTTTTTTTTTTTCACTTGTTTAATGAGAATCATGCAATATTCAATGCAATATTAATTAAATGACCTAGTTCTAATGCAATGCAATTTCTAATTGAAAGGACCTAGCAACAACCACTAAATGACATGTATTTCATGAATCTAATCCTAATGACACGCACATGACATTTTTTATGTTCTTTTTCTTAAAAAAATACAATCTATCCTAAAGATTGAAACTCATTTATTCTAAGACATTTTTTGTTTATTTTGTTTTATTTTGTTTTTCTTTTATGAATTTCGAAATTAGAAAAAATGTGAAATTTATCTAACTAGATTAAGATTCTATCCAATTTATATTTAGGATTAGGCTAGGCTAAACCCTAGTTAAAACCAAGATATTATCGTAACTTAACAACCTCTAACCTTAGATGCAGTCTATCTAAATCAATCTAAATTGAAAATGAAGAATGCAATTTTATCCTAATGTGCAATGACGTACAAATGAGGCCCTAATTCTAATTTTTTTTCTTTTATAAATTCGAAATTAAAATTGCCAAATAATTAAACGTGCAATTCAAATTTAAAACTAACATCCTAATTTTATCTTTTTTATTTCGAAAATTCATGATAAATAAAATGCTTAATCTAAATATGCAAATAACCCTAAAGCATGCAACATTTGAATGTGTACCTAATCTAGCTTAAACATATTCCAAGATGAATAAAACAATCGAGACAAGACAAGCACCAAGCCATTAAGAATCATCAAAGATATCAATTGTCACTTGAATCGGGAACAATATCTAAATCAAACTTAATTGTTTCGCTAATAAAATCGATAAATTGATCTTAAGCCTTAAAGATCAAGATATCAATTTTACTCCGTGTGATTAATTATTCCATCTAAAGCCTTATAGATGGAATAAAAAAATCCGTGTGCGGTTGCGAATTGGGCAATAAATCATAATTGGGAACACGCAGATAATTTAAACATGCACGTAAGATATTGAAAAGCATGCATTAGGCAATAAAATATCCAAATCAAATTTAGATAAGATAATTACCTAATTTCGCAAATAACGTTAACAAATTTGAACCGGACGGAATCCGCTCAACGGGAGAGGGCGGTGCGTGAACGAAGCTCGGCACAATGGTGCTCCTCGGTAAAGGATGACGGTGGGCTCACGGTCAACAAACCTGCAAAAAACAGGAGCTTCGGGATCGACTCGGTTTGGATGCGAATGGGAACGGTGGCTTTGCTATTCACGACGGGGTTTTGGATGACAACGTCGTCTGATCAGCGACACGAGGAAACTCCAACGTCGGGGGAGCAACAGCGTTGTCGGGAATTTGCTGAATCTCGATTTGTGGACGTAAGCAACAATGGCAGCAGCTTCAAGCAGGCGATGTCGGTATCAATAGGAGTGTCAGCTCATCGGCAGGGCTCGGACAACAGTGCGGTGGGGCTCCAATGTCAAGGTCTCGGACAGGGAGTAGCATCAGCCATCGCGTTAGTTGGGCCCGAGCTTTATTCGTATGGAGATGACATAGCTGTGCAGGGCTTCTCGGCAAGGTAGCAAAGGACGCTAGGGAGACTTTGACCAATGACAAACTTGGCTAGTTCCCAAGTTCTTTGCGAATTCTGCAGGTCTTGTGATAAACCTCCTTGATTATCAAACTTTGACCATGAGGGTGTGTTGTTGAAGTGAACACCACCATGCTCGTATCACTCACGATCAGTTGCGACAGAAAGTGCTCGGAGATCTTCAGCGAGGCAGCAAATTCTCAACTTCGGAAGGCAGCAGTGAGTGACAGCGAAGATTCTAATGACGGTGGTGAGGATCGGTGGACGCACAGCCTTGAGATTTTTGGACGCGAAGTACTCGGCCGCGGACTCTCTCTCTCTCTTTCTTCTTACGTGTATCGCTCAAATGAATTGCCGAAACCCATGATTTCTCCCTTTTATTCTCTCTAGCGTGTGTTCTCTCCTATGGCCGTGTATCTCAATTGTGTGCCCCTCTTTTTATTCTTCATTTGCGAAGGTCCTTTATAGGCAGAGGGTTTGAACTACCATGGAAAGAAAGCATATTTCGTTTCCTTTTGTGCATGCTTTGAAATATATTCTATTTCCTTTTCTTTTCCTCATTGACTGAATGCCTTCTCTGCAGGGATATATCTTTTTCTGCAAATCCGTGTGCCCGCAGTGTAGAACGTGCCCAACATTCCCTTCTCATGCCGATCTTTCGAATTTCCTTTGTGCATATTGTACGAATCGGACCAGATAAATTCTTTCCTCTTAAAATAATGCTGGTCAATTTCTTGCTCCCCACGTTGACCGAATTATGGCTAAGCGCATAATTTTCCTTCACGTGGATGGGCTTCTCCATGTGCGAATCGGTGGCCGCTTACACGCTGTCCTTCCTTTGCATTCGTTCCCTTAAATGCACAAATATGTCGGTGCCAATATGCTGGAAATTTCTGAATCAACTTTAACAATTTAGGACACCCATGTAAAATGTAATATCAATCACCACGGAGGAATTATTCACTTATCCAAAGTTTAAAGCCATCCATTCACCGCTGACCCAAAAAATATGCAATTAAATGAAATATGCTCCTAATGACCATATGTTATGCAATTTGTTTTTTTAGGAGTTAAAATTAATCCATGATTTTTATGCGATAAATGACTAAACGGGTCGCCAAAATTTAGGTGGCAACAGTCGCTAACCGGGACGACCCGCTTGTCAGCCCCACTGCATCCTTTGGACTCGTGGATGGCAACCAAAAGTTGTGGAATGAAGGACGAGCGATCCAGTCGACCCATGTCGAGGGTTCAACCTCTTCGACCAGGTTAGCGAAACTTCTTGATTTAGGGAATCTGTTGCTAATTGAAGACGACGGAAGAGAGAGAATTCTCTGGCAGAGCTTCGATCACCCAACTGACACATTCCTTCCAGGGATTCTGATGAGCGAAAACTTCGTGTTGACTTCTTGGGCAAACCAGGATGACCCAAAACAGGGGAACTTCACGTTCTAGATGGATCAAGAAGGCGGCAACAACAACTACGACGTGATCCAAGAACTGTCTCCCTACTGGAAAAGTGGGGTCTATGGCAAGTTCATACAAGCCGATCAGATGTTGGACGTCATCTCTTTCTTGCTCCCCAATTTTACCACCGGTAACACCACTACTCTGCCACCAGGCAGGACTAGTCCGACTTTGGCCTGCAAAAACATAACCCAGCCTTCGGACAACAACTACAACAACAGCCAGTTGGTTATGAACTACGATGGCCGGATTCAGTACCTTAGGTAGGGAAATGGGTCAAAGTTAGTCTGGTTCAAGCCGGTGAGCCAGTGCAGTGTGTTAAGTGCGTGTGGCAAGTTTGGAAGCCGCAATGGTAAGAATGGCACTAAGATCATGTGCAGGTGCTTGCCAGGGTTTGAGCTGGCGCCGCCAGATAATTGGAAATCGGGGGACTTTTCTGGGGGGTGCCTCAGGAAGTCGTCAATATGTGCAAAGAACAGCGACGATGGTGCTCATGATTTCTTGAGTTTGAAGATGATGAGGCCCGGGAAGCCAGACGTGCAGATTTCGGTAGACAGTGAGGAGCAATGCAAGCAAAAGTGCCTTGATGTCTGCAGTTGTCAGGCTTACTCGTTCGAGGAGGACCTGCATCAAAGGGCAGAGAGGGCCACCTTTGTTAGAAGATGCCCTAAAGCTGCAAAGGATTATGTTATTTTAATTAATCATTTATCCGTTTAATTAATTAATTAAAGCTTCATGCATGTGCACGAATTTGTGCACATGCACGAAGCGTAATGGTCAGCGGTTGCTCATGCACGATGGTCGTGCATGAGCAACCGCTCATGTACGATCGTATAATATGGATGATCAGCAATGGTTGCTGATCGTCCATCGATTAGCAACCGTTGCTGGTCATTTTTAATATAAAAAGGCAATTGAGGATGAGAGAAAGAGGTGCTGTTGAAAAACTGAGTAAAGTGTCATTGTGTTTTGGTTTTGTTCGAGAGAAACACAAGTGAGGAATCAGTGATGCTTTGCTGAAAATAGAGATAAAAGTGCGTGTGTGTGTTTTTGCGTCTTTTAGATGCAAGAAAGAAGAGCGTTATCTCGTTTGGGCCGTGACTATTATACATCAAGAATACGACGGATTCCTTCCACGTGATTGCTAGCACAATCGGATTCCTTCCACGTGATTGCTAGCACAATCAAAGTGGTGAATATCCGAAAGTCCTCTCTTCCGTTCGACGTTCGTTGTTGGTGTGTCTGAACTAGAGGTCCGACACTTGTGGGACTCGAACTGTAGAACATCCGAACTGACTTGTTTAAAGCACGCTTCAAGAGGTAATTCATTTAACTCGCTTTTATGTTTAGATTTTTGATTAAAACGCACAAACAACGCCTAAGGAGAATCATGTGTAAAATATATATCTTTGTTTCCGCTGCGTTTATTTCGTTAATTTTTCTTATACATGATTCATGAAACCCCAACAGTGGTATCAGAGCCAACCTTAGGCGTTTTCGTGCATTTAATTGATTTGTAGTTCAAATATATTTTTGCGTTCTAATGGCCAATTTATTTTGTTAAGAGAATCGGTTCTCTTACCTTTTATGTGGCCTATAGAAGTTGATTAATTTATGTGATAAATTTAATCAACTAAGCAAAAATTAGAACTAAATCAATTTTGAATCAAAAATTCGTAACTTGTTATACTTGATGTTTATATTTTGCAAATGATATGCAGAATTTTATGCATGCCTTCCGAGCTTTAAATTTTGAATTTATGGCTCGTAAGGAAGGGTGATGATCATGGAAAAATCCCTAATTGTTGTGATTGTTGTATGGATGAATGTATGATGATTACAGGTATTCTTTTTGGGGATGTTATTATTAAATAGAGGCTGCATCCTTCCTTTTATTTTACTTTAATTTTTCTTGATATGTAATTTTTAGTATAGTTTAGTATTTCAATTGTTGATGTAAATACTACAAGAGAGGAGGAGCCACTGGAGGAGCCATTAAACCGGTGAGCTCTTTGGGCCCGGTCTTTGAATAGTTCAAAGATTGAAGAAAAAGAGAAGAGCAGGTCCATATAATTAAAACATTAAAATGGCTAAATGGGTCTCTTTGGCTCGAGACCTATTGAACCATAATTCCATGATCACCACATAGGATAGATATTATGTGATACCTATTTATTTATTGTGTTTATGATATTATGCATGTTCAACCGGTTAATGTGCAAAGTGAGACCGTTAATAATGACCCAAATCTCCTTACAAAGAACATTAAGTCGAAACGGGTTTCAGACTTGTGGCCTTCCATCGTCGTGGTTTGATCCAATATTATAGTGGTTAACTAACCGGTTATGGATACATAGGGGTTAATTACCATTTATAATATTGGACCACTCCATTATGCATATGATGCTGTGGGGTTGGAGCCAAATGATTTCTAATAACTGTCAGGTGAGGGAATCATTTGTGTTTTCAATACTTGCATGAGACGATGGGCTAGACTTAACTATGATCGTGATGCCAATAACTGTTAGGTGAGGCTTTCATGGTCTAAAGGCCGAAGTTATGATTGGGACTCGCATATGATGCGTTGAACAAGCTGGTTCACTCACTAAGTTCATAGGACACCAATAACTATTAGGTGAGGTGGACTTTGGATAGGTGAGGTGGACTTTGGACTAGTGGGACTCCAATCCCCACTAGTAATCTTTACCCAACAAAGATTACCGCTTCCCATCTTAAGGAGTATGGGATTCGAATATAAATTTAGTGGGAGGATCTATTTCATTTAAAGGCCAAAATGAAATAGTTACTTTGAAAGATACAACGGCTAACAATTTATTTTCTGCAACGGATATATTATTACTCTGAATATGGTGACCACAAACCCACTCGCTTCTATACTTGACAAGAATTGTTTGACTGGATCCAATTTTCACTGACTGGGTGAGGAATTTGAGAATTGTTCTCAATTCAGAAAAAATTGGGTATGTGCTTGATGAAAAGATACCAACCTCCTTTCCTGAGGGTGGGACCCAAGAGGAGCGTGTCACTTATGATAAGTGGCGTGACGATGACTTAAAAGTTAGGTCATATATGCTTGCTTCTATGAATAATGAATTACAGAAGAAGTATGAATCTATGGAAGATGCTGGGTCGATCATTTTGCACTTAAAGGAATACTTTGATGAGAATGGTCGAACCTCTAGATATGAGATATCTAAGGCATTGTACCGTATGAGGATGGCTGAAGGATCATCTGTTAATGATCATGCTTTGAAAATGATCTGGCACATTGAAGAATTGGCTAGGCTGAATCTCGTTATGGATAATGAGTTGGCTGTGGATTTGATCCTCCAATCTTTACCCGATTCCTTCTTTGGTTTTGTCCAAAACTTCCACATGCATAAGATGGAGAAAACTCTTGCTGAGTTACATAGCATGCTGGTAGTTTATGAGAAGGAAATGCATAACACGAGGCTAAATATAGTGGCTGTGGCTAAGGCTTCTTCTTCAAAGGGTAAGACTGTTTTAAAGAAGAATAAATGGAAGAGGCCTGCCAAACCTGTTGTGCAACCAAAACCCATGATTGATAAAGGGAAATGTCATTACTGTGGTGTCAAAGGGCACTGGAGGAGGAACAGTAAAAGGTACCTTGCGAGCTTGAAGGTCAAGCCCAAGAACCAACCTTATGAAGGTATGGTGTCTATGCTTATTGAAACTAATCTTATGGTTAGTGCTGAATCCAGCTCATGGGTTCTAGATTCTGCTGCAACTTCATATATTTGTATGTCTTTGCAGAATCTGGAAATAAGCAGGATGCTAGGGCGAAATGAGATTGTCCTGACGTTTGCCAATGGAGCAAGAGTTGCTGCATTAGCTATATAGACTTTTCGTTTATGTTTCCCTTCTGGACATGTAATGGTTTTAAAGAATTGTTTGCATTATAAGAATGCTGTTAGGAACATCATCTCCGTACCTTGTTTGGGTAAAGAGAATTATGAATTTTCTTTTGCTGATGATGTATGTTCTATTTATCATAATAGAATATGTGTTGGTTCTAGTTTATTAACCAACAATCTTTATACCATTACAATGTCCGGTAATGCGATTACCAATGTCAATAAGCAAAATAGAATTGATATAATGTCATAACTAATAAACGCCCTAGAGATGGTCAAAATAAAAAGTATGTTTGGCATCTCCGATTAGGTCATATTGGAGAAGACAGAATTAACAAGTTGAGTAATGATGTATACATTGATCCTTCAAATTTTGAGTCATACTCGACTTGTGAAGCATGTCTTCTAGGAAAAATGACCAAAGCACCTTTTGTGGGACAAAGTGCGCGAGCTGCTGACATATTAGGATTAATACATACAGATGTATGTGGACCAATTAATGAATCTGCTAGAGGTGGTTATAATTACTTCATTACCTTCACTGATGATCAGTCACGGTATGGTTATTTTATACCTCATGAAGTATAAATCTGAATCATTTGAAAAGTTCAAGGAATTCAAGGCTGAAGTTGAGAAACAAATAGGAAAATGTATTAAGGCTCTTCGATCAGATCGAGGAGGTGAATACCTTAGTACTGAATTCCTGGACTTTCTTAAAGAGAATGGCATTTTATAACAATGGACACCTCCTGGAACTCCAGAACATAATGGTGTATCTGAACGAAGAAATCGTACTTTATTAGATATGGTACGATCTATGATGAGTTACACCGATTTGCCAATATCTCTTTGGGGATATGCCCTTGAGATAGCCGTATATATACTGAATAGAGTGACGTCCAAATCTGTTCCAAGTACGCCCTATGAGATATGGCATAGTAGGAAACCTAGTCTTAATCATATTAAGATTTGGGGTTGTCCAGCTTTTGTGAAAAAGCTGAAAGTGGAAAAATTGGAGGCAAGATCTGAACAAGGTCGCTTCATTAGATATCCAAAGGAAACTCTTGGATATTATTTCTATTTTCATTCGACCAAAGAATTTTGGTATGCAAGCACGCTTCTTTCTTGGAGAATCAGTTCATCCAAGAAAGTGGTCTTTGGCAGAAAATAGTCTTACAAGAAGAAAATAATGAAGTATCAAACAACCGAGTTCGATACCAATCTCGATTCAGGGGAGCTTCGATACACAACCTCTTAGGAGAAGTGCGAGAATGTCTCGCTCACCCTGCCGTTATAGACACTCGGTTGATCATATTGAACCATTATTCATTGTGAATGATAGTGATCAACCCGGTGATCCTAAAACCTATGAGGAGGCGATGTTGGACATCGATTCGGTAAATGGCTAGAAGCCATGAAATCCGAAATGGATTCAATGTATTCCAATGAGGTATGGACCTTGACTGACCTGCCTGATGGTATTGTACCAATTGGCTGTAAATGGATCTTCAAGAGGAAGATGAATGTTGAAGGTCAAATTGAAATTTACAAAGCACAGCTGATGGCGAAAGGATATCGTCAAAAAGAAGGAATTGATTATGACGAAACTTTCTCACCTGTGGCCATGCTAAAATCCATTCGGTTTATGCTGGCTATAGCTGCACACCTTGATTATGAGATATTCCAGATGGATGTCAAAACGGCTTTTCAAAATGGTTTTCTCAATGAAGACATCTATATGGAACAGCCACAGGGTTTTGAATCCAATAGTGAAAAACAAAAGGTGTGTAAGCTTAAGAGATCCATTTATGGACTCAAACAAGCCTCCAGAAGTTGGAACATCCGTTTTGATGAGGTAGTCAAATCGTTTGGCTTCATCAAAAATCCGGATGAACCTTGTGTATATAAGAAGATTAGTGGGAGTGCAATTGCATTTCTGGTTTTGTATGTCGATGATATACTTTTGATTGGAAATGATGTACCAATGATATCATCGATAAAACTATTCTTGTCACAGAAATTCTCCATGGAAGATTTAGGAGAGGCAACCTACATTTTAGGTATCAAGATCTATAGAGATAGATCAAGACGATTGATTGGCCTCTCACAATCTACGTACATAGACAAAGTGTTAACACGGTTTAACATGCAATGTTCCAAGAGAGGATTATTGCCTTTTAGGCAAGGGATCCGTCTTTCTAAGGAGATGTGTCCCAACACTCCTGAAGAAAGAGAGCGGATGGCAAAGATACCATATGCATATGCTATTGGAAGCATAATGTATGCTATGCTATGTACAAGACCTGATATCGCGCATGCTGTAAGTATTACTAGCAGATATCAGTATGATCTAGGAGAAGAGCACTGGATAGCAGTCAAGAATATTCTTAAGTACTTGCGAAGGACTAAAGATTTATTCTTGATATATGGAGAAGGAGAATTTAAAGTTGTAGCTTATACTGATTCTGATTTTCAATCAGATCCTAATGATTATAAGTCTACGTCTGGATTTGTTTTCACATTTAATGGTGGTGCAGTTAGTTGGAAAGTTCCAAACAAAGTATAACTGCCAATTCCACCACTGAGGCAGAGTATGTAGCTGCTTCTGAAGCAGCAAAGGAAGCCGCTTGGATGAAGAAGTTTATTTCTGAACTTGGAGTTGTTTCTTCAATTGAGCAACCGATCACATTGTTTTGTGACAACAATGGGACAATAGCTCAAGCTAAGGAACCAAGGTCTCACCATAAGTCCAAGCATATTGAGAGACGCTTCCATCTCATCAGAGAAATTGTTGGGAGAGATGATATCGCATTGCAGAAAATTGCCTCAGTAGAAAATGTGGCAGATCCCTTCACTAAGGCCTTACCTCAGTCTTCTTTTGAAAGACATATTGACAAAATAGGTTTGAGGTACCAGACAAGTTGGTTTTAGTGCAACTGGGAAATTGTTGGATGTATGCCCTAAAGCTACTATGTAATAGTTACATATTAGGGATTTCAGTTGTACTTTCATTATTATTATTTAATTAATGGCAACGACATATTCATTCATTTGTCCAATTATTTTATATTGATGAATGATTCCATAAGATCAGTTGCAACTAGACCTATTCTTGAGACGTCAAGAATATATGTGACGGGTTCATAGTTAGACTGAATCTTTAAATTGTTCCCGGTCGATGGATTATTAAGTGGATATTAATAATCCTGTTGAGACCGGTGTGTTCTTAACTTCGCCATTAAGTATTGGATACTTAAAGGAATGATGAGTCATATGTCATTGGGTATTATGATGCCTGAGTTAGAACATAGGTGTTTGTATTACACAAATTCACTGAACGTGACGCATATGGAACGATTAGCGACATGGAAGCTTTTAGCGTGGTCAATGTCTAATTGTTCATGCTTTGGTCTTGTGTAAATAATTCTTAGATCTGAGGTACAGTGTTAACTTGTGTATCGAACAACTATGGTTCATGGGTGTACATAATGCTGGGTCGTCGATCCGTCTTTATACTTGATGGTCATAGTTTGTTCATATACGAAGTTACACGTGTGCGCAATATGGAATCTGTCTCCTTGTTATATGCAAGGTATGATAATGATGTCCTATGCGATCTAATTGTGACACTGCATTGAAATCCTCGGCCGGGGTTGTAATCAAGAATAAATTGTTTATGTCTCGAATAAAATGCATGTCAATTAGATTTGTGCATATGATCGAATTAATGACTTGACAAATATTCCATGGTCTTTATTTGATCGGGACATAGTAAGAAATAGGGATTGAATTACATTGTAGCCAAAGCTGACGGGTTCATTACGTTCTTAAAGTATTCACACTATCTGGGTAGCCATGACATATTGTTAGATGTCAATCGTGGCTTGTAGGACCTAAAAGATTAATCGGGACAATTAATTCGTTTGGAAGTACTAATGTGTTAGTACAAGTCATACTACCAGCTTAGTGATGAACCTAGGGATGTCACACATCATAAACAACTAGGATGACGTGGAACAAGAGAGAAATATTATTGCAAATGTGTTTGCAATTACTGCAATCGAATTGAGTCGATTTGAAATTAAATTAAATGAGATTTAATTTAATTTGTATTATAGTCACGAGCCTACTTGCATATGATGCACACGCATGCCCAAAGTGGATATATGTTAACATACCAAACAAGTTAGCTTTAGTGCAAGTGGGAGATTGTTAGAAGATGCCCTAAAGCTGCTAAGGATTATGTTATTTTAATTAATCATTTATCCGTTTAATTAATTAATTAAAGCTTCATGCATGTGCACGAAGCGTAATGGTCAGCAGTTGCTGACCATTATGCACGAAGCATGGATGGTCAGCAACCGCTGACCATCATGCCAAGATCGTGCATGATCGTATAATATGGATGATCAGCAACGGTTGCTGATCGTATAATATGGATGATCAGCAACGGTTGCTGATCGTCCATCGATGAGCAACCGTTGCTGGTCATTTTTAATATAAAAAGGCAATTGAGGATGAGAGAAAGAGGTGCTGTTGAAAAACTGAGTAAAGTGTCATTGTGTTTTGGTTTTGTTCGAGAGAAACACAAGCGAGGAATCAGTGATGCTTTGCTGAAAATAGAGATAAAAGTGTGTGTGTTCTTGTGTCTTTTAGACGCAAGAAAGAAGAGCGTTATCTCGTTCGGGCCGTGACTATTATACATCAAGAATACGACAGATTCTTTCCACGTGATTGCTAGCACAATCGTAGTGGTGAATATCCGAAAGTCCTCTCTTCCGTTCGACGTTCGTTGTTGGTGTGTCTGAACTAGAGATCCGACACTTGTGGAACTCGAATTGTAGAACATCCGAACCGACTTGTTTAAAGCACACTTCAAGAGGTAATTCGTTTAACTCCCTTTTATATTTAGATTTTTGATTAAAACGCACAAACAACGCCTAAGGAGAATCATGTGTAAAATATATCTTTGTTTCCGCTGCGTTTATTTCGTTAATTTTTCTTATACATGATTCATGAAACCCCAACAACCTTGACGTGCTATACTTGGTCCGATGATCTCGACAATATTAAGGAGTTTGCTCAAGACGGTCGTGACCTCTATGTCCGAGTTCCGCTTTCAGACATAGGTTAATTTCCTTCTGACCTGATTTTTTTCCCTTCCAAAATTATTTGTGTCTGTGACCTTTTGACGAGCTGCGGCTTTCTCGTTAACTATCTTTGGTGGCTTCTGATTATTGCCTTCTTTGAAGAAGTCATAAACTTTGCTCATAGTTTGTGCACTTACATGTTATCTTGACTGCAAGCGCCGTCCAATCAAGCGTTCTAGTCCGCCTGCATATGGAAAACAAATGATTCTATCCCAAATTCAGCTATTAATATTACGTATGATTATAGTTCAATTGCATGTGAATGTGCATATTCATCGGTGCTGATATTTGTGCAGTGTTGACTTTCATAGAATCTACTAGGAGTTGTAAAACTTGCGGCACGAATTTAGTCCCCTACCCTTTAAGCACGGGATGGAGCTGTGGCGATCTGCTATACTCTGCATTTAGCTGCAACAATGAAACTGCGCAGTTTTACTTTGAACGGCCCCACGGTGGCCACAGAGTCACCAGCGTCAATCCAGAAGCTCGAACATTTACCATCCAAGTCAAGAATGCATCGGACTGCACAAATAGCAGTCAAATGGAAATTAATCTGCAAATTAACCAGTCCTCACCATCTCATGTGAGTAGCGGATGTAGTGGAGGACAGAATGACTTCAGCGCAGGAGACTCTTTGGGAAGGGTCTGGTTGAGTGAAATAAAAATTGTGGAGCAATCCAAAGGAGCCGATCTGCAATTCGTCCAAAGACAGCGATTGGCCACATGCAACTTGCAAGAAAGCGTCAGATGGAATAACAAGGTGCCTCTGCAACTCAGGATTCAGTTGGAACTCTTTCCGCATCAATTTTGGACGAAGAATATTGATCTTGTGAATTAACACGCAACTTTAGCTACTGTATTCATGAATAACAAATTAGAAGGAGATAAGTCTTTAGGTTTTACTGGTCGATATAGTATTAGATTTTCTTGAGTCATCAAATGATTGTTTTCCATCTCCATGGTCTAACATTTAGAGCACTACTAGGATGATTTGCTGCTCCTAGAAGCTGAAAACATAAAATTTTCAGAGTCCACATCTATATTTTCAGCTTCCGTTTGGAATTTCAGCCAGCAGAGCTTGAAACCAGAACAAATATAGCTATCGTTCCAGGCCCTGAGATTCTCCAGATATGTTCACCTTGTCAAAGTGTCATTAGCATCTGCCTTTACAGTTAGGGGTGAGCATGGTCCGGGTTGGTCCGGGCCACCCCCTAACCCTAGGACCAACCCGTATAGTGTCGATCCTCAAGTTTTAGGACCGAGGACCAACCTTATTAAGCCTGGGACCAAGGACTGGACCCATTGGGTCGGTCCGATTCTAGGGTCAACCTGGGACCGATCGATAATTTTTTTCATCTTATTTTTTATACTCCCTAATAAGGCAAACTTACAAATTCAAATTACATATCCATTGATAATGCAGCATTGTGCAACTAAACTATAAATACTAATATATATTTAGCAAATTTAAGATGACACAATAATAGAAATTTCGTACCTGCTAACTGCTCATCAAGATATGGGACAAGATAAAAAGTTATTGTAATTATTTATCTTTAATATTCATAACACCATATGCAAAAGCATTTTCCTGCATTTGATCATGTAGAGTCCATTCAACCAAAAAAATGATTTTCACACCACTTGACTAGTAAATCACCGTAGCAATTATAGTACTACTCTTCAAAAACTTCTACCATTTAACACCAATTGAAAATCAAAGTGCAGCTGGAATTCATTAGTATAATACAATTAAATCATAAAAAGTTCAAAATACTTAATATAAATCATGAATATATAACTCCACATCTTGTTAATTTACTTGAACTTCTAAACACCTGAAAACAAAACAAACGACACTTAATTAATACTCAACAAAAGTTTTAAATTGAAATTACTATTAGTGCTATTGATAGAACATCTCAATATAATATAATATAACAGACATTTTACTTAGGTTTGAATATATAAAAGAATTATAAATAATATAATATAATATAATATAATATACTGGGTTGGTCCAAGGTTGGACCGACCAAAAATTCTTAGGACTGAGGACCAACCTGCATAGTGTTGATTTTGAAATTTCAGGACCAAGGACCAACCTAGTCCCCTTGGAAACCGGACCAGGACCGGTAGGGTTGGGTAGGTCCAGGGTCGGTCCAGAGTCAACCCTAGACCGCTGCTTACCTCTATTTATAGTTACCAACCCAAGTATGGTGTATGCATGCAATGTAACGACAGAGTCCTGGACTTGCACCAACTAAACGTGCTCTTTTTCATCGTCTATAACAGGGATTGTGACCATGCGCTGTAAAGTCCTCACATTTGTCCTTCTATCAAATTAGCAAAACCCTGTGTCTACGGTTATTAATTTTCACTTTGTCCAAAATATAAAAGTTATATAAATTTCTCTTGTCTAGCAGTAGGTAATGGCCTTGGAGAAGGAATATCATTGCAGAAAGGACATAAATCAAAAGTTGTTTATATAGTTGCTCCTGTTGGTGCCACAATTTTCACCCTTGTTTTTGGTGGCTTATTTTACATGACAAGGCAGCATAGTAGTTGTGACACCCCGAACCCTTCTCAGGTCGTCACCAGTGCCGATGTTACACTTTCTTTCCTCTTTCTATCTTGTACTTAAAACAAGTGTCGTTAATCACATGCATTTTTTTTTTTTTTAACGAATCGGTCCCAATGCGACTCATAGCGGAAGCAAATTAGACATCACCATCTATCCCCCTACCAATCCATGATACAAATACACACCACTAATCATCAGGACTTAAAAGATAAGCCATGCCACTATTATTTACATATTATCGCGATGGGTTTTTCACGGGTCGATACAACAAAAAGGAGACCAAGATTTTCAGCCACACTCGGCCTCATCCCAAAAAGATACTACGACCCCTAAGGAAAATCACATGACATCCCCCATCCAATAGTGGCGGCTATTTCCCAAAAAAGATGACACCAGCTCTCTACCCTTCATGCAACCATCACACCCATCCAGGTGCATCGGGTGGTGGTGGCGGCAACATTCCCCTAAACACTCCGTCTCGGCAGACATGAACAGACAAAAACTCCTAGATGACTGGGCCCTCAGCCAGGCCCACGTCGTACATGACCAGCACACGCACTCGCACAAATGTCAGTCCAGGGATAGTGACGCAGTCGATCTCCGTACATTCTACTTCTACATCTGACGGGAGACCATAGAAGGTGCCTCGCGTGACGGTAGGAAGCGGCATCTTTCTAATCTGAAATGTTATCCCGAAAAGGGGTGAGTACAACTACCCAGTAGATGAGGAAATCCAATAACAACTCAATGCACCATACAATTCATACATGCATTGCAGGTGTTACTTACCTTGTAACCATGCACATACCATCATGTATCATCAGGCATATCATCATGCGTATATCATCCTCATCATGCATATCACCATGCATATCATCATCCTCATCATGCACATCATCATGCATATCTCATTATCATCATGCATATCATCATGCACATCATCATCCTCATCATGCACATCATCATGCATATCTCATTATCATCATGCATATCATCATGCACATCATCATCCTCATCATGCACATCATCATGCATATGTCATTATCATCATGCATATCACCATGCACATCATCATCATGTATTATCATGCATGATTTAATTCCAATTTCATCTTGGACCATCATATTTCTCATTCCCGGGACCAATGTTTGCGTCCCCATGCATCAAGATACAATTTCAGATCATCCGGCTCCCCCACTCTCCGGGCATCTCGTACCCCAACTGGCATCACGAGGACCCTTCGATATCCAGCCATTTAAGGCCACCGGGCAACCGGCCGCACCCTTCAGGCCAAGCATCTCGCACCCAATCCGGCGTCGCGAGGTATCCCTCGGCATAATTACCATGCCGAGCTTCCGGCTCCTCCACTCTCCGGGCATCTCGACACCACTCGGTCTCCCGAGGACCCTCCGGCATTCGGCCACTCATGACCACCGGGCAATCGGCCGTACCTCTAGCCAGGCATCTCGATACTCCCGGGGCATCGTCGGCTCACCTCCGACGGTCTTCTCAATTCACATTATTATTATCATGACATATGATGTGATGACAATTCAAGATCATGCTCAACATTGAATACGTACATACATTTCAAATCCATGTCACACACATACCAAGACTTCATCACATATACATCTCGATTCAATGTCATACCCATACCGAGACTTTATCACATAATAACCTGAATTAATCAAATGGAATCTATGGCCAATAAAATAATCCATTATTATTTTTTTATTATTTTATTATTTTATTATTATTTTATTATTATATTTATTAATTTTCATAAATAAATATTAAATTTAATATCTATGATTTTCCCAAAATCATGATATTCAAACAATCATTAAACAAACAAGTAGAATCACAATTTCATACAAAATTCATGGCCAAATTGAATTTCTCATAATTTCACAATTTCCATGAAATAGTAATTATATTCGGGTAATGGCCAGACTTGCACAGTTTCCAAATAAATTCGATTAAAATGATCATATGGCCTTCAAAAATTACGAAATTTTACAGGATGATAGCCAACAGATTTTCGTGCACTTTTCATGAAGAACTATAAGCCAAATTATTTTTAGATTAATTTCTACAACCCTACGAAGCTTCTGGAACCACGACCGCGTCGTCCAGAACACACTTCTCCGAAATTTCTAGATCTCACCCATCTATTCTCTTTCGTTTCCTCTGAAATTTGAGTATGATAGGTAAAAATGTGTCCTTTACAAGTTTCATGAAGAGATCTAGGTCAAATATCCAAGCTATGGTCACCATTTAAGTCCATGAAGTCTCGGGTGTCTCGGTGTATTTCGCCAGAACCATCGTTTCCATGATCTAACCGATTCACCAAGTTATACTTGTTATTTTTGCTTCAAATTTGAGTATGTTGTAGCTTAAGGTGTTACATACAACTTTTAAGAAGACAACAAAGTGAGATCTTCAACAGAAATCAACATGCAAACAAGAATCTAGCAAGAGGTCCGTGAAACTTTCGCAGATCTAAAGTCTCCGTACAATAGAACTTTCGACCCCCCAAATCTCCATCGTTGTCTACGAATTTTTAGTATATCATAGTAAAAGACGTTAGCTTCAACTTTCATGAAGACACCGAAGCCAAAATCGGACTACAAACACACATGCATACTCGAACAAGCTACTGACTCCAACCAACCGAACAAGAACAGTCACACGGTTTGCAAATAACCAACTCTTACCTCGGTTTTTCGCACGAATCATACCTAAAACCGAACATGCAACCACCACAAAAAACATGCAAGAGAAGTTAAGGACTCCACTTGCCTTAAAGATGAACAAGCAACAACGAACGGCGATGATCGGACGGCGAACGGACGGCACACCCCTCCGGCTCCGCCTCCTTCCCTCTCGGTTCCTCCCTTCCGCTCGAGCTCTCTCTCTCTCTCTCTCGCACACCTCTCTCGGCTGAATGAACAAAAGAACCGGCCCTCTCTCTCTCCTCACCCCTTTTATATCCCCTTAAAACCCATGATTAGTAATGATTAATTCACCTATTGTCCAACCAATGCATGCTCTCCTTTGTGCCACATGTAAATTTTTTTTTTTTTTGAATTGATTGGGCTTGGGCTTAGGCCCATCCGGCCACTCCCTTGGGCTGGTCGAAATCCTCCCCTTGGCTTCCATTTGGGCCGGCCATTTGGCCCACTAGGCTTAGGCTAATGGGTCCAAGGCCCATTCCAAAAATAACCCTCTTTCCCCCCTTTTTTTTTGAATTCCTTTCTATAAATATTTCTAAATTTCAATTTTTTTTTTAAATCTTGGCCAAAGTCTTGGGACACTTTGTTTATTAGGATTTAAATTTATAATCTCATGGCCAATTGTTAATCTATAAATTTAAATACACAAATCATCAAATTAAAAGACAAATTGGCAAAGGCATAAGCCAAAAGAAATTCTATCACCTAATCAAAGATTTTAACACACCTTAAGGCTCGGCTTTGAATTTCTGGGATGCCACAGTAGTACGTAAGGCAATCACTTGGGGTGCATGACAACTAGTAATTTTTGTTCCATAAATAATTTTTTTTATTTCAGACTTGTTTCAAAAATAAAAATCCGTTTAGTAAAATTATTCTATTTTTCTATTTTTGAAATAGATTTTTATTCCGAAATAGGTTTGGAATAGAAATTAGAAGTAAAAATTTTACACTTCTCTATTTCTTGAATAGAAATGAGAAATAAAAATTCTTCTTATTGTATCCTCCATCCGTCGCTGCCAACCACCATTTGCTTTGGTTGCCGTCTTTGCCGCGCCATCATCGCCATCGCCATCGCCGCCCGCGCCGATCGCTAGTCGCTAGCTACTACCGGTCATCGGCTGCCGTCTAAAAGGAAATTTTTTTTTTTTTTTTGTTATCAAACGAATTTCTATTTTTAGAGTAGAAATTTTATATCGTTATCAAACGGTTATCTTTGCTTAGAAACTCATTTAGAAATAGAAATATAAAAATATATTTCTTTTTCAGAATTCAATTTCTGGCTAGAATGGTTATCATTCGCGCCTTTAATAGATACATACTTTTTATCCGTCATTGTTAGAAATACGATAATAAGATGGAAATCAATTAGTAACTAGAGCTAGCACTTCAGGGAACAGGGAAAGCACTCAGGATGACTTTCGTCCATATGATAGCGAGAAGCAGATCAAAATGTGGACAGATTCATTCCAATTTGAGGAGGAGGATAAAAAAAGGCATAGACGTGCCATTCTTTGATTTAGAAATTATTCTACGAGCGACGAATAATTTATCAGATGAGAGCAAACTTGGAAGAGGCGGGTTTGGGCCTGTTTACAAGGTATATAGCATGGTTTCTTCTTCAACCATAGGGGGCTCCTCGCTTGGTCATGATGATGATGTAATTCGTTTCTTAAGTTTGTGTTAGGCTACATGTCCTGGATGACAGGAAATTGCGGTAAAGAGGCTATTGAGTGGCTCGGGATAGGGCTTGGAAGAATTTAAGAATGAGATTGCCTTGATTGCTAAACTTTAGCATCGAAATCTTGTCAAATTATTAGGATATTGTGTCAAAGGAGACGAAAAGATGTTACTATATGAATACATGCCCAACAAAAGCTTAGATTCATTCATATTGGGTAAGCACCTTATTTCATGTCTCTATTCCATAGCTGTAGTAGGTAATAGCATTCAACGGTCCCTTCCTCCTTATAAAGGTTTCAAGTTAGTCTGACCGAGTTAGATTAAAAGACTTTGCTACATTTACAAATTAAAATGAAATCTTGCTAGATCAAACAAGGTGTTCTTTGTTGACTTGGGAGTTATGCTTTGAGATTATTTTGGGAATTGGGCAAGGAATGCTCTATCTTCACCAAGATTCTAGGTTGCGAATCATTCACAGAGATCTCAAAACAAGCAACATTTTGCTCAATGAGGAGACGACTCCTAAAATTTTCTACTTTGGTCTGGCACGGATATTTGAGGCAAAACTGTTGGAGAAAACTTCAATGAGTGTTTTGAAGCTAACAAAAAGTTTCCATCAGTCTAGTCTGAAGACTTGTAGACTCTACTATCAAAGTCTGAAGACCTCCAGATTGCCAGATTCAAGACTCAAAGTCTATCATCGTTGATAGTTTCTAGACCGTTGAAGAAGGCTTATCCAGAACTGGATGTTTCATTAAGGATTTGACTTTATCGACTGGAGAAGATCTCTTGGCTGGATATAGCATGTCGGAATCCTTATTCAAATCAAGATTGACTTAGGGATTTTGGATCCGTTGATTGGCGAAGTATACTTGGAAGGTTTTACTTATGGAAACCTAGATACTGATTGTATGGGGGAGCATGATTGATGGGCTATCATCATGTTCCTTAAATAGCTCGAAGATCTTCCTAATTGATTTTGTCCAACGGGTAGATTGGAAGAATTCCTTTGGTAAGTGCCAACGAGTATGATGGCATAAAGGAGTATATAAGGAAGACGTTCCAGTTGTTCGAGTGTGTTTGTGATAGAAGAATTCCAAAGTCTGAGGCTCCTGGTTCTTAGTCAATTCATTTGTTGAGCAAAATCTTGTACGCAAAAGAGAGTCTATATCTTTAAGAGACCTTGATGAAGTGTAGTAGAGTCTCTACACTGTGGAATCAAGGAAGAGCTTTACTGTAACAACTCTTTTGTTCATAGTGAAATCTAACCGGTAGGCTGTCAGTGCGGAAGAGTGGACCTAGGCTTGGATTAAGCCAAACCACTATAAACTATGTGTTCATATTCTCTTCCATACACTTTTTTACTTTGATCGTAACTTGTTTAGTTGACAAGAAACAAATTTCCTTTGCATAATCTATTATTGAATAGTGCTGTACACTTATCTCGAAAATTTGTTTTTACATCTATTCACCCCCCTTTAGATGTTCATACTAGCATTCACAATCAGTATCAAAGCTTGTGTATTCATTTAAGTTGAAATGTTTTACTTCAGAGTTAAAGATCAATGGCTAGTATGTTGGCTCAAGGACTGGTTGAAGGGCAAAGCAATACCAGACCGCCTTATTTTGATGGAAATGAATACAACATATGGAAAAACAAGATGAAGGCATTTCTAAGATCAAAGGATCCTCTGGAATGGGATGTGATAAACAAATGAATCATTTCTAAAACTGCATCAGTCTCAAAAAGAGGAAAAGAAGCCATTGAGTCTAGCGAAATGACTCAAGAAGAGATAACCAAGAGACAGGCTCTTGATGCAAAAACAATCTATTCTTTATATTGTGCATTATCACCTACTGAATATAACAGAATATCTTCTTGTATTACAGCTAAAGAAGTCTAGGATAGATTGCACATCACCTATGAAGAAACTGATCGAGTGAAAGAAACCAAAATCAACATTCTGCTCGGTCAATACGAAGCATTCAAAATGAAATCAGGAGAATCTATCACTGACATGTTTAGTCATTTTACAGAAATCGTGAATGGTCTTGAAAATCAAGGTCAACCAATTTCTGATCCCATGAAAGTAAACAAGCTACTGCGTGGACTCGCCAAGGATTGGAATCATATAAAGACCTCAATAAGGGAGACACAAAGAATCATGCCACTCTCTGTTGATGAATTGGTTGGAACTCTTCAGTCTTATGAAGTGGAGCGAATCAATGACGATGAAGATCCTAAAGGTAAGAAATCCATTACATTAAAATTTAATGATGATTTTGATGTCACAGATTCTGAAAACGATATGGATGATGAAGAGCTTACTCTCATGATAAGAAGATTCAGAAAGCTAAACAGAAAGGGACGGAGATTCAATCCAAAGAAACAAAGTTTTTAAAAGCAACAGACTAAGTCTGTTGAGGATGATGAATCCAATAGAAAAGTAGTCTACTTTGAATGTAAGAAAAAGGGACACATCAGACCCAACTGTCCCCTTCTGAGGAAAAAGAAAGGAAAAGCTGAGAAATATCGAAATGCACTTAAAGCAGAAACTTGGAGTGATACAGAATGTGAAGAAAGTGATGATGATTATGCCAATATTTGTCTCATGGCACAATCGGACTCGGTTCGGACTCCGAGACAGACTCAAATTCGGACAGTGAAATCGAGGTAAGTAATTTGAAAATCCCTACTAAAGTCTCTAGATACATTGATGAATTGTGTCTTAGTCTCAAAACTTCATTTAAAAGGATTTTCAAACTTAAAAGAGAAAATTCTGCATTAAAACAACAAGAAAATGTTTGGAAAGAAAAGGTCAAAAGTTTAGACAAAAGTGTTACTATTTTGAAAGAAAATTAAGACAATCTTTCAAAAGAAAATGCACTCTTGAAAAATGACATCTCAAGTATTTCTAAAAGATTTTCTATAGGATCTGAGAAATTGAAAAAAATTCTTTCTGAACAAAGACCTTATTTCAATAAATCTAGTTTGGGAATGACTGCGAAAACCATTCCTCTAATTAATTTTCCTAAAGTAAAGGAAAGAATTAAGCAAAAACCTACAAGAGATGCTTACAAAAGTCATTTCCAAAAAGTTTTTGTGAAACCAGTAGGTCGTAGTGCTCTTAGATGTTCTAAGTGCAATAGTTCATATCATTTTGAGAAAGAATGTCCTATGGTTTGGAAACCTGTTAAGAAGGTATGGGCAAAGACTGTATATTATACTGACACCAATGGACTCAAGAAAATATGAGTACTAAAGAAAGCATGAGTTTCTTTTCTAAATGTAAGTCACTATAAAGAAAAAGATTAAATTGTACCTAGATAGTGGATGCTCAAGGCATATGACAGAAGATTTAAATTGCTTCATAAAGCTTGTTCAAGTTAATGGTCCAAAAGTTTCATTTGGAGGAAACAGCAAAGGAAGAATTGTGGGATACGGAACTGTAAAGATTGGAAGTCTCATGATCAGTAATGTTTCTTTAGTAGAAGGACTCAATTACAATTTGCTAAGTATTAGTCAGTTGTGCGATACCAGTTTCAAAATCAATTTTCAAGGAGGAATATGTTCAGGAACCAGTAAAGACTCCTCTCAGTCTTTCACAAGTCGAAGACATGGAAATGTCTATCTCTTGGATGTCAAACCAGATGAAACCCAATGGCTATTCTCATTTCAAGAAGAAGCAAACTTATGGCACAAAAAACTTGGGCACATCAACATGAAGTAAATAGCCAAAATTTCAGCAAAGAAGCTTGTTCGTGGTCTACCAAATCTGTCATACCAAAAGTCTGATCTATGCACACCATGCGTGTTGGGAAAACAGGTAAGAAACTCATTTAAACCAATAAATCAAGTTTCTACTAATCATGTACTGCAGCTCTTGCATATGGATCTCTTTGGACCAACCAGAAGTCGGAGCATTGGAGGTAAGAAATATTGCCTAGTAATTGTGGATGACTACTCACGATTCACTTGGGCATATTTCCTGGCAAGTAAGTTTGAGATCTTTTTTTATTTTACAAAGTTTGCTAAAAAGATCCAAAATGAGAAAGAATATGTTATTTCAAGTATACTGACAGACCATGGAGGCGAATTTGAAAATCAAGACTTTACAAAATTCTGTGATAAATCTGATTTTTAGCATGTGTTCTCCTCTCCTTATACACCAGAACAGAATGGAGTTGTGGAAAGAAAGAATAGATCTTTGCAAGAAATGGCTAGAACTATTTTAATTGAAAGTAACATTTCTTCTTGTTTTTGGGCTGAAGCAATTTTTACAGCATGCTATATTATTAATAGAGTTTTTTTAAGGCTTATTCTGGAGAAAACTCCTTATGAGTTATTCAAAGGAAACAAACCAATTGTTTCGTATTTTCATGTGTTTGGATGTAAATGTTTTATTTTGAAAAATGCAAATGATCGAGCTGGTAAGTTTGAGATGAAGGTATCTTCCTTGGATATTCAACCACAAGCAAAGTTTACATAGTTTATAACAAGAAGACTCACTCTATGGAAGAATCAATGAATGTCAAATTTCAAGACTTTATGCAAAATGAATTAATTCAGACTCAAATTGAAGAATCTAAACCTGCTCCAGACTCTACAAAGTCTAAGGTTGCGCATGATAAAATTTCTATTTCTTAATTTCTCTATTTCTCTGTTCCCCGGAATAGGTTTGGTATAGAAATCCGTTACTCTATTTCTGAAACAGAATTCTATTCCAGAAATAGATTTAAAGAATAAATCAGAAGCTAAAATTTTTAGCTTCTCAGTTTCTGAAATAGAAACTGAGAAATCAATTTCTGGCCAGAAATCAATTTCTATTTAAGAAATTTTGTCATGCGAACCCTAAATCTCTAGAAGCAGCTCAGACTTCAGACCAGCAAGAAATGATCGTCGTAGACTCAAATGAGAAAAATGATCAACAATCTGACAAATCAACCAACAACTGGAAGCATAAGTTGAGTCATCCCAAAGATCTCATCATTGGTGATATTAATGAAGGAATTCGCACAAGATCCAAAAGGCGTGAAGAGTCTAGTGCTATGGCTCTTATTTCTGAAATAGAACCCAAAAGCATAGAAGAAGTTTTAACTGATGAAAGCTGGATTGAAGCTATGCAAGAAGAATTCAGGCAATTCAGTATCAATGATGTTTGGGAATTGACTCCTAAACCGAAAGGTAAATCTATCATTGGAGCTAAATGGGTTTTCAGGAACAAGATGAACGAGAAAGGAAAGGTCGTAAGAAACAAAGCAAGACTCATGGCCAAAGGATATACACAAGAAGAAGGGATATACTATGATGAGACTTATGCGCCGGTAGCAAGGTTAGAAGCAATTAGATTATTACTTGCTTTTGCTTATTATAAGAATTTCAGGTTATTCCAAATGGACGTCAAAAGTGTTTTTCTAAATGGATTTATCCAAGAGGAAGTCTATGTGGAACAACCACCCGGTTTTGAAGACCCAAGGAAACCATACTCTGTATTTAGACTGAAAAAGGCTGTATACGGTTTAAAGCGAGTGCCCCGAGCTTGGTATAACAGATTAAGTAAATTTTTAATTTAGAACGGTTTTGTCAAAAGTAAAGTAGATACTACATTGTTTATCAAAAGAGAAAGCAAAAGTTTTCTACTTATTCAAATTTATGTTGGTGATATTATTTTTGGTTTTTCTAATGAAAATCTGTGCAAGAAATTCTCTAAGTCTATGCATGATGAATTTAAAATGAGCATGATGGGTGAAGTAACCTTCTTTCTCGGGCTTCAAGTAAAATAACTGAAGGAATGAACTTTTATTCATTAAAAAAAATATGCCAACGATCTTGTCAAAAAGTTTGGGCTGGAGAATTGCAAAAAGACTAATATACCAATGTCAAGTTCCTTGAAGCTAGACAAATATGAAGGAGGAAAGAAAGTTGACCAGAAGCTATATAGGAGTATCATTAGTTCACTTCTTTATCTTACTACTTCTAGACCTGACATTTTGTTTAGTGTTTGTATTTGCGCCAGATTTCAATCAGACCCTAAAGAATCTCATTTAAGTGCTACAAAGCGTGTCATCAAATACATTGCCTCAACTTCAAATTTAGGTATCTGGTATCCTAAAGAAGGAGACTTTACTTTTCTTAGATACTCAGACGCAAACCTAGCCGGATGTAGAGTTGATAGAAAGAGCACATCGGGCACCTGTCAACTACTTGGAAGCAGGACAGTGTCTTGATTTTCAAGGAAGTAAAGTACAATAACTCTTTCTACAGTAGAAGCAGAGTATGTAACAGCTAAGAGATTTTGGAATTGAAGATTCATGCACTAAAATGAAATGTGACAACACCAACGCAATCAATCTCACCAAGAATCCGATTCTTCACTCAAGAGCATAACATATAGAGATTCAACATCATTTCATTAGAGATCATGTTCAAAATAGAGAAGTTTCGATTTGGTTTATTGATTCAAAGAATCAACTGGTGGATATATTTACAAAGCCTTTGGAGAAAAATCAATTTAAAGCTATTCGTTCTAGACTCAATATCTTAAAGTCTGAGGAAGTTCAGAATCTGGGCTGAAAGTCTAAAGTCAATCAGACTCAGATAATCAAGATTCTCGACTGTAAGTTATCTTTATTTTAGAAAATTATCTCTCGAATCAAATCTCGAAAAGGTACGATCATCTACCAGAAATTGATTGTTGCTATTTTCAATTTCTGTGATTATTGCAATCTTTCCTTTTCAAAAAAGAAGTGATTTTTGAAATGACAGTTATCTAATTTTTGAAAAGGCAGTTATTTTTAAAAGGCATCTTTATATTTACTTTTTACGGCGTTTCGTATGCCTTGCTTCAATTGCCTTATATATTGTCAGTTATTCTTCGTTTTATTCACAAAAACCCTAAGAGAGCATCGATCTTCCATTTCTGTTTTCTTCTCTTGTTTAATCCTTGAAAATTTTTCATCTTTCTTGGGAAACAAGCTCGAAATCTCTCAAAAACTGTGAAAGATATCGTCCCAAAGAAAGTCTTCAAGGATCGCGAACAGAGGACCACAACAAATGCGTGAGGGGCTTATGCACTTTCATCTCACGGAGGAAGAGGAATCTCCTAGATAGCAGCAGAGCCCACAACATTCTCAGCAACGTCCATCTCCTCCATCTAGACCTCAGGATGCTACACATCAAGAAGAGGAAGAAATTGAGATAGCTAGTATAATCACCTAGAGGGGGTGAATAGGTGCTCAAACAATTTATCGAGATACGGAAGCGATTCTAGGCAACCGATAGAAAGGAAGCTCTCTATTGATTAACAAAATGAAATACGATCAAAGTAAAGAGAGTAAGGAAGAGAAATTTGAACACAAGGTTTATAGTGGTTCGGCTTATTTCAAGCCTACGTCCACTCTTCCACACTGACAGCCCACCGACTGGATTTCACTATGAACAAAAGAGAAGTTACAGCACAGCTTTTCCTTGATTCCACAGTGTAGATGTTCTACCATACCTCCTCAAGGTTTCTCACAAATATAGACTCTTTTTTGTGTACAAGGTTTTGCTCAAAGGAATTGTCTAAACAATAAGGAGCTTCGGACTTTGGAATTTTTCTATCGCGCACATCTTAAACAACTTAGAACGTCTTCCTTATATACTCCTTTACGCCATCATACCCGTTGGCACTTATCAAAGGAATTCCTCCAATCTTCCCGTTGGACGGAATCAATTAAGAAGATTATTTGAGCTATTAAAGGAACGTGTCGATAGCCCATCAATCTTGTTCGCCCATACAATCAAGATCTCGGTTTTCATAAGTAGAACCTTCCAAGAATATTTAGGCAATCATCAGATCCTTAATCTTCGAGTCAATCTCGATCAATCAAAGGATTCTGTTATGACTTGTCAAGCCAAGAGATCTTCTCCAGTCGATAAGGTCATATCCTTAATGAAACATCCAGTTCTGGATAACCTTTCTTCAACAGTTAGAGATCATCAATGAGGATAGACTTTGAGTCTTGAGTCGGCTGTCCGGAGGTCTTCAGACTTTAAATAGCAGAGTCTGCAAACCTTCAGACTAGATTAATGGAAACATTTTGTCAGCTTCAAAACACTTCAAGAAGATTTCTCCAACAATCTCCCCCTTTTTTATGGTGACAAAACTTTCCTGCAGATTTGGACAATTTTGACCTGCAAAACATTTCTCAAACACATATGCATATCTTATAGAGATAAATGGCTAAATGAATAACACTAGAGTCTAGAATCTGCAACCACAGAAAATATGTTAGTCTAGTATGCGATAAAGCCATCCATAAGATATCAATAGAAGCAATCAAGTCCAAGTCTCATCCAGACAAAAATAATAAAGTCAAACAGAGTTAAACATCAAAACAATCCAACAAACCACACGATTAAAAGTCAAAGAGTTCAAATCTTGTGCATCTCTCTCCCCCTTTTTGTCAGCATTAAAAAGGTTGAGATGGAAATGGAATAAAGTCAAGATTGCTTGGGAACGCGGACAAGCTGGAAATCTCCCATAGACTGAACGATGCCTTCCAGCCTTTTCAAGTCTTCTTTCAGTTGTGCAATCTCCTCACCCTTGGCATTGGCCCGAATCTGAACGGAGAGGGCTTGGATCTGATCATTCAATGAACATGAAGAAACTTGACCCGCATTTTGCAAGTTTTGAACCTCGCATCCCAAAGCATAAATTTGACCGCGCATCTCCAAGAGAATATCCATAATTATGCGAAAATCTGCTGAGCTGTCGGTCTGCATACTAGCTTCAGCACGATCTGCAGATGATGGCATATCAGAATAGTCACGTAGATTTGGCGATGAAGCGTCATGTTCTTCTTCAAGAAAATGAGAGGCATGAATGTCTTCTGGGTCGGCTGGAGAATGGCTAACTCCCTCACTGGTAGCAGCTGACATCCCTCTTTTCTCATTATCTCCCCCTGTTTTTATGCCTTCAGGTGGAGAAGAGTGTTTTTCAGGCTCTCTTTCCTCTTGATTCATTCTCTCTTCTTCTTCTTCTTCTTCTGCTTCTTTTTCACCAAGTGCTCTTTCTTCTTCTTCTTTTTCATCCCTTGCCTCATTAGCATCCTTTTCTTTTGCTTCTCTCTCCTCTGCTTCTTTCTCTTCTCTTTCTTTTTCTTCTCTTTCTTTGGATAAGTACACTAATGGTGCCATAAGTTGTGTACGACGCTCACTTTGGTGCCAAAAGTTTCTGCCGGATCACTTAAGTGCCAAATCAGAGAAAAAACAATCACTTTGGTACCACCGGCGAGAAATTCCAGCCAAAATGATTACGTGGCATTTTTATTTTTAAAAAAAAAAGTTGCTCGGTTTATAAACGACGTCGTTTTCCATTCTCTTCAAGAAATGACATCGTTTTGCTCTTATACGTGGACACCCTCGCAAAAATGATGCCGTTTAGCTTGTACATGGGTTGAAATTAGGGTTAAGGTTTCTTCCTCGCCGCTTGGCCACATTGTTCACCGCCAACGCTCGGCCACCGTCGCTCGGCCACCATTGTAGATGCTCGACCAGGTGAGCGAGATCATTGCTCAAATAAAAAGTGGCAGAAAGAATAGGAGGCGAGGCGGAGGAGGAGGAGGAAGAAGAGGGGTTGAAGGTGCCGCAATGGTGCACCGTCGCCGCCGCCGCTAGTGCCGTTGTTGGTGCTGCTATTGGTGCGCTGATGGTGTTGCTGCTGGTGCCGTTCACTACTGGTGTCGCTCTTCAAGGAAGAAGACGGTGTGCCTCCTCTCTCTCTCTCTCTCAATTTGGGGATTTCGGGTTTTGATTTGGGGGAAAGAAGCCAAACGACGTCATTTTTGTGGTTTAGATGCTGATTGTGCTCTCCGGCAAGCCACGTCGGCCTAAAAAATTAATAAAAAAATGCCACGTCAGATTTCCGGCGGTTCAGATCGGCGTTGGCACCAAAGTGAGCCTTTTTCAAATTTTGTGGCACTTAAGTGATCCGACGGAAACTTTTGGCACCAAAGTGAGCGCCATAAACAACTTATGGCACCATTAGTGTACTTATCCCTCTCTTTCTTCCTCTTCTCTTTCTTTCTCTTCTCTTTCTTCCTCTTCTCTTTCTCGAGTTCTCTGTTCTGGAGCAGAACGACTCAGATGTTTCAACGCCATTGCAGAGATGGTGATGTCTTCCTCATCATCTTCATCTTCAACGATGAGAGCTCTCCTTTTCTTGGATGGAGCAACCATGGGCTCCTTTCCTTTTCTTTTTGATGCAGAAGAGATTTAATGACTTTTTATAGGAGTCTTCTCCTTAAATTTCTCCAACGCCTTGCTTAGCTCCTTTAGACGCATCTTGGTCACCATTTTCAGTCCTACCACCATATGATCAAACGGTCGAGCACAAAGGATTTGTGGAGGTTGAATGTTTAGATGTCTGAATAACTTCGTCACAAGACTTGGGTAAGGAAGTTGACCTCTGTCTTTCACCACTGCTCTATACATGTGGAACATAACAGTGTGAGGAAGAGAAAACTTTTTCCCAGTGAGAATGACATACATCAGCTTTGCCTCTGAACTTGAGACATCAGTCTTGGAGGTTGATTTTGGTTTGAGGCAATTGATCACAATCTTGTGAAGCAGAATGTTGAACGCACTCATCCTTAGGTAGGAAATAAAGAAGTTAGGGAAGAGAATAAGAACACAAGATTTATAGTGGTTCGGCTTAATCCAAGCCTACGTCCACTCTCCCACGATAACAGCCTTCTTGGCTGGATTCCACTATGCGATCAACAAGGGATTACAACTTCGAGTGCAAACACTTAGTAGTAGATCACACTATCTCACTAAGTCACTCTTTTGGTATTTCTCTCACGATTACAAACGTTTAAGCTCTCAAGAGACAAGTATATGATCGAAAGTCGCTCAGACTTTGGAATTATAAATTCTACGCTCTGTCTCTTACTTGCTCATCGGTCCTTCATCTCCTTAAATACTCCTCCACTTCCAAACTACCCGTTGGACAGTATCCCGGAGAATCGTCTTCCAATATACCCATTGGACAGCTCTGTATCTAGAAGATTTGGTAGCCGTTGAGTGACAAAGGTAAAATCCCAAATTGATTCCGATCGCCCATACAAACGAAATCTTGGTTTCCATAAGTAAAGCTTCTTCATATAGAAAGATCTTGTCTTCAACATCCAATTGTCAATCAATTAGATTGAGTCAATCAAATCAATCTTGATGTGGAATCCAAACCAAATCACTAGCCGTTATATGATTGGGCTTGATTTACGATTCATCGAATCTGGATGTAAAGTCTGAGTCTGTAGACTTTACAATATGAGTCTGTAGACTTTACAATCTGGGTCTGAACATATCTGCTTCTGAATAGATTTAGCTTTAAGGTCTGTACCCAGTTCAGCTTCAGCATAGAGTCTATCTTCTAGTTCAGTATTCACGTTCAGTCTGGAATTAGTCAGAGTTGATAGACTTCTGATGTAGAACAGACTTTGACACTAAAGTCTAGCAGTCTTCAGAATTTGACATAATAGTCTTCAGATTTTGACACAGAAGTCTGGAAATCTTCATAATATACTTTGGACATATGTTGCGTTCAGTCTTCTGGCCGTCTTCAGACTTTGACAATATCCTTTACATGTTCTGATATCTGCATGGTCTATTACTCAACCATTAAACATGTTAGTAGCCTTTGATTTATTTTGTCATCTTCAAAACATCATAAGGGATTTCCCTAACAATCCTTTTGTTCCTTCGATTTGAACAAGTCTCCCATTTTTCCTCGATTTTGTCATCATCATTCCCATCCACAGGATTAACTCCCCAATCACGAGGATCACTTGGGATATTTGCAAGGGTTTCTTCTACCACCCCTTTACGAGCAATTCCCAAACTTTCCATTTTTCACAAAAAGATATATTCATTTCCATACCCTTTGTCTTTAAGAAAATCATCGACAGAGTTCAAAGGAGTACGAGTCCCTTTCAAAGCACGATACAACTTATAAATAAAAGTGGGCTTTTGAACTCTTACTGGATCTGCATCCTCGATGATTTCTTCCTCTTGTTGATGATCAACGCCTTGAGGACTAGATGGAGGAGAGTGACGCTGCTGAGAATGTTGTGGGCTCTGCTGCTGATCTGGAGACACTTCTTCTTCGGTGAGATTGAAGTGCGTAGGCCCCTCACTCATTCGCCGTGGTTCCCTGCTTGCGATTCTCGAAGACTTTCTTGAAAACGACATCTTTCTCAATTTTTGGAAGATTCCTTGCTTGACTTTCCCAAGAAAGATGACAACTTTTTCGAAGATTAAACAAGGGAAGAAAACAGGAATGGAAGATCGATTCTTTCTAGGATTTTTGAGAGTAAATCAACAGTGCACGATCGGTTAAAAAGCGAGATATATGAACCGTCACAAAGGAAAATAAAAAAGATGCCTTTTCAAAATAACTATCCTTTTTGCGCGAAAATAGTAATTTCAAAAAATAACTTCCTTTTTGAAAGGGAACGATGTAACAATTACGTCGATTAAATATAGCAATAATTAACCACAGTTTGACGATCGTACCTTTTCAAGATAAGATTCGAGAGAGAATAACTTACAGTCAAGGTCTTGTATGTCTGAGTCTGAAAGTTTTTAGACTTTGATTTCCTCATACCTCAAAATGTTGAGTCTGGAATGGATGGTTTCAAATTGATTTTTCTCCAAAGGCTTTGTGAATATATCCGCCAGTTGATTCTTTGAATCAACAAATTGAATTGAAACTTTTCCATTTTGAATATGGTCTCTAATGAAGTGATGTCGAATCTCTTTATACTTTGCTCTTGAGTGAAAAATTGGATTTTTGGTGAGATTGATAGCGCTGGTGTTGTCGCAATTAATCTTCGTGCATGAATCTTCAATTCCAAAGTCTCTTAGCTGTTGTTTTATCTAGAGAATTTGTGAACAGCAACTTCCAAGAGCTACATACTCTGCTTCTATTATAGAGAGAGCTACTATACTCTACTTTCTTGAAAACCAAGATATTGTCCTGCCTCCAAGTAGTTGACAGGTACCCGAGGTGCTCTTTTTATCAACTCTGCAATCGGATAGATCTGCGTCTGAGTGTCCAAGAAGAGTAAAGTCTCCTCTTTTAGGATACCATAGACCGATACTTGAAGTAGAAGCAATGTATTTAATAATACGCTTTGTAGCATTTAAATGAGATTCTTTAGGATCTGCTTGAAATCTGGCACAAATGCAAATACTAAACAAAATGTCAGGTCTAGAAGCAGTAAGATAAAGAAGTGAGCCAATGATACTTCTGTATAGCTTCTGGTCGACTTTCTTTTCTTCTTCATCTTTGTCTATCTTCAAGGAACTTGACATTGGTATTTCAGCCTTCTTGCAATTGTTCAGACCAAACTTTTTTGACGAGATCATTAGCATATTTTTCTTGATGAATAAAAGTTCCTTCCTTCAGTTATTTCACTTGAAGCCTGAGAAAGAAGGTTAACTCACCCATCATGCTCATTTCAAATTCATCCTGCATAGTCTTAAAGAATTTCTTGCACATACTTTCATTAGGAGATTCGAATATAATATCATCGACATATATTTGAACTAGCACAAAACTTTTGCTTTCTCTTTTAATAAATAAAGTAGTGTCTACTTTACCTTTCACAAAACCGTTTTGGATTAAAAACTTACTCAACCTGTCGTACCAAGCTCAAGGTGCTTGTTTTAAGCTATATAAAGCCCTTTTGAGTCTGAATACTGAGTCTGGTTTCCTTGGGTCTTCAAACCCAGGTGGTTGTTCCACATAGACTTCCTCATGGATGAATCCATTAAGGAATGCACTTTTGACATCCATTTGGAATAACCTAAAATTTTTATGACAAGCAAATGCAAGTAATAAACCAATTGCTTCTAACCTTGCTACTGGTGCGTAAGTCTCGTCATAGTCTATCCCTTCTTCTTGCGTGTATCCCTTGGCCACGAGTCTTGCTTTGTTTCTTACGACCTTTCCTTTCTCATCCATCTTGTTTATGAAAACCCATTTAGCTCCAATAACTGATTTACCTTTCGGTTTTGGAGTCAATACCCAGACATCATTGATACTGACTTGCCTGAGCTCTTCTTGCATGGCTTCTATCCAGCTTTCATCAGATAAAGCTTCATCTATGCTTTTGGGTTCTATTTTAGAAATAAGAGCCACAACACTAGACTCTTCGCGCCTTTTGGATCTAGTGCGAATTCCTTCATTAATGTCACCAATGATAAGATTTGGGATGACTGGACTTATGCTTCTAGTTGCTGGTTGATTTGTCAGAATGATGATCACTTCCTTCACTTGAATCTTCAACAGTTACTTGCTGCTGGTCCTTCAAAGTTTAAGCTGTTTCTTTAGACTTTGTAGAGTCTGGAGTAGGTCCTGGATCTTCAAGATGAGTCTGAATAGATTCATTTTGTATCGAATCCTGAAATTTGACATTCATTGATTCTTCCACAGTTTGAGTCTTTTTGTTGTAGACTCTATACACTTTGCTTGTGGTTGAATATCTAAGGAAGATGCATTCATCTGACTTTTCTTCAAACTTACCAACTCGATCATTTGCATTTTTTAGTATAAAACATTTGCATCCAAACACATGAAAATATGAAACAATAGGCTTCTTTTCTTTGAATAATTCATAGGGAGTTTTTTCTAGAATAGGCCTTAGAAAAACTCTGTTGATAATATAACATGCTGTAAAAACTGCTTCAGCCCAAAAACGTGATGAGATGTTTCTTTCAATTAGAAGAGTTCTAGCCATTTCTTGAAGCAATCTATTCTTTTTTTCCATAACTCCATTTTGTTCTGGAGTATATGGAGAGGAGAACAAATGCTGAAAACTAGATTCATCACAAAACCTTGTAAAATCTTGATTTTCAAATGCACATCCATGATATGTTCTTATACTTGAAATAACATTTCATTTTTCGTTTTGAACCTTTTTAGCAAATTTTTCAAAGTAAGAGAAAATTTCAGACTTACTTGCCAGGAAATACACCCAAGTAAATCGTGAGTAGTCATCCACGATTATTAGGCAATATTTCTTACCTCCAATGCTCTGTGTTCTAGTTGGTCCAAAGAGATCCATATGCAGAAGCTGCAGTACATGGTTAGTGGAAACATGATTTATTGGTTTAAAGGAATTTCTTACCTGTTTTCCCAATATGCATTGTGTACATAGGTCAGACTTTTGATATGATAAATTGGGTAGACCACGAACAAGCTTCTTTGTTGAAATTTTGGCTATCTGCTTTATATTGATGTGCCCAAGCTTTCTATGCCATAAACTTGCTTCGTCTTGGATTGAAATTAAACATTGCGATTCATCTGGTTTCACATCCAAGAGATAGATATTTCCATGTCTTCGTCCCATAAATGACTGAGTAGAGTCTTTACTAGTTCCTGAGCATATACCCTCTTGAAAGTAGATTTTGAAACCGGTATCACATAGGCGACCGACACTTTGAGCGGTTGTAGTTGAGTCCTTCAACTAAAGAAACATTGCTTATTGTGAGGTTTTCAATCTTCACAATTCCAAATCCCACAATTTTTCCTTTGCTGTTTCCTCCAAATGAGACTTTTCCACTATTCACTTGAACAACCTTTATGAAGCAATTTGAATCTCCTGTCATGTGTCTCGAGCATCCACTATCCAAATACCATTTCACCTTTTTCTTGATAGTGACCTGCATTTAAAAAGAGACTTAAGCTTTCTTTGGTACCCATATTTTCTTGGGTCTTTTTGAGTTAGTCGATATACGGTTTTTGCCCAAACTTTATTGATATGTCTCCAAACCATTGGACATTCTTTTTCAAAATGATCTGCATAATTGCATTTTGAACATCTAAGAGCATTGCGACCTACTGGTTTTACAAAGGTCATTTCAAAATGATTTTTGTAAGCATTTCTTGTAGGTCTTTGTTTGATTCTTTCTTTCACTTTAGGAAAATCAATTAAATGAATGTTTTCGTAGTCATTCCTAAACCAGATTTATTGAAATAAGGTCTTTGAACAGAAAGTATTTTTTCTAGTTTCTCAGATCCTATCGAAAGTCTTTTGGAAATATTTGAGATATCATTTTTCAAGAATGCATTTTCTTTTGAAAGATTATATTCACTTTCTTTAAGAGAAGAAACATTCATATCTAAACATTTCACCTTTTCTTTCAAAATATTTTCTTATTGTTTTAAGACAGAATTTTCCTTTTTGAGTTCGGAAATTTTTTTAAGAGAAGTCTTAAGACTAAGACACAACTCATCAATGTATTTAGAAACTTTAATAGGGATTTTGAAGTTACTTACCTCAAATTCAGTGTCTAAATCTGAGTCTGTCTTGGAGTTTGAATCAGAATCCGATTGTGCCATCAGACATATGTTGGCATAATCATCATCACTTTCTTCACATTCTGTATCACTCCAGGTTTCTACTTTAAGAGCTTTTCGATACTTTTCAACTTTTCCTTTCTTCTTCCTTAGAAGAGGACAGTTTGATCTGATGTGCCCCTTTTTCTTACATTCAAAGCAGACTACATCTTTATTTGATCATCATCTTCAACAGACTTAGTCTGTTGCTTTTGATAAATTTGTTTCCTTGGATTGAATCTTCTTCCTTTTCTGTTCATCTTTCTAAATCTTCTTATCATGAGAGCAAGCTCCTCATCGTCCATATCGTTTTCAGAATCTGCAGCATCAGAATCATCATTGGATTTTAATGCAATGGATTTCTTACCTTTAAGGTCTTCGTCTTCATTGATTTGTTCCACTTCATAAGACTGAAGAGTTCCAACAAATTCATCAACAGATAGTGGCATGATTCTTTGGGTCTCTCTGATTGAGGTTTTTATGTGATTCCAATCCTTGGAAAGTCCACGCAGTAGCTTGTTTATCTTCATGGGATCAGAAATTGGTTGGCCTTGATTTTCAAGACCATTCATGATATCTGTAAAACGACTAAACATGTCAATTATAGATTCTCCTGATTTCATTCTGAAGGCTTCATATTGACCGAGAAGAATGTTGATTCTAGTCTCTTTCACTCGATCGGTTCCTTCGTAAGTAATGTGTAATCTATCCCAGACTTCTTTGGCTGTATCACAATAAGATATTATGTTATATTCAGTAGGTGATAAAGCACAATATAAAGAATAGATTTCTTTTGCATCAAGAGCTTATCTCTTGATTATCTCTTCTTGAGTCATTTCGCTAAACTCAACAATGTCTTTTCCTCTTTCTGATACATGTGCAGCTTTAGGAATGATTCATTTTTCTACAACGTCCCATTCCAGAGGATCTTTTGATCTTAGGAACGCCTTCATCTTGTTTTTCCATATGTTGTAGTCCTTTCCATCAAAGTAAGGCGGTCTGGTATTGCTTTGCCCTTCTACCAGCCCTGGAGCCAACATACTAGCCATGGATCTTTAACTCTGAAGTAAAACACTTCAAACAAAGTGAGTACATGAGCTCTTATACCAATTGAGATAGCTAGTATAATCACCTAGAAGGGGGTGAATAGGTGCTCAAATAATTTATCGAGATACGGAAGCGATTCTAGGCAACCGATATAAAGGAAGCTCTCTATTGATTAACAAAATGAAGTACGATCAAAGTAAAGAGAGTAAGGAAGAGAAATTTGAACACAAGGTTTATAGTGGTTCGGCTTATTTCAAGCCTACGTCCACTCTTCCGCACCGACACCCCACCCACCGACTGGATTTCACTATGAACAAAAGAGAAGTTACAGCACAGCTTTTCTTTGATTCCACAGTGTAGATGTTCTACCACACCTCCTCAAGGTTTTTCACAAATATAGACTCTCTTTTGTGTACAAGGTTTTGCTGAAAGGAATTTTCTAAACAACAAGGAGCTCCAAACTTTGGAATTTTTCTATCACGCACATCTTGAACAACTTAAAACGTCTTCCTTATATACTCCTTTACGCCATCATACTCGTTGGCACTTACCAAAGGAATTTCTCCAATCTACCCATTGGACGGAATCAATTAAGAAGATTATTCGAGCTATTAAAGGAACGTGTCGATAACCCATCAATCATGTTCGCCCATACAATTAGAATCTTGGTTTCCATAAGTAGAACCTTCCAAGAATATTTAGGCAATCATCGGATCCTTAATCTTCGAGTCAATCTCGATCAATCAAAGGATTCTGTTATGACTTGTCAAGCCAAGAGATCTTCTCCAGTCGATAAGGTCATATCCTTAATGAAACATCCAGTTCTGGATAACCTTTCTTCAACGGATTAGAGATTGTCAATGAGGATAGACTTTGAGTCTTGAGTCTGGCTGTTAGGAGGTCTTCAGACTTTAAATAGCAGAGTCTGCAAACCTTCAGACTAGACTGATGGAAACGTTTTGTCAGCTTCAAAACACTTCAAGAAGATTTCTCTAACAGAAATCATCAAAGACGCAAAACCCGTAAGAACTCTTAAGCCTGCTTTTACCTACAAGTTTCATCGTGCTTTGAAGAGGGGTGGTACTCCTTTGAACTACATTGATGAATTTCTGAAAGACAAAGGGTATAGAAATGAAACTTTCTTTTTATGCACAATGGAACGATTGGGAATTGCCCTTGTTGGGTCGGCAGAAGAGGCATTGGCAAATATCTCAAGTGATCCACATGTGGGAGGGCTAAGTCAGCTTGATGGGAATGACGATGATAGGATGTACAGTCAGTTTAAACCGAGAATGGGTGTTACAGCAAAAATCCGAAGTAAAAGGACAGACTTGTTTCGATCGGAGGAACACAAGCAACTGTACTCTAAGTTGCTAAAGCGTGGGGTGATAAACCCTAGAAGTGTGGATTTTGATTTCTTGACTCTGTGAATGTCAATTTGCAGGAAAAATTCAGTCTTCTTCAACTCGAACAGTTTTGTTCTGAAAGTATAGAAGCTTATGCTGAACTTACTGCTTATTTCTATTCAAATCTCAATTTCTTGGATGCGAATAGATTCTCTTTTAGTGTTCGAGATCAAGACTATGTGGTTGACATGAATACATTGGCTGATGTGATTGGGGTTGAGAGAGGGAGATATCAACCTATTAGTGTGTCTATTGCTCGTGCAACGTTGGAGCTTGTTAATGATAGAAGGACGGAAGGAAAGATTTCCTTTTTAAGGATGAATGTGTTCAACGTTTTGCTTCACAAGATTGTGATTAACTGTCTCAGACCAAAATCTACTTCAAAAATGGATGTTTCAAACTCGGAGGCAAAGCTGATGTATGCCATCAATGCTGGGAAAAAGTTATCTCTTCCACACATTATTATGTTCCACATGTACAGGGCAATGGTGAAGGACAAGGGTCAACTCCCATATGCAGCTCTTGTGACCAAGTTATTCAGACATTTGAACGTTCAGCCTCCCCGGATTATTTGTGTTCAAACGTACGATCAAATGGTGGTGGGACTGAAAATGGTCTCTAAAATGCGTCCGAAGGAACTCAACAAGGCGTTGGAGTAATTCAAGGAGAAAACCCCTGTCAAGACTCATCAAATCTCTTCGGCTGCAAAAAGGAAAGGGAAGGAGCCCATGGTTGTTCCATCCAAGAAAAGAAGGGCTCTCATCATTGAGGATAAGAAAAGAAGGGCTCTCATCATTGAGGATGAAGAGGATGAGGATGATATCACCATTTCTGCAATGGCATTGAAGAACTTGAGTCGTTCTGCTCCAGAATCAATGAAGAGACAGGAAAAAGACACGGATGAATCAGAACAGAGGACTGGAGAGAGAGAAGATTTGGAGAAAGAAGCAGAGGAGAGAGATGTAGAGGAGTTAAGAATTGTGGAAGAAGATGAAGAGGAGAGAGGAGATAAAGTGGAAACAGAGCATGAGGAACACTTTTCTCCACCTGAAGGCATGGAAACAGGGGGAGATCCTGAGAAAAGAGGAACATCCTCATTCCCTACCACCAGTGAAGGAATAAGTCATTCTCCAGTAGATCCAGAGGACATCTATGCCTCTCAATTTCCTGAGGAGGGACATGATGTTTCATCGCCCAATCTGCGTGACCATGCTGATTTACCATCATCTGCCTATACTCTGTCTGATCATGTAGAAGTCAGTACCCAGACTAATAATTCAGCAGACTTTTGTAGAATTCTTGATATTCTTTTGGAGATGCGAGGTCAAATCTATGCTCTGGGATATGAAATTCAGAACTTGCAAAATGTAGGACAAGCTTCTTTAGTTTCTTTGAATGATCAAATTCAAGCCCTTGCTCTTCAAGTTCAAGCAAATGCTAGGGGTGAAGATGTGGCACAACTGAAGGAGGACTTGAAAAAGCTAGAAGGCATTGTCCAGTCAATGGGGGATTTCCAGCTTGTTCGTGTTCCCAAACAATCTTAATTTCATTCTCTTTTCATCTCTACCTTTTTAATGATGACAAAAAGGGGGAGAGATGTGGTGCGAATTTGAACTTTGAACTCACTTTTTAAACCTTTGTGTCGGTTATGTTTGATTGACTTGACTTTTGTGTTTGGCTGTTTGGATTTGGACTGGATTTGGGTTTGACTGTTTAAACGTTTGTTTATCTTAAGCACTATTGATATCTCATGACTTTGCTCATTTACAAAATTAACCTACTTTCTGTGGATGCAGATTCTAGTGTTATTTTTACTAAGTCATTTATCTTTGTGAGATATCCATATTTGCTTGAGTAATGTTTTGCAGGTCAAAGTTATCTAAATCTGTAGGAAAGTTTTGTCACCATCAAAAAGGGGGAGATTGTTGGAGAAAACTTCCATGAGTGTTTTGAAGCTGACAAAACGTTTCCATCAGTCTAGTCTGAAATCTTGCAGACTGTACTATCAAAGTCTGAAGACCTCCGGACTGCCAGATTCAAGACTCAAAGTCTATCCTCGTTGACAGTTTCTAGACCGTTGAATAAGGCTTATCAAGAACTGGATGTTTCATTAAGGATTTGACTTTATCGACTGGAGAATATCTCTTAGCTGGATATAGCATGTTGGAATCCTTATTCAAATCAATATTGATTCAGGGATTTTGGATCTGTTGATTGTCAAAATATACTTGGAAGGTTCTACTTATGGAAACCTAGATTCTGATTATATGGGGGAGCATGATTGATGGGCTATCGTCATGTTCCTTAAATAACTCAAAAATCTTCCTAATTGATTCTGTCCAACGGGTAGATTGGAAGAATTCCTTTGGTAAGTGCTAAGTGCCAACGAGTATGATAGCATAAAGGAGTATATAAGGAAGACGTTCCAGTTGTTCGAGTGTGTGCGCGATAGAAGAATTCCAAAGTCTGAGGCTCCTTGTTCTTAGTCAATTCATTTTTTGAGCGAAATCTTGTACGCAAAAGAGAGTCTATATCTTTGAGAGATCTTGAGGAAGTGTAGTAGAGTCTCTACACTGTGGAATCAAGGAAGAGCTTTACTGTAACAACTCTTTTGTTCATAGTGAAATCCAGTTGGTGGGCTGTTAGTGCGGAAGAGTGGACGTAGGTTTGGATTAAGCCGAACCACTATAAACTTTGTGTTCATATTCTCTTCCCTACATTTTTTTACTTTGATCGTAACTTGTTTAGTTGACAAGAAACAAATTTCCTTTTCATAATCTATTATTGAATAGTGCTGCACACTTATCTCGAAATTTTTTTTTTACACCTATTCACCCCCCTCTAGGTGTTCATACTAGCATTCACAAAAACAAACTAAAGCAAGCATGCAAAGGGTGATTGGAACATAGTAAGCTTTTGTAGATGTGCATGCAATTTAATTAATTATTTATTTGATAGTGAATTTATTGGATCCTAGATAAGGCACTCACCATGTTATCACCTTTTAATATCTAAATTGAAACTTCAAGTTTTCCGACTGTGGCTTAATTGACTTATTATGCTCTGATGCAGTGGATACATGTCTCCAAAGTATGCTTTAGATGGATTTTTTTTTTCTTTCAAGTCTGATTTTTTAGCTTTCAGGTTGTCATACTAGAGATTTTTAGCGGGAGACGTAACCCATGCTTTTATTGATGGGAGAAGAATAATAACCCAGACAATATCGGATTAACGCAGCGGAATAAAATAATCTCCCCTCTTACATAAATCTAATATGAACTGATATAGTAGAGCAAAATAACTATCAAACACGCAAATACAAGACAATTTTTTTACATGGAAAATCCCATCGGTGTGACGAGATAAAAAACCATGGGACCAGAGTCTACCCAAAAATCTTCAGTATCAACAAAATCGGATGAACAAAGTTCTTCTCTAGTAAATACTAGAGGTACATACCAGCAAAGACCTCAAGAATATCATTCTTGGCAATACGCATAAATTTTACAAAAGATTAAGGATAAGTCTAACCAAAAACACAAGTTTTGATCAATCCATGAAAAATTTAGTGTAGTGAGGTTCAAACAAAAATCAAATTGTTCAGATTTGAGAAGAGTATGCCACGAATATGTTGACAAAATTTCAATTCAATCGAACCACGAATCAACCTCCAAAGCCAGCTTGATGTAAATCAGACTAATCTCCAAATCCTAGATTTTCTTATTTCTCTTTTTCTCTTGTTATTGCGTCCCTGGTAACTTCATGGCGGCTACAGCTTAAAAGATAGTAAGAAACCCTATTTCTTCATATGACTTATCATATGAGTTCAAGCCCTTTTGGTCTTGCTATTCATTGGGCTTCCTCTACATGGGAGTGAACCTAGCTAACAAATCTTCCCCTCACGACAATATGGATGGATTCATCATACTTGCTCTCAATCAACAATGTTTAAGATTCTCCCTTGGTGGAGTCTTCATCATCATATCGGAACCATTATGGTCCGCATGAATTTTTTCAAGTTCCAATAGCTTCTCATCTAAAACATCCCTTATCTAATGATATCTAACATGAATGTATTTCGATCTAGAATGAAAAGATGAATTCTTACCAAGATGAATCGCGCTTTGCTTATCATAAAATAATGCATACTTCTTTTGCTTGAACCCGAGTTCTTTCAAGAATTTCTTCAACTATAGCATCTCTTTACTAGCTTCGATCGCCATAATAAATTTAGCTTATGTTGTAGAAAGTGTAACACACTCCTGCAATCTTGACTTCCATGACATAGCCCTATCGGCAAAAAAAATCAAATAATCGAAGTAGATTTACGAGAATCAATATCTCATGTCAAGTCGGAATCTATGTATCCAACTAACTCATGTTTCCTGATCCTAAAATTGAGTTTCAAGTTGGAAGTTCTCCATGTTGAGAAAACTCCTACCAAGTTTTTAAGTTGACAAAACTTTCTGATTCTTATTCTTATCTTCAAGAACATAATGCATTTAAAGTTGCTTCTGAGGTTATATCAAAGATTTTTGCTAAAGTCTATTCATTCCCAGAATATTTCCCATTTTGACAAAATCCATACTAAGATCGTGTCTAGAGTGAGGAATAATTTAGAACAAGACTCAGCGTCATGCGACACAAATGATCGTTATTTGGAAACGAAAGATTCTTTTCAACGATTATCTTTGACCAAGGATTTACTTTCCATATATATACATTGATTAAGTCAATCACAAATTTGACAAGATCAATCTTGAAGATAAGTTCTTTATGAGGAAGTTCTACTTATGGAAACCTAGATTTTGATTGTATGGGCGATTAGAATCAATGGATTTTCTATTTGTTGACACCTAATTTTTGGCGATTCAATCATTTATTGCATAGAAAATTCGAGATTGCATAGCATTTTTGTATTATTATTGCATTGGACTAGTGACAAATGGGTTTGAACTGATGGTTCTAAGTTTTAATTTGACGAGTTGGGCTAAGCCCATGAAGAGAGGGAATTAGCCCGAGACCGTTATTTTTTTATAACCAAAAATTAACTTATGAGGAATGGTGATTTAATATTTTTGATGATATGATGGTGGATTTTTCATATATTCGTGCAATCTATTCATATATTCTCAAATAGGATAGGCGCGGGAAGGACATATTGCAAGCTTATCTTTGCAAAATTCGGAATCGGGAAAATTCTATTACGATCAAGAACTTTTGGCAATATTCAGTCAATCTTTGGGTTGTTGGATGATCCAATGGAATTTTTTTTTTTTTTTGATCCTGTGAATGTAAACTTGTAGCGACCAATTCTCTTGTTTGTAGGAAAGAAAAGAAATAAAGGAAAGAAAAGGATGTGGATGGGTTACAATTTTTGCATGGTCAAAGGTGGAAGGAAATTGAAAAATAAATCATGTCTTGACCACGCAATATGTGATTTTGTTTCTTTCCTGGTGGGCTCCTTTCCTTTGCATATAAAAGGGGCGTTCTCTTTCGATCGGGAGGGGGGGCCGCATTCAATACACGAAAAGAGACAACACGAGAGAGAGAGAGGGGGGGATGTCTTCCTCCTTGGGGCGTGCTTCGTCTGCCACAAACGGTGCCACTCTCTCCTTTCGCTTTCGCGCCCGAACCATCAAGTTCAGCCTTCCCCACCGTGCAGCACTTCACCTAGATGCTTGTCGACAAATTCCAGTTGGCGACCCAAAGTCCTTCTTGACCAACCAGGAGTCACCCAGACGAGTTCCAATGACCTCCGTGGCATCCCCACATCGGAGACCCTTTACTGCTGAAGTTGTCCTCTGCTGATTCCGGGCTTGGGTTGCCATTCACTGTTGTTCCTCCTGCCGATTGCTGTTCGCTACAACAGATCACGACACCTGCGACATCGGCAAGCTTCCGAAGTAAGGCCTTGAAGGGATAAGTCCACCATCTGGAGAGCACCCCGCGACTTGCCTTGTGTCCACGCCTCCAAGGATTTGGTGTTATTGGTGTTAGGTTTCTACTGAAGGATCACTCAATCCGGTAGCGAACCAAGAGCCTTCACCGGACACGCACCAAGCCGAAGTGCTGGGTTTTCTGTTTTGCAGGCTGTTTAGAATATTCGGGTTAGGAAGTATGAGTTCCGTGAACAGCCACCGCAAGCCATCGCCGGTCATCCTCATTGTGATTCTCGTGATCTGTCGTATGTCCGAATTCAGAAACAATATCCGGGAGATATTGCAAATTGGGTAAGAATCTTGATTAATTCAGTTTCATATATCTTATGCCTAATTCATAGATTGCAATCATGCTTGAATGTTCATTTGATATTGTCATGTCCAAAAGAGATCTTTTGAATTCTCATGAATTAGGAAATTTTCCTAATTTCACAATGTGCATACGATTGATGGTCTAATTTCACGCCCAAAATATGACTCATAATCGTACGGAAAAATCGCCAATTCAATCTCACGCTCGAGATACGATTCGCGATTTTATTAAAAATTAGCCAATCCAATCTCATGCGCGGTATACGATTTGTCAATTTATTATATGGATATCAATTATATATTGCTTGTTTTGATGTCGTCTTGTTTGAATCAATTTTGTTTCCATAAAAGAAAACCCCAAATATATATATATATATATATATATATATAGTTAGATTAGGTTCATGTTAAAATATCGCTAATTTTAGGGTAGTTTGCATAGTTAGATTAGGCATTTTATTTATTCCGAATTTTTGAAATAAAATACCAAAAAAATATTGTCTTAGAATAAATTAGTTTCTTTCTCTAGGATAGATTGCATACTCATTAAGAAAACATAAAAAAAAAAAATACTATACTTATGTCATATAGCTTAGGTCATATTGCTATGTCATGTCGCGTCATGTTAGATTAGTAACATGCATTGCGTAAAGCATGATTTTCATTAAACAAGTAAAAATAAAAATTAAGTGATGCATGTTAGTTAGAAATCATATCTAGGATTGTTGATGTGAATTCTGATTTAACATTGTAGATGTTTTCGTTAGTATGAGGTAAGTTCCATAATTTATTTATTGCTTTATTTGAGTGTTAAATTTGTGGTTTTGCGCACCCACATGATCACCTCACATGTTAGGGAAGTAAATTAAAATCAATTCAAGTTGCCTGCAAAACATTTTTTTTTCAAAATAAAAGAAAAAGGTAACAAAAGGGTATTAGAGAAATTTAGCGTAATTAAGTCTCCAAACTTGTAATTTCTGGTTCGTAGGAGTAAAGTAAATCTCCCGTTACTTAGGTTTCTAATCGACCCACAAAAAATAGATTAATGGTGACTTTTAATTGAAAAATCACTTGCATGTTAAGAACTTGAACCTAAGTCGTGAATTGGTATGGGTTTAGGAGAGCCCGAGCTAAGTTTAGTCTTAGTAATCCATTAGCCAAACCCTCGGTGGTTTACCCGAGGTTAGGTTACGACACTATCTCTATCTTCAAACGGTTACAAGATCTCTTTAATCAATTCCATCCAATGGATTGATTGGAAGAAATTCCTCTAGAGAATGTCAACGGCTAGTGTGGTGTAGAGGAGTATTTAAGGAGGTCATTCAGTTTGTTTGAAGTGTGACACGTGAAAATTAGAATTTCAAAGTCTAAAACTTCTCTCAACTACTTGTTTTCTTCGGTGCGCTTTACAAATTGTATTCAAAGAGAAAATCACAAAAAAGAAAAAAGAAAAAGTGACTTACTAAGTTAGAAGGATCTTCCACAAAGTGTTTGCAATCATAAATTGTATTTTTCTATTGATACTATAATGAATTCCAGCAATAAGGTTATCAGTGTGGGAGAGTGAACATAGACCTTAAACTAAAACCGAACCACTATAAATTTTGTGTGCAATATTCTCTTCCCTTAACTCCTTTACTTAAGTTTGTTACTGTTGGAGAAAACTCATTTACTGTTTTGAAGCTGACAAAACTTGTCTAGAGTCTAGTCTGAAGACTTCTAGACTTTAGTGTCAAAGTCTAAAGACTGCCAAACTTTAGGTTCAAAGTCTGCCCACATCGATAGTTTCTAGACTTATCCAGATGTGAGATTATTTTTATTTTTTCAAGGATTTGATTCATATGGCTTCTGGATGACCTTATGGTTGGATATAGCACCTACATGATTGATTATCCTTATTGGAATCAATTCAGATATGCAAATCTTTTGAAAGGCGAGCAAACTTGGAAGATTCTACTTATGGAAACCAAGATCCTGATTGTATAGGTGAATAGGATTGACGGGCTTTCATTACAATCATCTAACGACTTGAGATCTCCTTGATTGTTTTTGTCCACAGGGTAGATTGGAAGAATTCCTTTTGAAAGTGCCAACGATTGTGAAGGCATGAAGGAGTATTTAAGGCGAACTTTCTAGTTGTTCGATAGAATGCATGAAAAAAACTTTTAAAGTCTGAAGCTTTCTAGTTCTTTGTTATTTCATTCACTGAGCTCAAAGTTGTATACAAAAAAGAAAAACTCACTGTAAGACTTTGTGAGAGACCAGTAGAGATTCTTCACTGTAAAGTCGAGACTACAAGATTGTAATATCTCTTTTGATTCTTAGTGGATTCCAGCCAATGGGCTGTCAGCAAGGGAGAGTGGATGTAGGCTTGATCTAAGCCGAACCATTATAAACCTTGTGTTCTTATTCTCCTTCCTTAACTCATTTATCTTGATTCGTAGCTTGAATTAACTATTTAAGTTTAATCTCCTTATTTTATTTGCAGTTTTATCAAATAGTTTAAAGCTGAATTTGTTTATAGTCTGTTATCTTCTAAAGGCAAATTACTTCTACTAAACTTTCCGAAAATTTTTATTCACACCTATTCACCCTCCTCTAGGTGTTGTTACTAGCCTTTTCAGTTGCATTACTACAAGTTATCATGGAAGTCTATTATGTTGCATAACGAATTCTGAATATCTATCAGAAAGCTGGTATTTCTCAAAACTGATTCCGTTTCTTATCTAGATTTTACTTGTTACTTACTCTATTATGAAATTGGTTGTTGAGATTTCTTTTAAACATCTATTCATCCACTTCTAGGTGTTCTTACTAGTTTTATCAATTAATATCAAAACCATGTGCTTGTTTTTTGAAGTGTTTTTGATTCTAAGGTAAAGATCTTCTATGACTACTATCTTAACACTAGGACTCGTGGAAGGGCAGAGCAATACCAAGTTACCTTATTTTGATGGAAAAGAATACAATGTGTGGAAAAACAAAATGAAGGCATTCCTAAGATCCAGAGATCCTCTGGAGTGGAATGTTGTGGAAAAAAGGAATTAATCCAAAGGCTGCTTCTACATCTGACAAGGGAAAATAAGTCTTAGACAAGAATGCTGAAGAAATCAATCAAGAAAAATTACCAAGAGACAGGCTCTTGATGCAAATGCCATCTATTCCTTATATTGTGCTTTGTCCCATGCTGAATATAATAGAATTTCTTCATGTGAAACAGTTAAAGAAGTCTAGGATAGACTTCATATCACCTATCAAGGAACATATCATGTAAAGGAGACAAAAGTAAACATTTTGCTTGGCCAATATGAATCATTCAAGATGAAGCATGAAGAATCTATTGGAGATATGTTAAGTCGTTTTACAAAAATTGTAAACGGTTTGGCATATCAAGGTCAACCAATTTTTGGCCTAATGAAGGTCAATAAACTTCTGCAAGAACTTTCAAAAGACTAGAATAATGTGAAAACCTCAATCCAAAAGACATAGAAGATTATACCCTTCTCCATTGATGAATTGATAAGCGCTCTTCAATTTTATGAAATGGAACAGATCAATGAAAAAGAGGATCCAAAATGTAAAAAGTCAATTGCACTTAAGTTTAATGCCGATTCTAATGATACATACTTGGATGATAACATGGACGACAATGAACTTGCTCTCTTGATCAAGAAATTTAGGAAACTAAATAGGAAGGAAAGAAGATTTAACTAGAAAAAAGCAGAACAAGCAAAACCTCCAAAAAGATCAATGGAAGATGATGAACCTATATGTTTTGAGTGTAACAAGAAATGACACATCAAGCCAAACTGTCTTTTGCTAAAAAAGAAGAAGAAAGGAAAGTATGAAAAGTACAAGAGAACTCCAAAAGTAGAAACCTTGAGTGACACGAAATGTGAGGAAAGTGATGAGGATTTTGTAAATATCTGTTTGATGGCTCATTCAAACTCAGATTTAGAATAAGAATTTGATTCAGAAAAACTCTAAGTCCAACAAGGAAATCAAGATAATCCATTCTGATTTTCTATTAAAGTATCTAAATACATAAAAAAGCTTTGTTTAAACGTCAAATCTTCTCTTGAAAGGATTTCCAAATTAAAGAGGGAAAATTTTAAACTCAGACAACAGGATACTTATTGGAAATAAAAGTTTGGGAGTTTGAGGTTTCTAGTGAAGGACAAAATTTCTGGAGGAAGCATTACTTATTCCAAGATGTTTGCCTCCAACATTTTACTCCATAAGATCGTTAATAATTACATCAGACCGAAAGCTACCTCCAAGACTGATGTTTCAAGATTTGAAGCAAAAATGATGTGGGCTATCTACAATGGAGTTGCTTTCTCATTTCCTCATACAATCTACTACACATGTATAGAACCGTCATGAAAGAGAAATGACAACTTCCTTATACAGCTTCAGTAACTAGACTTTTCCAACACTTTCAGATTCAACCGCCCTCCAATTTTTGCTCCAGAACCATCCTTCCCATGCAAATTTGACTCAAAATGATCTCAAAAACAAAATTAAAGGATCTCTCTAGTTTTGAAACTTTTGAAGAAGGAATCTACTAGCAAAGCTAAGATAGGATCTGCAATTGAGAAAAAGCATAAAGGCAAGAGTGTTGTCTTGTGAACTCCAAAAAGAAAAAGACCTATTCTTCTTTTACAAGATAAATAAGAGGAAGATGATGAAGACGAGACTATCTCTGATATTGTGGCAAATACTGCCATGAGAGATCATGTTGGAGGTATAGTTGATTCTGAAGAAGAAAAAGAGGATGAGAGCAAGAAAGATCATGAAGAGGAAAGTGAAGAAGAGAAAACTAGAGAAAAAGCGAGTGAAGAGGATGATTCAGATGTGTTGGAGAAAAATCCTTTGATGTTTTGAAGTTGACAAAACTTATCCAAAGTCTATTATGAAGATTTCCCATGTCAAAGTCTGAAGATTGCCAGACCATAGTGTCAAAATCTGTTCTACATCAAAAGTCTGCCCATACTGATGAATTCCAAACTTAATGTTATGAAGAATGAAGACGAAGTCAGATTCAAGAATCGTTTTCATTTCTTCAAAGATTCCGTTTTTCTACAAAGATATACATAGCTTACTAGCTAGGATCAACACCTATGAGATTAGTTATCTTTGATGGAATCAATTTCGATACACCAAATCTTTTTGGAAGGCAAGTAATTTTGAAAAGAATCTATTTATGAAAACCAAAATCCTGATTGTATGGGCGAACGGAATTGATGGGCTTTCAGCACAATTTTCAATGGCTTGAAAATCTCCTTGATTGATTTTGTCCAGCAGGTTAATTAGAAGAATTCCTTTGAAAAGTGCCAACGGTTGAGAAGACATGAAAGAGTATTTAAGGAGACCTCTCCAGTCATTCGATAGAGTGCGTGAAAGAAAAATTCCAAAGTCTAAAGCTTTCCAGTTTGTTGTTATTCCGTATACTGTACTTAAGCTTGTACTCAAAAGAGAGAGAGAGAGAGAGAGAGAGAGAGAGACTTACGCTGTGACTTTGTGAGAGAGCAACAGACTCTTCAGTATGAAGTAAAGATCACAAGATTGTAAATTCTCTTTTGATTCATAGTGGAATTTAGCTTGAAGGCTATCAAAGTCAGAGAGTGGATGTAGGCTTGATCTAAGCCAAATCACTATAAATTTTGTATTCTTATTCTCTTTCCTAATCTCCTTCACTTTGCTTGTAGTTCTATTCAACTGTTAAAGTCCAAACTCGCTCAAAATCTGTTGTTCTTCAAACTCAGTTTCAAAAGCGAAATAATTTTACTACTTTACGCGAAATTTTTTCTTCACACCTATTCACTTCCCTCTAGGTGTTCATACTAACACTTTCAATTGGTATTAGAGCTTGTGTGCTTAATTATTGAAGTGTTTTACTTCCAAGCTAAAGATCCTCTATGGCTAGTATTTTGGCTTCAAGTTTTGTTGAAGGTCATAACAACACCAGACCTCCTTATTTCGATGGAAAAGAGTACAACGTGTGGAAGAATAAGATGAATGCATTTCTCAAATCAAGAGATCCTCTGGAGTAGGATGTTGTTGAAACATATATCAATCCTAAGGCAACATCAACCTTAGACAAATGGAAAGAAGTAGTAGATGCTGACGAAACAACACAACCTGAAATTACCAAGAGACAAGCTCTTGATGATAAAGCTATCTACTCTTTATACCGTGCCTTATCTCCCATTGAGTATAACTGAATTTTTTTCTTGTGAAACAGCAAAAAAATTTTGGAACAAATTACATGTTACCTACGAAGGAACTAACCGTGTGAAAGAGACTAAAATAAACATTATGCTTGGACAGTTGAAGCCTTTAGAATGAAGCTTGGAGAATCCTTCACTGATATGTTTAGTCGCTTTACAGAGATTGTAAATGGCCTAGCTTATTAAGGACAACCAATTTTTGGACCAATAAAAGTCAATAAACTACTGTGAAAACTTTCAAAGGACTGGAATCATGTGAAGACTTAATCAGAGAGACTCAAAGGATTATGCCTCTATCAGCAGACGAACTGATAGGCACACTTCAGTCATACGAAGTGGATCAAATCAATGATGAGGAAAATCCTAAAGGTAAGAAGTCAATTTCTTTAAAATCTAACATTGATTCTGATGATACAGATTCTAATGATGATATGGATGATGAGGAGCTAGTGCTTATGATTAAGAGATTCAGAAAGTTGAATAGAAATGGAAGAAGATTCAACTGGAAGAAATAGAGCTCACAAAATTTCCAGAAGAAATCAACAAAAGAAAATGAAACCAGCAAGGATGTTATATACTTTGAATGCAAGAAGAAGGGGCACATCAAACCTAACTGTCATCTATTAAATAAAAAGAAAGCAAAAACAGAGAAGTACAAAAAGGCACTCAAAGCAGAAACTTGGAGTAACATAGAGTGTGAGGAAAGCGATGAAGAATATGCCAACATATGTCTAATGGCTTATTCCGACTTAGACTCGGAATCAATACGATTTTGATTCAGATTTAGACAAAGCAATTGAGGTTAGTAATTTAAAAATTCCTATCAAAGTCTCTAAATACATAGATGAACTCTGTCTCAGTCTGAAATCCTTTCTTAAAAGGATTTCCGAACCAAAAAGGGAGAATTCTAAACTCAAGGAATAGGAAGCTTCTTCGAAAGAAAAATATGAAAGTCTAAAAATAAGTTTTGATAATTTGAAAGAAAATTCTGATCCTCATTCAAAGGAGAACACTATTTTGAAAAGAGATATTTCAAATATTACAAAAAGATTTTCAAAAGAGTCTGAAAAACTAGAGAAGATTCTTTCAACTCAAATACCCTACTTTAATAAATTTGGTTTGGGTATGACTTTAGAAACTGTTCCATTAATTGACTTTCCCAAAGTAAAAAAAAGAATTAAACAAAGACCCACAAATGTATTTTACAAAAATCACTTTCAAAAAGTTTTTGTAAAACTTGTTGGCTATAGTGCACTAAAATATTCGAAGTATAACAGCCCAAAACATTTCGAAAAAGAATATCCCAAGGTTTGGAGACTAGTTAAGAGGGACTAAGCTAAAACTGTTTTTAATACTAACTCTCCTCGACACAAGAAAATCTTGGTACCAAAGAAAGTTTGAGTTTTTCTTTTTATTACAAATCACTATTAAAAGAAAGATCAAATGGTATTTTGATAATAGCTGTTCGAGGCATATGACATGAGACTCAAACTGCTTCATAAAATTTGTTAGATTAAATGGTGGAAAAGTGTCTTTTGGAGGAAATGGCAAAGGGAAAATTGTAGGCTGTGGAACCGTGAAAATTGAAAGCCTGACTATCAACAATGTTTCCTTGGTGGAAGGCTTGAACTACAATTTACTAAGTATAAGTCAGCTTTACAATACCGGTTTTAGAATAAACTTCCAAGAAGGCATTTGTTCTGGAACAAGCTAAGACTTTTCTCAATCTTTTACTGGTCAAAGGCATGGCAATATTTACCTTATGGATGTAAACCCAAAAAGCTCCCAGTATCTTATTTCTATTCAAGATGAAGCAAGTCTGTGGCATCAAAAGTTTGTTCATGTTAATATGAAATAGATTGCCAAAATTTCTTCTAAGAAGCTTGTTCGAGGACTTTATAATCTAGCTTACTAGAAGAATGAGTTATGCACTCCCTATGTCTTGGGAAAACAGGTTAGAAGTTCATTTAAACCTGTGAATCAAATTTCTACCATTTGGACCTTTTTGGACCAACCAGAACTTAAAAGTATTGGTGGAAAGAAGTATTGCCTAATAATCGTGAATGATTACTCTTGCTTCACATGGGTATACTTTTTGGCAAGTAAGTCTGAAGCCTTCTCTTATTTCTCAAAGTTTACGAAGAAGCTTTAGAATGAAAAAGGATATGCTATTTCAAGCATACGAACTAATTATGGAGGTAAGTTGAAAATAAAGACTTTGCGAAATTCTGTGATGAATCTGGTTTTCAGCATGTTTTATCTTCTCTATACACTCCAGAACAAAATGGGGTTATGGAAAGGAAGAACAAATTCTTATAGGAGATGGCCAGAACGTTTTTGATAGAAAGCAAAATCTCTTCTTGATTTTGGGCAGAAACAATCTCCACTACTTGCTATATTATCAACAAAGTATTCTTGAGGCCAATTCTAGAAAAAAAACTCCTTATGAAGTATACAAAGGAAAGAAGTTAAATATTTCCTATTTTCATGTCTTTGGCTGTAAATGTTTTATTCTGAAGAATGCAAATGATTGATCTAGAAAATTCGAGGAAAAATCAGACGAATGAATCTTCCTAAGTTATTCGACTTCAAGCTAAGCTTTTGGGGTCTTTAACAAGAAGACTCAATCTGTGGAAGAATCTATGAACGTCAAGTTTCGGGATTATATGCAGAATCAACCAAATTAGACTCAACTTGAAGAGTCTAAACTCGTTCCAGACTTTACAAAGTCTACTTCCCCCGAAGAGGTTCAAACTTCTGGAGAACAGCAATAAGCAGATCAAGAAGATTCAACTAAAGCAGAGGATCAACCGACTCTCATACTAAACAGCAGCTGGAAGCACAAGTCAAGTCATCCCAAAAAACTCATCATTGGCAACATTGATGAAGGAATTCACACCAAATCCAAAGGAAAAGAAGAGTCCCGTGCTCTAGCATTTGTTTTTGAGATATAATCAAAAGATGTAGATGAAACCCTATCTGATGAAAACTGGATAGAAGCTATGTAGGAAGAACTCAGACAGTTCAGCATCAATGATGTATGGAGCTAATTCCAAAATCCAAAGGCAAATCCGTGATTGGAACGGAGTGGGTTTTCAGGAACAAGATAGATGAGAAAGGAAAAGTGATCAGAAATAAAGCAAAACTTATGGCTAAAGGATATACACAGGAAGAAATGATAGACTATGACGAGACCTATGCACTGGTAGCAAGGTTAGAAACAATTAGATTATTACTTGATTTTGCTTACTATAAAAATTCCAGGTTATTCCAGATGGACGTCAAAAATGCATTCCTCAATGGATTCATTTAAGAAGAAGTTTATGTGGAACAACCATAAGGATTTGAAGATCCAAATAAACCAGACTTAATCTACAGACTGAAAAAGGCCTTGTATAGATTAAAGCAAGCACCTCAAGCCTAGTATGAAAGGTTGAGTAAGTTTCTAACTAAAAATGGTTTTGAAAAGGTAAAGGTTGATACTGCTCTTTTTATAAAGAAAGAAGGAAAAGACTTTTTGTTCGTACATATTTATGTAGATGATATTATCTTTGGATCCCCTAACTAAAATCTCTGTAAGAAATTTTCTAGATCTATGCACGATGAATTTGAGATGAGCATGATGGGTGAGTTAACTTTCTTTCTAGGGTTGCAAGTTAGACAATCAAAGAAAAGTATCTTTATTCACCAAGAGAAGTATGCAAAAGATCTCATCAAGAAATTTAGGATGAAAAATTACAAGAAGACAAAGACACCAATGTCAAGTTCTTCAAAGTTGGATAAGGATGAAGGAGGGAAGAAAGTTGATCAGAAGCTATATAGAAGCATGATAGATTCTCTTCTTTACCTGACTGCTTCTAAACCTGATATTTTGTTCACTGTTTGCATCTATGCCAGATTTCAATATGATCATAGAGAATCTCATTTAAGTGCTGCAAAATGCATAATCAAATATGTTGTGACTACTCTAAAGATGGGTTTGTGGTATCCAAAAGAATGAGACTTTACTCTTTTTGGATATTTAGACGCTGATTTGGTGAGTTGTAAAATTGATAGAAAAAGCACTTTTGGTACTTCTCAATTGCTAGGAAATATGCTGGTATCTTGGTTCTCAAGAAAGCAAGGTATTATAGCCTTATCAACACCAGAAGCAAAGTATGTTGCTCTTGGGAGTTATTACTCTCAAATCCTATGGACAAGACAACAGCTAAGAGACTTTGGGATTAAAGAATCATGCACTGAGATTAGATGTGACAACACAAGTGCTATTAATCTCACTAAGAACCCAATTCTTCATTCAAGGGCAAAGCATATAGAGATTCGACACAATTTCATAAGGGATCATGTACAAAATGGGGAGATTATGATTTAGTTCATTGACTCAAAGAATCAGTTGGCTGGCATCTTTACAAAGCCTCTGGAAAAAGATCTATTTGAGTTTATTCGCACCAAATTGAATATTTTTTCTCTTACCGTTTGAAGTCTCTGGTCAGACTCAGAATTTCACAAAGTTACATCAGTAAGAAAATGTCTCGGATCCAGGGATTTTAATTTTTAGAATGAAAATGTATGATTATCTGAATCGTCGCTTACCTTATTTATTTTTAGAATTTATTACTTCAGTGATAATTTTCAATTTTTGAATTTTTGGAAGTTACCTTTCTGAAAATTGTTTTGAAAAGGTATTTTTCTGTGATGGTTCAAATACTCTGTTTCACTCTCTTTATATACCGTCGAGTTTTTCCTTTATGCACATCACTTCAAAAACCCTAGAATCTAGACTCTCCTCTCCCTCAACTTTTTCTCTCAAAGATTTCTCTATAGGTTTACATCTTTTCTACTCTCAAACCTATCTATGAAATCCTCTTAGCCTGCAAACATATCTTACCAAAGAAAATTGTCTCGAATTGCCAGCAAATGGCCTAGGAATGTGCTTGAAGGACAGACACATTTCGATCTGACTGAAGAAGAAGACTCTCCGCAGATGTCTCCATAGCAATCCTCTGAACACTCCATGCCAACCAATGGAAGAAGAAGTTGAAGAGGATGCAGTCCCTCTCCGAACTTTAACCCCCCAGGTTCTTTATAAACATTATGGTTATCTAAAAATGGGTGGTATCTGATAGAGTTTATTATGAATTTTCTGAAAGGTCATGGACACGAAAATGAAACAGTGTTTTTGAGAAGGATGGAAATATTAGGAATAACACCGAAAGGAGCGGCAGACAAAGCTTTTCTTAACTTTCCTGCTGATCCTAGGAAAGAAAAGACGATGATAAACAAATGTTTTCGAACTTCCAACTGAGAATGGGTGTGGCTGCAGATGAACCAGATGACAGAACAAAAGGGTTTACACCCAAATGCTGAAAAGAGGGGTGATGAACCCTCGAACTATTGATTTTGACTTCCTAGACTCGATTAGGGTGAACTTGAAGGAAAAACTGGCTTTCCTTCAACTTGAAATTTTTTGTTTTGAGATGGCTATTGCTTATCCACAGTTGACTGCATTTTTCTATTCGAATCTATCTTTTCTTGACCAAAATCGAATCCAATTCACTATGTGTGATAAAGCCTATGTGGTGGATGTTGACACATTAGCTGACATTGTTGGAGTGGAAAGAAGTGGTTTCCAACCAATTAGTGTCTCAATTGGTCAAGTAATGAGATTTCTTGTCAAGGACAGATTACCAGAATGAGGCATCACGTACTCAAGGCTGATAGCCTCAAATGTTTTGTTGCACAAAATCGTCATTAACTGTATCAGACCAAAGGTTGCATCAAAAATAGATGTTTCCAAATTCGAAGCTAGACTGATGTTTGCTATCAACAACAGGATGAGATTTTCTCTGCCTCATACTATCCTGTTTCACATGTACATGACAGTTTTGAAGGACAAATGACAATTACCTTATTCAGCGTTGGTTACAAAGTTGTTTAGACACTTTTAGATCCAGTTTCCTGCCTCACTTTGCTCTCAAATAGAGAAGAAATAGAGCAAGAAGAAGAAGAAGAAACAGAGAAAGATGGAGCAGAAAGAGGAGGAGAAAGAGCAGAAGCTAGAGATGAAGAAGGTCATTCTGAAAGGGCCGAGGATGACTCTTATGAGGAAATGGTTGCTATCACATTGTCTGAAGATTCAGAAGCAACTCGGAGTGGACCAATAGGGACAGGAAAAGAAACAGAACATCACTCTCGTTCTGAAAACGAGAAGACTCAAGAGGAAGGAATCCCCTCTACACCTGTAGGCATAGAAACAAGGAGAGCTTGTGAGAGAACAAGGACTTCTTCTCAACATTTTGCGAGTGATGATATCAGTCGATCTCTTGCTGATCTAGAAGATGTCTATGCTTCTCACTTTCCTAAAGTAGACATTGAAGAATCTACTCTGAGTCATGGGGCAAGACAAGTTGATGTTCCCTCAACTTTCAACTCTCCACAAATTCATTTCACTAAGGCTAGTGTGCAAACTGAACCAATTGCTGATTATCCAAGGATGATGGAACTCCTTTTGGAGTTGAAAGAACATCAATACGCTATGGAGACTGAGATCCAAAAAATTCAAATTGCCCTCAAATAAACTTCTGATTTTCACATTGGGAATGTACAGTCTTTGGACACATAGGTACAGACTTTGAATAAACAAGTTTCTCATACTATGGTCAAGAATGATGAAACTGTTCAGATGCTCAAGACTATTTAGAGTGAAGTTTAGAATGTTTCTCGCCAGTGCCACAAGATTAAGGAGGTAGTTTAGTATATGAGGGATTTCCAACTCATTCGAGTTCCCAAACAGCCATAATTCCTTTCATCTTTTATCTATTTTGAATTTCTTCACTTTTTGCTGTTGACAAAAAGGGGGAAAATCGTGTAGATTTGATTTTGTTTTGAACTTTAGATTTGACTTGAACTTTTGCAAATTTGATTTGACTTTGCTTTGAACACTTATTCTGCAGTGATCTTTGTGGTAGTGATATTTATGGATATGGATGGTTTAATTTTGTCTTTATCTAATTTATGCAAGATTAACATGTTTTCTATGGTTGCAAAATCGATGCTATCTAGATCCTTAACTCTTTTTTAAGATATCATGTACTACTAAAGAGTTGTGTTACAGGGTATAATTCTTTAAATCTGCAGGAAAATTTTGTCACCATAAAAAAATGGAGAGATTGTTGGAGAAAACTCATTTGATGCTTTGAAATTGAAAAAACTTATCCAAAGTCTATTTTGAAGATTTACAGACTTTTGTGTCAAAGTCTAAAGACTACCAAACCTTAGTGTCAAAGTCTGTTCTACATCAGAAGTCTGCCCACACTAACGAATTCCATACTGAATGCTATGAAGAACGAAGACAAAGTCAAACTCAAGAATTTTTTTCATTTCTTCAAAGCTTCTGTTTTTCTACAAAGATACACATAGCTTACTGGTTGGGATCAACACCTACGAGATTAGTTATCTTTGATGGAATCAATTTCGATACATCAAATGTTTTTGGAAGGCAAGTAATTTTGAAAAGAATCTATTTATGGAAACCAAGATCCTGATTGTATAAGTGAATAGAATTGACGGGCTTTCAACACAATCTTCAACGGCTTGAAGATCTCCTTGATTGATTTTGTCCAATGGGTTGATTGGAAGAATTCCTTTGGAAAATGCCAATGGTCGAGAAAGCATGAAGAAGTATTTAAGGAGATCTCTCCAGTCATTTGATAGAGTGCATGAAATAGAAATTTCAAAGTCCGAAACTTCCCAGTTTCTTGTTATTCCATATACTGTGCTTAAACTTGTACTCAAAAGAGAGAGAGACTTACACTGTGACTTTGTGAGAGAGCAGCAGACTCTTTACTGTGAAGTAAAGATCACAAGATTTTAAATTCTCTTTTGATTCATAATGGAATCCAGCCCGAAGGCTGTCAGTGTGGGAGAGTGGACGTAGGCTTGATCTAAATCGAATCACTATAAATTCTATGTTCTTTTCATTTCCCTAATTTCCTTCACTTTGCTCGTAGTTCTATTCAACTATTAAAGTCCAAACTTGCTCAAAATTTGTTGTTCTTCAAACTCAGTTTCAAAAGCAAAATAATTTTACTACTTTATGCGAAAAATTTTCTTCACACCTATTCACCCCCCTTTAGGTGTTCATACTAGCACTTTCAAGATGAAGAAGAGGGAGGAGATGCACATCTGAACAAGGAGCGGGAGCATTCTAACAAGGAAGGAGATGATACAAGGGAAGTTGGTGTAGGAGATGCTAGAGAGAAGACCAAGGGAACTAGTGAACAAACTAGTGCTAGTAGAAAAGGAGTGCAGGAAGGAGAAGGAGTTCTTCCTCAGACTGAAGACACTGGGATAGGAGAAGTAGGTGAGAAAACCCCTCTTCATGACTAGATTGCAGAACCAACTGCAAGTGATGGTATTAGTCAATCTCCTCCAAATGCTGAGAATATTTATGCATCTCATCTACCTGAAGAATCTCCTAGGAGTTAGGACAAAGAGGCTAATGCTTAGGGGAAGCAACAAATCTCACATGTTCAGGTTTATGTACTACATCGGTACACTTTGCTAAAGCTAATGCCCAAACCGAACTAGATTCATACCATCATAGGATAATGGAACTCCTTTTGGAGATTAACATATAGTAATATGGGATGGAGGTTGAAATCCAAAAGTTACATGCTGCTTTCGGTACTACCTCAGAATCTCTCATTGGAAAGATATAGCCTCTTGATAACAAAGTTCATAACATGAATCAACAGGCCAATTAGAATTTGGCGAAGGTTGAGATTGTCTTCCATCAGTGCCTGACTAAGCTTGAAGAGACTATGCTGACTTTAGAGGATTTCTGACTTGTTCGTGTTCCAAGGCAACCTTGATCATTTTCGAAAACAAATCTTTTTCTTATTTTCTTTGTGTTTGTTTGTGTTTCTCCTTTTTGCTATTGACAAAAAGGCGGAAAATTTTGTAGATTTGAAGCTTTGACTTGCTGGTTGTGTTTGCAATTTTTGCAATTTGAGTTTTCTATGTTGGTGTGGTGTGTTTTTATATGTGCAAACTAAGTGTGTCATTATGCAAATTTTATTGTGAAGATCAAACTTTAGCAAATATTTTGCTTACTATTTATTAGCTTTGTCTATTATATTGTGCTACTAAAGTATTGTTTTGCAGGATAATATTCACATTATGCTTAAATCTACATGAAAGTTTTGTTACCATAAAAAAAATGGGGAGATTGTTGAGAAAATTCCTACCAAGTTTTAAAGTTGACAAAACTTTCTAGTTTTTATTATTATTTTGAAGAATAGTATATTTCTGAAGTTATATTGCCGACTCTTGCCAAAGTCTATTCATTCCAGAAGTCTTCCCATTCTAACGTAATTCAAACTAAAATCAAGTCCAGAACGAAGATAAAATTAGACTCAGATTTATTGATCTTGTGACAAGGATTCAGAATGAAAGCATTAGGAATTTATTCTTCAATATCTAGCTCTCTAACGAAGAATCTCACTTTACCTTTTATAAATATATTAATGGAATCAATCACAAATTGATGAAATCAATCGTGAAGATAAGTTGTTTTTTTTTTTGGGAAACATCTATTTATGGAAACCTAGATTTTGATTGTATGAGCAATCAGAATCAACGGATGTTCATCTCAATCTTCAAACTGCTATAAGATTTCCTTAATCAATTATATCTAATGGATTGATTGGAAGAAATTTCTTTGGAAAATGCCAATGGCTAGTAAGGCATGAAGAAGTAATTAAGGAGGTCATTCAGTCTAGTTGAGATAGTGTGTGAAAATTGAAATTCCAAAGTCTGAAGTATTTCCAATCACATGTTCTTCATTGGCAGACCTTACAAATTGTATTCAAGAGAGAAAAATCACAAGAAGAGTGACTTAGTGAGAGGAAATAAATCTTCCACTAAGTGTTTGTACTAAAAAATTGTACTTCCCAATTGATGTTATAGTGAATTCTAGTCAAAAGACTATTAGCGTGAGAGAGTGGACATAAGCTTAATATAAGCTGAACCACTATAATTTTGTGTGCAATCTTCTCTTCCCTTAACTCTTTTTATTTAAATCTGATGTAATCTTTTTAAGTATCACAAGAATCAATTCCATCTCTTATCTGATTTTGAATATTTATGAGAAGTTTGGTGACTTATTTATCAGACTGCTTGGTTCTCAGACTTTATTTGAAATTTATTTTATTTATCAAAAGTTCTTTTAAACACCTATTCACCCTCTTTTAGGTGTTCGTACTAGTTTTATCAAAGTTGCCCTGTTTCGGGTCATCCTGGCTTGCCCAAGAAGTCAACTTGAAGCCGTTGGTCATCCGCATCCCAAGAAGGAGCGTGTCGGTCAGGTTATCGAAGCTCCGTGATGAAATGCTCTCGCTTCCATCGTCTTCCATCAGCACCAGATTCCCTGTATCGAGAAGCTTCGCAAACCGGATCAAAGAACTTGAACACGAGAAATCGGTCGACCACATCGGTCGTCCTTCATCCCACAGCTGCAGGTTGCCGTCCATGAGGCCGAAAAACCCCGTGCGCCCACAAGCGGGACATCACAGTTGGCGACCCAAACGATGATCCAAGGCTTTGACCTGTAATGCCAAATTCCAACGTAACTCCTTGAGTCGAAGCTCCCGTTCGGCTGGAAGAAGCCGAGCTCGAACTGCTTGCTGGCAGACATGAGTGTCATTTCCCTGGTATGTGATCCTGTTATTGTGTCTCTGCTCGAGCAGAACGGAAGGAATATCACAGACAAGAGCAAGCACGCGAACTTGTTGGAGCATCGCATGGTAAATAACTGGAGTTCTTGCAATGGCGAGGTTTAATGTCTCTTTCACGCCTGGTCACCATTCACTGCAATAAGACCTCATCCTCATCATACCATTCACCAGAAGGTTGTCTGCAAGCACGGGAAGATATCGAGATCGTTATCGTCAAGAGAATCCCCACACAGAAAGTTGACTAAGTCAGCAAAGAAATACCCCATAGCAGCGCCCTCCGCCCCCCTCCCCCCAACCAAAAAAAAAAAAAAAAACTGTTTGGAAAATTAGTGTTTTTGGGATTTGCGTTCGACTTTATCTCTTAGTTAGTGTAAAGTAAATTAAAGAAAATCACACTAAAAATTATGTGGATGGCGGCGCTGGGAACCTTGTCACATGTTAATCTAAAGCTAGAAAATCATGTCATGTACACATTCAATGTAAATTAGGCGGATGGTCAAGTAGGTCCGGACCTACCAAATTTTGCATCCATCCTCGGTTGAAAAATTATCACATAATGATTTATGTGAAAAATTTCCTGAAATAGAATATTGCACTTATCCTCCACGAATTCTGAACCTACGCTCTACCTCTCTCCCTCTATTCTGCAACCACCACATTACCGCCATTGGATCCGTCTCGCGTCATTGTTCCCGAACTAATCGGCATCACATGTCGCCGTTCATTCGCCATCAGTCGTCGTCGTCATCTTGACCTCCATCTCCACATCTTCCATGCTATCGTTGACGAAATGGTGACTCTCTCTTTCTTCCCTCCTTCGTCTTCCAAGCATGAGCCCCTCACCGTTGACAGTGTGGAAACCTCGTCGACAATTACGACAGCACCCCCACACAAGCGAAAGTGGAGATCGTCGTTAGTGGTGGCGACCCGTAAGGTGGTCGTGGGCATGGGCAATGGTGAGCTTTTCTATTTGGGTAGCAAATGAGAGGGAGAGAGATGTTCATTTTTTTTCAGGTTTGTTTCATGATCATAGGTAGATTAACACAAATGGCATAATTAATTTCGATCGAGAGCCTACCTATAGTTAGGCAGATCAAGATCGGAGGCCTGAAAGTCCTTTTAGGGTGTATATATTTTCAAAAAAATAAACGATTTGTAAAACATTTTTCAAGAGATACAAATGATTATTTTTCATCAAGTGTTTCTAAAGCCATTTAAGGAAACGTTTGTTTGCTCTTTACACGATTCTAGGCCTGGGCCGTGCATAATAAAAGGGGGATGGTGGAAGAAATTGCAAATTCACAACAATTGAATTTGTAAGGGCACGACGTTAAATCATTGCAAGCTGGCGTGAGCACATGGTTGTCGCTATTAGCTAGAGTAAGTTGTCGCTATTAGCTAGAGTAAAGGATACTTTGTCCATTTTATCTCTCTCTCTCTCTCCTCCCAAAAGAAAATTCTCTCTCTAGACTAATTAGCTTTTTTTGTATGATATTATATTGCAGGCTTCTTCTTTTTCTATTTTTCTGTCTTCTTCTTCGGAAAAGTATGAGATTTATTGGCTCCTTTTCTCTGTCCAGTCCCTGTCCTTGCGTATTCCTTTGAAGAAGACTCTTCGAGTACAAAGACAAAAACTCTTCGAGTATTGAGTTCCTGCCAAAATCTTCAGAATCTTGAGGAAAGGCGAAGTGCTTTGTGACACATGTCGCCTACATCACCTTTTCAGATTGTGACACTCACATTATCATTCAAAATTCGCCTGACTAATTACGCGGAATGCTATTATTGTGCATGTCGGCAAAGTGAAGTCCTCCGGCAACTATCGGTGAGAGAATATTATGAAAGGAAAAAGCTCAATATATTTGGACAGTGTCACTGTAACTAAGTTTGTTGATCTAATTAAAGTCTCAATCTCCTCATTTTAGAGATTAGGAAAACCGACTCGATACACCCGTCTCAATCAACATACAACCCTAAATTTAGGCTGCGTTTGGTTCAGCATTTGCAAGGAGTTTTGAGTCCAATGCAAATGCTGAAAGCTAAAAGCTACTTGGGGAAATGTAATTGTGTTTAGTAAATAATTTCAACATTTGGCGGAATCTTGAAAATGAAAATAATCCCTATCGGCTTTGAACAAGATTTTAAAAGAAAGCGAGTTGAAAGCAAATGCTTTAAAGTTGAATCAAACGGTCCAACATTTCCCCTGAAAGCCCCTTGAAAATGCTGAACCAAACGCAGCCTTAATGAAGCATAAGACATGATTTAATTAATTGATATTGTGGAACGAAAGTGACGGTAAATTGATGGCAGGAAATTATTGCGTTTGAAGCAAATCTCTTTCCATTTTTTTTTAATGTGTATTCAAGGTAGACTTTTCAAAGGAAGTAAAAAAGGACCGATATCTGGAAATATCAGGACGTTCACGCGTTGCACATGGTAGTGCGAGAGAAGTCAATGGTCGTCGTTGGCCTAGTTTGCCTCGCTGAAGCAACAACTGGTGGGGGACCGTCAAAAACCCAAAATGATTTTAGAAAGACTGAATAGAGTTGCTTAAAAAGTCTTTTTGGGCAGAAATTTTGGGGGTAGAAATAAAGTAAAAAGGCCAGTTGGCTGCCACTTTTGCTTGTGATTCCTTTTCCCCCGTGACTTTGTTCGAGCATTCTTCACACGTACATTAAGTGTTGGCTTGATGATGCGTAACATTGTCCGCCGAGATCGGTCCCCGCGGAACAGGAAGGAGATGCAAAACAACGTAGGTGACGACGACAAGAGGGTCGGCCTCTGTATGTTTTGGACATGTCAGGAACGAAATGCAGAAACATTCCCACGGGAAGAAAAAAAAGCCACCCAAAATCACCGTTCGTCCTGCTCTCCTGGAATTTGAGCCGGTCGAAGGTTCCATCTTGAGAAAAGGTCCTCACAACATTGCCTAGGGGAAGCATGGTTCCAGAGTAAAATCAAAAATCTAAAAATTGGATCGGTGGTCCAAGTTCTAAGTGTTAGCTATATGCCCTAAAATAACCTTGTAATACCTTGCAATAGTTACATGTTAGGGATTATTTAGTGGCAAATAAATATTCATTTATTGTCCTATTTATATGAATAAGTTTATAAGATCAGTTGCGACTGAACCTATTCTTAAACTGTTAAAAATACGTGTGACAGATATGCTGAATTTTAAAAGAGTTTCCAATTAATAAATCATTGAGATGATATTAATGATATTGTTGAGACCAGTGCATTTTCAAATTTCACTATTTAGTATTGGAAACCTATGGAAATGATGAGTCACAAGTCATTTAGTATTGTGATATCTGAGGTAAAACATATGTGCTTGTCTTGAACAAGTTTATTGAACGTGACATGCATATAACAATTGACAACATGGAAGCTTTTAGTGAAGTCAACTTTTGACCGTTCACACTTTGGTCTGGTGTAAGATCCTCAAACCAAAGGCATGATGCTTGATGGCTATGATTCACAAGTGTGCATATTGACGCTTCATTGATCCATTTCTATACTTGATGGTTATAGTTTGTTCACATACGAAGGCACATGCATGTGTAATATAAAATCTATCTTCTTGTTAAGATTAATGTCCTATGCAATCTAATTGTGACATTGTATTAAAATCTTCGGCCAATGTTATGACTGAGAATGAATTGTTCATGTCTCAAAGATGTACATGTTAATTAGATTTGGGCAGATGATGGAATTGGTGGCTTGACTAATAATTCCATGGTCTTTATTTGATCGGGATATGGTGAGACAAAATGATTGAATTACAAAGTCAACAGGTTCATTATGTTTTTGAAACATTTAGCCATAATATATTAGTAGATGTCAATTATGGTTTATGGGAACTAGAAATTGATATGGACAATCAGTTTTATTGATTGTGTTAGGCTTAGTGTTAACACATAAATTTTGGTGATCTAGTCATTTATTCATAGAAAAATTAGGGGTTAATATTTAAGCCTAAAAAATAAAAATAAATAAATAAATAATGCATAGCATATAATTTTAGGCGCATCATTATTTTCTGATAATGAATGACAATTTGATATTTTCAATAAATCTTTCATATGTATACTGAGAGATATATTTCGTAGAAAATTGGAAGATTTCGAGGGAATGTTCCAAGTGGGATATATATTTGGTGTTAATCTTTGGGCAATAAGGAACATAGATCTTGCAATCGTCGATGGGCATGAACAAAGGAAAGAAAATAAAATAAAATCGTGGAGATTGTGCCTTGGCCGTGCGAGATGTGATCGAAAAGAAGAAGGAAATTTTGCTTCTTCCATATATGGAGCTCTATTCGTTGCATATAAAAGGGGTTGACCAGCACGGACGAAGGGGGCGACGATTCGTGAAAAAGAGAGGAAAGCGTGAGAGACAGAGTGAACAAAGAGGATAAAAGGAACTTCTCTCTCATCCATACTAAGTCAATAAAAGGTAGTCACTTTTTCTTCTTCCCTAACAAAGTGCAAAGAAAAGACGAAGGGTCAGCAAAGTACAGAGAGAAAGATAGAGTGGATGTGAGAGGTAGAGAAAAAGAAACACAAAATAAATAAATAAATAAATATAAGAAGAAGAGAGGAGAAGTCGTCTTCTTTAGGTCCCCGCTCCTTGTAGCTGCTGATTCGCTGTCGCCTCCCTCCTACTGGCGAGCTCCGTCACCGACGCCACAGCAGCCCGCTCGTTCGTCACCCAATGCCTGCGTCTCTGCTCGCCCACTACGCGCCTCTGCTCGACGCCTGCAGCTTGCGCCACTGCCCCTCCGTTTGTCGCAAAGCCTCTGCCCACTCGTCGTCGTGCCTCCACTCGCCTGTCGCCGCACCTCCGCCGTCGCTGAGCCTCTGTCTTCACTTGACCCGAGCTGCGCATTGCTGCTCCTTCCCTGCAGGTGCACCAGCGACGACAAGCTGTGCCAAGCACCACTAGCTACGATTTCCCCCGCCATCTTGAGCTCATTGACCCGACACCGGCCTGCTACTGGTCCACCCGCCACAGCCCGATCCCGACACAATTTGTCATTCTCGAATCCCAAGTGCCGGTCCAATCCAGTCAAGGTAATTTTCTTAAATCAAGTTTCATTATTATGTCTTAAATTGGAACATTCGATGTCAATGTTGACATATGAATATTTTAGGCATTGTCCGTTGGGTACTTATTGCCCAAAAATCACTATAATCTAATTTGATTCATAAAACGTCGGATCATTTTTTTTCCCAAAAATCAGTATATTGATTTTTTATTTTTTTTGCATTTTGATAGTATTTTAACTCTTAAATCATTATAATTATTAATTTGATCCGTAAGACTTTGGATCAAATTTTTAATTATTTTGAATTTTCTTACATGTTGTGATGTTTAGGTAAAATAATCGTTAATTTAATCCGTGCGAAAATGGATTATTTTTTCAATTATTTTAATCCTTCATTTGATGAATATCCTGAGTGGATTAGATTTAATGCTTATTTGGAGATTGCTTGTCTTGGAAAATACCCATAAAAAAAAAAATTGCTTGCTTTGTGCATTTATTTCTTTTAGTGCAATTTATTTGATTGTTTAATAATGAATGAGCATCCATGCGATCATCCAATTGCATGATAGTGATTTAAGTTAAAACCAATCCAAACTGCCTATTAAGATATTTTTTTCGAAATAAAAGAAAATGGTACCAAAATGGCGTTAGAAAAATCTAACATAATCAAGTCCCCGTATCTTATTTTACTTAGGTGTCTAATCGACCTACCATGAACTGATTAGTAACTCATAATCTTTTGTATACTAAATACTTGAACCTAAGTTGCGAATTGGTATGGATTTGAAAAAGCCCGAGCTAAATCTAGACTTAGTAGTCCATTAGTCAAATCCTAGGTGGTGCACCCGAGGTTAGGTTGCGACACTCAATGATGAATCTAGGGATGTCACATACCATAACCAATTAGAATAATAATGTTTGAATGAGAGAAATAATGTTGCAAATGTATTTGCAGTTGAGTCAATTAGATTGAGTCGGGCTAAAAATAAAAGATCTGAAAGGGGTTTCAAACTTTACAAAGTCTAAAGCGAGTTTCAAATTTTACGGCCAAATCAAAGATTTGAAGCACATTTAAATTCAATGACCAAATTGATAATCTGAAATAAGTTCAGAATTAACGGCCATATTAATGATTTGAAGTAAGTTCAGAATCAATGATATCATTAATGATTTAAAGTGACTTTAGAATCAATAGCCAAATTCATAATTTGAAATGATTTCAGATTTAACAGTCACAATCAATGATCTAAAATGATTTCAAACTTAATTGTCACATGAATAATCTAAAACAGTTTCAGATTTAACTACCACATCAATGATCTTAAACGATTTTAGAATCAATATGCTCAAAAACAGTTTCAGATTCAAATAACCAATTAATATTATGAAATTGTTTCAAATGTAATGGTCAAAAATTAAATATTTGTAATGGTTACAAAGTTAATACTCATAATAAAGACTTGGAATGGTTACAAACTAATTTCTAGAATAATTTTCCATAATGGTTATAGAGGTGATACCCAAATTAGTTTCTGAAATGGTATTAGAACTTATGTCCATTAGGCTTCTCTGAAACGGTGTTAGAGTTAATGAGCTAATTAAAATGTGATATGAACTAATTATAAAAAGGCCATTGTGAGAGCAAATCATAGGATGATTGAAAATCAACAATTGAGAATGTTGATAGTGATCAATCAAGTCATTCACACATGAGAATATTTACTAGCATAATTGTAATTGTGAGATCTCTCAATTTTTCTCTTCTATGCAACTTGAGAATGGTGATATGTTTGAACTAAAGGCCCGACACTTGTGAGCTAGATTTGAAGAACATCAAAACCTATGTTACAAAGAGATCAAATGTTTTAGGTCTAAAGAATATCAGAACCAATATTACTAGGAGACATAAGATGTTTGTGGTCAAAATTTCAAGGACGTTAGAACCGGTGTTATCATAAGGTCAAACGTTCATGATCATAATCTAAAGAACATCAGGACCAAATTTTTTGGCAAGGATCAAGGGTAATGTGATTAACCTACTTCTCATTTTTTTGTGTTTTTGCTAAAATGGATGAACAAAGCTTTGGAAATACATATATGAGCGTTTTTACTTCTGCTACGATCAAACTTTGATATTAATTTATATATACACGCATTCTTGTTTATTGAAACAAGCACCAACACCAAGAAATGTAGGGTATAGATTTTAGGTTTCAAAAATTGGAGAACTTATTTTGAAGGGCATCAGAAACCTCGAACAAAATTTTGTGTTTTTCTTGTTATATGTTTTTGTGCGATCCTACAACATTCTATGGCATATGTAATCTAAATACTTTCAGCGCTATTTTATAACTAAGACCTTTTTTTTATTATTAATATCTCATAATTTTCATGTGTTTAAATATAAATTGTGACCGATAGATTATAGTAAATGGTGACTATTAGAGGTAAGATTCGATGCAATCATTCTATTAAGAGTATATGTGAAACCTAAGCAAATCCTAGAATCTACTTCGAAATCAGTGACGAGGTAAGTTTTAGGTTCCTTAATATGTAGGGTAGGTTTGAGATTTCAAAAATTAGGGAACCTCTTTGGACAATAGATTTCAGGCGAAACCTAAAAGGAACCTTGAACTACTCACTCCTATATGTGCTACCCTAGCCTTCATTTTCTCTGGTGAATTAGTTGAACCCCAATCTAATCCTTCTCAAAAGGCCACTGGCTCACCACACGTCCCTTGGGAAGCCACTTGGAAACTCGTAGTCGATCCCAATGTGTTTAATTTTGCTATCTCTTTACTCACTTTCAATATTTTCGAAAAGGAAAATGTGCAAGATGCCAGTGAGGGCACTCGATAATAAAATATTTTATTTTCTGATAGCAAAGCGCGCAAAATAGAGAAAATTTTAAAAAGTAGTTTCATAAATTAAGACGCGTTTGATCTCAAAAAAGGAAAGGCACGCACAGTCAGGGCCAAACCTAACTCCGAAGTGGGCTTCACATTGAAACACAAAAGCCCGCGATGATTCCACGAAGCCTTAAAAGCACCATCCTTTCAATCCAATTCCCCCTCGCCAAAACGAAAATATAATCTCTCTCTCCTCTCTCTCTGTCTGCGCGCTCGGTGCTTGGGCGTTGATGCCATGGAGAGAGGTCTGATCTCGATGGATCGGTGGGCGGAAGGGAGCCAAGCGTACTTCCTCACCCCAGGGGTCCTCTCTTCCTGAAAATTCAATTTAGCACGCTACATTTTCGAGTGACGGGAAAATATATGAATCAATAAAACATAGCCATCAAGAAAATTGCAGTTGAGACCCTCTATGCACTCTTTTTCGGCAATAAAAACCAAGTGCTATTAGGTCTATACCTCATCTTGCAAGGGAATGTCATGGCCATACTTTCCTGTTAAAACTTCATAATCTTCTTATGATAAATCAGACATTTGGCTTGGAAAGTTACGGTGAGGTCCCAATGCAAGTCTTATTCCTGAATTGAGTCTAATTCGTAGTCTTATCAAGTAGTAGCCGTTCGCCTCCGGCTTCATTTAGAACCACCAGGTGCTCCATGTTATTGCATATGAAAATTAATCTGATCCGGGAAAAGGGAAAGCAAATGTTTCACAAGATTTTGCCATTTATGCATAATTGTCTCCATATCAGACCCCTGCCGGCAGTCTTCAACAAGAACAGCGGTAAGAGCTTTCAATCTACTTCTAATTGCTAAGCGTGCACGAGAGAGAGAGAGAGAGAGAGAACTTTCAATCGAAGTGTCATCTGTTCTACTTCCTCTGTAATTAGAGCAAAGCTAAAGCAGTCTAAGTCAATAACTACAACAAACATTCAATATTTCCCGTTAATTTGTGTGTTGAAACAAATACGTCATTTATATTTTTATTGTTAATACCATTTTACTGTACAAGTAACATGAACCCAATTTTTAATGAAGTTGGCTTGTTAATTTTCTCCTAGTTAATTTGTTATCCGGATGACTCAACTTGGCTAGCATTTACATATAACGAGGATGATGTTTAACAGCAAATTAATAGTAATTTATCTTTAAGTGTCGTGACCACCCCTCGAGGGGAGGGAATAGGTTTAGGGGTATTGCCTAAAGGATAGACCTAAGGCCTATGATTAGGCATGGGTCCTCCCAAACTCATACCTCGCGATATTGGGATGTTACTAAGAATTTCGCAATAAGGAGTCGCCACTAGCCTATTGGAGTCGGCTATAAACCAAGTAAGGCATGGGAGTATATCTTACTTCCTACATGATGAGAGAATTTAGGGTCGGGGACTTGATTACACTAATTAATCAATTAATGCCATTTCGGTACCTAATCTTGTTTATTTAAAAAAAAAATTGTCAAGCAATTTGAATTGATTTTATACTTATTCACTAACATGTGAGATGATCACGCGGGTACGTAATCATTAAAGTGACAATTAGCAACCAAGCTCCTAACTGCAGTAAAATTAGCGCATGTAACTAAACAATCACAAACATAATTAAATATGTAAATTAAACCTGCAACATAATCAATGTGTGAGCAAATAAAGGCCTAATTACACTAAGAATGCAATACATGACAATTCCTAACCAGACCATACATTTTTCAATTTTTAATTTTTTTTCAAAAAAAAAAGTCCAGGCCGGGTTAGGTCCAGCCCGGTTGGGGTGGGTTGGTCAAACTTGCCCGGGTCCGGTCTGGTTGGGGGTAGGCCTGTTAGCCCGCCCAAATGGGCTAGGCCGGACCAACCCTAGTCGGGCCTTCACAAGGCTAGGATTGGGCCTCAACCAGTGGGATCAATCCCCCACAAAAAAAGGCTGCCCATAGCCCAGACCAACTTTGGGCTATTGGCCTGCCGAAGAAAGAGGCCGAGGGGGCCAGAAAGATCTAGCCCAACTCAGCCTACACCCTTTGGTTAGCAGCTACTAAGTCACGACTAGAGGAGCCGCGACAGCGCCGTCCAAGCGGTTCTTTGGCCAAGGCGCAACCGTGCCGTCCCGGTTAGGCAGGGGGGAGGGGGGCGACTTTTGATCCTTGAGAAAGAAGGCTTCAACGGCAACAGCAGGGGACATTTTAGGGCGAGCTCCAACCACCCGTGTGAGGACTCGCGGCTCCATCCTCCTTCGGCTTCGACGACACAGCTCCCAGGAACTTAACATAATCGACGTCTAGAAGACAGAGAGGAAGAGATGGAATGAGAGAGAGAGGTTGCAGAGGCTCTACACAACAAACCAAGGGTGGGCTTCAATTGGGCATTTCATCAAACAGGCGATGTGCACTAATGGAGCTAGGGATTTTTGGCTCAGCCGAGGCCTGAGCGCAAACCTAAAGAGCTAACGAAGCAAGCTGGAACAATAGGGAATGCGACGGTGGCCGGAACTCGCCTGAACTGGTTGGGATGAGCTTCGGCCGGCTCGGTTCCAGGAGTGCACACCAAGTATTCGACAAAATGCCTACTTGAGTTCTAGAGGGGATGGTGGCAGTTGGTGTCGATCAAGCGGCTCACGGGCAGCTATAGGGCGTCGTAGGGAATCTCCTTCTTCTCAACTTCGCTCTCCACTGGCTTTTTCTTCCTTTTTTTTCCCCTCGTTTCTCCTTTTGTTCTCTCTCGATTCCCCTTCTCTGTTTTTTTTTTTGTTTCCCCTTATCCCTCGCTTCCTCTCTCTCTGCTCAACGAGGAGGCCTAGATGGCCGCTGTCTTCGCCGTCCTCGCCTACAAAGCGCGCACGACATCCCCTGCTCACCCGTCCTTCTGTCCTTGCCGCTGGCGTCCTTCTTCTGCCTGTCGCGTGCACGAAGGATGCCAGGGAAGAAGACAAACCAAGGGGAGCAAGCCGGGCCAAAGAGGGAAAGGCTTGGGCCACCGCATGGGGGAAAAGGAAAGAGGAGGGGCGGGTTGGGCCAAGGCCAAATTCGGCTCAACCTAACCCCTCTCACATTTTTTTAAAAAAAATTTTAATACTTATTTGAGGAAAAACAAATTAGGTGTCAACAGTAAGTCATTATTATTCAAATCTTTTCCTACACTATTATAAAATAGTTCAAATAATGAGAAATAACACCATACTGTTAAAACCACCGGCCGCGGTGGCTCCACTGGATAAGGTTTTGCTGATCCTCAACGAAGAGGTGAAGGGTTCAAAACCTAGAGGAGGCGCTAGGTATATTAAGTGTGACTCAGGGGTGGTGGGTCCACTTGCTTAAGTGTCACTTTGGGGTTTATGACGCTGCTGTCGGCTGCAAGCCGGTCCCTCCAATACCAAAAAAAAAAAAAAAATCATACCGTTAAATAAAACACGATGTATTATTTTAGTATTAGCTAATTTTATTTTGCTATGTTGATCAAGAGAGTGTAAAGGTATTACACAATTATCTATTGTCATGAGGAGGATATTCACAAGCATGTGCTATGTAGCGGATTCTTAAGGCAATTGAATAGACACTACTATGAAATATGCAGATCTTTAACACATAACAATAACATCTCAGTGATAACTAAGGGGGATATCTCAGCCAATTCATAAACAGATATTTTCTCCGGAGGATGCTAGAGTGTGGTAGACTGTGAGTTTGATAGGATGTCAATAACCCAGTAGGAAATTGATTTTACAACTCAATTGCATCAGAAAAAACTTATTACCAATGAAAAGTGCGGGAAATGACAGGAAAAGAATCTGCTCTGGTGATCAAGACGTGGATTCGGGGATGTTAGTATCGTACAGTCTTAGGCCGAGGAGGTACATCAACAGTCAATAAAGAGTGAACTGTATTTTCTTGGAGGAGCAAGGAGTATTATGAGGCCAATATTTGAGGCACTCCTAGTTAAACAAAATGCCTAATGGCTAAAGCTTTCGACTATTAGGATGTCAAATGGATTCGAGGAAGATTTAACATTACCGTCCTTGTTCCAGAGTAGTCGATAACATCGCACACGACTCTGGTTTGCTGGAAGAAGAAGACGTTGTAGAAACGCCTATCCTAACTGCAAAAGCCGGTTTCTTCGGAGCTGGAAGTCATTGTTTCACTACCGAGCATGAAAACTGCATCTGACATTGTGGGACGATCGCCTGGGTCTTCTTGCACGCATAAAAGCGCCACGTTTATGCACTTCAAAACTTGATCTCTGATGAGAGTTTCGTGCAGCACTCGATCCATCAAGTGCAATGCTTTATTGTCATTCCATAATTTCCATGCCTGTGCGATTAAAGGTTCAGTACGTTCAGAGAAAAGGGCGATAGGAAGTGGATAAAACAAAAGTAAAGGATAGCAAATGTCACATGATTGAGAAGGTTCATTGTTCCTTTGGACTGATAAAAGCTCGTGTTACGTTTCCCACTAATAATCTCCAATACGACGACACCAAACTAAAAACAACAGACTTGAATCAGAAAAATCTGTTCAAAGCATACTCTGGAGACGGCAGAAGTAGAGCCCAAGTGCCATAACTTGGCACCGAGGGACACTTAAGTGCTATAACTTTAAAATTATACACTTGAGTGCCAGTTTTGAAGTTAAATTGGACACTTAAGTGCCACTCCGGCGAAGATCCGGCCAAATGGCTTACGTGGCGACTTTCCGGTGAGTTTGGTCCAAAACGGCGTCGTTTTGCAAGCTAACATGACGGAGAAAATGTAAAAACGACGTCATTTCGTGTCTACGTGTAAATAATAATATAAAATTACTTAAATTAAATTTAAATTATTCAAAAAATTTTAAAAAAATAATAAGAAAATTTAAAAAAATTTAAAAAATTAAGAAAATTTAAAAAAATTTAAAAAATTAAGAAAATTTAAAAAAATTTAAAAAATTAAGAAAATTTAAAAAAAAATTTAAAAATTTAGAAAATTTAAAAAAATTTAAAAAATTAAGAAAATTTTAAAATTAAGAAAAAGATTAAAAAAAGAGGGGGAGGTCGAACAGGCTCCTCGCCACCGCCGCCCCCCGTTGCCAGGAAGGGCCGGCGATGGAGGGGGGAGGGTCGGCCGGGGTCACCGGCCCCCGGCCGACTGACGGCGAGGGTTGCGAGCCCTCGTCGGATCGCAGCGAGGGCCACGACCCTCGCCCCAGATCTGGACAAGGGCTCGCGGGCCCTCGTCGCCGATCGGCCGGCCTCACCAGCCCCTAGCCAAGGCCCGGTGACCCCAGCTGACCCTCCCCACTCCATCCCCGGCCCTTCCCGACGGCAGCGTGGAGGCGGCGAGGGCCCGCGACCCTCGCCGGATCTGGGCAAGGGTCGTGGCCCATGCCTAGATCTAGGGCGAGGGTCGCGGCCCTCGCCCAGATCCGGCGAGGGCTTGCGGGCCCTCGCCGCCTCCCCACCGTCGCCGGGAAGGGCCGACGACGGAGTGGGGAGGGTCGGCCGAGGTCATTGGGCCCTGGCCAAGGGCCGGCAAGGCCGGTCGACCGACGGCGAGGGCCCGCAAGCCCTCACCCCGGATCTCGGGGCAAGGGTTGCAACCCCGGCCGACCCTCCCCCTCCGTCGCCGGCCCTTCCCGGCGACGGCGGGAGGCGGGACGGGCGAGGAGCCACCCCATTCGACCTCCCCCTTTTTAATTTTTAATTTTTAATTTTTTCTTAATTTTTTAAATTTTTTAAAATTTTCTTGATTTTTTAACATTTTTAAAATTTTAAAATTTTTCTTAATTTTTTAAAATTTAAAATTTTTCCTCTTTTTCCTCTGGAGACATATATCCATTGCATTGGAGTATAACAAATCAATTTAGCCGGAATCAAAATATTGAAGTTTCACTGTAGATATTAAAATATGATAATATGATAAGTGCCTTGGGTAGTGTTCAAAATAGTCTCTATCCAAATGAAAATAAATGGTCTGCGGGTATGTTCCCATCACTCTTTGTGTGCTTGCTTCAATTTTTTTTGCCTCCAATATCTGTGCCAAACCAAAGTCAGAAATTTTGGGAGTCATCTCCTCATTGAGCAAAATGCTACTCGTCTTGAGATCTTTGTGAATGATTGTCAGCCTAGAATCTTGGTGACGATAGAACATTCCCTGTGCAATTCCCAAGATAATCTCAAAGTGTATTTCCCAGGTCAGCAACCGACACCTTGTTCGATCTGCAAGGTTTTTATTTTAATTTGTGTAGTAGCAAAGTCATTTAATAGAACTCTGTCAGACTAACTTAAAATCTTTATGAAGAAAAAGAGATTGTTGAATGCTACTATCTACTATAGCTATGCCCTGAAGTAAAAGGGAATAGGGACACGAATAATTTCAAAATAAAAAAATGGCACGTCTATGCCTTTCTTATATTCCTTCTCGAATTGGCGAGAATCCATCCACATCTTGATCTGTTTCTCGTTGTCGTATAGACGAAAGTCTGGATTTTCTTGAGTGCTTTCCCTGCTCCCTGAAGTGTTAACTCTAGTTACTACTTGTTTGCTATCTTATCATCGTGTATCTAAAATGACAGATATAAAGTAATATGAGTTTGATTTGTGATTACCTTGTGTACTACCAAGCTGCCTTCTCATGTAAAATAAGCCACCGAATACAAGGATGAACATTGCAGCAACGGTAGGAGCAACTATCTATAAAAGTTTCACTTTATGTCTTTTCTGCAATGATCCTTTTCCGTCAACGCATTAATAAAAATAGTCAAAACTTTTGCAAATGAAAATGGTAAATATCTCTCACGACACTTTCAACTACTTTATCTTTTTTTTTTTAATTTAATTTTTCTTTTTTTTTAAATTAGTTTTTTTAATTTCTTTCTTCCCCTTCCATCATTCTATAATAAAATTTTATTAAATAGTAAACTATACTAATATACCTAAAATACTAAAATATCTAAAATATGTAATAAATATGAATTTATATTGATATTTATATATTGAATTTATATAATAAAATAGAATAAAATTTGAATATATAAATAAAAATAATATTAAATTAATATAACTAAAATTTTAATTTTGTTATTTTGAATTTCTTATATTATAATTCAAAAATTATTTATATTGAAATATAATTTCAATTTTATTAATTTAAGAAGCTTGTTATTTGAGAAAAATAACGTTCCTGTTATAAATATTAGAAATCTTATTCATCATTATCCCACATCTCCTATAGGATAATTTTATCCTGTTTATATCTCCTTTATATTCTACTTTATCTTATCTTGAGTAGACACCAAATGTAAGATATAATAAATTTTATCATATCATGAATTTTATCCCAATTATCAAACATAGCCTAAAAGACTATAATGGACACTATGCCAAGTCACAATCACTCTGAGTCTAACCTGAGAGGTCTCTTCACTCCATCATCTATGGCCACGACACAATCTATAAGGTTTTTCCGATAAAGGCATGCAACCATGATGTTACATATAAATGAATTGGGGGAACAAATCAATGCATTAATCTAGAGTTTAGTCCCTCGACGAATAGGTCAGCCTATGCGTGGAACGAGCACATTTTGTTGAAGATACTTACCTAGAGATAAGCTTAGACAAGAGTAGGGACCATAAGAATATTGGACCATGGTTCATGAAAATCAAATCTTGTTGGTCTAGCTTTTCAATGTATCAATGACTTTGACACTTGGTTTTCTTTCTTTCTTGTTGACTGGAGCTAGTAAAACTGTGCTCCTACTTCATCAATGTCCTGGTCTGCCTATGTTTTAAGTCTTGCTCGATCACATGTCCAAGTTGCACCACTAGAGTCTTCTTCACTTTGGCATATGCCCGTACTTGTTCACTAGTATGATGCTTAAATGCTTCTACCTACTCACTCGATGATAATGCACTAGTCTCGATTGAAGTTTCCACACAATAATGGGTTTTCTTCCTTTCTTGTTGACTAGAGCTGGTAAAACTATGCTCCTGCTTCATCAATGTCCTAGTCCGCCTATGTTTAAGTCTTGCTCGATCACATGTCCAAGTTGCACCACTAGAGTCTTTGTCACTCTAGCATATGCCTGTACTTGTTCACTAGTATGATGCCTGCTTAAATGCTTCTACCTACTCACTAGATGATAATGCACTAGTCTCGATTGAAGTTTCCACACAATACCGGGTTTTCTTCCTTTCTTGTTGACTGAAGCTGGTAAAATTGTGCTCCTGCTTCATCAATGTCCTGGTCCGCCTATGTTTTAAGTCTTGCTCGATCACATGTCCAAGTTGCATCACTAGCGTCTTCTTCACTCTAGCATATGCACGTCCTTGTTCACTGGTATGATGCGTGCTTAAATGCTTCTACCTACTCACTCGATGATAATGCACTAGTCTTAGTTGAAGTTTCCACACAATGCTTTGCACGTTTCTTGGCCAGTTCTTCTTTGAGAGCACTTACCTCACCCTCGCTATGAGCACAAACGGGTATATATACTTCCCCCCGTGAATCTTTTTCTGCATCTGTCTGCTTGAACCCTGTATGGTACAGCCATGGATAGCAAAAACAGTAGTCCATGGTTGTTCATACTCCCAATTTTCTTGCTTTGCTCATCTCATTGCACCCACCTCTGTCTTAGCTCAGACAAGCTCGATGAAAATCAATCTCTATCTGGTAATCAAACCTTAACCTCCTCAGGTGGCGACTTTGTGCTTGGCTTCTTCACACCAGGCAAGTCGTCTTACTCCTACATAGGCATCTGGTACAACAACGTTCGCGAGCTGACCGTCGTCTGGGTCGCGAACAGAGACAACCCTGTCGCCGATAGGTACTCCACTGAACTGAAGATCTCGGATGGCAATCTTATAATTGTCAACGGCTCCCAAGTCCCCGTTTGGTCCACGAATCTGCGTACTTCTTCATCTGGGTCGAGCTCCATGGTGGCAGTTCTTGAGGACGACGGCAACTTTGCTCTCCAAGATGCGCCGAATTCTTCTGTGACTCTGTGGCAGAGCTTTGATCACCTGACGAACACGTGGCTTCCCGGTGCCAAATTAGGGATGGACAAGCGCAAAAACACGAGTCAGCTCTTGACATCATGGAAGAACGCCGAGGATCCTTCGAGAGAGGTTTGTTCTCTCTCCAGCTCCAGCCATACAGTGACGGCATGTACTACATATGGTGGAATGGGTCTGAGCATTACTGGACTAGTTGGACGTGGGACAATCAGTCGAAAATTTTCTCTTTGATCCCTGAAATGAGATCGGACTATATTTACGATTTCAAATATGTGGACAATGAGAACGAGAACTACTTCACCTATTCAATCAAAACCTCCTTCAACGCCATATCAACGTTAATGATGGATCTTTCTGGGCAGCTCAAGCAGTCTTCGTGGTTGCCTTCTTCCCAGGCGTGGAGCTTGATCTGCTCTCTGCCCCGGCAACAATGCGAGGTGCATAGACTTTGCGGGCCTTTCAGTGTTTGCAGCGAGAATACCGACAATTTCTGCAACTGCTTGCCTGGGTTTAGCATCAGCTCTCTGAGGGATTGGAATCTGAGCGATTGGTCTGGCGGTTGCAAGAGGAATTCGGACTTGAATTGTGCAGCAAATGCTTCTAATGTGGAGAAAGACCGTTTCTCGCTTAGTTCTAACATGATATTGCCTGAAGATCCCCGATCTTTCGATGTCGGGAGCGATACGGAATGCCGAGCTGCTTGTTTGAGCAATTGCTCTTGCACAGCTTATGCTTTCGAGGACGATGCCTGCTCAATCTGGATTGGGGATCTCTTCAATGCACAACAGCTCTCACAAAGTGACACCAATGGAAAAAGCTTCTATCTCAGGCGTGCCACTTCTGACGTTCAGGATACGAGCAAGAAGAGCAATGTAATTGCGATAGTTGCAGGGTCTGTTAGCTCCGCAGTAGTGATATTAGTCATTGTCTTTTTTAGCATTTGGAGATGGAGGAGAAGGGAAACTATAACAACAAAGACAGTGGAGGGTTCACTGATAGCCTTTGCATACCGGGACTTGCAAGTAGCAGCCAAGAATTTCTCAGAGAAGTTGGGTGGGGGTGGGTTCGGTTCAGTTTTCAAAGGAACATTACCTGATTCAAGTCACATAGCGGTCAAGAAGCTTGAAAGCGTAAGCCAAGGAGAGAAGCAATTCCGAACAGAAGTACGCACAATCGGCAACATCCAGCATGTGAATCTTGTCTGGCTTCGTGGGTTCTGCTCTGAAGGTGACAAAAGGCTGTTGGTCTACGATTTCATGCCAAACGGTTCCTTAGACTATCATCTCTTTCATAGAAAGGACTCGAAGACCTTGGATTGGAAAATGAGATACCAAATTGCTTTGGGAATAGCTCGAGGTCTGGCTTATCTCCATGAGGAGTGTAGAGACTGCATCATACATTGCGACATCAAGCCAGAGAACATCCTTCTAGATGCTGAATTCTGTCCAAAAGTGGCAGATTTTGGCCTGGCAAAGCTTGTCGGCCGAGATTTCAGCAGGGTGTTGACAACCATGAGAGGCACAAGAGGGTATCTAGCGCCGGAGTGGATCTCTGGAGTGGCCATAACAGCAAAAGCTGATGTTTATAGCTATGGAATGATGCTCTTTGAGTTTGTTTCAGGAAGGAGGAACTCAGAGCTTTCGGAAGATGGGACCATTAAGTTCTTCCCAACATGGGTTGCTAGCAAGATAGCTGAAGGAGGTGACCTGCTTGATCTTTTGGACCGAGACTTGGAGAAGAACGCTGATACTGAAGAGCTAACTCGGATATGCAGAGTTGCTTGCTGGTGTGTCCAAGATGAGGAAACTCACAGGCCATCGATGGGGCAGGTTGTTCAAATACTTGAGGGGTTGTTGGATGTGAGCCTTCCCAGGATACCGAGAACCCTTCAACTGCTTCTTGATAATCAGGAGCATGTAATTTTCTTCACTGAGTCGTCATCGTTGAACCAGAGTGCCCAGACGAAAAGTAATATCTCAACTGCTTCCTTGCAGAAGCAAAATAGTTCATCTTCAACAAAGTCTTGAGTCCTGAGGATGATAAGATAAATGCTTAGTACAAGAAGTGCTTCAGTTAATTAGTGCATATTCCCTTCTGCTTTTTCTGTAGTCAAGAAAGAATCTCGTTATTTGGGATTGGCTTTCTTGGGGCTTTTCCCTAGGTTTTTTGGTTACATATAGCTACAAGCAAGCTTCGAATAATTGCCAGGCCAGCCGAGTTGTAAAGACCCTTCATTCTATATAATGATCTGTCGTCTGCCTTTTTAGATCCCAGTTCACATCGGCAATTAGCATGGAAAATTGTCTTCTTCATTTTCTGATAATTTTGGCACTGGAATTGGGAGTATTGGAATCTCCTACCTTGGATTCCAGCTGGTGTCTCACATGGTTCTCGAATCTGCCCTCGTTGGATGCAAAGCAGGCTATAAGGCTCAGCGTTTGTCTTGCTACTTCGTTTATTTAATAAGTCACGCGAGCAATGTGAACCAGAAGATCTTCTTTGCACAACATGTCTATCCCAATGATCACATGGTGCTTAGGATGAGAAGCAATGATATCAACAACCTGCCACTTGGGTCGCTATGCAGTTCTCTGTCTTGGCATATTTCATCTTTCACATGCTAAGAAGGGGTGGCTTCTGCTTAGTTCCTGGGACATTTTTCCGAGTCTTTTAACTCTAGTATAGCTTTAAGAGATGGAAAATGTGGCTAGTAATATTTTATGCTCTCAAAAGCCTTTAGATGTGCATCTTTATGTGGTCCATGGAAAGCTTCTAGATTCTGAAGGCTCATTCAAAGTACAGAAACCGGAGCTATAGAAACAGAACAATGCGCTTCAAATTCGCTACACCAGTTTTTTCTCTATCAATTGTTTCATAAACTGCAATTAGCCAGTGAGAACAGGGTCGTCATTAACAATTCTGTAAGACGGGTTTGAAGCCTTTGTATTATCGTGTGAAAGCAGTTTCGATCCCGTTTACTTAGGGGAGTTGAAGGAAATAGAAGGAAATGGTCATGGTAAGGCGATGAATGGAGTAGCATCATAGTCAATGTCGCTGGTCCGGTTTTCCAGCATGTGAAGGACCGGATGCTCGGTTTTCGTCCTCCACTGTTTGACTAAAGACCGGTCAAAAGCATCTTCTTCGTTTCATGAATGGCCGAAGTCTTGCCTATGTTCCCAGTCGTGCTTGATCTTGACCTGAGGAAAGGATTCCATTGTCGAGAATGAGCGAAGCGAAAGCCCGCATGATCGTGAGACTGTGTTGTGACGGCTTTTCGACGTTTCAGTGACAGAGATAGCTAGGCTGGCACCTTAAATAAGCCTGCCTGTTTTGGGACCCAAAAATTGGTACTTTGTACCGCTCAACTGATTCTTTCAATTTCTCATTTCGCGGTACAAAATTTGGGGATACGCAAGTTCAGCATACGTTCTTCTAGTGCGGTCTCGGAGTTTGTAAATCGCACAATCAAGCACTTAGGTCTCTCATTTCCTAATTTTAGCAACTTGAACTGGTTGTGTCGATCTTGCCGATCTGAAAGGCTAATGTCAAAAGTAATTATTGTAAGAATTTTTTTTATGTGGGCTACATTAATTGAGATTGTAATTACCGTTTTACGGCATTGGTCTAACAAGGTAAGGCATAAAATTTTCTTAATAGTCAAATATGGGCCTGGCATTGTGTGGGCTGAGTTGGGCCTGGCCCGTGATGATATGACCCGTCCAAAACTCTATAAATAGCGCTAAGATCCCTCCTCCAGCCCTCATTCTTTTCCACAAACTCTCTCTCACCTCACATAAGGTAAGCTATGAGTTGTGAGTAGCAGTCTCATCGAGCTAGGAACCAAGAGTCATCGAGGAGAATATATTCAGTGTTAAAGGCTCGGATTGCTGTTGGATCATCGTCATTCCGCAAAAAGAATGATGAATTCCAAATAAGGTACACAAATCTTCGTATTCTCCTCCTACATGTTCGGTTTTCTAGCTACGACAATCCTAGGAAGCTGCTCCGATGGCCAACATTTGGTATCAAAGCCTCGTAGCCTAGAACCTGAACTATTGCTTCTGGCCCGTTTTCAAAAAAATTGCGCATTGAAACTTGATTTTGAAAACAAATTTGAATTCTTCTCGTCAAGCTGAGTGTTTCAGTGTGTAGCATGCCTCTGGTGGAGCCCAAATGCACCGGCGATGAGAAGTTCGGATTTCGCTTACCCTTTGGACGTTTCACCCTTTTTCATGAATTTTGGCCTAATGAAAGTGATTTTTTATTGCATATACGGCTTCTCATCTTCCATACGAGCATTTTGATAGGTCAAACGTCTCTAGGCGAGGCCGGAAAAGGCTGCATGCACCTCCACGCATCGAGACAGAGCTCGGAGGTGGTGACCTGTGCCGCCATGCTCTCTCAAGCGCGCACGCACTCTGACGCATGGCGCACCTGTGCGGACACGTGGCTCACGCACGCCGACGCGTGGACCAACATTCGGCTAACACAGGTGCTCGAGCGTGCATGCGCGGTGACACGTGGACCACCAGGTGGCAGGTGATGTCATCGATGACGTCACCATGAACCAACTCGGGCTGACCGGGTCGACCCGACCCGGTTGACTGTTGACTGTTGACCGTTGACCGTCGACCGGTTCAATCCGTTGACTGGTCGAACTGGCTTCGAACCAGTTTAGTTCGGATAAGGAAGGGGCACGTGGATCTTGTTGGAGAAATCTTTCCAGAATATTTTGAAGCTGACAAAACATTTCTATCAGTCTAGTCTGGATATTTGCAAACCGTCAGTTTAAAGTTTGAAGACTTTCTGATCACCAGACTCAGCACTTAAGACTCAAGACTTTTCTCATTTATAGTCTTTCCGATCCAGTGACGAAGGAAATCCTGAGCCGAAGTTTATGGTTAAGGATTTAATCCTATCCTCTAGAGAAGATCTCTTGGTTGAATAAATATATCGGATTCTTTTATTTATCTAAGATCAATTGAAGATCCGGTGCTCGACGAAATATTCTTGGAATGTTCTATTCTTGGAAACCAAGATCCTGATTATATGGGCGAACAGGATTGATGGGCTATCGTCAGGTTCCTTTTATAGCTCGAATGATCTCCTTAATTGATTCCGTACAACGGGTAGATTGGAGGAATTCCTTTGGTAAGTGCCAACGGTATGATGGCATAAAGGAGTATAAAAAGGAAGACGTTCTGGTTGTGGTTGTAACGTGATCGATAGAGAAATTCCAGAGTCTGAAGCACCTTGACTATTAGTCGATACAGTTTGAGCGAAATTGTATACACAGAGAGTGTTTATACTTGGTGATACCTTTAGTGAGTGTGATAGATCATCTACACCTAGAAATCAAGGAAGATCAACGCTGTAACATCTCTTTGTTCATAGTGGAATCCAGCCGATTGGCTGTCAGTGCAGAAGAGTGGACGTAGGCTTGAATCAAGCCGAACCACTATAAACCACGTGTTCAATTCTCTCGTTCCTTTACTTAGTCTTACGTTGATTATTATTTATTGCAAATCATTCAACTGTCTAAGTATTGTGCAATTATCCGAAAAATCTTTTATATACCTATTCACCCCCCTCTAGGTACTCGTACTAGCTATATCAATTGGTATCAGAGCTCGTGTTCTTACTTTATTTGAAGTGTCTTACTTCAGAGTAAAAGATCCATGGCTAGTATGCTGGCACCAGGGCTGGTGGAAGGGCAAAGCAATACCAGACCACCCTACTTTGATGGAAAGGATTACAACATCTGGAAGAACAAGATGAAAGCTTTCCTACGATCAAATGATCCTCTGGAATGGGACGTTGTGGAAAGAGGAATCACTATATCTGCTGCATCAGTTTCTGAAAGAGGGAAAGAAGTTGAAACCAGCGGAATGACTCAGGAAGAGATAAACAAGAGACAAGCACTAGATGCAAAAGCAATTTACTCTTTATATTGTGCTTTGTCACCAACTGAATATAACATAATATCTTCTTGTGTTACAGCAAAAGAAGTATGTGACAGATTACATATCACCTATGAAGGAACAGATCGAGTGAAGGAGACAAGAATTAACATTCTCCTCAGTCAATATGAAGCCTTCAAAATGAAACTAGGAGAATCTATAACTGACATGTTTAGTCATTTTACAGATATTGTCAATGGTCTTGAGAATCAAGGACAAAAAATTTCTGATCCCATGAAGGTGAACAAGCTATTGCGTGGACTCTCCAAAGATTGGAATCATATAAAGACTTCAATAAGAGAGACGCAAAGAATTATGCCACTATCTGTCGACGACCTGATTGGAGCTCTTCAGTCTTATGAAGTGGAGCGAATTAATGAAGACGAAGATCCAAGAGGTAAGAAATCCATTGCATTAAAATCAAATGATGATTCTGATGATGCGGATTCAGGAGATGATCTGGACGATGAAGAGCTTGCTCTCATGATAAGAAGATTCAGAAAATTGAATAGAAAAGGAAGAAGGTTTAACTCAAAGAAACAAAGTTTCCAAAGACAACAGACTAAGTCTATTGATGATGAGGAACCAAACAAAGGTGTAGTTTGTTTCGAATGCAAAAAAAAGGGACACATCAGACCCAACTGTCCTCTTCTGAAGAAGAAAAGAGGAAAAGCTGAGAAGTTTCGAAAAGCTCTCAAAGCCGAAACCTAGAGTGATACAGAGTGTGAAGAAAGTGATAATGAATATGCCAACATATGTTTGATGGCACATTCGCACTCGACTCATATTCGGATCGACTCGAGACAACGAATTTGAGGTAAGTGATTTTAAAATTCCTATCAAAGTCTCTAAATACATTGATGAACTATGTTTTAGTCTTAAGACTTCTCTCAAAAGAATTTCCGAACTTAAAAAGGAAAACTCAGATCTAAAACAAAAGAAAATCACTTTAGAAGAAAAAGTTAAAAGTTTAGACTTGAATGTTTCTACTCTTAAAGAAAAAGAAGATAATCTTTTGAAAGAAAATGCTTTTCTAAAAATTGATTTATCAAATATTTCAAAGAAATTTTCGATAGGGTCTGAAAAACTTGAAAAAGTTCTTTCAATTCAAAGACCTTACTTCATAAGTCCGGTCTAGGTATGACAGCAGAAACAATTCCCTTGATTGATTTTCCTAAAGTAAAAGAAAGGATTAAGAAGAGACCGTCAAGAGAGGCTTACAAAAATCATTTTAAGAAAGTTTTTGTAAAGTCTGTAGGTCGAAATGCTCTAAGGTGTTCAAAGTGTAACAATCAAGATCATTTTGAAAAAGAATGTCCTATGGTTTGGAAGCCTGTTAAGAAAGTATGGCCTAATAATGTTTATCCTACTAACACCAAAGGAACCAAGAAAGTTTGGGTACCAAAGAAAGCTTGAGACTCTCTCTTAAATGCAAATCTCCATCAAGAAAAAGGTAAAGTGGTATCTTGACAGCGGATGTTCAAGACACATGACAGGAGACTCAAATTGCTTCATAAAGCTTGTTCAAGTAAATGGTGGAAATGTCTCATTTGGAGGAAACGGCAAAGGAAGTATTGTGGGATTTGGAACTGTGAAAATTGGAAATCTCACAATAAGCAATGTTTCTCTAGTGGAAGGACTCAACTATAACCTTCTCAGCATTAGCCAATTGTGTGATACTGGTTTCAAGATCTCTTTTCAAGAAGGAATATGCTCTGGAATCAGTAAAGACTCTACTCAGTCCTTCATGGGTCGAAGACATGGAAATATCTATCTCTTAGACATGAAACTAAATGAATCGCAATGCCTAATCTCAATTCAAGACGAAGCAAGCTTATGGCATAGAAAGCTTGGTCATGTCAACATGAAGCAATTAGCCAAAATCTCATCAAAGCAGCTTGTTCGAGGTCTATCCAAATTACCATACCAAAAGTCTGATCCATGCACTTCATGTATTCTGGGAAAGCAGGTAAGAAATTCATTTAAGCCAATAAATCATGTCTCTACTAATCATGTACTACAGTTGCTGCATATGGATCTCTTCGGACCAACTAGAACCTAGAGCATTGGAGGAAAGAAATATTGCCTAGTAATTGTGGACGATTACTCCCGCTTTACTTGGGTATATTTCCTTGTAAGTAAGTCCGAAACCTTCTCGTATTTTGAAAATTTTGCTAAAAATATTCAAAATGAAAAAGGATGTGTTATATCAAGTATAAGAATAGATCATGGAGGTGAATTTGAAAATCAAGATTTTACAAAATTTTGTGATGAATCTGGCTTTAAGCATGTGTTCTCCTCTCCATATACTCCTCGCAAATGGAGTTGTGAAAAGAAAGAATAGATCTCTTCAAGAAATGGCTAGAACTCTTTTAATTGAAAGTAAGATTTCTTCACGATTTTGGGCTGAAGTTGTTTCAACAGCGTGCTATATCATCAATAGAGTCTTCTTAAGACCTATTTTAGAGAAAACCCCTTATGAGTTATTCAAAGGTAAGAAGCCTATTGTTTCATACTTTCATGTGTTCGGTTGCAAATGCTTTATATTGAAAAATGCAAAAGATCGAGTTGGTAAGTTTGAAGAAATATCAGATGAAGGCATCTTCCTTTGATATTCTACATCAAGCAAAGCCTACGAGTCTATAACAAGAAGAGCCGATCGTGGAGGAGTCAATGAATGTCAAATTTCAAGACTCTACGCAAGATGAATCCATCGAGACTCGCATGAAGAGTCCGAAATCGCCCGGACCTTCCAAAGCTTACAACTCAATAAGTATCTCAGACTCTGGAAAATTAGCATCAAGATGTTCATGAAGATTCAAATAAAGAAAGATATCATCATCCAGACAAATCAACCAGTAACTGGAAGCATAAATCCAGTCATCCCAAAGATCTCATTATCGGCGAAATTAATGAAGGAATTCGCACTAGATCCAAAAGACGTGAAGAGTCTAGTGCTGTGGCTCTCATTTATGAAATTGAACCAAAAAGCATAAAAGAAGCTTTATCTGATGAAAGCTGGATCGAAGCTATGCAAGAAGAGCTCAGACAGTTCAACATTAATGATGTCTGGGAATTGACATCTAAACCGAATGGTAAAACTGTTATTGGAGTCAAATGGGTGTTCAGAAACAAGATGAATGAAAAAGGAAAAGTCGTACGAAACAAAGCAAGACTCGTGGCCAAAGGATACACGCAAGAAGAAGGGATAGACTATGATGAGACTTACGCTCCTATAGCAAGGTTAGAAGCTATCCGACTATTACTTGCGTTTGCTTGTTATAAAAATTTCAAGTTATTTCAAATGGACATCAAAAGTGCTTTCCTAAATGGATTTATCCAAGAGGAAGTATATGTGGAACAACCACCTGGGTTTGAAGACCCAAAGAAGCTAGACTCGGTCTTCAGACTGAAAAAGGCCTTGTATGGTTTAAAGCAAGCACCTCGAGCTTGGTACGACAGACTAAGTAAGTTCTTATTAAAGAATGGCTTTGTCAAAGGTAAAGTAGATACTACATTATTTATCAAAAAGGAAAACAAAAGCTTTTTACTCGTTCAAATATATGTGGATGATATTATTTTTCGATCCTCTAATGAAAGTCTATGCAAGAAATTTTCTAAGTATATGCAGGATGAGTTTGAAATGAGTATGATGGGAGAATTAACATTCTTTCTTGGTCTTCAAGTAAAGCAATTGAAGAAAGGAACTTTCATTTACCAAGAAAAATATGCTAATGATCTTGTCAAAAGGTTTGATTGGAAAATTGCAAGAAGACTGATATACCAATGTCAAGTTCTTTGAAGATAGACAAAGATGAAGAAGGGAAGAAAGTTGATTAAAAGCTGTACAGGAGCATCATCGGTTCACTTCTTTATCTAATTGCTTCTAGACCTGACATTTTGTTGAGTGTTTGCATATGTGCTAGGTTTCAATCAGATCCTAGAGAATCCCATCTCAGTGTTGCAAAACGTATCATTAAATACGTTGCTTCATCTTCAAGCATCGGTCTTTGGTATCCTAAGAAGGGAGACTTTAATCTTCTGGGATATTCAGACGCAAATCTGGCTGGTTGTAGAGTTGATAGAAAGAGTACTTCAGGAACTTGCCAGTTGCTTGGAAGTAGAACAATGTCTTGGTTTTCAAGGAAACAAAGCACTGTGGCTCTCTCAACAACAGAAGCAGAGTATGTAGCTCTTGGAAGCTGTTGTTCGCAAATTCTATGGATAAAACAACAGCTACAAGACTTTGGGATTGAAGACTCATGCACATAAATCAAATGTGACAACACCAGCGCAATCAATCTCACCAAAAAGCCAATTCTTCATTCAAGAGCAAAGCATATAGAGATTCGACATCATTTCATTAGAGATCATATTCAAAATGGAGAAATCTCGATTCAATTTGTTGATTCAAAAAGTCAACTAGCGAATATATTCACAAAGCCTTTGGAGAAAAATCAATTCGATTTTATTCGTTCTAGACTCAACATTTTGAAGCTCGAAGAAGTTAAAGTCTAGAGACTCTCCAACCCTCAGACTCAGAAAGTTGATGATCATCAGACTCTAATCCATCAGACTCTAATCTCTCAGACTCTAAATCCTCAGACTCAGACATTGATGGCTATAGACTGTAAGTTGCTATTTTATCTAAACTCGAAAAGGTATAATCTTTTGTTCAGTTATTTTGTAGTCTCCGTGAAAAACGAAAACTTGTCTTTTCAAAATGATTAATTTTGGCAGTTATTGATTTCGAAAAGAGGTATTCGTACAGTTTCCTTGTGCCGATTGAACTTCTCTTTTTTAAAACTGAGTTATATATATACAGTTTTCATTTTCCAATCTTCAAAACCCTAAAAAGCATTCTCCTCCCAATCCGATTTCTACTTCGTGTTCATCTTCGAGAAAGTTGTCATCTTTTCTTGGGAAAGCAAGTAAAGGAATCTTTCAGCGACAAGGAAGGATGTCTTCTTCGAGGAAGTCTTCAAGAATCGCGAACAAGGGACCAGAGAGGATGAAGGAGGGACCTACCCATTTCGATCTCACCGAAGAGGAAGAATTATCGAGTCAGCAACAGAGCCCGACTCACTCTCCACCACATCACTCAATGCCATCTACCCCACATGATGTGGGTCAACAACCGGAAGAAGAGATAATCGAGGACGCAGACCCAGTAAGAGTCCAAAAACCCTCGTTTATTTACAAACTTTACTGTGCGTTGAAAAGTACTGGGACTCCGTTGAAATACGTGGATGATTTTCTCAAAGATAAGCATTATGGGAATGAGTATATCTTTCTGAGAAAAATGGAGGATTTGGAAATTGCTCCCAAAGGTAAAGCAGAGGAAGCTCTTGCGAATATTCCTAGTGACCCTCGTATGTCGGGACCTAATTCGACTGAAGGAAACGACGTTGATAAAATGTTCAGTGATTTTCAACCTAGAATGGGTATTGCTGCAAATGTGAAGGGAAAGAGGATGGAGTTATTCAAATCAAAGGAATAGGAGAATTTGTTTTTCAGACTGCTGAAATGAGGGGTGATAAACCTTAGGAGTGTCGATTTCGATTTCTTGGATGCCGTTAACGTGAACTTAAGGGAGAAATTCAAATTGCTTCAACTTGAGCAATTCTGCACTGATACCACAGACGGTTATGTTCAACTGACTGTGTATTTCTATTCGAATCTTAGCTTCATAGATGCGAATAGAATATCATTTAGTGTTAGAGACCAAGATTATGTGGTAGCGTGGACATGTTGGCGGACATAATTGGAGTTGAACGAGGACGTTATCAACCAGTCAAAGTCTCAGTTGCTCGTGCCTCAATGGAACTTGTCAAAGATAGAGATATCGAGGGAAGAATCATTTATTCAAGGATGCGTGCCATCAATATTGTGCTGCACAAAATTGTTATCAATTGCATCAGGCCCAAGTCTACATCAAAGACTGATGTGTCTAATCTTGAAGCAAAACTGATGTACGCAATCAACTCAGGGAAGAAGTTCTCTCTCCCTCACACTATTCTCTTTCACATGTACAGAGCAATGTCAAAGGACAAGGGTCAATTGCCTTATCCAGGTCTGGTGACCAAGATCTTCAGACACATGAATATTGAACCTTCACATTCACTTTGTGTTCGACCGTGCGATAAGATGGTGGTAGGTTTAAAGATGTTGACGAAGATGCGTCTGAAAGAACTTTCCAAGGCAATGGAGAAATTCAGAGTGAAGACTCCAGTACCATTTGCTTCAACGAGAAAAGGAAAGGAGGCCATTGGTGCCCCATCCAAAAAGAAGAATACACTCATCTTGGAGGATGAAGATGAGGAGGAAGATCTCACAATCACTGCCTTGATAAGAACCAGACGTTCTGTACCTCAATCGACAGAACTTCAGAAGAAACAGAGAGAAGAAGAGGAGCAAGCCAAGCTCAGAGAAGAAGCAAAGCAAAGAGAGAAGGAGAAAGAAGCTGAAGAAGAAGGCGAAGAAGAGAAAGAAAAGTCTGCAGCAGAATCTGGAGAGAAGGATAATCAAGAAGAGCATGATCATCACTCTTCCCCTTTTGAGGTCCTAAAGACAGGGGGAGTTGGCGAGAAAGAAAGGTCCACATCTCATGCTACCAATAGTGAAGGTCTAAGACAATCTCCAGCAGACCCAGAAGAATTTCAGGCTTCTCAATTGCCTGAAGAAGGACACGATACGTCAACTCCAAATCTGCAAGATTATACAGAAGCGCCATCATTTGCATTCACCCCATCTAAGAAAGCAAATGCGAGTACGCAGACGGACAATTCTACAGATTTTCGTTGTATTCTTGATATTCTTTTGGAAATGCGTGGCCAAATTTATGCTCTGGACTGTGAAATTCAAGCCATAAAGAATGCTGGACAAGCATCTTCAGTTACCCTGAAGGACAAAATGAAAGACCTCGCTCTACAACTTCAAGCCAATGCCAAAGGAGAAGAGGTAGCTCATATAAGGGAAGACTTGAAGAGGCTAGAAGGCATAGTCCAGTCAATGGGAGATTTCCAAATCGTGCGCATTCCCAAGCAGACCTGACGCTTTTCTCACCTTTTTTTTTGTTGACAAAAAGGGGGAGAATTGCAAATTTGAACGAACTTTAAACTTGACTTTAAATTTGTTTTTGTGGTTATGTTTGTTTTTTAGTATGACTTGACTTGAGTGAATTGAATTGGCTGTGGATTTTGATGCTTGACTATCTGCATTTATATCAAGTGCTTTGTCATATGGTATTACTCATGAAAGACTAATCAATTTTCTGTGGATGCAGAGTCTGGTTATTTTATTAATCTTTATGAAATAGCCGTATTACTTGAGAAATGTTTTTGCAGGTCAAAGTTGTTCAAATCTACAGGAAAGTTTTGTCACCATCAAAAAGGGGGAGATTGTTGGAGAAATCTTTCCAGAATATTTTGAAGCTAACAAAACGTTTCTATCAGTCTAGTTTGGATATTTGCAGACCGTCATTTTAAAGTCTAAAGACTTTCTGATCACCAGACTCAGCACTCAAGACTCAAGACTTAAGATTCAAGACTTTTCTCATTGACAGTCTTTCTGATCCAGTGACGAAGGAAATCCAGAGCCGAAGTTTATGGTTAATGATTTAATCCTATCCTTTGGAGAAGATCTCTTGGTTGGATAAATATATCGGATTCTTTTATTTATCTAAGATCAATTGAAGATCCGGTGGTCGACGAAATATTCTTGGAATGTTCTATTCTTGGAAACCAAGGTCCTGATTGTATGGGCGAACAGGATTGATGGGCTATCGTCAAGTTCCTTTTATCGCTCGAATGATCTCCTTAATTAATTCCGTCCAACGGGTAGATTGGAGGAATTCCTTTGGTAAGTGCCAACGGTATGATGGCATAAAGGAGTATAAAAAGGAAGACGTTCTGGTTGTGGTTGTAACGTGATCGATAGAGAAATTCCAGAGTCTGAAGCACCTTGACTATTAGTCGATACAGTTTGAGTGAAATTGTATACACGGAGAGTGTTTATACTTGGTGATACCTTGAGTGAGTGTGGTAGATCATCTACACCTAGAAATCAAGGAAGATCAACGCTGTAACATCTCTTTGTTCATAGTGGAATCCAGCCGATTGGCTGTCAGTGCAGAAGAGTGGACGTAGGCTTGAATCAAGCCGAACCACTATAAACCGCGTGTTCAATTCTCTCTTTCCTTTACTCAGTCTTACGCTGATTATTATTTATTGCAAATCCTTCAACTGTCTAAGTATTGTGCAATTATCCGAAAAATCTTTTATATACCTATTCACCCCCCTCTAGGTACTCGTACTAGCTATATCAGACCTCACGTGCTGGACATTCTAGCATCGTGTGATGGCACGAGCAAGCTTCGATTGGAGCGTGGTTTGGACCGTTGTACTCGTATGAATGTTCTCTACACCATTATGTGTTTATTTGATATTTTTGATGATTTTATGAATGTGAAAATGCATGTGAAACCTTGAGGTACGTAATTTTAGGGTATTTTTCATGTATTTTTCATGTATTTTTCTATGATTTTGGAAATATGTTGCGAGATCACATGTATATTATCATATAAGGAATGTGTAGAGTATCGATTCATTGATAACATGTATAAGGTTCGGCATGTATAAACAAATGGAGCAATGTAATTGGTATGATATGTGATTTTAGTGACGAATTGCTCCTGTCATATAGTCTAAAATCACATGTACGGAATAAATGTGAGTCATAAAGTTATATCATTGATATGAGAGAGTTTCAATGATTTAATTGGGTAGTAACTGCCAAAGTAGCACACTTGATTGGATTTGAGAAACGTCGGTCTTGTATTTTGATAGGATGTCTCATATTCTAATGTGTGGTCATACTCCCAAAGGAGGTGACCGGTTAGTTCATGGAGAGATGCATGTACGGAATATGGTTGAGGAGTGACTGACCCTAATGGTTCATATCCCAAAGGTGGTGAATTTGCAAAAGGTCAGAATATATTCTCATGACCACTGTCATATGGATAGTGTACAATTGCATGTCATGTAGTCTGCCTAAAGGTGTTTATATGATTATGTGTGTAACTCTCAAAATGTGTACTTATAAGATTTTCAAGTTATATAGTACTCACATGGTGCCAATTACATATGCTGCCTGTTATTAAGTTACATTATCTGTAAGGACAACTCCATTGTGATTGAGGTTCCTATTGGTTAAATTTTAAGTAGTGAAGAGGATTTTCTATTAGGGATGGATGTTGGTAAATGTTCGTATTACTCTTACTTTGAATAAGTTAAGAATCTTTTTTGTTAGTTATATGGAATTAGAATGAATTCCTTGCTATTTAGGAAATGGAAATTGAATTTGTCCATCATTCATAAGGCGTTCCATTTAAGAACACTTAAAAATGATTTACTAGTTGACTGCACTGCTAAAATGATGATAGAAGTCCTAGTGGCTTGAAAGTGTGTTTTGTCTATTACCGAGATTGATATAAATGCAAGGACTCTTCAACATAAGGTGTGATAGTTCTGATGAGGTTAAGGATTATGTCATAAGGATGGTAGGTTTGAAGTCCAGAATCATACTCATTAAGGAATTCATGAAACCATAGGTCATTCTGACAATCTGATCTTAGGATATCACCCTTAAGAGAAATTGTGTCATTCACTATTTTTGTGGGAAGATATGAGACATAAAGAAATTGTGATGATATAAAGCTTGATTGTCCAAGTGTGAGTCTAGACTTAATGATTTATTGGCATTTATTTATGAATTCGATTCATATCAAAAGCCTCATCCGGTTCTTGGTGGCTAGTTAGCAGTGCAACAAATTATGTTGTTTACCATAAAGGAATTCATATATCTAATGAAGCCAAATTAGAATGAATCATAACTCATCACGGGAAACAACATTTATCGTTGTTTTAGTGTGAGATGTTGTTTTGACTATAGATACTGGTTAGCATTTGACGTTGAAAATCATTTTTATGTACCTTCTTTTAGACGGAACCTAGTTTTCGTATCATGTCAGGAAGTGTATGACCATTCTTTTGAGATAAAGAACAATGCTTTTTCAATATTTTATAAGTCAAATAAAGTTGGATGCTATAATGGATCAAATGGATTGTACCAATTGTGCTCATCTCCTAAGGATGTGTATGTAGTTTTACAATTGAAAATGTTGTTTCCAATAGAGATTTACCTGAAGAATAGTCTTATGCATTATAGAAACAAGATGATTAAGATAAAGAAGAAAACTGCAATTTGAAGTTCTAACTATTAAAGGTCATTCATATTGATATTAGTGACCATATATGGTAAATTTTTATAGAAATATTGACGACTATTTTCTCTTGAATTAAAAAAAAAAAGGTCTGAATCGTTGGATTTACTCAAATTCTTTTGTATTAAGGTCAATGAACAGTTGGGATGAGTCTTAAAGATTATTAGATACGATCATGGTGGTGAGTGTTTTGACTATAGCAATGCTGGATAGCTTAAAGTGCCATTTGTAAAAAATTTAGAAAGATTTTGTGATGGTAATTTAATTTACTATATCTGAAAATCTTGGAATAAATTGGTGTGGCCGAAAGGCATAATTCCACCATGATGAACATGACAGTGAGTATGATTACTTAGACTAATTTGTCAGGTTTTCTATAGGGTGAAACAACCCAATATGCATTAAACCGTATTGCTGCCAACGGTGTTCCATTAGCTCCATTTTGAATTGTGGATCGGACGTAAACTTGACTTGAATCATTTTAAGGTTTGGAGCATCCTGCAGAAGTTTGGTTATATAATCCAACATTAAGTAAGTTGGAATCCAAAACCACTCAATATCATACCCATATAATTTGAAGGGATATCAGTTTTTATTATCCTAATAGAGGTATAAGAATTATGGAATCACAAACAGTAAAGTATCTAGAGTTCGACAAAAATGTAGATGATAATTACTCTTAGACTATTAAAGATAATAGTATGGTGGGGACCATTGTGTCTTTGGTTTTGTCTTTCTCTATATAGATAATTGTGGAGTTTTTTACACTATATATTAAGCTTATGAGGTTCAGGATATTGTTATTGATACGATTCTTGATGAAGTTTTTTCAAGCCTCTCAAGTGCAAGATAAAATTATAGTAGCTCAACTCAAGAGATCTGTTACGGAAAGATGTTCAATTATACCACCATACTATATAGTCTATCTGTAAGAGCATGATTACGATATTTGCTACATGGTCGATCTAGTGACTTGTTTATGTAAATGTTGTTTCTTGTCCTCAGTCTAATCTGTGGTTGGATATGATGAAAGACGAGATGCAATTTAAAATGTAATAATGTTTGTAAGCCTATTGAATTGGTTGAGGGTCATAAGCTCATCCGCTGCAAATGGGTGTATGAGACTAAGAGAAATTTCAAGGGAAATATTGAGAAGTTTGAATTCAAATAACTAATAAAAGATTTCACTCAAAAAGAAATTTAGTCTTTTCTAAAGACTATTTCAGAGTAAATATAGTATTACTAACTCATTTTATATATGGAGTTACATTAGATATATGATTGTTATTGTGTTTTTCAATGAATACCTTGATAAAGAAGTCTATGTGGTATAACCCAAACGTTTTGCAATGGATGATTCAAGTAAGCTTGTGTGTAAACTAAAAAACCCTTATGGCCTTACTTCATTCAGTTTTGCTGAGAATAGAGTACATTAGTGTATATAGTGCAAGATCAATGGGAGAAAATTTAGTTTTCTCATATTCTATGTAAGTGATAACTTGCTTGTGATAATAATATTGGACTACTGCATAAGATAATATAAATATTGTCGAGGAATTTTAACTAGAAAGACCCTGGTCAAGTACCCTTTGTCCTTGGCATTAAGATCTATAGAGATTGTTCTTGGCGCACATTAGATTTATCTTAGATTGCATATGCTTATTGTATTTTGAAAATATTCAAAAAGCCAAGAATTGCTGCTGTTGTTAGGGTTGACAGATTGAATATCTAGCATTGTCTTTTTTATTCAAATTTTGAGAAAATCCAAATAAAGGATACACTTTATGTTAGTGCATTTACAAGTGTCATGCATGCTTAAGTCTGCACTAGACTAGATATCGCTTTTGTGGCAAAATTTTAGGCAGATATTGGTCAAGTTTAGCACATGATCACTGGATTGCTGCCAATGAGGTTTTAAGATCTTGAAAAGGACAAGAAAACTACATGCTGTCAAATATGTTTAGGATCTAGAGCTAGTAAGGTATTCGAATGCAGATTTTACTAGCTATAAGGATAACAAGAAGTTGATAACATAATATATCTTTGTATTAGCAGAAAGTGTGGTATTATGAAAAGTGTTAAACAAAAATTTATGTTATCTTTTATCGTATAAATGGAGTTTATAGCTTGCCTTTTAGTTGCTGCTCAAGATATTTGACTTCGGAACCTCATTAAGGAGTTGACTATAATTGATATTATAAATAGGCTCATACGGTTGTATCAAGACAATAACTCTTTAGTATTGTTTGTCAACAACAATAAGGGTCTTGAGGGGTCTAGATTTATGACGGTCAGGTTTTTGACCATAAAGAAATAATACAGAATGGTGGCACTATAGTAAAGTATATTTCCACAAATGATGTGGTTCTAAACCCACTAATTAACGTTTTTCACCTTGTGTACTTAAACGACATGTCGTGACATGGGCTAAGGAGCATCATTGGGTGCGGTTATTTAGTGGGAGCTGTTTTGATTTTGCTCTAATAAAGCTTATATATGTTGCACATTCAATAAAGTGTTCATGAATGTGTTGTCACCATATTGAATTGATTATATATAATGAAAATTTCAAGGTATTGTGTAAGCCTTAAGTGAAGGCTAGAGGCATCTAGTTATTAGCCTTGAACATATGTCTTGATTACACAAAAAGAAAAGTTAACCATAAAGATAAAACATATGTGGGTTTATTAGAACCATATGGATATTCTCTAGTGGCACATTCGATTTTCTGTGACACTTAAGGTAAGAGAATAGTGACCGACAAGGGAGATAACACATAAGGTAAAACTCTTTATGAGGTGTTATTCGTTTGCTACACAACCATATTGAATCCATATCAATAAAGTTGAAAGCATTCGTGACTATGAAATGCTCTGTATGAATCCATGTAGTTAGTGCCATGATTCGATGTTAAAGACTTTATGTGATAGGATTGACTATTAAGAATTGCCACTAGACCAACATAAAGGTGCGCACATAAAGTACAATTTCAATTAATATAGCTCAAGTGGGAGAATGTAAGAGTTTTTTTTTTTTTATGTGGACTACATTAATTGAGATTGTAATTACTATTTTACAGCGTTGGTCTAATAAGGTAAGGCATAAAGTTTTCTTAATAGTCGAATATGGACTTGGCATTGTGTGGGTCGAGTTGGGCCTGCCTCATGATGAGAGGACCCGTCCAAAACTCTATAAATAATGCTAAAGTCCCTCTTCTAACTCTCATTCTTTTCCACGAACTCTCTCTCACCTCACATAAGGCAAGCTATGAGTTGTGAGTGACGGTCTCATCGAGCCAGAAACCGAGGGTCATAGAAGAGAAGATCTCCAGCGTTAAAGGCTTGGGTTGCTGTTGGATCATCGTTATTCCACATAAAGAACGATGGATTCCAAATAAGGTACACAAATCTTCGTATTCTCCTCCTACATGTTCAGTTTTCTAGCTACGACAATCCTAAAAAGTTGCTCTGATGGCCAACAATTATGTCTAGCTATCGAGATTTTGCTTAATTTATGTCTTGAATCCTCGTTTCTATAGATGGGTCCATGATGAATCTGAATGATTCTCTCTTCGTTTGCTTAACATGTGGGGCATTGTTTTATTGTCATCTTGCTACATTGATCCCTCGCACTATTTTGGCCACTGCAATGGAGTATGCCAAACATTCCAGAGAGTACAGCATAAACGCAAAGAAAGTGGGAAAGAACATGTTGTTGGAGAAATCTTTCTAGAATATTTTGAAGCTGACAAAACGTTTCTATCAGTCTAGTCTAGATAATTGTAGACATTCTGTTTAGAGTTTGAAGACTTTTAGATCACCAGACTCAGCACTCAAGACTCAAGACTCAAGACTATTCTCATTGATAGTTTTTCTAATCTAGTGACGAAGGCAATCCAGAGCCGAAGTATTTGGTTAAGGATTTAGTCCTATCCTTTGGAGAAGATCTCTAGGCTGGATAAATATAACCGATTCTTTTATTCGTAATCAAGATCGTTTGAAGATCCGATGGTCGACGAAATATTCTTAGAAGGTTCTATTCTTGGAAACCAAGATCCTGGTTGTATGGGCAAACATGATTGATGGACTATTGTCAGGTTCCTTTAATAGCTCGAATGATCTTCTTGATTGATTCCGTTCAACGGGTAGATTGGAGGAATTCCTTTGGTAAGTGCCAATGGGTATGATGGCATAAAGGAGTATAAAAGAAAGACGTTCTAGTTGCTTTAGTGCATGATCGATAGAGAAATTCCAGAGTCTGAAGCACCTTAATTATTAGTCGATACATTTTGAGTGAAATTGTATACACAAAGAGTGTCTATACTTAGTGATACCTTGAGCTAGTGTGGTAGATCATCTACATCGAGAAATCAAGGGAGAACAACGCTGTAACATCTCTTTGTTCATAGTGGAATCCAGCCAATAAGCTGTCAGTGCAGAAGAGTGGACGTAGGCTTGAAATAAGCCGAACCACTATAAACCGCGTGTTCAATTTTCTCTTCCCTTCTCTCAGTCTTACTTTGATTATTGTTTGTCTCAAATCTATCAACTGTCTAGTATTGTACAATTATCGAGAAAAATCTTTTATATACCTATTCACCCCCCTCTAGGTACTTATACTAGCTATATCAATTGGTATCAAAGCTCGTGTATTCATTTTATTTGAAGTGTTTTACTTTAGAGTAAAAGATCCATGGCTAGTATGCTAGCACCAGGGCTGGTGGAAGGGCAAAGCAATACCAGACCACCCTACTTTGATGGAAAGGATTACAACATCTGGAAGAACAAGATGAAAGCTTTCCTACGATCAAAGGATCCTCTGGAATGCGACGTTGTAGAAAAAAGAATTACTCCTACAGCTGCATCAGTCTCTGAAAAAGGGAAAGAAACTGTTGAGATCAGCGGAATGACTCAGGAAGAGATAATCAAGAGACAAGCACTCGATGCAAAAGCAATTTACTCTTTATATTGTGCTTTGTCACCAACTGAATATAACAGAATATCTTCTTGTGTTACAGCAAAAAAAGTTTGGGACAAATTACATATCACCTATGAAGGAACAGATCGAGTGAAGGAAACCAGAATTAACATTCTCATCGGTCAATATGAAGCCTTCAAAATGAAACCAGGAGAATCTATAACTGACATGTTTAGCCGTTTTACAGATATTGTCAATGGTCTTGAGAATCAAGGACAAACAATTTCTGATCCCATGAAGGTAAACAAGCTACTACGTGGACTCTCCAAGGATTGGAATCACATAAATACTTCAATAAGAGAGACGCAAAGAATTATGCCACTATCTATCGACGAGCTGATTGGAACTCTTCAGTCTTATGAAGTGGAACGAATTAATGAAGACGAAGATCCAAAAGGTAAGAAATCCATTGCATTAAAATCAAATGATGATTCTCATGATACATATTTTGAAGATGATATGGACGATGAGGAGCTTGCTCTCATGATAAGAAGATTCAGAAAACTTAATAGAAAAGGAAGAAGGTTCAACTCAAAGAAACAAAGTTTTCAAAGATAGTAGACCAAGTATGTTGATGATGAGGAGCCAAACAAAGATTTAGTTTGCTTTGAATGTAAGAAAAAGGGACACATCAGACCCAATTGTCCTCTTCTGAAGAAGAAGAGAGGAAAAGCTGAAAAGTTTCAAAAAGCTCTCAAAGCCGAAACCTGGAGTGATACAGAGTGTGAAGAAAGTGATAATGAATATGTCAACCTATGTCTGATGGCACAATCAAACCAGACTTAGATTCTAGATCAGACTTAGACAATGAATTTGAGGCAAGTAATTTTAAAATTCCTGTTAAAGTTTTTAAATACATTGATGAACTGTGTTTTAGTCTTACGACTTCTCTCAAAAGAATTTCCGAACTTAAAAAGGAAAACTCAGCTCTAAAACAAAAGGAAAACGTTTTAGAAGAAAGAGTTAAAAGTTTAAACTTGAATGTTTCCACTCTTAAAGAAAATGAAGATAATCTTTTGAAAGAAAATGCCCTTTTAAAAACTGACTTATCAAATATTTCAAAGAAATTTTCAATAGGGTTCAAAAAACTTGAAAAAATTCTCTTAGCATTAGCTAATTGTGTGATACTAGTTTTAAGATCTTTTTTCAAGAAGGAACATGTTCTAGAACCAGTAAAGACTCTACTCGCCTCTTTCATGGGTCGAAGACATGGAAATATCTATCTTCCGGATGTGAAACCAAATGAATCGGAATGCCTAATCTCAATTCAAGACGAAGCAAGCTTATGGCATAGAAAGCTTGGTCATGTCAACATGAAGCAATTAGCCAAAATCTCATCAAAGCAGCTTGTTCGAGGTCTACCCAAACTACCATACCAAAAGTCTGATCCATGCACTTCATGTATTCTGGGAAAGCAGGTAAGAAATTCATTTAAGCCAATAAATCATGTCTCTACTAATCATGTACTACAGTTGCTGCATATGGATCTCTTCAGACCAACCAGAACCTAGAGCATTGGAGGAAAGAAATATTGCCTAGTAATTGTGGACGATTACTCCCGCTTTACTTGGGTATATTTCATTGTAAGTAAGTCCGAAACCTTCTCGTATTTTGAAAAATTTGCTAAAAATATTCAAAATGAAAAAGGATGTGTTATCTCAAGTATAAGAACAGATCATGGAGGTGAATTTGAAAATCAAGATTTTACAAAATTTTGTGATGAATCTGGCTTTAAGCATGTGTTCTCCTCTCCATATACTCCTCAGCAAAATGGAGTTGTGAAAAGAAAGAATAGATCTCTTCAAGAAATGGCTAGAACTCTTTTAATTGAAAGTAAGATTTCTTTACGATTTTAGGCTGAAGCTGTTTCAACAGCGTGCTATATCATTAATAGAGTCTTCTTAAGACTTATTTTAGAGAAAACCCCTTTTGAGTTATAACAAGAAGAGCCAGTCTGTGGAGGAGTCAATGAATGTCAAATTTCAAGACTCTACGCAAGATGAATCCAGTTAGACTCATAATGAAGAGTCTGAACTTGCTCAAGACCCTCCAAAGCTTACAACTCAAGAAGCATCTCAGAATCTAGAAGACCAGCATCAAGCTTTTCATGAAGATTCAAATAAAGAAAGAGATCATCAACCAGTAACTGGAAGCATAAGACCAGTTCTCCCAAAGAACTCATTATCGGCGAACTTAATAAAGGAATTCGCACAAGATCCAAAAGGCGTGAAGAGTCTAATGCTGTGGCTCTCATTTCTGAAATTGAACCAAAAAGCATAGAAGAAACTTTATCTGATGAAAGCCGGATTGAAGTTATGCAAGAAGAGCTCAGACAGTTCAACATTAATGATGTCTGGGAATTGACATCTAAACCAAAAGGTAAAACTGTTATTGGAGCTAAATGGGTGTTCAGGAACAAGATGAATGAGAAAGGAAAAGTCGTACGAAACAAAGCAAGACTCGTGGCCAAGGGATATACGCAATAAGAAGGAATAGACTATGATGAGACTTACGTACCAGTAGCGAGGTTAGAAGTTATTCGACTATTACTTGCGTTTGCTTGTTATAAAAATTTCAGGTTATTCCAAATGGACGTCAAAAGTGCCTTCCTAAATGGATTTATCCATGAGAAAGTTTATGTGGAACAACCACTAGGGTTTGAAGACCTAAAGAAGCCAGACTCAGTCTTCAGACTGAAAAATGCCTTGTATGGTTTAAAGAAAGCACTTGAGCTTGGTACGAAAGACTTAGTATGATGGGAGAGTTAACATTCTTTCTTGGTCTTCAAGTAAAACAATTGAAGGAATGAACTTTTATTTATCAAGAAAAATATGCTAATGATCTTGTCAAAAGGTTTGGACTAGAAAAGTGTAAAAAGACCGACATACGATGTCAAGTTCTTTGAAGATAGACAAAGATGTAGAAGGGAAGAAAGTTGATCAAAAGCTGTACGGGAGCATCATCGGTTCACTTCTTTATCTTACTGCTTCTAGACCTGACATTTTGTTGAGTGTTTGCATTTGTGCTAGGTTTCAATCAAATCCTAGAGAATCCCATCTCAGTGCTGCGAAACGTATTATTAAATACGTTGCTTCATCTTCAAGCATCAGTCTTTGGTATCCTAAGAAGGGAGACTTTAATCTTCTGGGATATTCAGACGCAGATCTGGCCGGTTGCAGAGTTGATAGAAAGAGCACTTCGGGAACTTTCCAGTTGCTTGGAAGCAGGACAGTGTCTTGGTTTTCAAGGAAACAAAGTACTGTGGCTCTCTCAACAACAGAAGCAAAGTATGTAGCTCTTGGAAGTTGCTGTTCGCAAATTCTATGGATAAAACAACAGCTACAAGACTTTGGAATTGAAGACTCATGCACAGAGATTAGATATGACAACACCAGCGCAATCAATCTCACTAAAAATCCAATCCTTCACTCAAGAGCAAAGCATATAGAGATTCGACATCATTTCATTAGAGATCATGTTTAAAATGGAGAAATCTCGATTCAATTTCTTGATTCAAAAAATCAACTAGCGGATATATTCACAAAGCCTTTGGAGAAAAATCAAATTCGATTTTATCCGTTCCAAACTCAACATTTTGAAACTTGAGGAAGTTAAAGTCTAGAGACTCTCCAACCCTCAGACTCAGACATTCATGGCTATAGACTGTAAGTTGTTATTATATTCAATCTCGAAAAGGTACGATCATTAGTTTAGTTAATTTATAATTTCCGTGAAAAACAGAATCTTGTCTTTTCAAAAAGATTAACTTCTATTTGGCAGTTATCTATTTTAAAATAGGCGTCTGTTTATTTTCCTTTGTGCCGATTGGTTTTTTCCTTTTTAAACTGAGTTATATATATACAGTTTTCCTCGCTTAAACTTCAAAACCCTAAAAAAGGCATTCTCCTCCCAATCATGTCTCTACTTCGTGTTCATCTTCGAGAAAGTTGTCATCTTTTCTTGGGAAAGCGAGTAAAGAAATCTTTCAATAACAAGGAAGGATGTCTTCTTCAAGAAAGTCTTCAAGAATCGCGAATAGGGGACCACAAAGAATGAGGGAGGGGCCTACCCATTTCGATCTCACCGAAGAGGAAGATTTACCGAGTCAGCAACCGAGCCTGATTCACTCTCCACCACGTCACTCTTCACCATCTACCCCACAAGGTGCGGGTCAACAACCGAAGGAAGAAATAATCGATGACGCAAACCCTTGAATTTCAACCTAGAATGGGTGTTGCTGCAAAGGTGAAGGGAAAAATGATGGATTTGTTTAAATTGAAGGAACAGGAGAATCTGTTCTTCAAACTGTTGAAACGAGGGGTGATAAACCCTAGGAGTGTTGATTTCGATTTCTTGGATGCCATTAATGTGAACTTAAGGGAGAAGTTCAATCTGCTTCAACTTAAGCAATTTTGCTTCGATACCACAGACGGTTATGTGCAATTGACAGCATACTTCTATTCGAATCTTAGCTTTTTAGATGCGAATAGAATATCCTTCAGTGTTCGAGACCAAGACTATGTGGTAGATGTGGACATGTTGGCAGATATAATTGGAGTTGAAAGAGGACGCTATCAACCGATCAAAGTTTCGATTGCTCGTGCCACACTGGAGCTTGTCAAAGACAGGGATATAGAGGGGAGAATTACCTACACAAGAATGCGTGCCATCAACATCTCGCTACACAAAATTATGATCAAATGTATCAGGCCAAAGTCTACATCCAAGACTGACGTGTCTAACTCCGAGGCGAAATTGATGTACGCGATCAATTCAAGGAAGAAGTTCTCTCTCCCTCACACCATTCTCTTTCACATGTACAGAGCAATGGTGAAGGACAAGGGCCAATTGCCTTACCCAGGTCTTGTGACCAAGATCTTCAGACACTTGAACATTGAACCTCCACATACTCTTTGTGTTCGACCATACGACAAAATGGTGGTGGGTTTAAAAATGCTGACAAAAATGCGTCTGAAAGAGTTTAATAAGGCAATGGAGAAGTTCAAAGTGAAGACTCCAGTATCTTCTGCATCAAATAGAAAAGGGAAGGAGCCCATGGGTGCTCCATCCAAAAAGAAAAGAACTTTTATCTTGGAGGATGAAGATGAAGAGGAAGATCTCACTATCTCTGCATTGAAAAGGACCGGACGTTCTGTACCTGAATCAACAGAACAACAGAAGAAAGGAAAAGAAGCAGAGGAAAAAGAACAGAGAGAAGAAGAGGGACAAGCAAAGAACAAAGAAGCAGAGGAGCAATAAGAGAAACAGAAAGAAGACGAAGAGAAAGAAGTTGAAGAAGAAGGAGAAGCAGTGAAAGAAAAATCTGCAGATGAAGCCGGAGAGAAAGGGAATCAAGACGCTGAAGAGCATGACCATTACTCTTCCCCAATTGAGGTCCTAGAGACAGGGAGAGATGGCGAGCAAGGAAGGACTACACCACATGATGTCAACAGTGAAGGTGTGAGTCGCTCACCAGCAAATCCAGAAGATTTTTAGGCTTCTCAAATGCCTGAGGAAGGATATGATACGTCAACACCAAATCTGCTCGATTACACCGAAGTTCCATCGTCTGCCTTTACTCCATCCGAGAGAGCAAATGCGAGCACACAGACGGACAATACAACAGATTTTCGTCGTATCCTTAATGTTCTTCTGGAAATGCAGGGTCAAATCTATGCTCTGGACTGTGAACTTCAAGTCCTGAAGAATGCTCGACAAGCATCTTCTGTTACCCTAGCAGATCAAATGAAAGACCTCGCTCTTCAAATTCAAGCCAATGCCAAAGGAGAAGAGGTGGCTCATCTACGGGAAGACTTGAAGAGGCTGGAAGGCATCGTACAGTTGATGGGAGATTTCCAGATTGTGCGCATTCCCAAGCGAGACTTGACTCTTTTCTCACCTTTTTAATGATGACAAAAAGGGGAGAATTGCAATTTGAACTCTTTAAACTTTGACTTTAAATTTCTTTTGTGTGTTTGAATGTTTGTTTTTGAGTATGACTTGGGTGTGAACTTGAATTTGACTGACTTGGGTGTGGATTTTGATGCTTGACTGTTTGCATTTATATCAAGTGTTGTTATATGATCTTACTCATGAAAGACTAACCGATTCTCTGTGGATGCAGAGTCTAGTTGATTTATTAATCTTTATGAGATAGTCATATTGCTTAAGTAATGTTTTGCAAGTCAAAGTTGTTCAAATCTACATGAAAGTTTTGTCACCATCAAAATTGGGAGATTGTTGGAGAAATCTTTCCAAAATATTTTGAAGCTGACAAAACGTTTCTATCAGTTTAGTTTGGATAATTGCAGACATTCTATTTAGACTTTGAAGACTTTTAGATCACCAGACTCAGCACTCAAGACTCAAGACTTAAGACTATTTTCATTGACAGTTTTTCTAATCCAGTGACGAAGGCAATCTAGAGCCGAAGTATTTGGTTGATGATTTAGTCCTATCCTCTGGAGAAAATCTCTTGGCTGGATAAATATAACGGATTCTTTTATTCGTAATCAAGATCTTTGAAGATCTTATGGTCGACGAAATATTCTTGGAAGGTTCTATTCTTGGAAACCAAGATCCTGGTTGTATGGGTGAACATGATTGATGGGCTATCATCAGGTTCCTTTAATAGCTCGAATGATCTTCTTGATTGATTCCGTCCAACGGGTAGATTGGAGGAATTCCTTTGGTAAGTGCCAACGGGTATAATGGCATAAATGAGTATAAACGAAAGTCGTTCTAGTTGCTTTAGTGCATGATCGATAGAGAAATTCCAGAGTCTGAAGCACCTTGATTATTAGTCGATACATTTTGAGCGAAATTGTATACACAAAGAGTGTCTATACTTAGTGATACCTTCAGCTAGTGTGGTAGATCATCTACACCGAAAAATCAAGGGAGAACAACGCTGTAACATCTCTTTGTTCATAGTGGAATCCAGCCAATAGGCTGTCAGTGCAGAAGAGTGGACATAGGCTTGAAATAAGCCGAACCACTATAAACCGCGTGTTCAATTTTCTCTTCCCTTCTCTCAGTCTTACTTTGATTATTGTTTGTCTCAAACCTATCAACTGTCTAGTATTGTACAATTATCAAGAAAAATCTTTTATATACCTATTCACCCCCCTCTAGGTATTTATACTAGCTATATCACATGTAAGGGTTGTTTAGGCAGAATCCTATGTCAAAGTCAATGATTCTAAGAGAAAAGGACGAAAATGTGGTACTTGTTGGAGTTTCTAGTGTGTATATGAGTAGAGTGAGTGCATCGAGATGAAGACGGCGTGGTGCAAAAATTATGGAGTATAACCATGCTGACTAATCTTGAGGCACTTTCTGTGAACATGCTTATTTAGCGGATGCTTTTTTAGCAAGTTGGACTTGAAAATTTACTTGTGAAGTTATATATCCAAATCTAAATTGTAGTCAAAAGCAATCCTTCCAACTTGGATCATTCTCACTACCATTAAGATCAAAATGACTCAGCCCCTCAGATATGCATTCACATTCATGGAAGAGATCATTCATCTTATCTGAATCCATCATTTGGAAGTCGCATCCCAGTAGTAACTAACTGCCACTTGGGTCACATTGTAGTTTGAAAGGGCTAGTAAGAATACCTAGAAGGGGTGAACAAGTGTTAAATGAAATTTTCGCAATACTTGATGAAAGTAAATTACCTTTAGAAGATAATAGATTGAAGATGTAATCAATTATAAACAATTATATAAAGCTACGTATCAATGTAAAGAATTCAGGGAAAGATAATATAAACACAGAGTTTATAGTAGTTTGGCTTAATTCAAGCCTACGTCCACTCTCCCGTACAGATAGCCCACTAGCTGAATTTCGCTAAGAATGAAAAGAGATTTTATAGTCTAACGTCCTTGACTTCATAGTGTAGAAACTATACTACACTCTTCCAAAGTCTCACAAGTGTTTGTTGCGCATCTGGATTTTTGCCGGACCTTGAATATGTGACTGTTCGTGACAAATAGACGGAAGTATCGTCGAAATGAGTCATTGGTACCATTTATGGACACTATTTCATCATCACCGTCGGTATAGCATTAGGCTATCATTTCATCGCCACTCGACGTCCCAAAACATTAACTTTCGGAGAAAAATTCTCCTTGAATGGCCATGCGAACAATTCCATCAACGGCCACAAATTCTTGTCATATAATAATAGAAGAGATTGGCCACCATGCAGCCCATGCCCACGTCTCTTTTGTAGTCAACAGAAGAAAGGAATTGTTGACTGAGAAGCACCGCACCGCAGCCACGTCCACGCCTTGGATGGTCAACAATTGAGAGAATTGTTGGCCGAAGGAAGCAGCCGTGAGTTGCTTCGAGCGGCCAGCAAAGGCCACGTTCGCATGTAGCATGCGAGGTGGCGTGCGGCAGCAGCATCTGGATCAACTAAATGGAGAAGTTGACCGAAAAGAAGAGTCACGTTCGCTGCATGGGGATGGGTTGGCCAGCGTACCGAGCGCAGGAGCAAGGAACCGGACACGTATCTTGCATGGGGAAGCAAGGTGGCAGCAAGTCAAGTGGGACTCTCACGCATGGACACGAGTAGATGGGCTGTCCGTTCTTTCGGCAGCCACCGAGGATGGCTCTTTTGTTGACCCATAAGGTCAATCAACGAAGGAACAAAAAGGGCGGATAAGCTGAGAGAGAACGAGCGAGGGAAAGAGAGAGCGCAGCGAGCGAGCGAGAGAATAAAGTGAACGAGAGGAGTTCGTGAGCGAGTGAGAGAGAAGTGAACGTGCGAGTGGGAGCAGCGAGGAAAGGGGAGAGAGAGGACTGCTCTCCACCCGTGCTCATGCGTCGTCACCGTTGAACTGCACCACCGCACCGAACCTTTCGCCGTTAGCACCGTAGGACTTGAGGCAAGTTGAAGTCTACTAATCTATGTTGTGTAGTGCTGTTGCTGTCTTAGAAAGTGCATTGATAGGCTGGATTGTTGGATTTTGATGCTGAATGATGATTTATCGAGTGACTGAGACTGTTTTGAGGCTAAAGGGTTGAGGAAATGTTCGGATTTTTCATATCTGGTTTTGATTTCTTTGGACTTCATCCAAAACAGATTTTATGACTATGAAATCTTGAAGAATTCGGCCATTGATTTGATTTGAGAAAGAAAAACCTCCCAATCCGTATTTGAAGTTTTACTTACTAAGGCACCGGCCTCATTTGTTTTAAGAAAATGTACGGTGCTTTCATATTTGAAATTCTGTATCAATTCTTTTAAAACCATTAGAGATCGGGTTGACATTTCGGACTTGCTCTACAAGTTTTAAACTCATTTATTTTTTTGAATCCAATTTGGAAAACCTCCCAACTCTTGCTGAAATTTTACTTATCGAGGCACCGTTATCAATGATTCAAAAAGGAAAATAAAATATTTTTGGTACCTTCAAAATTACAAATCTTTGCACAAATCAATCTTTGAAAATCTTGAAGTCAGGAGTGTAGCTTCGAATTACCAATGCATTGAATTCAATCTATTTGTGTTTGATAACTCTTTTGGAATTTGGCCATGAGGCACAAGTACAACTCAAAATTTTACACATGGATTTTTGAAATGCTTTGAAGGTGAAACGTGGAAATGGATTTATGAACTGATATTATGTTGCTGAAATTTTGTGAATGGATTTCTTTGACATAGATATGGCATATGATTTCAAAGCCTGCCGTTGTTGCATTGAAAGTGTTTTGGTATTGGAATAAATTAAGATGTTAATGTTGCCATTGGACCCTTGGGTCAATGATGCCCTGAGAGTCGGGATGCCCAAAGGTTTAAATGAGTCGATGCCCTTTGGATGCTTGGTTGTATTATGCATACATGCCCAGAGGTTTTCCCCGAGTGCATCAGGATGCTCGGTGGTATGTTGGTATATAATTCTAGATGGCAGGAGTAACCATGTCTATGGTGCCCCGGAGGTTCCTTGTGACACCAGGTGGGGTGCGAGATGCCTAGAGGTGTGACGTAAACACACTCTAGATGCCCGATGGCCCAGTGGCGTAATTCCGGAGGCTTTTACAATGCCAGGGTGGGTGCAGAATCCCAAAAGGACGCAAACATTGGTCCTCTGGGGGGTGAAACCTTTTGAATATTAAAACTGATGGCTCTACTAAGTGTGTGTGTGGTCCGGTTATAGGACTGAATTGTATGGCATGGAATGGGACATGTGATAACAGTTTGGCCCTATAATCGAGACTTGTGTGACTGAAATGATACATTCTGGTTTTGAAACTGCATTGCCATTGCTTTTCAAAAGTCTTATCAATCTGATTCACACTCATTATTTGATTACCTGTTTTATCTATCTTGCATGGACTTTGATTGTGATTGCTTGCGTAGTATAGCTTGGTAGATCTTCAACTGCTGGGTGGTTGTACTCACCCATTTTAGGGACTAACATTTCAGACTAGACAAGATACCTCTGCTGCTACTGCCACCAGCAGATGGACCGAGTGGTTGGATATGACTACGAGGAAGAGGACAGCAAAGGAAGGAACTTTTGGACGCCAACACTAATCGATGGACTTTAAGTATACAACTGTTGGAGAAAATGTTGGTCATCTTTTGAAGTATAGCCGAGTATAGAAAGCCTTGGCATTTTGATGTACCGACTAATGATGTCCATCAAGTTATGTAAATAAAAGTGCTCAGCTTTAACCTATAAATGTTTAGTTGGTGTGCATCGTTTTAATTTCAAGACGGGGAGTAGTTGGTTATGCTTCCACTATACTTTCTGCGCAAGGACTGATTTAAACGATACAAACCCCCTGGATTTTATGAAGTATCATAATATACTTTCAGGATAAAGTGAGAGGTACTTGTGGTGACCCTATGGATTGGGGGCCGTCGGGGGGTGCTACATTTGCTCTCTCTTTTGAGTACAAGTTAAGCTCAACAATTGAAATAACAAAGAACTAAAAGTTTCAGATTTTGACAATTTTCTTTTACACACACACTCGAACAACTTGAGAGTTTTCCTTATATACTCCTTCATGCCTCTACAACCATTGGCACTTTCCAATAGAGTTCTTTCAATCTACCTGTTGGATAGAATCAATCAAGGAGATCTCGAGTCATTTTAGGAATGTGATAAAAGCCCATCAATCATGCTCGCCCATACAATCAAAATCTTGATTTCCATAAGTAGAACTTTCCAAATATACTTTGCCTTTCAAGAGATCTGATTATCCAAATTGATTTCAATAAAAATAATTGATCATATGATGCTATATCCAACCATAAGATCTTCCACAAACCATACGAACCGAACCCTTGAAGATAAACCCGCATTTAGATAAGTCTTCATTCTTTGGTCTAGAACCTGTTAGTGATGTCAGACTTGAAATTAAAGTCTAGCAGTCTTTAGACTTTGACAGTAGTGTCTGGAGTTCTTCAGACTGTAACACTTAATTCTGCAAGTCTTCAGTCTAGACTATTGGAAAGGTTTTGTCAGCTTCAAAACAATTAAAGAGTTTTCTCTAACAATCTCCCCATTTTTTATGGTGACAAAACTTTTCTGTAGATTTGAAAATTGTCCTGCAAAACAACACTTAAACAAAACGTGATGTCTTATAAAAATAAATTAATTAGAGTCTGAATAGTATCGATTCTGCAATCACTAAACACATGTTAATCTTGCAAGATAAATAATTATCCAGCCATAACCAATATCAAAACATTCAAAATCAAATATCCAAAGTACAACAGTCCAAAGTCATCAAAATCAAACCAAAGTCAAACCAAGCAAAAAGTCATCAAAATCAAATCTACATAAATTCTCTTCTCCTTTTTGTCAACAACAAAAAGTGGAGAAAAACTATAAAAAGAGTGGGGTAAAAATCATGGCTGTTTAGGGACGCGAATGATCTAGAAATCCCCCATAGACTTGATAGTCTCCTCCAGCTTCTTCAGGTCCTCTTTCAGTTGCTCAATATTATCACCCTTTGCAGTGGCTTGAAGTTGAAGCTTAAAGGCTTGTACTTGATTGTGTAGAGAGACTGAAATGGCTTGATGAGCTAATTACATGTTCTGAAATTCACACTCCAATCCATAAAGCTAAGCTTTGATCTCCACAAGAAGCTCGAGCAGTCTCTTAAAGTTTGTTGTATTATCTGTTTGAGTACTCGCTTAAGCACAATCAGTGTGAGGAGTGTTAACTGATGATGGAACCTCAGTTGGAACATCCAGATTGGGAGATGATGCATCAATACAAGCTTCAAGAAATTGAAAGGCATACACATCCTCTGGATTGATAGGAGAACGACTAACATCATCACTAGTAAAAGCAAGTGAAGAAGTACCTCTTTTGTCAGCAGCTCCCCCTATTTCTATGACTTCAGGTGGAGAAAAATATTTTTCTTCATGTTCTTACTCTTCTTCAGCACCAAGTTGATGTTTATCTCTTCCTTCTCCAGCAATTTCACTTCTTGACTTCTCCGAGTCGTCAGCAAATGTGGGCTCAAGAGAATCATCTTGACTCTCTTCTTCTTCTTGTTCTCTTCCTCTCTTTTCTTGCTCTGTTCGCATCGCTTCTCTTTCTTCGTCTCTCTTCTTTGTATTTTCTCTTTCTATGTTCTCTATGTCCTCTGGCTCTTGAAAGCTAACAAAACTCTATAAATTCCTTAAGGCGAAGGCGGAGAGAGTAATGTTATCATCATCTTCTTCATCCTGCAAGATGAGTGATCTCATCTTCTTGATTGGTGCGCTCATAGGCTCTTTGCCTTTTCTTTTTCCTGTTGCAGAGTTTTGTCTTGCCTTGATAAGAGACTTCTCCTTAATGCTCTCTAAAACCTTGTTTAGCTCCTTCAAACACATCTTGGAGACCATCTTCAGTCCCACTACCATTGGAGTAATGGTTTGAACACATAGAATTTTAGGAGGCTGAATGTTGAAGTGTCTAAATAATCGAGTAACAAGAGCAAAATAAGGGAGTTGCCCCTTGTCCTTTACAACTGTCCTATACATGTGCATTAAGATAGTGTGAGGCAGTGGGAACTTGAATCCAATGTTGATCACATACATCAGCTTCACTTCAGAGTTTGAGACAATAGTTTTTGAGGTAGATTTGGGTCTGAGACAGTTGATCACAATCTTGTGAAGCAACATATTGGAGGCATTCATTCTAGAGTAAGAAATCCTGGTTTCAGCAATTCTATCTTGAACAAGCTTTAAAGTAGCATGAGCAACAGATACACTGATTGGTTGGAAACTTCCTCTTTCCACCCCTATCACATCAGCCAAAGTGTCCACATCAACCACAAATTCTTTGTCCCTAACCGTAAAAGAAAATTTATTCACATCTAATAGGGATAGATTTGAATAGAAGTAAACCATAAGTTCTGTGTGAACAACAATTGTCTTAGAACAAAAGCGTTCGAGTTGAAGGAGTGCAAACTTCTCCCTCAGTTTCACTTTCAGCGAATCAAGAAAATCAAAGTCCACACTCCTAGGGTTCATCACCCCTTGCTTTAGTAATTTTGAATAAGTTCTTTTGTGGTCCTTAGATCGAAAAAAGTCCGTCTTTTCACCACGAACATTTGCAGCGATGCCCATTCTAGGTTGAAAATTTGTGAACATCCTTTCATCATCATCTTTCCCTTTAGGCTGATTAAAGGATCCAAACCGTGGATCACTTGGAAAATTTGCAAAATTCCTTGCTACCAAACCAACAAGTGCAATACCCATACTTTCCATAGACTTCAAAAAGTGAGTTTCATTCTTGTACAATTTCTTGCTCAAAAACTCATCAATGAAGGTCATTGCAGTACCACCCTCCTTTAACTTAGAGTAGAGTTTAAAGATAAATTCGGGCTTAAGAGTCTTTATAGGTTCAGCGTCTACAACGATCTCTTCTTTAGCATCTTGCTGTGGAGGAACTTGAGTCCTAGGTTGAGAAGAGTGACGCGGTTGAGAATATTGTTGTTGACTTTGTTGTTGCTGCGTAGAGTCTTCTTCCTCGATTAGATCAAAGTGCGTAGGACCCTCACGCATATGCTGTAGTCCCCTATTTGCGATTCTAGAAGACTTTCTTTAAGAAGACACCATCACGTTTTTTGGGAGATTTCTTAAACTTGATCATGAAAAAGGTGAAATCTTTTCGTATTAAACTAGAGAGAAAGTGTAAGAAAATGGAGTTATGTATTTTAAGGTTTGAGTGAGTGTAAACGAAGAAGAAGAATTTCGACAGTATATAAAGCAGATGAAACGGGGTATATAAATCGTCACAAAGGAAAAAGTAAAAACTGTCTTTTTGAAAATAAAAAACTGCCATAAATTCAAAAATAGAAAAAGATAATTTCTAGAAACAAAACAATCAAGTAACGATTCAAAAAAATAAACGTACCTTTTCAAAATTTCTTCCTAAAATTAAATTACTTGCAAAAAGAAATTAACTTACAGTCATGACCTTTGGGCGTTCTAAGTCTGACTATCTTCAAACTTTAACTGATAAAGGATGTGATGTCCAGTCTGGTGTGAATAGACTCAAATAGACTTTTCTCCAGTGGCTTTGTAAATATGTCTGTCAACTGATTCTTTAAATCAATGAACTGTATCATAACTTCTCCGTTTTGAACATGATCTCTAATGAAATGATGTCGGATTTCTATGTGCTTTGCTATTGAATGAAGAATTGGATTCTTTGTAAGATTAATCACACTGGTGTTGTCGCATTTGATCTCGGTGCATGAATCTTCGATTCCAAAGACTCTTAGTTGTTACTTTATCCATAAGATTTGATAATAACAATTTTCAAGAGCTACATACTCTGTTTTTGCTGTTGAAAAAGTTACAGTACTCTGCTTCCTTAAGAACCAAGACACCAGCTTATTGCTCAGTAGTTGACGAGTACCAAAAGTACTCTTTCTATCGACTTTGCAACCTGCTAAATCTGCATATGAATATCCAAGGATAGTAAAGTCTCATTCTTTGGGATACCACAGACCTAGCTTTGAAGTAGTTGCAACATATTTGATAATGCGTTTTGCAACACTTAGATGAGATTCTTTGAGATCTGATTCGAATTCAGCACAAATGCAAATACTAAACAAAATATTAAGTCTAGAAGCAGTAAGATAAAGAAGTGAACCAATAATACTCCTATAAAGCTTCTGGTCAACTTTCTTTCATCCTTCGTCTTTATCCAGCTTCGAAGGAGTTGACACTGGTATCTCAGTCTTTTTGCAATTCTCCAATCTGAACTTCTTGATGAGATCTTTTGCATATTATTCTTGGTGAATGAAAGTTGCTTTCTTTAATTGTTTCACTTTTAATCCGATCAAGAATGTTAATTCACCAATCATGCTAATATCAAAATTCATTCTGCATAGACTTAGAAAACTTCTTGTATAGATTTTCATTAGGTGATCCAAAAATAATGCAATCAATATAGATTTGCACGAGTAGAAAATAGTTACCTTCTCTTTTAATGAACAAAGTAGTATCTTCATTTCCTTTAACAAAATCATTTTGAATTAGAAAGTTACTTAACTTACCATACCAGGCTCAAGGTGTTTGCTTTAATCCATACAAGGCCTTTTTTAGTATGAAGACTGAGTCTGGCCATTTTGGATCTTCAAATCCGGATGGTTGTTCCACATAGACTTCTTCTTGGATAAATCCATTGAGGAATGCACTTTTGACATCCATTTGGAATAACCTAAAAAATTTATAGCAAGTAAAAGCAAGTAATAATCTAATTGTTTCTAATCTTGCCACTTGTGCATAGGTCTCATCATGATCTATTCCTTTTTCTTTTTTTTTGCGTATATCTTTTGGCCACAAGTCTTGCTTTGGTTCTGACCATTTTTCCTTTCTCATCTATTTTGTTCCTGAAAACCCATTTAGTTCCAATAATATATTTACCTTTTGGTTTAGGAATTAGCTCCTAATCATTATTAATGCTGAACTATCTGAGCTCTTCTTGCATAGCTTCAATCCAACTTTCATCAGCTAAGGCTTCTTCTATGCTTTTGGGTTCTATCTTAAAAATGAGTGCCGAAGTACTAGACTCTTTTCACCTTTTGGATCTAGTATGAATTCCTTTATCAATGTTGCCAATGATGAGTTCCTTAGGATGACTAGACTTATGCTTCCAATTACTAGTTAATCTGAAGGTTTGTCGATCCTCTACTTCAGTTGAATTTACCGGTTCTTCTTGTTGTTGTTATTCAGAAGTCTGAACCACTTCAAGGGAAGTAGACTATGTAAGATCTGGAGCAAGTTCAGATTCTTCAAGTTGAGTCTGATTCAGTTGATTCTGCATAGAGTCTTGGAATTTGACATTCACAGATTCTTCCACAAATTGAGTCTTCTTGTTTAATATTTTGTAGGCTCTGCTTGAGGTTGAGTAGCCAAGGAAAATTCCTTCGTCTAATTTTTCCTCAAACTTATTAGTTCGATCATTTGCATTTTTCAAAATAAAACATTTATAATCAAACACATGAAAATAAGAAACATTTGACTTTTTCCCTTTAAAAATTTCATAAGAAGTTTTCTCTAAAATAGGCCTTAAAAATACTCTGTTCATAATATAACAAGCTATGAAAATTGTTTCAGCCAAAAATCGAGAAGAAATATTGATTTCAATTAAAAGGGTTTTTGCCATCTCCTGTAAATATCTATTCTTTCTTTCCACAACTTCATTCTGTTATGGTATATATGGAGAAGAGAAAACATGTTGAAAACCAGATTCATCACAAAATTTAGCAAAGTCTTGGTTTTCAAACACACCTTTATGGTATGTTTGTATTCTTGAAATAGCATATTATTTTTCAATATGAACTTTCTTGGCAAACTTTGAAAAGTGAGAAAAAGTTTCAGACTTACTTGCTAGAAAGTAAACCAAAGTAAAATGAGAATAATCATTCACAATTACTAGGCAATATCTCTTTCCATTAATACTTTGAGTTCTAGTTAGTCCAAAAAGATTCATATGCAGAAGCTACAAAACTCGATTAGTAGAAACTTGATTTATAGGTTTAAAAGAACTGCTAACATGTTTTCCCAAAACACATGGCATGCATAGATTGGATTTTTAATAAGTCAGATTAGGGAGTCCACGAACAAGTTTCTTAGAAGAGATTTTGGCAATCTGCTTCATATTAACATAGTCAAGCTTTCGATGCCAAAGATTTGCCTCATCTTGAATGGATATTAGACACCGAGAATTTTATGGTTTTATATCCAAAAGATAAATATTTCCATGTCTTCATCAAGTGAAAGATTGAAAAAAAAATCTTTACTAGTTTCTAAACAAATTCCCTCATGGAACTTGATTTTGAATCCAGTGTCGCACAGTTGACTTATACTGAGTAGATTGTAATTTAATCCTTCAACCAAGGAAATATTGTTGATTGTGAGACTTCCAATTTTCACAGTTCTACATCCAACAATTCTTTCTTTATTGTTTCCACCAAAAGAGATTTTTCCGCCATTTATTTGCACAAGTTTAATGAAACAACTTGAATCTCCAGTCATGTGTCTAGAACAGCCACTATCCAAATACCACTTGATATTTCTCTTGATAGTGACCTGCAATTATAAAAAGAACTCGAGCTTTCTTTGGTACCCACATCTTCTTGGGTCTAGTAGAGTTAGGCTGCGTTTGGGAACAACTTTGCAAAGTCCTTTGGACCTCCAAAGCCCCTTGGGCAAATGTGTTGGTGTTTGGCAATTACTTTTGGAAGCCCATTTGGGAAATGCTTGCATTTGTAAAGGCCCTTAGCTCAAGGCTGCCTCTCCCTTGCTTTGGCTTTCTAGCATTCTTGACATGCAACAGTGCCTCAGTTAATAGATTTATTGAATTTCCAATCTTACCCTCACTCATTAACCATAATTCTACATTTACCCATTTTTAATGTAAAAACCCTGATCTGTTGTTTCTCTCTTCCCTTGCCTCACGTCTTCTCTTCCGTCGTGTCTCTCATGTATCTCGCGTCTTCTCTTCCCTTGCGTCTCTCTTCACTCGACCGCTCGTCTAACGAAACACAGCTCTCTCGCCTCTCTTATTCGCTGCATAAACGTTGATCAGCTAGTGACATTGCTCACCTGGTCACCTCTGGTCACCTAATCGATGGTCGTCACCGATCGCCTAGTCGATGGTTGCATCATCGCCTAGATCTATTGTTGTGAGGCTTGTCGAGGTCGCGGGACCCCGGCATCACCATGCCTAGGGTCTAACGACGTCGGAACCCTCGCCTAGGCTCCAAAGGTGATGAGATGATTGGTTGGCCGAACCCTCACTCTCTATGGTGCGTTGCTAATCGGGTTGGAGTCACAGATTACAACAAGAATTCCCTATCTCTCTGATCGCTCACAGGTTGGACTCACTCACCCCCCAATGTTCCAAGTTTTCCCATTTTCTTTTTTGATTAGGCTCGCGTGCTTTCACAAGTTGGGGAAAATTCTGGACTGAGCTTGCTGATTAGAGCTTATTTGAGTCAGAGCATTCGCGGGATCCGTATAGGAAAAGTATGATGGAACGGTTTGGCTCAGAGTTGGGGGTGGCTTCTTGTGAATCGCTTACCATAGCTCGCACGTCGATTTGAATCAATTAGTTCAGTTTCCCTTTACGAGCTTATTATGTTGTATGTATAAATAGGTTGTTTTATCTATCCTGTTGAATGTTGCAGAGTTGATGCCCTTTCAGAATTCTATAAAAGTGGTGCTTGATAATTGCTAGTTTGTCTTTATCAGTTTCCGGGCTTGGTGGCTCATGTGGCTAATTTCTTTGGCAAGACACTATGTTTCTTGTGCATCGTTTAGCAAGTTGACCTTCCACGAAACATTTCATTCTCCTTTTGTGAAAAAAGTGAATTATGGTCGATTTGTAGGAATCTGGGGCGAATTTCTTACCTCCACCAATAGTTTTAACAAATGAACTTGTTATAGTATGGGACCCTGAAGTGGGAAGGATCAATCCATCTGAGCACAAGCAACTAAGGGTGCGTTTGGTTCGGCATTTGGAAAGCCCATTGGGAAAATGCAAAGCAGTTTAGCCTAAAAGGCTTTGGAGGGAATGTAAAGACTGTTTGGTAAATTCTGCTTTGAAAAGCAACTTTGAGATAAATGCTGAAAAAAAACACATTTGCAAAGCCCATTTGGTGATTGATCTAAATATTTTATTTTTTATTTGTTTAAAATTTTAAAAAAAATAATGTTTGCAACTTTTTCAATTTATATTTGACAATAATGTTAAAGATGTTGTGTAAACAATTTTATTAAAATTAAAATTCCTTTTTTTTTTTTTGCTAAAAAACATCAAATGGAATTGCACATAATTTCTAGTGTATATCAATGCACAAAGCAGCAAGGCTTGATTCAATACAAGTTAATGACCCTAATGTCCCGAGGCCTATGTTTTTTCCGTGAAAATTTATGGACACCTTCTGCTATTTCGCTCTGTTCTAGCTCAAGCAGAATACTTGATGGGTTCGTGATATAACAAAATATATAACACGTTGATATATACTCTTCCCTCAAAATTCGAACATTTTGCTGGTGTAATTCGTAAATTCGCCAAAGTACAATTGCTGCATCAACTTCTCCCAAAGTAAACAGCAAGTTACTCGTCCTCTAGAATGCAACCAATCGCCTTCACAGGAAAGAGATCGCCGGAAGTGATCTACTTCACGTACGTTTATTATAAAGCATAAGCGGAAGTTACATCCTTACAGATGATTCCATCATTATTCTGAAGTTAAACTACAGCATCCTACACTCAACATAATTAGACAAAAATGGGAGACTGAGTCAAGTCGATAATTTTGGGACATATGGTTGAAACCCTTCTCCTCTTACCCGTAGAAGATGTATGATTCGGCGATGGGGTGAAGAGTTCTACGATCTCAATTTCCTCGGATGCAATAAATCTACTGGTCTCTTGGTTGTTATTAGCAGTCGACACTGTCTTGGGCAATTTTTCTTCTAAATGCTTGTTTAACTCGGCACTCCTCCCTTCATCTGAGGAAAAGAAGCTGGGGTTGACAGAAGATCGTACACCAACCGGCAACAAGCTGACACCATAATCTTGTCCATAAATGGGCCGGTGTACCCGTGGTTCATCATCCCATGAATTCTGAATCGTGTCATCTCTTACTGAGTGTTCCTCCGATCTGTGAGCATCACAATCGTCGTCGTCAAGCTCTGCCTCACCTTCCCATTCATTGTCTGGCATCGAAACTTCAATTCCGTCAGAATAGCGCGGGAGCTCATCCATTGGGCAAATCTGAACCTTCATGTGCCCAGGCAAACCCGGGCAACCAGCAGCATGCTTTGTGTACTTTGTTGAGAAGTAGTTCACTCTGATGTTGAAACTAGTTTCCAGGGAAAGAATGTGTCAGTTCTGGGCAGACCGTTCTCAACCCTAACAACCGGTACAGTTTGACACAGGTAAATAAATGAGGAAAAAGGGAAAGCCAGTAAATACCTTTGCCAGGACGAGAGATTAAGCATGGTGTACGCCAGTTTAAGTCTGATATTGGACTAGCAGTACATATGTTTCTACCAACTGAAGCAACATTCTTTATCTGTGTTCCAGCAAACCATTTGAGCTGTTCAATGAAAGCTTTACATGTCGAGGTTTCATGATAAGCTCGCTCTGTCACAACCTTTCTGAAAACAGTCAAAAGATCGGACAATCTTACTGCAGCACCATCTCCACTCCATCATCCATCACATTCAACACATTTAATTCAGGAACATGCATAGTAGATCGAACAGACCCCATGCTGGTTTCTAAGTTCTTGATGAAAGTGAAACCTTTATGAAAATGGAAAAAATCTGGAAATGACAAAAGGTGATACATAAATTGTCATCTGTTTTTCCTTGTCGTGCTTGATGAGCTAGTTGGTTATCTATCACACACAGCTCCCATAGAGTCTCTACACCTATCCTCGTTCAATCACACAACAAATTCATTGACAAAATGGCCTATTATGTTCTTTGCTAAAAGAAAGACCCACAACTGAGTGATTGGTAGCTTAAGATTACAATAGTGACAAAACAGTTTTCATCAGTTCTCCCTCTAAATTTTAAATAAGAAATTATCAATGAATTGTTCCATATTGACCCGCAGAGACAAATCCTCACTTCAGATGATATATCCAATACTTAAAATAGAATCCACAGATTGAGAAAGAATTGGAAATGCATTTAGAAATCTCATAACTATCGAGGTCAGATCATAAGGAGCAGCAAAACTACTCTATTCATTCTTAGAAGGTCCCAAAATAATGGCATTGCTTGCAGACAATGACAATATTAGGGTAGAACTCCTTTCATATGAGACACTAATAGAACGAAGAGGAAAAACAGCATGCTTAGTGCAAAACAAACAAAAACCATGCGTAAATTACTTGAACTGGGTGCAGGCCATGCATTCGATTTCCAATTCCCTCCACTGTGATCACATGCATTCCTTCAACTGAATATAGCGGAGCCAAGCATGCATTGACGGCATAATGGCTGTAAGAAGTAGACGAATAACTAATTCAGTAATTTTGAGTACAGACTGAAGTCTAAATCCTCAATTCATGAAAACAGTCCGAGAAAGCGATCGATTGACTCGTGCTCTGCAGAACGAACTTCGAAAAAATTGCTATTGAAATTTTTCTTTCAATTTCCAAACCTGAAGAGCGGAGACATGGGAGGGGAAGCCGTAGATGCAGAAGACCATTTCCCAAGGTCGCTTTCGCTTGGTCCTCCACGCTCCGCACATCAATTCCCTGTTGTGTTGCCTGATTCGCCGTCTAGGGTTCACCGTGAACCTGTCCGAGATAGACACAGAAATCACGCCGCCGGTTTCAAGATCAGCTCGCCGTCGACAAGAGATGCGCAAGAGAGCCAAACCCGTCGCCGGATCACGATCGGCGACGGGAAGTGAACGGTGATCGGAGCCCAAATAAGGAAGGGGAGGAGAGATGGTTACCCGATGTAGGTTTTGACCCTTGTGGCGAGGGCTGAGGGAGACCAAGAGGTAGCACGCGAAGAACTTTCCATTCCCATCTCCATCTCCAACTCCTTTTCCTCCTCCTCCTCCTCCTTCTTCGATCTCCGTCGCGGAGATTCCGGATCCGGCAAAAACAGCAAAAGATGGGGAGAGAGACAGACAGAGACAGAGGGGACTCCCTGCGCTTCGGAACGGCAGATGGGTTCGAACTGAACTCGACGGCGAAGGAAAGAGATCGCGGGCGGCGGAAGGGACGACAGCAAAAGCCCGGCTATAGAAAAAGGCAAAGCGATGGAAGGGGGGAGAACCAGATGGGTAAAAGTGGTTTTTCAATAAAATTTTGAGGGTAAAATAGACAACTTGCTATTTTCATTAAAGGAGCCCTTCAGCATTCCGAAAATGCTGACCAGCCTTGAGCTTTCAGCATTCCTAAGGGCTGACTTTCAATTGAAAGCCCCTTGAAGATGGTTGCCAAACACCTCAATTTGAGGTAAAAGGGCTTTGGAGCTTGAATGGGTTTTCTAAATGCCCATCCAAACGCACCCTTAAACATTTGTGATCGTGAGAGAAATACTAAAAGAGTGACTTAGTGAGATAGTGTGATCTACTAAGTGTTTGCACTCAAAGTTGTAATCTCTTGTTGATTGCATAGTGGAATCCAGCCAAGAAGGCTGTTAGCATGGGAGAGTGGACGTAGGCTTGGATTAAGCTGAACCACTATAAATCTTGTGTTCTTATTCTCTTCCCTAACTCCTTTGTTTGAAGTTTATTTTATTCCGCATATATTTGCCAAGATTTATCTTAAACACCTATTTACTCCCCTCTAGGTGGTCATACTAGCTATATCAGCCCACTCTAGCCTTGGGCAAGGGACACCAGCCCTAGGTTGGAAAGGGGAACCTTTGTCACACCTTTGCTAGGCTAGTGAGGGTGCCCCTTGCCGAAGGCCAATGACCTCTGTTGGCCATCAACAAGGATCAACCATGGTAGACAGTGGGAAAACAGGGGAAAAAAAAAATGAAGAAGGAAAAGAAAAAAAAAGAAAAAAGGAAAATAATAAGTTCGAAAAAAAATTAAAATATTATTAAAAAAATTGCATCGATACTTGGTCATATTTACATAAGATGGCTGACATTTATGTCATTGATTGATATGAATTGACAAAAATTGAAGGGATTTAATACTTACATGTAAAATTTAAAAAATTTAGAATTGAATTAATGAAGGTATGATAAGTTTATGATTTTTTTGATAACTTTTTTTTATAAATCCAATCAGCAACTTGCATGTACTCTATACTCACCCTTGCAAAAACATTCTTTGATCATACATTTATTTATTAACTTATTTTCATGATATGCGTACATTCTTGACCAAGATTGGACAACGTACGTGACGACGAGCGCGTGGGGCCTCTAGATGTTTTGGACATGAATGGAGTGAACGATAGGACTATTTCCACGGGAAAAAAAAAATGCCACCCACGAACACCATTCGCCATGCTCTCCTCGAATTGAGTGCGTCAAAGGTTTCACCTCGAAGGCTTTTAATAAAAAGGTTCCAATGACAGAGGAGGTGTGGGCCCCCCTTGCCTTGTCCTCCTTCAAAATCCGCTTAAAACCCAAATTATTCCTACACAAGAGGCCACTGGCACGCCATGTGTCCCTTTCGAAAGGTACTTGGTGTGAGCTTGTTAGGCATCGTTCGTAGTCCAATCTAAAGCACATATTTTATTGATATTTTGAAGTTAAACTCACAAAAAGATGAAGAAGTTAAACTCACAAATAATTACTAGATTTATATTTTAAATTAAAGATATAAAAAGAGATGTGTGATATGCTAACTATAGTAAAGTCCTCAGTTGGACGTGATCCAAATTTAAGAGTGAATCACAATACATAATTACATATCAAATTATTTTTCTCATTTTTACTTTGTAATGGCCCAGGCGACGATGTATAAGGAGGAGGGATGGTGATGCGTTTGTGCCTCAGATACCCGAACGTGCGTAGGAAGAGGGCGCGTCACTTGTCCCACATTGCCTAGGGAGGGAGCCCTGAGCTAACTTATAAGGTTTGGGTCCCTCTAACTGTACATACACGTTTTCTTGAGTAGTATGGAATGTCCCGAGAGGAACAAAACCGTGAGAACTTAGTGTCCAAAGCGAACAATCTGAGCAACTTTTGTAATTGCAAGATAGTCAGAAGGAATATCGTAGACAAGAGCAAGCACGTTAAGTTATTTGGTGTCACAGTCCGTGAATCCTTCCGTACTCGTGACACTTATGAGTGGTGCTTGAGGTTATCAAGTGAAGAGTGAGGAGGCAAAAGGGACGAACACAACTAGTTCGTGGGAGTGGCGTTGTCAGAAGAAATATCTCAAGAGCAAGCACGTTAAGTTATTTGGTGGCATGGTCCGTGAAGGGAAAAGTACCAAAAAAGTCCTAAACCTATTGCATTGGTACCAATTCAGTCCTAAACTTTTCAATTGGACCAATTCAGTCCTAAACCTTTTGATATTGGTACCAATTCAGTCCATTCAGCCAATTTTGGTCGGCCGACGCTGACGTGGACGTCGGCGGTGACCCGACTGATACTAACGCGGTAGTTTTTATTATTCTTTTATGATTTTTTTCGAATTTAGTTTTTTTTTACTAATTTTTATTAATTTTTTCTTCTTTTTTTCTTTTTCCCGTTATTTTCTGCCTTCTTCCTGGCGTTGGCCGGCGAGCCTCCGGTCAGGCTCGCTGACCACTGGACGAGGGTCGCGGCCCTCGGCCGGCCTCTCCCAGGGCCGCCGGCGAGGCGGCTTCGCCCGGATCTAGGCGAGGCCAGCCTCGCCCGCGGCTGGCGAGGCCATGGCAACCATTGCCAGGGTGGAAACGAGGGCCGTAAAGCCCTCGCCAGCCGCTAGCGAGGGTCGCGACCTTCGCTCGACCTTGCCTAGGGCCGCGAGCAAGGCGACTTAGCCCAGATCTAGCCTCGCCCTGGCCTTGCCGCTGAGTCCCCGGCGACTCCTCCGCTGTCGACCCAGAGCTTCTCATCCTCGTCACCGCCACCCTCACCTCCAAGAAATCCCAATTCGAGGCCTTGGTCCCCCACCTCCTGCGCCTCACGCCGCCGCTCCTCCGCCCGATCTTCGCCTCCGAAACCCTAGCCCGCCGCCCCAACACACTCCTCTCCTTCTTCTGATGGTGCCAGTCCCACAACCCGTCCCTCGCTCGCTCCCCATCCCTCCTCCTCTCCCTCCTCCCGTAGCAAGGCCAGGGCGAGGCTAGCCTCACCCAGATCCGGGCGAAGCCGCCTCGCCGGCGGCCTTGGGAGAGGCTGGCCGAGGGCCGCGACCCTCGCCGGCGGCAGGTGAGGGCTTCGCGACCCTCGCCGGCCAATGCCGGGAAGAAGGCAAAAAATAACGGGAAAAAGAAAAAAATTAATAAAAAATCATTTTAAAAAATCATAAAAAAATTCGAAAAAATCATAAAAGAATAATAAAAACTGCCACGTCGGCATCCGGTTACCGACCGACGTCCATGTCAATGCCGACCGGCCAAAATTGGTTGGATGGAATGAATTGGTACTAATGCAATAGGTTTAGGACTTTTTTGGTACTTTTCCCGTCCGTGAATCCTCCTGTACTCGTGACACTTGTGAGTGGTGCTTGGAGTTATCAAGTGAAGATTGAGGAGGCAGAAGAGACGAAAGAGTGAAGAGGCAAAAGGGACGAACACAATTGGTCCGAGGGAGTGGCGTTAGGATGGTTGGTGCTAGGAGTTCTAGAATAGAAAAATTATATCACTTAGGAGCTCTAAAGGTAGGGTTGACGAGACCATGGCAAGCCAAAACTAGTTGTTGTGCATAAAGAGAACTGCTGTCTCACTCGATAGACTAGACGCCCGAGTGAAACTGGGTATGGTGGAATCTTGTACGAAGAAGTATTCACTGTATTGTTTGTGGAACAGCTATAGAAGAAAAGCTAGCCTAGCGAGTTTCGCTCGCCAGGTGCCGCACGGGTCGTTCCAAGGCCAAGCAATCTCTCGGCCCATAATAAGTAGTATCAAAGCAGGAATCCCTCCAGTAAGTGAGTGAGTCGGAGAATCGTGCTTCTCGCTCTAGTGCGGGTCAAACAGATAAGTCCTAGTAGGACCAGTCTTAATAGGCGAAGAGGAATCTGTCGGGGCCAAAAGAAGCCCAAACGTAGCGGGGCTCTCAACTCCTAGGATGACAATAGGTACTAGGATGAGTCGATTTGTCGCTAAGCGAATAACAAGTCTGAGAAGAACTAAATCCTCACTAAATGGGGATAACATTTCTGAATCAATCGGTGAATATGAAGAAGAGGTCTACTGCCGCGTTTTCAACAACAAAAAAGAGCTCCCATTGATTTGATGGGGTTAAAGAAGCTGAGTAGGCAAAAATGGTGCTGCCAAAAGATGCGGTTGGCAAAAAATGCCACACTTACCAAAGAAAGCACAGGTGACCGAGAAGGGTCAAGTGGCTGAGATCAAAAGAGGCTACCGATGGAGCAAAACCTATTTTGTTAGGCGATCGTGACCATTCGATGTGAAATCTCAAAAGTGGCACACCAATGGTTAATGGACGCAAGGAAGCGACAGAGCATATCGCAACGAGGGCATTGCGAATTGAGTGGGGCAGAATGTCATGATCCGTAAATCCTCTCGTACTCATGACACTTGTAAGTGGTGCTTGGGGTTATCGAATGAAGAGTGAGGAGGCAGAAGAGACGAATACAACTAGTCCATGGGAGTGGCGTTAGGACAGTTGGTGCTAGAAGTTCTAGGATAGAAAGATTATATTACTTAGGAGCTCTAAAGGCGAGGTTAGCCTCCCGTGCACAAATTGGTCAGGAGCTGATGCCGCTCTCCTGACGAGGCCATGGTAGACTGAAACTAGTTGTTGTACCTAAAGAAAACTGTTGTCTCACTCGATGGACTAGACGCCCGAGCAAAGCTATTGCAACATCTCGATTTTCTAATTCTATTTTCAATAAATTGAGATGGGCATTTCGTTGGCACGCATATAGTTCATTTCCTTGAGTCGGCCACTCATGTGAAAACTAGTTTATTAGGTAAAGCCGTTAAGAGATTCTAATGTATCAAACTCAAGAATTTGACCAAGAAACGACCTTTCGACCGAGCTAATCTGCAATGGTCATTATGGCACAATTAAAAATCGACTAGAGACCGAAGATAAGTCATTTCGACAGAGGCATGTGATCAAGTGTTAATGATTCCACCAAATCGCACAATTTTTGTTGATCGGCACTGGACCAACTTTTCTATCGATTTGGGTATCCTGCATTCGTATTTGAAACCTTGAGATTACCCCGACTACTAAGAGTCGCCCCAATGTGTCAAAGATGTATGTTGTGGCTTGATCAACCATAAGTCAAATGCATGAAAATTTCTAAAAGCTACCCGATAGATTAAGTTGCGCTAATATCTTGCCAGAGTGAAATTAACCGTGAATTGAGATCGAATTCAGAAATTGAAAGTCCGAGTATATCACAAATTATTTTAGGATCACTAACTCATTTTCGGAAGATTTTTCGTGCAAATTGAATTTTTCAGTAAAATAATTAAAGTATGGTTAATTTGGATCGGAAAATTGGTAGGCCCCTTTTGGTGGTATTTTTGAGATCAAGATGATTCTATAGTCAAGTAAATATGTGAATTGAAGTGTGGTAACATTGGATTAATTTTATGGACTTCAATTATAATCAATTAGAAGGGAATTGAATGGAATTAAAGAAATTAATGTAAAAGATTTCATGCCTCGGCAGAAAATGAAATTTGCACCCATTGGAAGATGTTGTGGAGGGTTGAGTTAGTGGAAGATGACATCAGGTGATGTCATGGTGGTTGGGCCAAATTGAAGGAGATCTTGACAAATTGATGGTGGGGATTAGCTCTTGGAAAGGTGGGCTATCAACATCATCTTCAAGCTTGGGAAGAGAGAGAAAGAGGGGAGGGAGAGCTTCGACCGGTTCAACCAACCCAACGCCCCCCTCCACCCATTCAATCGTCTGCACGTCGCTAGAGCCGTTCATTGCCGCCATCACCGCTTGTCCACACACGCCTCGCTCGCTCGCCTCTTCGCTGCTTCTCCCTTCGTCCGCCACCCAACATCATCGTTCGACCATCCAACCACTCATTCGTTGTCGCCAAGGCCGCCGAAGGCCCCGCCTAGCCGCCGTGAGCCACCGCCCTGAGCGACTTATGTGGCAGTGAATAATCAATTGGATCGCATGCTAAGTGTTATTAATGGGTTGGATTATGGGACAGAATCTTGTGGCATGGTATGTGACATGTCATAATGATTTGGTCTTATAATCTAGGCTCCTGTGGTCATTTGAAATGATATTGTTGGCGTTCTAGTTGTTTAAGTTCTTATTACTACATATGATTGAGTGATTTGAATTGTGCTAACTTACAGGAAGTAACTGAGGCGAGGTAAGTTCTTTATATGGTATGGTTATGCCACCTTTGGGCGTATTTTCTTTCTAATAGGGGTTTAGGAGGTTGAACTTACTAAGACAATGTCTCACCCCGTTGTGGGCCAAAATTTCAAGACCATAGATGGTGGAACCCTCGGAGGTTGATCAATCAGAAGTGGGATCGAAGAACGAGTCTGACTAGTGATCATAGGATTGATCCCTTTTGTAGACTTATATGTGTAAACCCTAGTGTGGTTACCTTTGAAAGCATGTTTGTTTATGAATGAGCTGGTTTCCTACTTTCCTATCTTGTGAGTTTTTTTTTTTTTTTTGTCAGGGGTTTTATAATACGTTTCGCTTGCACAATAATGAATGAATGGGGTCGGCGACACTACCTGAAAATGTTGCATTTGCATGATCATGGCGGGATGTTGGCGCGCTCGAGGTTCGGGTCATGACAGCTGTATGTGGTGGGATCTCGTACGAAGAAATATTCACCGTATTATTCGTGGAACAACTATAGAAAAAAGGCTAGCCGGTTTCAAAGAGAACCGGTTCTCGACCCTGTTTTCCAGGTGGGCCAATTCGGGAATCGAATATACCTGGTCCGGTTGCACACCCCTAATTAGAGGTGAGAGTTTATTGCAATAATTCAATTAAGAGTATAAGTAGAATCTGGGTAGATCTTGGAACTTGTAACTAGGTAAATTTCAGGTTTCTAGATATGCATGGTAGGTTTCAATAGGGAAATTCTAAATTTTAGGTGGAATCTAGATGGAACCTGGAACTACTCATCTTTATGTGTGCCTCCCTTGCCTTTTATTTTCTCCAATGAATTACCTGAGCCCCGATTCAATCATCGACAGAAGGCCTCACGTCCCTTCAAAAGGTACTCGAAAACTCATAACCAATCCTGATGTGTTTTAACTTTGCATTGTCTTTGCTGACTTTTGATATTTTCTTAAAAGGAAAATATGCATGATGGCACTCGTTAATATAATGTTTTATGTTTCAATAACAAAGAGGGCAAATTAGAGAAAATATTGGAAAGAATTTTCATAAATTTAAGGGTCCGTTCATTTCGTGGAAAATATTTTCCTAAAAGTCATTTTCCAGGAAAATGACAATATTTTCTAGTGTTCGGTTGAAATCTGAAAATGTTTCAGAAAATATTTTCCGGTGTTCGGTAAGGAAAATATTTCCCGTTCCCTAGATTGGCAAGCATGAGTGTCAAGCTCGAAGCTCGCTAAATTGACGAGCGCAAGTTTGAGATCGATGAGCTTGAGGTTAACCTTGTTCAACGACTAGCCAAGAAAGAAAAAGTTGGGAAACAAAGAAAAGAAAAAAAAAAGAAATTAAAAATAATTCAAATTAAAAAATAATTCGAATAAAAAAATAAAAGAAGAAGAAGAAAGGGGAGGAAGAAGTGAGGATTTGTAGAACTGTGAGATAAGAGAGAAAAGTAAGAAAAATGTTTTCCACTTTTCAAAAGTGGAAAACATTTTTTTCCCTACTTTTAAAGACTTTTTTTCCTTTGATGGAAAACATTTTCTCCAATGAATTCATTTTCCGTAAACGAACGCCTGCAAATCCAGAAAATGTTTTTCTGAAATTATTTTCCGCGAATTGAACGAACTTATACATGAGTTCGGTCACAAAAAGTAAAATAAAAAGGGAACTGCACGCACGAGTCAGGCCCAAACCTGAGTCTGAAGTGGGCTTCACGTCGAAACACAAAAGCCCGCGATGATTCCTCCAAGCTTAAAAAGCAACCATCCTTTCCAATTCAATTCCCTTGCCTAAACGAAAATATAAAACCTCTCCCTCTCCATTTGCGCTCGGTGCTGGGGCGTTTGATGCCATGGAGAGAGGTCTGATCTCGGTGGACCGGTGGACGGAAGGGAGCCAGGCGTACTTCCTCACCCACCTCTACGCCGACCACACCTCATCCTTTTCAATTCAATTCCCCCGCCTAAACGAAATTATTTTTCGACTTTTTGAAGTTTGTATGACTAAAAACTTATTAATGTACTAAAAAATATTTTTTATGGACTGAAAACAACAAACTTAGATTTCTAGTAAGAAGAAAATCAATTTCCCTAAATTACTAATCAAATGAAAAATTAACTATTTTCATTGAAATTGATTTGCGTGGAAAATATATTCTTTTATCATAAATTTCTTAGTGAGGTGCATTTATTTAATGGAAAATGAATGATTTTTAAGAAAAAATAATTTTTAAATTATTTATTTTTTACGAAATAAACGGAGCCTCAATTAATTGAGAGGATTACAATTTTTTTGTCCAATTTACCAGGAAACTATTGCATCTGAACACACTTTTTAAGTTTCTGCATGTTAGACTTTTGAAAGCTATAAAAAAAATTGAATTATACGATTATTCAAAAGGAATGATATTAAACCATTGCATGCTGGTGCAGGGGATCAACGGTGGTCGTCGGCCTAATTTTGTCTCCTAAAGTAATCGATTGGTGTGCTGAGAAGTAAGTGTGAGTAACGTTTGAAAAAGTGGACTTGGCCCGATATGAATTCACATGTCCCCCTGTACAGAAATGACTTTGTCGGCACACGGTTTCACGGTGACCCGTCCGATTTTTTTAGGGAAGACAGATGTTGACTGTGCTGTTGCTCGAACAGGCCTTGTCAATTTTTTTTTTTGGGAATAAATATATTTAAAAACCTAAAGTTTATCATAAAAGTATAATAGAGTAAAAAAAAAAAGTTGTAAAAAAATGAAATTAAATCTTAAAACTTGTCACAAAAATACAATGCATCATAAAACTTTCAAATAATGCAATTAATAGCCAATTAATAAATTTTAGGAATTGAATGTTTTTTTTTTTAAGTTTTAGAACTCAATTTCATTTTCGTGACAAATTTTAAGACTTAATTATACTTTTGGAAAGTTTTAAAACTTAATTATAATATTATAACAAGTTTGAGGAATTTGAATACACTTATGTCTTTTTTTATTTTTTTTTGGTTGGTTGTCATTTGCCTTATTCCAATGTTGCATATAAATGAGTCAATTTGGATTAGACTATTTTTCAACCCAACCTAAAAACCTAACATGACTCAATGAGTTGTGTTATAGAATTCCACATCAAAAAATCGGTACAATGTGAAGTAGTTATAGACTAATTGACTCATAATTTATTAATGAAGTGTGTTTAACTAAATATGTTGATAGACTTGGACTTGAGCTTTTTATTGACGATCTCCCCTAGTAAAGGTATCATGTTTTTGCTATGTATTCCCAACAAATGGTATTAGAGCAAGTGGTAAATTGGTTGGCCCCTAATCTATTACGACGTTTAATGAATCTCTCAAAAAAAAAAAATTAATGACCAACGCAATTTCCAGGTGGTGTGCGTTGTGGAATAACAACGTGGGCTCGATGGCAAATTTCATGGTAAGATCTAGAAAAAAAGACTACAGATGAAGTTGGGCACTAATGGATATTCAAGTTGAGATATAGAATGATACCAAAATCAATGCAGAGCCGACCTAACACCAACCTCACACATGAGAGGGATATCGTTGATATAAACGTGTGAGTTGTGTTAGAGAACTTGCCCATCAATGAATTGGTCTGCTAGAGAAATTAATATATCTTAATTAGTTTATAACTCATTGACTCCAGTTTTAAGTGAAAGCAAGTTCAACTAATTATATTGATGGGCTCCGACTTGGGCTTCCTCTCCTTGTGAAGATATCGGATTTCTACTATGTTCTCCCAACAACCCACTCATTTGATGGCCCTAGGTGATAGTTATGATGACTTTTATATAGATGAATAGATTTAGATAAATGGCATTAGAAAGGTGCCTTCAATTTGAGATTATCTAACAAATGTGTAACATCCATAAATTCCTACATCAATTATTCATATGTAGGAAATGAATACAATAAATTTCATATTTAGAAATTCCAATTGGATTATTGCCTTTATAGTGTGCAAAAAATTCAGAATGTATTTTCGTATTTATGATATTGGGAATGTGATTCTATTAGGATGAAGTCATTGAGCATTTGTATATAGATTGATTTTATGGAGTGATGGTGAATCACCTATTGCAATAGTGATTATTATTGTGGACTATTATACTTTGATTATACATATCGTAGAGATCTTCATGTTAGAAATTTATTGAGTTGAGATTCTCCTAGCGTATGTTCCCTTTCACCAATAATTTTAGTCAATTCAAAATATTTTTGGATTTATCGGCATTTAGAACGGACACTAATTTCCTTGGTCATTTACTGAAATAAAATATATATATTGGTAACTTATAGAATATCTTCACCAAGCAACACAAATGTGGCCATATATAGTGTTTTTACTTGACCACATCTCCTTCAATAGAGAAGGAGGGAGGGAGGGGACATCATAGGCCAAGCACAATGCATGAATGAGAATGCGTTATTTCAGTTGTAATCATTTCAAGTATTAATGAGAGATAGAAATTACCTTGATTTGTGTTTCTCATGAGTTAAAAACAATACATTTTAGTTAACTAAGTTTAAAAATTGTGATGATATTTGGGTTTAAAAACTCTTGTTGGAGAATGAGAGAGAAGTATACAAATCAAAAGGTTGCAAGTGGCATAAAATTTGAGTAGCTAAATAAATATAACGACTAGAAAGAGCATATGATCTCCTGAGGAGATGCGTGAATAAGAATAATTATTTGATTTATAATCATTGAAGCAAAAGGGTGAGGTCATGCATGATGTTAATTTATATGCTAAACTTATGGTTAAAAATGAGGAAGATGTGATCAAGTAAAAACACTATATATGGCCACATTTAGGTTGCTTGATGAAGGTATTTCATAAGTCATCAATATATTTTGTATTTCAATAAATGACCAAGAAAACTAGTGTCCATTCTAAATACCAGTAAATCCGAAAAATATTTTGAACTCACTAAAATTAGCGGTTTGAGGTAATGAACGTTAGAAGGATCTTGACTTGGTAAATTTCTAACATGAAAATCTTTCAATATGCATACTCGAAGTGTAATAGTCCCTAATAACAATCACGTGATTCACCATCACTCCAAAAAATGTACTTATGTGCAAATGCTCAATAATTACATCCTAATGGAATCACATTCTGAAAGTTACAGGTGCGGAAATACATTCTAGATCTTTCACACACTATAAAGTCAATAATCCAATTGGAATTTTTACTTCTAACATTTATCATCTTCATTTCCTACATATTAATAACTGATGTAGGAATTTTTGGATGTCACACATTGCAAGCCCCTTATTGAGAAGATGACTAATAAAGCCATTGCCAGTAGAGTTGGATTGTATCAAGTCTGCTCCTTTTAGCTTGGTTAACTATTGGCACAGCATTTTTATTCTTCGGAAAAGGTTATTGGAATGGGGGAGTAGAAATAATGTTGGTTTTTTTAGCAAAAGAGATGCGAAGGCTTATGGAACTAAGGGTGAGTTGGCCCGCGATTGGCTAACTGAAAAATAGAGGAGGTTTAGGCAATCGAAGACTTGATGAATGGAATAAAGGCTACTGTTTTGCATTCTTTGTGGCATCTCCTGTTGTAGTCCCGAGTTTAGACTTATCTTTTGAAAGGATTGTAGAGCGTGCGTTGCAAAAGAAATGGTGGCGTTGAGGGATTGGATTGGTAATGGTCGCAAAGCTTTATTTTGGCCGGATCACTGGCATCCTTTTGAAATTCTCACATGGAGAATTTCTGAGGAAGGGCGATTTATGATTCCTCTCCTCGTTCTAAGGCTAAAGTTGCTAATACCACAGGTTTCTTAGGGGATTTGGCCTTCGACCAGGTTAGTCTTGTATTTATTCAAGCCTCTTTATAGACTCATGCTTTCTAACACGAATTGACCAAATTTATAATTGTATTAGACTACTGCGTAGGAATTACGAGCATTCCTATTTATTTTTGTGAAGGTCTGCCTTTTGCCTTGATGTGATGGTAGACCTTTACCACTCAAAACCGTTTATTTTTCTTTTTTGGTAATATTACGTGTGAAAGGATCTTAACATTTTAGTATAAACAGGTAAAATGGGAAGGATTCAGGATTTCGGCTTTTCAGAAGTTTCAAATTACCATAATAATCTCAATGGAAATGCGGAAAATGACTGCATCTGTTGATCTTCCTACCCTTAGCTAACAAATTTTCAAGAGATATACTCAGTGAGTCAATTTTCTTCTAAAGAAAAGTAAAACTTTTAACATGAACAAAAAAAAAAACGACATTATTTTACATGACATTGATCAGATAAAGATGGTAGTACTAGTTCGGGTCTAGCACTTGGAACCATGAGCGCCACCGAGTTATATCGTGCACATGAGAAATAGAACTTCTAGCCTTTTTAATTTTTTAATTTTTTGGTCTTGATTAAGTTTCTTTTGAAGTAAGAAAAAGCCAATTTTGTCATGTCAAGATCAGAACCCACGACCCAAGAAGGAAACCCTCGTAGTAAATGTAGACCCATAGATCCAGCCGGCAACACGGCATGAGTTTTACCGAGCGCAAAGGTATCAGGCAATTCTCTGTTGTTTGTAAAGCAGGCTTTCTTTTCCTTGAGGTGAATATTGACTAACCTCTGCTATGCAGCGGATGTTTAAGGTGACTGACCATGCATCACTATGAAATATACAGATCTTTAATACATAGCAGTAACATCTCGGTGATAATTGAGAGGGATTTTTCAGTCAATTCAAAAAGTGAGATATTTTTGGATCATGCTATAATGGGGTGGATTGCGAGTTTGATAGGATGACTACAGCCCCAAAAGGGAATTGACTTTACAACTCAATTGCAGCACAAGAAACTTATTCTTAAGAAGGAGCAGTGCTACAACTGACAAGAAGAACCTCCTAAGGCGATCAAGGAGTCGATTCGCTATGTTAGTATGGTACAGTCTTAGGCCAAGGAGAAGCATCGGCTATCAACAGAGTAAACTTTATTTTTCCGGAGGAGAAAGGAATATCATGGGGTAAAAATCGAGGCATTCCTAGTTAAACAACTGCCTGATGGCTAAAGCTGTCGAATACTAAGATGTGGAATAGATTCGAGGAGGATCCGACATTATCGTCCTTGTTGCAGAGTAGTCGATAACACCGTGCTCGACTCTGGTTTGCTGGAGGAAGAAGCTGTTGTAGAAACGCCTATCCTAACTGCAAAAGCCGGTTTTTTGGGAACCGGAAGAGTCGCACTTTCACTACCGAGCATGAAAACCGCATTTGACATCGTGGGGCGATCACTCGGGTCTTCTTGCACGCATAGAAGCGCCACGTTTATGCACTTCAAAACTTGTTCTCTGTTGTAAGTTTCGTGCAGCACTTGATCCATCAAGTCCAATGCTTTATTGTCATTCCATAATTTCCATGCCTGCACAATCGAAGCTAAAGTACATTCAGACGAAAGGGCGACGGGAAGTGGATAAAGCAAAAGAAAGGGACAGCAAATGGACTCTATTCACATGAGTAAGAAGGCTCATTGTTCCTTCGGACTGATAGAAGCCCGTGTTACGTTTCCCACTAACGATCTCCAGTACGACGACACCAAAGCTAAAAACATCGGACTTGAATGAGAAAAATCCGTCCAAAGCGTACTCCGGAGACATGTATCCACTGCATTGGAGCATAAGCATAATAAGTTAATTAAGCCACAGTCGAATCATTAAAGTTCCACCGCAGATATTAAAAGTTGATAATGTGGTGAGTGCCTAGTGTAGTGTCCAACAAATTCTTTATTCAGACGAAAATAAATGGTCATCTACAAAAGCTTACTATGTTCCAATCACCCTCTGCGTGCTTGCTTCAGTTTGTTTCGCCTCAAATATACGTGCCAGCCCAAAGTCAGAAATTTTAGGAATCATCTCCTCGTCGAGCAAAATGTTGCTCGTCTTGAGATCTCTGTGAATGATTCGCAGCCTAGAATCCTGGTGAAGATAGAGCATTCCTCGTGCAATTCCCAAGATAATCTCAAAACGTATCTCCCAGGTCAACAGCGAACACCTTGTTCGATCTAGCAAGGTTTTTATTTTAATTGTGAAGTAGCAAAGTATTTAACTCCGTCAGAATGACTTCAAAATTTTATGAAGAGTGCTACTACCTATTGCAGCTATGCTCTGAAGCATACGAGGAAAAAAGGAACAGAAATAAGGTGCTTACCAAATATGAAAGAATCTAAGCTTTTGTTGGGCATGTATTCATATAGTAACATTTTTTCATCTCCTTTGACGCAATATCCTACTAATCTGACAAGATTTCGATGCTGTAATTTGGCAATCAAGACGACTTCATTCTTAAATTCCTCTAATCCCTGTCCTGATCCACTCGATAGCCTCTTTACTGCAATTTCCTGTCCTCCTGGAAAAGTAGCCTGAAACAAAGTTAAGGAACGGATTACTTCATCACAGTGACCTCGTCAGAAGCCCCTGATGATATAAGAAGAAGCCATTTTATTTACCTTGTAAACAGGCCCGAACCCCCCTCTTCCAAGTTTGTTCTCATCTGAGAAGTTATTCGTCGCTTGTAAAATAATTTCTAAGTCAAAAAATGGCACTTCTATGCCTTTCTTATCTTCCTCCTCGAACTGGCGCGAATCCATCCACATTTTGATCCGTTTCTCGCTGTCGTATAGACGAAAGTCAAGATTTTCTTGAGCGCTTTCCCTGCTCCCTGAAGTGCAACTCAAGTTACTAATTGTTTGCTATCTTATTATCATATATCTAATAATGACAGATACAAAGTAGTTTGTGTTTGATTTGTGATCACCTTGCGTACTACCATGCTGCCTTCTCATGTAAAATAAGCCACCGAATACAAGGATGAAAATTGCAGCGATGGCTGGAGCAACTATATATACAGGTTTCACTTTCTGTCTTTTCTGCGATGATCCTCCTCCTTCAACATTATTTAATAAGAAAAGAAAGTGTAAGTACTGTATTTTGGACAAAAGTGAACGAATAATTGTAGACACATGGAGTCACCGAGGACAGATATGAGGACTTCATAGTGCATGGTCACAATCCCTCTTTAGTCGATGAAAAAGAGCTAGTTGGTGCAAGTTCAGCACTCTGTCATCCCATTGCGTGAATGGACCATACTTGTGATTGCAACCGTGAAGGCAGATGCTATTGACTCCTTGACAGGGCAAACATATCTCGGGAATCTTGGGCAGGAGACAAGCTATAGCTGTAACAGTTCTGGTTTCGAGCTCTTCTGGCATAACTACTATAAATTCAGAGCGATGAAAATATAGACATTAACTGATTGGAATTTGTCAGTTTGCTTCTAGGAGGAACAAAATCATCCTAGGAGTAGTACTCTAAATGATAGACCATGGAGATAGAAAATATTGATTTGGGGGCACGGCAGAATCAACTATTATGGTGACCATCAAAACCTAATGGCTATGTTTCCTTCTAATCTATTATTCATGAATACAGTAGCTAAGGTTGTGGGTCAATTCGCAACATCAACATTCTTACCTAGAGAACAATTGGCGCTGAAAGGATTCCAACTGAATCCCGAGTTGCATAGGCATCTTCTCGTTCCATGTAATGCATCCTTGCAAGTTGCTTGTGGCCAATTGCAGTCTTTGAACGAATTGCAGAGTGGCTCTATTGGAGGGCTCCACTCAATTTTCACTTCGACAACTCTTGCGCTGGAGCCATTTTTTCCTTCGATACACCCATCACTCACACTAAATGGCGAGGACTGGTTACGTTGCTGCTTAATTTCCATCAGAACACTATCGGTGCAGTTGGATGCATCCTCGACTTGGATGGTAAATGTTCTGTTTTCTGGAGTGATGCTAGTGACTCTGTAGCCACCTTTGCACCGTTTAAAGTAAAGCTGGGCATTTTTATCGTCGCAGCAAAATGCAAAGTATAGCGGATCGCCACAGCTCTCTCTGGTGCTTAAAGGGTAGGGGACTAAATTAGTGCCACAAGTTGGACAGCTCCTGCGACTAGATTCTACAAAAGTCAACATTGAACAAATATTAGCACCAGTGAATGTGCACATTAACCTGCAATTGAACTATAATCATACATAATATTAATAGCTGAAATTGGGATAGCATCATGTGTTTTCCATAAGCAGGTGGACTAGACCGCTTTTGCAGTCAAGATAACATGTAAGTGCACAAAGTATGAGCAAAGTTTATGACTTCATTAAAGCAGGCAAATCAAAAGCCACCAAAATAGTTAATAAGAAAGCAGCATCTCAAGTCAAAAGGTCCGAGGCACAAATAATTTTGGAAAGGGAAAAAGGTCAGGTCAGAAGGAAATTAACCTATTTCTGATATCGGATTTCGGACATAGAGGTCGCGACCATCTTGGGCAAACTCCTGAATATTGTCGAGATCGTCCAACCAAGTATAGCATCTCAAGGTGCCCGTCTCTACCCTTGAGTGCGGATCCTTCCCGAACGAGTAAGCCTTGCATTTACAGTCACCAAGGCACTCTTGCCTGCATTTCTCCTGCTTGTCTACTGAAATCTGCATGGCCGGCCTCCCGGCTTTCATCATCTTCAAACTCAAGAAAACATGAGCACCATCACTGTTCACACATATTGACGGCTTCTCGCGACACCCCCCAGAGAAGTCCCCCGAGTTCCAATTATCTGGCTGCACCGGCTCGAACCCTGGCAAGCACCTGCACATAGTCTTATCGCCATTCTTATCAATGCAGCTCCCAAACTTGCCGCATGCGCTGAAGACACTGCACCGGCTCCCCGGCTCAAACCAGGCTGGCTTTGACCCATTTCGCCTGAAATACTGAATCCGGCCGTCGTAGTTCATAACCAACCGGCTGTTGTTGTACTTGTTGAATAAAGGCCGGGTTATGTTTCCGTAGTCCAAAGCCAGACTAGTCCCGCCTGGCGGTGAAGCAGCGGTGGCGCTGGTTGTAAAATTGGAGAGCAAGAAAGAGATTTCGTCCCACATCGGGTCGGCCTTTATGAACTTGCCGTAGACTCCACTTCGCCAAAAAGGAGACACTTTTTTGATCACGTCGTAGTTGTTGTTGCCACCTTCTTGACCCATTTGGAACCTGAAGTTCCCCTCTCTTGGGTCATCCTGGCTTGCCCAAGAAATCAACGTGAAGTTTTCAGTCATCAGCATCCCTGGAAGGAACGTGTTGGTCGGGTCATGGAAGCTCTGCCACACTTTATTCTGGCCTTCGATCAGAACCAAATTCCCTGAATCAAGAAGCTTTGCTAATCGGGTTGAAGAGCTTGATGCGTCGGTCGACCAGATCGCTTGTCCTTCGTTTGACACCTTCAGGTTGCCATCCACAAGGTCGAATGATGCGTTGCCACGGACAATCGGGTTGTCCCGGTTGGCGACCCAGACGACGATCGGAGGGTCCGACCCGTAATACCATATTCCGACATACCTCCTGGAGTCAGAGGTCCCATTTGGAGGGAAGAAGCCAAGCTCGAACCGCTTGCCCGCGGACACGAGAGTGGTTCCTCCTGGGTATGTGATTGTGCCTCCTGCTATCGTGTCTCTGCTCAAGCAAGACGGAAGGAACATCCAAGACAAGAGCAAGCACGTAAAGTAATTGGAGCGTCGCATGGTAATAGCTGGAGCTCTTGAAATGGCGACGAGTTTAATGTCTCTTTGATTATGGGTCGCCATTGTTCCACCATTCACTGCGATAATACCTCATCCTCATCATCATTCGGCGTAAGGTTGTCGGGCTTGTTTTTCTCTTTTCTTTCTTCCTCGGGAATATCACGTTTCATTGGGTTCGATGAATTATTGAAATCATGTTCGTCCTTTTTGCCAATCGAAGAAAAACAATTCCCACACGGAACGTTGACTACGTCAGAAAAGGAATACCCCACAGGCCCGTCTAAAAGAAAATGAGCTGTTAATACCACAATAAATTAAAAACAGTCACATAAGTATTTCTGTGGAGAAAATGTAGCCGTGAAATTAAGTTCGTATCATTCCGTGTGTGTGCATGAGAGGGAGAGAGAGAGTAGAGATGGCTAATTGAGGTAAAGATGGTCCTTACTCTCTCCTTTGTCTTTTTTCCCCTTCCTTCCGTTCGCGCTCCTCTCTTGGCGAACTGTGGACCTGCCCAAAGTCGTGAACTAATTGTGTTTATGGTGGGGCTGGGAAGTGGGAAACTCCTTACATGGGTTTTAAAGCTCGTAAGTCATGTCATGTACACACTTAATCTAAAATTGGACAAGTAGTTTGGACCTACTAAATTACAGACTCTCCATTAATAGAATTGTCACATAACAACTTACGTGAAAAATTTACCACACTAAAAAATGACACTAATCCATCCATCAATCCCTATTTCCATCCCATGTTCCATCTCTCACTCTGTCCTTTGAACAACCATCAGTGGAGCCACCATTGGTCCCCGTTATCAAACCAATTGACACCCCTAAGTCGCCGTTCAGCCGCTGTCATCTTCTCCATCTTCAGCTCTGCCTTGTCTCTCTCTACCGTTGACCAAGCAGCGTGTATCTCTCTCTCTCTCTCTCCCCGTCCGTCCGACCATGTGCCCCTTCCCATTGATGGGGCGGTGAGAGACCTCCAAATTTGGAGCAATGACTTTGAGAGACTGAGAGACATGCCCCAATCTTTACTTCCCTGACATTCTCTGCATCACCCAAATTTATGGTGACTATTTGTTCTTCTATCAACGGCTTTGATTCTTCATGTCCATTCCATTCATGCTCAATCCCTTTCTAATCATCATCGGTGTCATCAAAAACCTAAGAGACTTTCTCCATGCACATCTGGGTCACATGAGTCCTTATCATTATTATGCATAATGTAATGCCTGAGATGCAATGAGATAAGTTAGAGCATGTCAACAATAATAACGATGCATGTCGTTTTCGAAGAAAAAAAATTGAAATATTTTTTTTTTCATAAAAAGTTTTAAGAACTTCTCCTCATATCCTTGGATTTCCTCGCCCTCGCAAAACAAACAAACTAGGGAGCATGTGGAGGCCGAGGCCCCAGTGACCATCAAGTGACCATCATAAGACTAGTTTGATGTGCTTCTACATGTTCTTAATAAAACATGCATCTATTTTATTGAATGAGAAAAGATAAGGCCATATTTTAACACACACCACCCTTGACCAACGACTCAAGATCGGGGCTGACCATAGTTCATGTGACAAACAGTATAGACAATAAAGTAATAACTACAAGATCCCACGCAAAAGAAATGACATGAAATAGAAAACTAGGCTAAACGAGAATCGTCCTACTCTGGAGGGACAGCTACGACTTCAGATGACTCAGCTTCCTCACACGCCAGGATGGTGCATATGAGGTCCTCCTTGAACAGCTTAGTCACATCATTGATGGCCTCCTCTTCTTCGGATAGCATCCTTGGAGGTCCCGAAAATGTCTATTCCAGCAACAGGGGAAAAGGCTTCTGACTGCCCCCACTTTCCTCGGTTCAGGCAATGCGTTCACCTTGGTCTCCGTACCCACTTTGGCCTCCTCGGGCACTTTGACCTCTCTGTCTTCCATGGCTTCCTCGATTGCCACGGCCACCTCACTCACTACGGCCTCCTTGCCCTTCAACATATCCTAAGCCTCTTTTATTCGAGTTTTTACAAACTTCGATGGGCTTTTGCGCACCCTAGCCATGTGATCCAAGGTCCTCTCCAGGATTATACCCGCTTGCTAGCATGATTTTTCCCACCACTATGGCCGGCTTAGGCAATTCAGGGGCTTTTGTGAAAGAACCCATAGGCACATAAATCATGAATACCAGCTTGAGGGTTTGAAAGCTTGATTCCTCGATACACTTAGGCTTCACATAGGAGATGGTTGTCTCGTGGTAGATAGAACGACGCCCGCCATATGGATCCATGGCCTCCCTAATAGAAAATTGAAAGCGCTTGGTATGTCCAACACTTGGAAGAAGACTTGGAAAAGCACAGGGCCAATTAGCATCTCAAGTTCAATCTCCCCTATCACCTCTTTCTTCATCATGTCAAAAGCCCATCAGTCGACTTGCCAATGCGAATTCTCCTAAGATCAATGCCAAGATGGTGGAGTGTAGCCAATGGGCATATATTGAGTGTAGAACCATTGTTGATGAACACTCTACAGACAAGAGTGCTCTCATGCTTCACTGAGATGTGCAACACTTTGGTATGATTAGGACTATTGGGGCGAAAATCCTCATTAGTGAAGAAAATTTGATCTTTCGATAGAATGGCCCTAACAAACTCTTCCAATTGCACTTCATCGATTGTTTTTGGCACGTGTATCTCGTTAAGGATCTTTAGCAAGATGGCTTTGTGCTTCTCGGAGGATTTGAAGAGCTCTAGGAAAGAGATCTAAGCCAGCAACTTTCGTAGTTGGTCCACTACATTGAATTCACTGGATTTCATCATAGCTAGGAATTGTTTCTACCTCTTCCTCGGTTACGGTCTTCTTTTCAACTCCTTTATTAGGTGCATAATAGCGGCCCAATTGTGTGACTGCGTCTACCTCATTCGTTCCATAATTCCAAGTTACTACTTTGGGATTGAATTTGAGAGGGTGCTCTAACACTATCATTTTGTCTTCCTCCTAGGGTAGCAATTCAATTGTGGTTGGCATCATGCTCTCTCCTATGACTTCAATCATCGACAACTCCTCAATCATGAGGTCAATCACCATGGGCTTGGTGAGTTCCATCTAGACATTACTGGCGAGCTCCTCATTAGAAAGTTCTATTCCCATCGGGGTTATCATAGCTACTGACATTTCCTTGTATAGTGCTGGTGTCTTCGGAACACGAGGCACAATCTTCTTTGCCTAAAGAATAGAAGCAAGATTGCAAAAAGATGAACGGAATGATGATGGCACTATCAAGGACACGGACCTCTCTTCCTCTTCTCTACGTCGGATTACCCCCATGGCTACCATTTTGCAAACATGGTTTAGTTTCTCCTTTGTGGTCACATCTTCCTCATCTTCATAGTATCCCGCCAACATTAAGAACTCATATAACTTGGAAGCATCTACCACTAGAGGTCATTGACCTGCCCACGTCTCCTCGAAGATCGAGTTCACTTCCTCTACATGATTTGGTAGGGGGTTCTATTGCATGTTAAGCTGAACTTCCCTTAAAATCAAAATACCCTTATCTACTAGCAATTGGACCTTGTATTTCGGCATCTAGCAATTATCTACGTCATGCCCTCTCTCCCCCATATGATACACACATGTTTTGGTCACATCGAATTCAGCAAACTTCGCAAGGTTATTCCTAGGTACCTCTTTCACAACGATCCTCTTTTCGAGAAGCATGAGCAACAACTTTGACAACGGGCACAATAGTGTGGAAAATTCCCTTCGAATGGGCCTCTTGCCCTTGTCATATGCCCAAGACAAGTTCCCTTGAATGACTACAGGATTATGTGTGGGTGTTGAAGTTGGCCTAGGGAGAAGCAGCTCTTTCACAAGCACTACTTCAACCGCAGTCTCCTTATCTTTCCTCATCGGGAATTTCTTAGTGCTTCCAGTAAGTATCCTTCCCTCGATAATTGCCCATTCGACTCATTCACCCACATCTATCAATTGTGAAAACGGCTGGCATCCTGATTATATTAATCCTTATAAGTATTCAAGGGGTAATGTCATGAGGAATAGCTGCTTCATCTCCCTCTCATTCAAGGCCGGCTTCATCTGTGAGGTCATAGTTCTCCACCTTTGCGCGAAGGCCTTAAATGACCCATTCATCTTCTTTTCTACGCGGATCAACTCTTCCCTCGTGGGAGCGAGCTTAGTATTAAACTTGTATTGCTATGGAACTTATTGGCTAAGTCTTCCCAACTAATGAACTCTTTGATGTCTAACAAAATGAACCACGTCAAGGCGATGCCGTCTAAGCTATCTTGGAACATGTGAATGAGGAAGGGCACGTTGTCAGCATAGTGAGCCATTTTCCTCAAGTAGTACCTAAGGTGAGCCTTGGGGCATCCTGTTCCGTCATACTTCCTCATAAATTTAGGCTCTTGGCAAGTCTCGAGGAATTTCGTCTTGGTATACGGGGGCAGCTTATCAACTTCTTTTAGCTCATATCCTTGCAAGGCGCACAGTTGCTCACCCATCTTAGCCAGGTGTTTTTCAATCTCTTCATATAAGCGAGGTGTTGGTTCTTCCTTCAGAGGAGGATCCAAGTTGACGATGATTGGCGTGACAGAATGAGCTTCTTCGGCAGTTTCCTTTCCGGAGGGGTCAGTGACGTATAGGCCTCTCGTCAACGGGGGAGCGTGTCCCGATGATGTAGGAGTGGATGTCCCGGTGATAGCTACGACGAAGGGGTTCTTTAAGCTTTTGACTTATCTCAAGCATCATTGTGGTAAGTTGGGCCAGCCGGTCCTCCATCTTGGCTATGCGCTTGTTGGTGTCCTTGTTCTCCATCCTGACTTTCGTGCAAGTGCCAATCGGGGATCTCTGCTTGGCCGTGTCGACGATCGACAAAAGGCGACCGATTGGCTAGTACCTGATTAAGGGTAGATAAGCATATATAAGCACAAGAAATAAATAGGCAATCGGCCCATGACAAAGATCTAACCACCTCAATTCGTTCGTTTTATTAAAAGCAAAGTTATTACATAACACAGGAAAAGACCCGAGGGAGAAAACCTAAACATCGAAGCTATTTTGAAAATGGAAAGACATGACTCTTAACTTCCAACATTGAGACATGAGACAAAACTCCTTAAACATTCTTAGCGAAGTAATGTATGTGGCAAGGGGGCCACTACATATTACACTTGACTCAATCTATACTAATGAGGGATAGCTTATGCTCGTGACAACCCACTAACTCAGGTCAACTTAGAGGCACGCTCCTCGAGCTCCCTTTTTAGGCGCTTGATCTTAGCTTGGTGGGTGATCTTCAGTGGCACATTAGGAATCTTCGAACGTAGGTTCTTCAGAATCTTTGTGCTTGAGAATGTACTCTATCGAGGCATAGTAGGCCCTCTCTTGCCCCTCCAACTCCCCTTTGGGCGACATCAGTTTCCGGGGGTGGCACATATCAAACATCGACTTGATTAGCACAATGGAGTCCTTGTGACCTTGACATCCGTTGGGGAAGTCTATCCTGAGCAGGTCCTCCTGAATTGTCGGTGGGAGCTACTGAACCTTTTGGAATTGGCGAACAACTCAGGTCAAATAATATTTAGTGACTCTAGTGATTCCCAACAAAGGAATAGGTCCGGTGAGCCCGCACATGAATTGCGCTTCATGAACTCGAAGCCATTTAGCATGCCATTGGAAATCCTCAAGGTCAAGGTTGGTCATGAAAACTAACCACTTAGAATAATGATAGTCTAGGGCAAATGTTTTACTATCTCTAAACTTCAGTATATGGTGGCTAGCGTTAGAAATGTCGCTCACGACCATCAAGCTACTGAACCCCTTAATGTGAGATAACTAAACTTGCAAGAGTTCAGGAGGAGCATGTAAAGCTTTGTCTTTGTTTTCTTTAAAATGAGTAAGGGAAAGAAAAGCTTCAGCCAAGACGGCATTAACAAAGCCATTTCTCATACATATTTCACGAACTACCCATACTACGGAGGGGTTAATAGCATTCCTACAATATGGGAATATCATGAACCCAAAGAAAGCTAGCAGGAAGATCTTATTCTTTTGGAAAGATGAACATTTTGAAAAAGTTCATTTAGAAATGAAAACGGACAAGTTTTGCGATTGGCTTTCAAAAATTTTCTCACGTCCTCTCTCTTAACCCTAAGGAACTCAGATAAGGTTTATGCGAGCTCAATCCCTATGGGTGGGCTAACTAACTCTGACATTAGGGGTTTTTCAATGGCAACACTGTATTCCTCCAAGGTTGGAGTGAGTTCGTGGTCATTGAATATGAATGTGCAAGTCTCGGGGCACCAAACATGCGCCAAGGCTTGCACAACACCATAATGAGTCTCTATTTCTAATAGGGGGGTAGTCGTCCGACATAAGATCACGCCCAGTCACGGCTAGTTGGATCCAGCCCATCCCATCATGCATGAAGCTCGACTTTCAAGGCGGAAATGATGCGAAGCTCGGGTACCCCAATCATATACCAACCAAAGTTACGACCGACTTAATTTGTCATGGACCAACCAAAGGAAGACGAATAAGCAAATTGTGAGTAAAAGGGGTTGAAAAATTTACCCTACTCATTGAGTAGCAATGCCAATGATGTAGACATGCGCATGGAGCGGCGGTTCGATTTCTACTCTAAACGCCCAAAATGGAGCCATAAGATCATCGGACCGAGCTAGCATGATCGCCGCTAGGTCGTGTTTCTCATGACTCCGACTTCATCAAAGAGCCTACCCATGTTGTGTGGTTACAAACCAGGGTAGGGACTTTTTGACATCAAGAATGAAATTTTGAGGTTGAGATAGGCGACTCGTACTACATAGTTGTAGTCAAAGTGGTATCGACCTCAACACCATCCTAGGTAATCGTATGCGGCACAAGTCCAACGGCAGGTACTATGTGCCACAATGTAATGTAATGCAAGGAACACATGCAGAACAATTTATAAGCAAGCAACACTTCATACATAAATAAACTATTCATTTCTACTCCCCCTACAAATCAAATGTTAGTATTTACTTCCCCTTATACCTCTCATTCTGCATAAACATTTAGCACCTGACACGTTAGGGACATACCTTGGACCCTTGCTACCAATCAAAAATGCTTTTTGAACAAGATCAATATCGACCTAAGTCCACTAAGGTCTAAAACTCCTCCCCAGTAGAGTCACCAAACTGTCGCGACCTACCTTTTGAGAAGAAAATAGGTTTAGGAGTATTGCTTAAAGGACGGACCTAAAACCCATTATTAGACACAGGCTCTTCCTAAACTCATACCTCATGCACCATTGGGGTGTTCTTAAGAACTTCGCAATAAGGAGCTGCCACTAGCATATTAGAGTCGGCTAGAAACCAAGTGAGGTATAGGAGTATACCTTACTTCCTACACAACTAGAGAATCTAGGCTCGAGAACTTGATTACATTAATCAACTTATTAGTTCCCTCTCGGTACCTAATCTAGTTTGATTATCAACTAATATGTTCAAACGGCCTTGATCTTTCGATCATGATCCTAAAGGCAATTGTCCACTAAATGAGCATGCAAAAGTTTATTGTCAATCTCATTTTCATTAAAGTCTAAACTAACTCCAACCTATTTTTAAAAAGGTAATTAATAAACGATTTGCTAAAAAACAATGTTAATAAAACAACGAAGGTCCTAATTGTAGTAAAATTTACCACGTACAACTAAATATTCGCAAACATAAGTAAATATACAAATTAAACATACTACATAATCAATGTGAGAACAAACAAAGGCCTAACCAAAATATTGGTAATTGATGGAGAGGACAAGTATCTTGAGTCAATAATTTAGTGAAAATATTGGTAATAGATGAAAAAGACGAGAGATGGCGAATTACAAGAGAATTGAGAGAAACTTGTCTAGAACAAATAATGGAGCACGACGTGATTTGTCCAAGCATAGAAAACTGTTTAGGCCCCCTAATTGTAGAAGATCTGTAACTTGGTTATTTTAAAATTAAGTTGAAAATTGGTCGAAAATCTGCTGGTTGCGTACACACACAAAAACCATTGGCAAACCCTAGTGGCCACCATTCCAACTTGGAAGGGAGAGTTGGGGGGTTCGAATTTCCACCTTCTCAGGGGCGTTGGGGTGACAATGATTTAGTTTTAGGAGTAGGTTTTGACTCATACGCTTTGCAAGAAAGCAAGGCAAAAGTCTGAGAATGAGTATTAGAGTAAGAATAGAGTAGGACTGACAAAAAAAAGTACACACACAAAACTTCAAAATTTTGTTTTGCACAAACTATAAGCCGGAATTGAGTTCTATTAAATCCTATGGTACCCTAAATTATTAATCCCCGTAGGTTCTCACCTAGCAATTCCTAAATTGAATCTCGTAGTTTCAGTTTTATATAATTTCGAATTTGTGCCCCAATTAAAGAAACTACTCCCATTAGAAGAGAAAAATAACTTAAATCCCTACCGAACGTTACGGGTCAAAGTAAATTCGACTGGCGAACCCCCAAAACGTGTGTCTCTTTCCTTTTTTTTTTTCCTTCCTTTCTTTTCTCTTCTCACTTTTCCTTTTACTATCTCTCTCACTTTTCCTTTCCTCTTTATACGAACGCATCGTGCGTCTTCTCTCTCTTCGTTGCTTTTCCTTTCCTCTTTATAAGAACGCGCACTTTCTTTTCTTCTTCTTCTTATCTTTTTTTTTTTTTCACCTTTCTGACCTTTGACTCGTGAAAGTCCAAATAATACATGTTGAGTACAAACACAATGACCTAGTAACGTCAATACGGCAATCTCCACGTGGCATTAACGTTAGATGTAGATTTGTTTAGCTGAAAATAAACAAGAGCTAGTTGTGTTGACAATCGACTTTCTTAGTCATAGTTATGAGAAAAGATCTTTAGGATTGTCCTATGAGACCCAATTAAACGTAATAGATACCTGATTATTTGGACCTTCATTTTTAATCTAGTGAAAAAAAAAAAGATACAAAATGTACTCTTGTCATGTGATTAATTCTCCCCTGATTACTTCGGAGAGGTCTCGCTAACTTGTCAAATTACTACGGAAATCTTCATAATGTAAATATAAGATAAAAGGTTTCATATAATATGTCGCAAACATCGCCTCAAGTGGTTGCCATGCCCGCATTATGATTCAAAATTCACTAGACTAATAGCACATAATACTCTCTCCAGACACGTTGGCAAAGGGCATAAATTCTCGGCTAGACTAGGATAAGCGTAGGGGGTGAAAGAATACTAAAAGGAAAATAATTGATTTATTTATCTAGCCTCACATTGAGCTGATTAAAGTTCAAACTCTATTGATTTAGTGATAAGGAAAACTAACTCGATATCCATTTTGGATCAATATATAACCATAGGTTCAATTAAGGATGTGAGATGAGTTAATTAATTGTGATGGGAAAATAAAAGTAAAGTTAATTAATTCAGAGGACAACAATGCTTTTGTCCAATTTACGATAAAAATATTGCATTTGGACCACAATTTTTATGTTAATACAAGTTAGACTTTTCAAAGGAAATGGAGTAACAAAAAACGAAAGGACTGACACAGCTTTTCAAAGGGATACGTATAGCTTTCGAAACATCAGGACCTTCAATTAGGGGTGTGCATGGTCGGCGGGCGGTTCGACCTAAGAGCAGGAACCGCCCGCTAGGACCGGTTCCGAATATATTGGGCAGGGATCCACCGTTTGTTGCGTGGATCCATCCGAGAACCGGACCGCCCGGTCCGGTCCGGTTCCCGGGTGGATCCATGGAACCGATCGACGCGGAGGGGTGGCGGAGCAGCGACGGAGGCGCAGCAACCGGTTTGGGATCTACTGGCGTTGGTCGTCGCGGTTGTAGGGGCTGCAACGGCATCGTGGGTCACTATTGGGCGAAGCAGAGGCTGTGGCGACCGGCGCGAGGGGCGGATAGCAGCGGCGGAGGAGCAGCGGCGGCGGTGTCGACACTCGGGGAAGAATCGAAATGGCTGCAGGGATCGCACGGAGGGGCAGCGGAGTAGCGACGGAGGCGCAGCCACCGGTTCGGGATCTGCTGGCGTCGGTCGTCGCAGCTGTAGGGGCTGCAAAGGCGTCAGATTGCTGGCGGAGGGGGCCGGAGCAGAAGCAACGGCGATGGGCGAGCGGGCGAAGGGTGCTCGCGGCTGCTGGCGTGGTGGTCGGCGCGGAGGCGATCTGTGGCGTCGTGGGTCACTGCTGGGCAAAGCAGAGGCTGTGGCGGGTGGCGGCCGGCGCAAGTGGGCGGATAGTAGCGGCAGCGTCGACGCTTGGGGAGGAACCGAGGAAGAGACAGAGAAGAGAGACAGAGTCACAGAACTGAAGAAGTCGAAGACAGAGAAGTCACGCTCGGGGAGGAACCGAGGAAGAGACAGAGAAGAGAGACAGAGAAGAGAGACAGAGTCACAGAACCGAAGAAGTCAAACAGAGTAAGCTCACGGTTAGGGTTTGTTTTGTTTTAATAAATTTTTTTTTTAGTAATAAAATTAATCGGTCCGGTCCCGGTGGGCGGGCGGGCGGATCCGCCCTCGGGCAACCGGACCGGTACCCACCGGTTCCGTAAATGGAACCGGAACCGGATGATTCCTCGAGAACCGCGGGTTTCCGGCAGTTCGGTCCGTCGGGCGGTCGGGCGTTCCGGGTATTTTGCACACCCCTACCTTCAATCATTGCATGTGGTCGTGCGGGGGCGTCCACGGTCGCCGTCGGGCCAGGTTGTCTCCTTGAAACGACTACCGTGTGCCCTGTCAGAAACTCAAAAGAAATAGAGAGACTATATGTAAGGAGTAGCATAAAGAGTCTTTTTAGGGCAGAAATTTTGGAGGGAAGAAATAGAGTAAAAACAGATAATTGAGTCAATAAAACGCGCGCATACAATTGAAACTTCATACTATACAAACAGAGTGATGTCACCTCTTATGTTTACAGTAAAAGTTAAACATAGAGATAACAATTCAACCTACATTAAAAATTGTGAAAAAAATCTCTAAATGGTTAGCTCATGGATACCCTGCTTGATGCTAACTAGTAAAATACACTACGCCATAATTTATGGTGGCATTTCGCCCATTGGCATGTTCTTTCCGTTCCATTGGCTGTGGAAATAGGTGTCGTCACTTGCCTTACTCCCATGTTCGTTCCGTTCCATTGGCATTATCCTCTTCGGCTTTTGCTAGCGTGACATGAGCCTAAGCATTGTCTGGAGAGACTAGACAGAGAGATGTACTGGAATTTTTAATATACAACAGAAATTCAAGACCTCACTATTTTACCTTTTGCTGGTGATTTGATTAGAGCCCTCTTGTGATATTGATGTGGCTCGTGTCAATTCCTCGCGGTAACCATGTGATTGGTAATGGTGACCAAACTTTCTCATGATGGGATCGCTGGCTTGGAGAATTTCCTAACAAGAGTGATCTGTGTGATTCCTCTCTTGGTCCTACCAAAATCTTCATAATCTCTATGAAAGGCAAAATGCTTTTGTGTCTTATCTCGTTTATGTCGCCTTTCCAAATTGTGACACTCACATTATCATTTGCCATTTGCCCAACTACTAATGTGGAATACCAGTGGCATGTCGGTGACGTCAAAGTCTGCCGACAACCACTAGTGAGAGAATATTATCAAAGAAAAGAGCTCAATTTGTTTAGATAATGTCATTGTAGCTAACTAAGTTCGTTGAGCTGGTTTAAGTTCCACTAGATACCCGTCTTGATCAACATACGATCACAGATCTAATCAAGCACCAGAGCTGAGTTGATTAATTGTGATGAAGGAAGGCGAAAGTTAATCGATTCTGAGGATCACAATGTTTTTGTCTAATTTAGCAGGAAATTATGGCTTTTGAACCATTTTTTTTTTTTAATGTTTATTCAAGTTAGAATTTTCAAAGGAAACAAAAAGGGGACCGACATCTGGAAATATTAGGACGCTCAAGCATTGAATATGGTAGCGGCCTAGTTTGTCTCCTTAAAGTGACTGGTCAGTGGCCCGTCGAAAACTCAAAGAAATAGAAAGACCGTATGTGTAAATAGAGTTGCTTGTGATTCCCATTCTTCACACGTCAATTTAGTTATTGACTCAATGAGGCATGTTCTCCTAGAGCAAAAAAAAATAAAAATGAGGCATGTTCTCCACCGAGATCGACCCCGCGGAACAGGATGGAGATGCAAAAACAATGTAGGTGACGACAAGAGTGTGGGCCTCCACATGTGTTACACATGACTAAAGCGAACCACATAAGTCAATTCCACGGGAAGAAAAATCCCACCAGAAATTCTCTCTTGGAATTTGAGCGCGAAGGTTCCGTCTCCAAGACTTTAATAAAAGGTGTCAACGACAGACGAGTCCGTGTGCCTACGGTGAGCATGGTTATAAGGTAAGATCAAGATTTTAATGATCAAAATAGTGGGAATCAGTATGGTTTCAAGTTCTAGAATGTACAGGATAAGTTTCAAATTTCAAAAATTAGATAACATGTTCCAACAAGTAGGTTTCGAGTTTTTTTTTTTTTATTTTATATCTTCACATAATTTGCGATATTTCAAGATATTTAATAAGTTTTACATTTTTCCCGTGATATGTATAATTAAGACTTTTATTTCTGTTAATATTTTATAATCTTCATATGTCTAAATATGAGTTGTGATCAATAAATTGTAACAAATTGTGATTATTAAATGTGATAATTCATTGCAATTGTTTAATTAAGAGTATATAAAGAACCTAATAAATCTTGAAATTTGTGATAGGGTAGATTTTAAGTTTCAAAAATTAGGAAATTTATTTCGATAGGTAAATTCTGAGTTTCAGTTGGAAGGACTATCATATACAAGAGCAAGCACGTGAACTTGCTGGAGCGTCGCATGGTAAATAACTGGAGTTCTTGCAATGGCCGCGAGGTTTAATGACTCTCTCACGCCTGGTCACCGTTCATTGCAATAATATCTCATCCTCATCACCATTCACCGGAAGGTTGTCTGCAAGCACGCGAAGATATCGAGATCGTCATCGTCTTTTTGCCAATCGGGAAAAGTGAATTCCCACACAGAACGTTGACTAAGTCAGCAAAGAAATACCCCATAGCAGCACCCCGCACCCCCCCCCCCCCCAAAAAAAAAAAAACTGTTTGGAAAATTATTGTTTTTGGGATTTGCGTTCGACTTTATCTCTTTAGTTAGCGGAAAGGAAATTTAAAGAAAATCACGCTAAAAATTATGTGGATGGATGGCGTGGCCGGGAACCTTCTCACATGTTAATCTTAAGCTAGAAAATCATGTCATGTCCACATTCAATGTAAACTAGGCGGATGGACAAGTAAGTCCGGACCTACCAAGTTTTGCGTCCATCCTCGGTTAAAAAATTATCACATAATGATTTATGTGAAAAATTTCCTGAAATAGAATATTGCACTTATCCTCCACGAATTCTGAACCTACACTCTACCTTTCTCCCTCTATCCTACGAGCAACCGCCACATTACCACCATTGGGTCCGTCTCGCGTCATTGTTGCCGAACTAATTGGCACCACCATGTCGTCGTTCATTCGCCGTCAGTCGCCCTCGTCATCTTGACCTTCATCTCCGCATCTTCTCATGCTATGGTCGGCGAAATGGTGACTCTCTCTTTCTTCCTCCCCCCGTCCTTCCAAGCATGAGCCACTCACCGTCGACGGGGTGGTAAACGCGTCGACAATTACGACGGCAACCCCACACAAGCGAAAGTGGAGATTGCTTTTAGTGGTGGCGACCCGTAAGGTGGTCGTGGGCATGGGCAATGGTGAGCTTTTCTATTTGGGTAGCAAACGAGAGGGAGAGAGATGTTCATTTTTTTTTCAGGTTTGTTTCATGATCATAGGTAGATTAACACACATGGCATGATTAATTTCGATCAAGAGCCTACTTATGGTTAGGCATGTCAAGATCGGAGGCTTGAAAGTCCTTTTAGGGTGTATATATTTTCAAAAAAATAAACGATTTGTAAAGTATTTTTCAAGATGCAAATGATTATTTTTCATCAAGTATTTCAAAAGCCATTTAAGGAAACGTTAGTTTGCTCTGTGCACGATTCTAGGCCTGGCCGTGCATAATAAAAGGGGATGGCGGAAGAAATTGCAAATTCACGACAATTGAATTTGTAAGGGCACGACGTGAAATCATTGAAAGCTAGCGTGAGCACATGGTTGTCGCTAATCTATTAGCTAGAGTAAAGGATACTTTGTTTATTTTATCTCTCTCTCTCCTCCCAAAAGAAAATTCTCTCTCTAGACTAATTAGTCTTTTTTTGTATGATATTATATTGCAGGCTTCTTTTTTTCTATTTTTCTGTCTTCTTCTTCGGAAAAAATATGAGATTTATTGGCTCCTTTTCTCTGTCCAGTCCCTGTCCTTGCGTGGTCCTTTGAAGAAGACTCTTCGAGTACAAAGACAATGACCGCATTCCCGGTGTACAAAGACTCTTCGAGTACAAGGACAAAGACTCTTCGAGTACTGAGTTCCTGCCAAAATCTTCAGAATCTTGAGGAAAGGCGAAGTGCTTTGTGACACATGTCGCCTACATCACCTTTTCAGATTGTGACACTCACATTATCATTCAAAATTCGCCTGACTAATTACGCGGAATACTATGTTCATGTCGGCAAAGTGAAGTCCTCCGGCAACTATCGGTGAGAGAATATTATGAAAGGAAAAAGCTCAATATATTTGGACAGTGTCACTGTAACTAAGTTTGTTGATCTAATCAAAGTCTCAATCTCCTCAATTTAGAATTAGAAAAACCGACTTGATACACCTGTCTCAATCAACATAGAACCCTAAATTTAATGAAGCATAAGACATGATTTAATTAATTGATATTGTAGACGAAAGTGACGGTAAATTGATGGCAGGAAATTATTGTGTTTGAAGCAAACCTCTTTCCTTTTTTTTTTTTTTAATGTTATTCAAGGTAGACTTTTCAAAGGAAGTAAAAAAGGACCGATATCTGGAAATATCAGGACGTTCACGCGTTGCACATGGTAGTGCGAGAGAAGTCAATGGCCGTCGTTGGCCTAGTTGCCTCGCCAAAGCAACAACTGGTGGGGGACCATCAAAAACCCAAAATGATTTTAGAAAGACTCTGAATAGAGTTGCTTAAAAAGTCTTTTTGGGCAGAAATTTTGAGGGTTAAAATAAAGTAAAAAGGCCAGTTGGCTGCCACTTTTGCTCGTGATTCCTCTTCCCCCGTGACTTTGTTCGAGCATTCTCACACGTACATTTAGTTGTCAACTTGATGATGCGTAACATTGTCCGCCGAGATCGGTCCCCGCGGAACAGGAAGGAGATGCAAAACAACGTAGGTGACGACGACAAGAGGGTCGGCCTCTATATGTTTTGGACATGTCAGGAACGAAATGCAGAAACATTCCCACGGGAAGAAAAAAAAAGCCACCCAAAATCACCGTCCGTCCTGCTCTCCTGGAATTTGAGCCCGTCGAAGGTTCCATCTTGAGAAAAGGTCCTCACAACATTGCCTAGGGGAAGCATGGTTCTAGAGTAAAATCGAAAATCTAAAAATCGGAACTGTGGTCCAAGTTCTAAGTGTTAGCTATATGCCCTAAAGTAACCTTATAATACCTTGTAATAGTTACATGTTATGGATTATTTAGTGGCAAATAAATATTCATTTATCATCCTATTTATATGAATGAGTTTATAAGATCAGTTGCAACTGAACTTATTCTTAAACTGTTAAGAATATGTGTGACAAATTTATATTATGCTGAATTTTTAAAGATTTTCTGGCTAATAGATCATTGAAAGGATATTGATGATCTTGTTGAGATCAGTACATTTTCAAGTTCCACTATTTAGTATTGGAAACTTGAGGAGATGATGAGTCATAAGTCATTGAGTATTGTGATATCTGAGGTAAAACACGTGTGCTTGTCTCGAACAAGTTTATTAACATGACATACATATAACAATTGACAACATGGAAGCTTTTAGTGAAGTCAATTTCTGATCGTTCACATTTTGGTTTGGTGTAAGATCCTCATACCTAAGGCATGATGCTAACTCGTATGTTCGATGGTTGTGATTCATAAGTGTACATATTGACACTTCGTCGATCCATTTCTATACTTGATGGTTATAGTTTGTTCACGTACGACGGCACATGCGTGTGTAATATGAAATCTATCTTCTCGTTAAGATTGATGTCCTATGCAACCTAATCGTGACATTGTATTGAAATCTTCGGCCAATGTTATGATCGAGAATGAATTGTTCATGTCTCAAAGATGTACATGTCAATTAGATTTTGGCATATGATCGAATTGGTAGCTTGACCAATAATTCAATGGCCTTTATTCGATCGTGACATGGTGAGACAAAATGATCTAATTACAAAGTTGCAAAAGTTGACAGGTTCATTATGTTTTTGAAATGTTTAGCCATAAGATATTAGTAGATGTCACTTATGGTTTGTGGGAATTGGAAATTGATATGGACAATCAATTTTATTGGTTGTGTTAATATGTTAGTACAAGTTCTACTGCCAGCTCAGTGATGAACCTAGGGATTTCACATATCACAACCAATTAGAATAACGTTTGAACGAGAGAAAATATGTTGCAAATGTGTTTGCAGTCGAGCCAATTAGATTGAGTCGGTCTAAAAATAAAAGATCTGAAAGGGGCTTCAAACTTTACAAAGTCTAAAGTGGGTTTTAGATTTTACAACCAAATCAAAGATTTGAAGCACATTTAGATTCAATGACCGAATTAATAATATGAAATGAGTTTAGAATTAATGGCCATATTAATGATTTGAAGTGATTTCAGAATCAATGGTATCATTAATGATTTGAAGTGAATTTAGAATCAATAACCAAATTAATATATTGAAACGGTTTCAAATTTAACGGTCACATCGGTGATCTAAAACATTTTCAAATTTAACGACCACATCAATGATCTAAAACAATTTCAGAATCAATGGGCTTTGAAACGGTTTCAAATTCAAATAACCAATTAATATTCTAAAATGGTTCCAGATGTAATAGTCAAAAATTAAATATTTGTAATGGTTACAAAGTTAATACTCAGAATAAAGACTTGGAACGGTTGCAAACTAATTCCTGGAATAATGTTCCATAATGGTTATAGAGTTGATACCCGAATTAGTTTCTGAAATGGTATTAGAACTTTTGTCCATTAAGCTTCTCTAAAATGGTTTTAGAGTTAATGAGCCAATTAAAATGTGATATAAACTAATTATAAAAATGCCATTGTGAGAGCAGATCAAAGGATGATCGAAAATCAACAATTGAGAATGTTGATAGTGATCAATCAAGTCATTCACACACAATAATTACTAGCATAATTGTAGTTGTGAGGTCTCTCAATTTTTCTCTCTTGTTTAACGTGAGAATGGTGATATGTTTGAACTAAAGGCCTAACACTTGTGAGCTAGATTTGAAGAACGTTAGAACCTATGTGACAAAGAGATCAAACGTTCTAGTTCTTGAGAATATCAGAACCAGTATTATTAGAAGACATTAGACGTTTGTAGTCAAAATTTCAAGGATGATAGAACTGGTGTTACCATAAGGTCAAACATTCGTAATCGTCGAATCTAAAGAACGTCAGAACCAAATTTTTTTAGCAAGGACCAAGGGTAATTTGATTAGCCTACTTCTCGTTTTTATGTGTTTTTGCTAAAATGCATGAACAATGCTTTGGAAATACATATATAAGCATTTTTACTTCTGTTGCGATCAAACTTTTATATTAATTTACATATACACGCATTCTTGTTTATTGAAACAAGCACCGACACCAAGATATGCAAGGTATAGATTTTAGGTTCCAAAAATTGGGGAACTTATTTTGAAGGGCATCAGGAACCTCGAACAAAATTTTGTGTTTTTCTCGTTATATGTTTTTGCGCGATCCTACAACATTCTATGGCGTATGTAATTTGAATATACTTCTGGCACTATTTCATAACCGAGACTTTTTTTTTGTTAATATTTCATAATTTTTGTGTGTTTAAATATAAATCGTGACCAATAAATTATAGTAAATGGTGACTATTAGAGGTGAGATTCGCTGCAATCGTTTCATTAAGAGTATATATGAAACCTGATCAAATCCTAGAATCTACTTCAAAATCAGCGATGAGGTAAGTTTCAGGTTCCTGAATATGTAGGATAGGTTTGAAATTTCAAAAATTAGGGAACCTCTTTGGACAATAGATTTCGGGCGAAACCTAAATAGAACGTAGAAGTGCTCACTCCTATATGTGCTACCCTTGCCTTCAATTTTCTCTGGTGAATTAGTTGAACCCCAATCTAATCCTTCTCAAAAGGCCACTGGCTCACCACACGTCCCTTTGGAAGCCACTTGGAAACTCGTAGTCGATCCCAATGTGTTTAATTTTGCTGTCTCCTTACTCACTTCCAATATTTTCGAAAAGGAAAATGTGCAAGATGCCAGTGAGGGCACTCGATAATAAAATATTTTATTTTTTGATAGCGAAGCGCGCAAAATAGAGAAAATTTTAAAAAGTAGTTTCATAAATTAAGACGCGTTTGATCTCAAAAAGGAACGGCACGCACAGTCAGGGCCAAACCTAACTTCGAAGTGGGCTTCACATTGAAACACTAAAGCCCGCGATGATTCCACGAAGCGTTAAAAGCACCATCCTTTCAATCCAATTCCCCCTCGCCAAAACGAAAGTATAATCTCTCTCCTCTCTCTCTGTCTGCGCGCCCGGTGCTTGGGCGTTGATGCCATGGAGAGAGGGCTGATCTCGATGGATCGGTGGGCGGAAGGGAGCCAAGCGTACTTCCTCACCCCAGGGGTCCTCTCTTCCTGAAAATTCAATTTAGCACGCTACATTTTCGAGTGACGGGAAAATATATGAATCAATAAAACATAGCCATCAAGAAAATTGCAGTTGAGACCCTCTATGCACTCTTTTTCGGCAATAAAAACCAAGTGCTATCAGGTCCATACCTCATCTTGCAAGGGAATGTCATGGACATACTTTCCTGGTAAAACTTCATAACCTTCTTATGATAAATCAGACATTTGGCTTGGAAAGTTACGGTGAGGTCCCAATGCAAGTCTTATTCCTAAATTGAGTCTAATTTGTAGTCTTATCAAGCAGTAGCCGTTTGCCTCCGGCTTCATTTAGAACCACCAGGTGCTCCATGTTATTGCATATGAAAATTAATCTGATCCGGGAAAAGGGAAAGCAAATGTTTCACAAGATTTTGCCATTTATGCATAATTGTCTCCATATCAGACCCCTGCCGGCAGTCTTCAACAAGAAAAGCGGTAGGAGCTTCTTGTAACATCCTGGGTCCCACTATGTAATATTGTCCACTTTGGGTCACCCGCCCTGGCGCGAACGAACCGACATCCCAGCCACGGTCTCTTCCTTCACGGCTTTAAAATGCGTTATACAGGTGAGAGGGATCCAAACCTTATAAGCTAATCAAGATCTCCCTCCTTAGGCGATGTGGGACAAGAGAGGAGGTTATTACACTCTCCACCTCTTAACAGAACAACGTCCTCGCTGTGGCCCTAGGAGTGTTAGAACAGCATTCAAGCTGTGATCCCACACGCGGTCGGGAGTCGGCTCTGATACCACTTGTAACATCCCGGGCTCCACTGTGAAATATTATCCGCTTTGGGTCACCCGCCCTGGTGTGGACGAACCGCCATCCAAGCCACGGTCTCTTCCCTCACGGCTTTAAAACGCGTTACACAGGTGAGAGGGACCCAAGCCTTATAAGCTAATTAAGATCTCTCTCCCTAAGCGATGTGGAACAAGAGATGAGGTTATTACACTTTCAATCTACTTCTAATTACTAAGCGTGCACGAGAGAGAGAGAGAGAGAGAGAGCTACCTTGGTAGCTATTGACGTATCCTATTATTATCTTTATTTCGAAGTGTCATCTATTCTACTTCCTCTGTAATTAGAGCAAAGCTAAAGTAGTCTAATTTAATAACTGCAACAAACATTCAATATTTCCCGTTAATTTGTGTGTTGAAACAAATACGTCGTTGATATTCTTATTGTTAGGGAAAAAGCCACCAAAAACCCCAAACTTTGCTTCGAGTGACAGATTTACCCTGAACTTTATTTTGTAACGTGAAAAACCCGAAGTTTGCTAATTGTGACACATTTACCCCATTAAGGGTATTTTCGTCTTATTTTTTTCTGTTTTTTCTTTCTGTTTTTTCTTTTTTATTTTTTTCTTCCTCTCTCTTCCCTCCATCGGCCATGGCGTTAGGCGAGGGTCGCCCTCGCCTGGGCTGGCTAGGGCCACCCTTGCTGACGTCTGGTGAGGGAGGCCCTCGACTGGGTCGGACAAGGGCCTACCTCACCAGACACCGACGAGGGGTGCTCTCGCTGGCGTCGGGCGAGGGTGCCCTTGCCGGATCTCGGCGGGAGGCCCTCGCCGACACCGACGAGGGGTGCCCTCGCCGGCGTCGGGCGAGGGTGCCCTCGCCGGCGTCGGGCGAGGGGTGCCCTCGCCGGCGTCGGGCGAGGGTGCCCTCGCCAGATCTGGGGAGGGAGGCCCTTGTCCGACGTTGACGAGGGCCGCCCCTCACCTGCGTCGGGCGAGGATGCCCTCGCTAGATCTAGTGAGGGAGACCCTCGCCCGATGCCAACGAGGGCCGCCCTCGCTTGCGTCGGGTGAGGGGTGCCCTCGCCGGCGTCCCCCTCGCCCGACGCAGGCGAGGGTGGCCCTCGCTTGACGCCGACGAGGGCGGCCCTCGCCGGACGCCAACTTCCCTTCGCCATGGCCGGCGGTGGGAAGGAAGAAGAAGAAGAAGAAAAAAAAAGAAAAAAAGGAAATTTTTTTTTAAAAATAAAAAGACCAAAATGCCCTTATGATTTAGGGTAAATGTGTCACACAAATGAAAGTTTAGGATTTTTTGTGTCACAAATAAAAGTTTGGGGTAAATGTGTCACAGTTAGCAAATTTAAGGGTTTTTCACGTCACAAAATAAAATTCGGGGTAAATATGTCACTTGAGGAAAGTTTGGGGTTTTTGGTGGCTTTTTCCCTTATTGTTAATACTATTTTACTATACAAGTAACATGAACCCAATTTTTAATGAAGTTGGCTAGTTAATTTTCTCCTAGTTAATTTGTTATCCGGATGACTCAACTTGGCTAGCATTTACATATAACGAGGATGATGTTTAACAACAAATGAATTGTAATTTATTTTTAAGTGTTGCGACCTACCCCTCAGGAGGAGGGAATAGGTTTAAGGGTATTAACTAAAGGATAGACCTAAGGCCTATGATTAGGCATGGGTCCTTCCAAACTCATGCCTCGCGATATTGGGATGTTACTAAGAATTTCACAATAAGGAGTCGTCACTAGCTTATTGAGGTCGGCTAGAAATCAAGTAAGGCATGGAAGTATACCTCACTTTCTACGCGATCAAAGAATTTTGGGTCGGGGACTTGATTATACTAATTAATCAATTAGTGCCATTTCGGTACCTAATCCTGTTTATTTAAAAAAAAAATTGTCAAGTAGTTTGAATTGATTTTATATCTATCCACTAGCCTGTGAGATGATCATGCGGGTACGCAATCATTAAAGTGACAATTAGCAATCAAGCTCCTAATTGTGGTAAAATTAGCACATGTAACTAAACAATCGCAAACGTAATTAAATATGTAAATTAAACCAGCAACATAATTAATGTGTGAGCAAATAAATGCCTAATTACACTAAGAAAATAATACATGACAATTCCTAACCAAACCATACATTTTTTCAATTTTTTCAATTTTTAATTTCGTCCAGGCTGGGTTAGGTCCAACCCGATTAGGGTGGGTCGATCAAACTCGCTTGGGTTCGGTCCAGTTGGGGGCAGGCTGATCAACCTGCCCAAATGCGCTAGGCCCGACCAACCCTAGTCGGGCCTTCACTAGGTTGGGATTGGGCCTCAACCGACAGGATCAATCCCCTACAAAAAAGGCTGCCCACAACCCAAAGTAACTTTGGGCTGTTAGCCTGCAGAAGAAAGAGGCCGAGGGGGCCGGAAAGATCTAGCCCAGCTCAGCCTACACCCTCTGGTCAACGACTACTTAGTCATGACTATAGGAGCCGCGACGACACCATCCAAGCGGTTCTTTGGCCAAGGTACAATGGCGTCGTCGTAGTTAGGCGGGGGGGACGTTTTAGGGCGAGCTCCAACGAACCGTGCAAGGACTCGCGGCTCCATCCTCCTTTAGTTCCGACGACACAGCTCCTAGGAACTTAACATAATCAACGTTTAGAAGAGAGAGAGAGGGAGAGATGGAAAGAGAGAGAGAGAGAGAGAGAGAGAGAGAGAGAGAGAGAGAGAGAGAGAGAGAGGGTTGTAGAGGCTCTAAACAACGAACCAAGGGCGGGCTTCAATCGGGCATTTCGTCAAACAGGCGATGTGCACTAATGGAGCTAGGGATTTTTGGCTCAACCGAGGCCTGAGCACAAACCCAAAGAGCTAACGAAGCAAGCTAGAACACTAGGGAATGCAACAGTGGCCGGAACTTGCCTGAACTGGTTGGGATGAGCTCCGGCCGGCTTGGTTCCAGGAGTGCACACTAAGTATTCGACAAAATGCCTACTTGAGTTCTAGAGGGCATGGTAGCGGTCGGTGTCGATCAGGCGGCTCACGGGCAGCTGTAGGGTGTCGTAGGGAATCTCCTTCTTCTCAACTTCGCTCTCCACTGGCTTTTTCTTCCTTTTTTCCCCTAGTTTCTCCTTCTGTTCTCTCTCGGTTCCCCTTCTCTGTTTTTTTCTTTTTTGTTTCCCCTTATCCCTCGCTTCCTCTCTCTCTACTCGGCGAGGATGCCTAGCTGGCCGCTGTCTTCGCCGTCCTCGCCTGCAAAGCGCGCACGACATCCCCTGCTCACCCATCCTTCTGTCCTTGCCGCTGGCGTCCTTCTTCTGCCTGTCGCGAGCACAAAGGACGCCAGGGAAGAAGACAAACCAAGGGGAGCAGGCCGGGCCAAAGAGGGAAAGGCTTGGGCCACCGTGTGGGGGAAAAGGAAAGAGGAGGGGCGGGTTGGGCCAAGGCCTAATTCGGCTCGACCCGACCCCTCTCACATTTTTCTTTTTTAAATTTTAATACGTATTTGAGGAAAACAAATTATGTGTCAATAGTAAGTCATGATTATTCAAATCTTTTACTACGCTATTATAAAATAGTTCAAATAATAAGAAATAACACCATACCGTTAAATAAAACACGATGTATCATTTTAGTATTAGCTAATTTTATTTTGCTATGTTGATCAAAAGAGTGTAAAGGTATCACGCAATTATCTATTGTCAGGAGGAGGATATTCACAAGCATGTGCTATGTAGCGTATTCTTAAGGCAACTGAACATACACTACTATGAAATATGCAGATCTTTAACACATAACAATAACATCTCAGTGATAACTAAGGGGGAAATCTCAGCCAATTCATAAACAGATATTTTCTCCGGAGGATGCTAGAGTGTGGTAGACTGTGAGTTTGATAGGATGACAATAACCCAGTGGGAAATTGATTTTACAACTCAATTGCATCAGAAAAAACTTATTACCAATGAAAAGTGCGGGAAATGACAGGAAAAGAATCTGCTCTGGTGATCAAGACGTGGATTCGGGGATGTTAGTATCGTACAGTCTTAGGCCGAGGAGGAACATCAACAGTCAATAAAGAGTGAACTGTATTTTCTTGGAGGAGCAAGGAGTATTATAAGGCAAATATTTGAGGCACTCCTAGTTAAACAAAATGCCTAATGGCTAAAGCTTTTGACTATTAGGATGTCGAATGGATTCGAGGAAGGTTTAACATTACCGTCCTTGTTCCAGAGCAGTCGATAACATCGCACACGACTCTGGTTTGCTGGAAGAAGAAGACGTTGTAGAAACGCCTATCCTAACTGCAAAAGCCGGTTTCTTCGGAGCTGGAAGAGTCATTGTTTCACTACCGAGCATGAAAACTGCATCTGACATTGTGGGACGATCGCCTGGGTCTTCTTGCACGCATGAAAGCGCCACGTTTATGCATTTCAAAACTTGATCTCTGATGCAAGTTTCGTGCAACACTCGATCCATCAAGTGCAATGCTTTATTGTCATTCCATAATTTCCATGCCTGCGCGATTGAAGGTTTAGTACGTTCAGAGAAAAGGGCGATAGGAAGTGGATAAAACAAAAGTAAAGGATAGCAAATGTCATATGATTGAGAAGGTCCATTGTTCCTTTGGACTGATAAAAGCTCGTGTTACGTTTCCCACTAATAATCTCCAATACGACAACACCAAACTAAAAGCATCAGACTTGAATCAGAAAAATCTGTCCAGAGCATACTCTGGAGACATATATCTACTGCATTGGAGTATAACAAATCAATTTAGCTGGAATCAAAATATTGAAGTTTCACTGTAGATATTAAAATATGATAATATGGTAAGTGCCTTGGGTAGTGTCCAAAATAGTCTCTGTCCAGATTAAAATAAATGGTATGCATGTCTACAAAACTTACTATGTTCACATCACTCTTTCCGTGCTTGCTTCAATTTTGTTTTGCCTCAAATATCTGTGCCAAACCAAAGTCGGAAATTTTGGGAGTCATCTCCTCATTGAGCAAAATGCTACTCGTCTTGAGATCTATGTGAATGATTGTCAGCCTAGAATCTTGGTGAAGATAGAGCATTCCCTGTGCAATTCCCAAGATAATCTCAAAGTGTATTTCCCAGGTCAGCAACCGACACCTTGTTCGATCTGCAAGGTTTTTATTTTAATTTGTGTAGTAGCAAAGTCATTTAATAAAACTCTGTCGGACTAACTTAAAATCTTTATGAAGAAAAAGAGATTGTTGAGTGCTACTATCTACTATAGCTATGCCCTGAAGTAAAAGGGAATAGGGACACGAATAATTTCAAAATCAAAAAATGGCACGTCTATGCCTTTCTTATATTCCTTCTCGAATTGGCGAGAATCCATCCACATTTTGATCTGTTTCTCGTTGTCGTATAGATGAAAGTCGGGATTTTCTTGAGTGCTTTCCCTGCTCCCTGAAGTGTTAACTCTAGTTACTACTTGTTTGCTATCTTATCGTCGTGTATCTAAAATGACAGATATAAAGTAATATGAGTTTGATTTGTGATTACCTTGTGTACTACCAAGCTGCCTTCTCATGTAAAATAAGCCACCGAATACAAGGATGAACATTGCAGCAACGGTAGGAGCAACTATCTATAAAAGTTTCACTTTATGTCTTTTCTGCAATGATCCTTTTCCGTCAACGCATTAATAAAAAGAGTAATTTTTTTTGCAAATGAAGATGGTAAAAATCTACACTTCCAACTACTTTATCTTTATTTTTTAATTTAATTTTTCTCTCTTTTTTAAAATTAATGTCTTTTTTTTTTTAAATTTCTTTCTTCCCCTTCCATCATTCTATAATAAAATTTCATCAAATAGTAAACTATACTAATATACCTAAAATACTAAAATATCTAAAATATGTAATAGATATGAATTTATATTGATATTTATATATTGAATTTATATTATAAAGTAGAATTAAATTTGAATATATAAATAAAAATAAGATTAAATTAATATAACTAAAATTTTACTTTTTTATTTTGAATTTCTTATATTAGAATTCAAAAATTATTTATATTGAAATATAATTTCAATTTTATTAATTTAAGAAGCTTGTTATTTGAGAAAAATAACTTTTTTGTTATAAATATTAGAAATCCTATTCATTCTTATTGCACCTCTTCTATAGGATAATTTTATCTTGTTTATATCCCATTTATATTCGACTTTATCTTGTCTTGCATAGACACCAAATATAAGATAGAATAAATTTTATTATATCCTAAACTTTATCCCAATTATCAAACATAGCCTAAAAGACTATAATGGACATTATGCTAGGTAACAATCGCTCCGAGTCTAACTTGAGAGGTCTCTTCACTCCATCATCTATGGCCAGGACACAATCTATAGGGTTTTTCCGATAAAGGCATGCAACCATGATGTTACATATAAATGAATTGGGGGAATAAATCAATGCATTAATCTAGAGTTTAGTCCCTCGACGAATAGGTCAGCTCTATGCGTGGATGAGCACATTTTGTTGAAGATACTTACCTTGAGACAAGCTTAGACAAGAGTAGGGACCATAAGAATATTGGACCATGCTTCATGAAAATCAAATCTTGTTGGTCTAGCTTTTCAATGTATCAATGACTTTGACACTTGGTTTTCTTTCTTTCTTGTTGACTAGAGCTGGTAAAACTATGCTCCTTCTTCATCAATGTCGTGGTCCGCCTATGTTTTAAGTCTTGCTCGATCACATGTCCAAGTTGCACCATTAGAGTCTTTTTCACTCTGGCATATGCCCGTACTTGTTCACTACTATGATGTCTGCTTAAATGCTTCTACCTACTCACTCGATGATAATGCACTAGTCTCGGTTGAAGTTTCCACACAATACTGGGTTTTCTTCCTTTCTTGTTGATTGGAGTTGGTAAAACTATGCTCCTGCTTCATCAATGTCCTGGTCCGCCTATGTTTAAGTCTTGCTCGATCACATGTCCAAGTTACATCATTAGAGTCTTCTTCACTCTTGCATATGCCTGTACTTGTTCACTAGTATGATGCCTACTTAAATGCTTCTACCTACTCACTTGATGATAATGCACTAGTCTCGATTGAAGTTTCTACACAATACAGGGTTTTCTTCCTTTCTTGTTGACTGGAGCTAGTAAACTGTGCTCCTGCTTCATCAATGTCCTGGTCCGCCTATGTTTTAAGTCTTGCTTGATCACATGTCCAAGTTGCATCACTAGCGTCTTCTTCACTCTGGCATATGCGTGTCCTTATTCACTGGTATGATGCCTTCTTAAATGCTTCTACCTACTCACTCGATGATAATGCACTAGTCTCGGATGAAGTTTCCACACAATGCTTTGCACGTTTCTTGACCAGTTCTTCTTTGAGATCACTTACCTCACCCTCGCTACGAGCACAAACGGGTATATATACTTCCCCTTGTGAATCTTGTTTCTGCACCTGTCTGCTCGAACCTGTATGGTACAGCCATGGATAGCAAAAACAGTAGTCCATGGTCGTTCATACTCCAAATTTTCTTGCTTTGCTCGTCTCACTGCACCCACCTCTGTCTTAGCTCAGACAAGCTCGATGAAAATCAATCTCTATCTGGTAATCAAACCTTAACCTCCTCGGGTGGCGACTTTGTGCTTGGCTTCTTCACACCAGGCAAGTCGTCTTACTCCTACATAGGCATCTGGTACAAAAACGTTGGCAAGCTGACCATCGTTTGGGTCGCGAACAGAGACAACCCTGTCACCGACAGGTACTCCACTGAACTGAAGATCTCGGATGGCAATCTTATAATTGTCAACGGCTCCCAAGTCCCCGTTTGGTCCACGAATCTGCGTACTTCTTCATCTGGGTCGAGCTCCATGGTGGCAGTTCTTGAGGACGACGGCAACTTCGCTCTCAAAGACGCGCCGAATTCCCCTGTGACTCTGTGGCAGAGCTTTGATCACCCAACGAACACGTGGCTTCCCGGTGCCAAATTAGGGATCGACAAGCGCAAAAACACGAGTCAGCTCTTGACATCATGGAAGAACGCCGAGGATCCTTCGAGAGGTTTGTTCTCTCTCCAACTCCAGCCATACAGTGACGGCGTGTACTACATATGGTGGAATGGGTCTGAGCATTACTGGTCTAGTGGGACGTGGGACAATCAGTCGAAAATTTTCTCTTTGATCCCTGAAATGAGATCGGACTATATTTACGATTTCAAATATGTGGACAATGAGAACGAGAACTACTTCACCTATTCAATCAAAATCTCCTTCAACGCCATATCAACGTTAATGATGGATCTTTCTGGGCAGCTCAAGCAGTCTTCATGGTTGCCTTCTTCCCAGGCGTGGAGCTTGATCTGCTCTCTGCCCCGGCAACAATGCGAGGTGTATAGACTTTGCGGGCCTTTCAGTGTTTGCAGCGAGAATACCGACAATTTCTGCAGCTGCTTGCCTGGGTTTAGCATCAGCTCTCTGAGGGATTGGAATCTGAGCGATTGGTCTGGCGGTTGCAAGAGGAATTCGGACTTGAATTGTGCAGCAAATGCTTCTAATGTGGAGAGAGACCGTTTCTCGCTTAGTTCTAACATGATATTGCCTGAAGATCCCCGATCTTTAGATGTCAGGAGCGATACGGAATGCCAAGCTGCTTGTTTGAGCAATTGCTCTTGCACAGCTTATGCTTTCGAGGACGGTGCCTGCTCAATCTGGATTGGGGATCTCTTCAAAGCACAACAGCTCTCACAAAGTGACACCGATGGAAAAAGCTTCTATCTCAGGCGTGCTGCTTCTGACGTTCAGGATACGAGCAAGAAGAGCAATGTAATTGCGATAGTTGCAGGGTCTGTTAGCTCCGCAGTAGTGATATTAGTCATTGTCTTTTTTGGCATTTGGAGATGGAGGAGAAGGGCAACTGTAACAACAAAGACAGTGGAGGGTTCACTGATAGCCTTTGCATACCGGGACTTGCAAGTAGCAGCCAAGAATTTCTCAGAGAAGTTGGGTGGGGGTGGGTTCGGTTCAGTTTTCAAAGGAACATTACCTGATTCAAGTCACATAGCGGTCAAGAAGCTTGAAAGCATAAGCCAAGGAGAGAAGCAATTCCGAACAGAAGTACGCACAATCGGCAACATCCAGCATGTGAATCTTGTCTGGCTTCGTGGATTCTGCTCTGAAGGTGACAAAAGGCTGTTGGTCTACGATTTTATGCCAAACGGTTCCTTAGACTATCATCTCTTTCATAGAAAGGACTCGAAGACCTTGGATTGGAAAATGAGATACCAAATTGCTTTGGGAATAGCTCGAGGTCTGGCTTATCTCCATGAGGAGTGTAGAGACTGCATCATACATTGCGACATCAAGCCAGAGAACATCCTTCTAGATGCTGAATTCTGTCCAAAAGTGGCAGATTTTGGCCTGGCAAAGCTTGTTGGCCGAGATTTCAGCAGGGTGTTGACAACCATGAGAGGCACAAGAGGGTATCTAGCGCCAGAGTGGATCTCTGGAGTGGCCATAACAGCAAAAGCTGATGTTTATAGCTATGGAATGATGCTCTTTGAGTTTGTTTCAGGAAGGAGGAACTCAGAGCTTTCGGAAGATGGGACCATTAAGTTCTTCCCAACATGGGTTGCTAGCAAGATAGCTGAAGGAGGTGACCTGCTTGATCTTCTGGACCCAGACTTGGAGAAGAACGCTGATACTGAAGAGCTAACTCGGATATGCAGAGTTGCTTGCTGGTGTGTCCAAGATGAGGAAACTCACAGGCCATCGATGGGGCAGGTTGTTCAAATACTTGAGGGGTTGTTGGATGTGAACCTTCCCAGGATACCGAGAGCCCTTCAATTGCTTCTTGATAATCAGGAGCATGTAGTTTTCTTCACTGAGTCATCATCGTTGAACCAGAGTGCCCAGACGAAAAGTAATACCTCAACCGCTTCCTTGCAGAAGCAAAATAGTTCATCTTCAACAAAGTCTTGAGTCCTGAGGATGATAAGATAAATGCTTAGTACAAGAAGTGCTTTAGTTAGTGCATATTCCCTTCTGCTTTTTCTGTAGTCAAGAAAGAATCTCGTTATTTGGGGATTGGCTTTGTTGGGGCTTTTCCCCTAGCTTTTTTGGTTACATATAGCTACAAGCAAGCTTCGAATAATTGCCAGGCCAGCCCAGTTGTAAAGACCCTTCATTCTATATAATGATCTGTTGTCTGCCTTTTTAGATCCCAGTTGACAACGGCAATTAGCATGGAAAATTGTCTTCTTCATTTTCTGATAATTTTGGCACTGGAATTGGGAGTATTGGTATCTCCTAGCTTGGATTCCAGCTGGTGTCTCACATGGTTCTCGAGTCTGCCCTCGTTGCATGCAAAGCAGGCTATAAGGCTCAGCGTTTGTCTTGCTACTTCGTTTATTTAATAAGTCACGCGAGCAATGTGAACCAGAAGATCTTCTTTGCCCAACATGTCTATCCCAATGATCACATGGTGCTTAGGATGAGAAGCAATGATATCAACAACCTGCCACTTGGGTCGCTCTGCAGTTCTCTGTCTGGGCATAATTCATCTTTCACATGCTAAGAAGGGGTGGCTTCTGCTTAGTTACTAGGACATTTTTCCGAGTCTTTTAACCCTAGTATAGCTTTAAGAGATGGAAAATGTGGCTAGTAATATTTTATGCTCTCAAAAGCCTTTAGATGTGCATCTTTATGTGGTCCGTGGAAAGCTTCTAGATTCTGAAGGTTCGTTCAAAGTACAGAAACCGGAGCTATAGAAACAGAACAGTGCGCTTCAAATTCGCTACACCAGTTTTTTCTCTATCAATTGTTTCATAAACTGCAATTAGCCAGTGAGAACAGGGTCGTCATTAACAATTCTGTAAGACGGGTTTGAAGCCTTTGCATTATCGCATGAAAGCAGTTTCAATCGCGTTTACTTAGGGGAGTTGAAGGAAATAGAAGGAAATGGTCATGGTAAGGCGATGAATGGAGTAGCATCATAGTCATTGTCGCTGGTCCGGATGGAGTAGCATCATAGCCAATTGCGCTGGTCCGGTTTTCCAGCATGTGAAGGACCGGATGCTCGGTTTTCGTCCTCCACTGTTTGACTAAAGACCGGTCAAAAGTATCTTCTTCGTTTCATGAATGGCCGAAGTCTTACCTATGTTCCCAGTCGTGCTTGATCTTGACCTGAGGAAAGGATTCCATTGTCGATGCGAAGCAAAAGCCCGCATGATCGTGAGACTGTGTTGTGACGGCTTTTCGACGTTTCAGTGACAGAGATAGCTAGGCTGGTACCTTAAATAAGCCTGCCTGTTTTGGGACCCAAAAATTGGTACTTTGTACCGCTCAACCGATTCTTTCAATTTCTCATTTCGCGGTACAAAATTTAGGGATGCGCAAGTTCAGCATACGTTCTTCTAGTGCGGTCTCGGAGTTTGTAAATCGCACAATCAAGCACTTGGGTCTCTCCTTTCCTAATTTTAGCAACTTGAACTGGTTGTGTCGATCGTTGCCGATCAGAAAGGCTAATGTCAGAAGTAATTATGTCTAGCTATCGAGATTTTGCTTAATTTATGTCTTGAATCCTCGTTTCTACAGATGGGTCCGCGATGAATCTGAACGATTCTCTCTCCGTTTGCTTAACATGAGGGGCATTGTTTTATCGTCATCCTGCTACATTGATCCCTCGCACTATTTTGGCCACTGCAATGGAGTATGCCAAACATTCCAGAGAGTACAGCATAAACGCAAAGAAAGTGGGAAGGAACATGTAAGGGTTGTTCGGGCAGAATCCTATGTCAAAGTCAATGATTCTAAGAGAAAAGGACGAAAATGTGGTACTGTTGGAGTTTCTGGTGTTTATATGAGTAGAGCGAGTGCATCGAGACGAAGACCGCGTGGTGCAAAAATTATGGAGTATAACCATGCTGACTGATCTTGAGGCACTTTCTGTGAACATGCTTATTTAGCGGATGCTGCTTTAGCAAGTTGGACTTGAAAATTTACTTGTGAAGTTGTATATCCAAATCTAAATTGTAGTCAAAAGCAATCCTTCCAACTTGGATTATTCTCACTACCATTAAGATTGAAATGGCTCAGCCCCTCAGATATGCATTCACATTCATGGAAGAGATCATACATCTTGTTTGAATCCATCATTTGGAAGCCGCATCCCAGTAGTAACTGATTGCCACTTGGGTCACCATGCAATTTGAAAGAGCTAGTAGAACACCTAGAGGGGGCGAATAGGTATTAAATGAAATTTTCGCAATACTTGATGAAAGTAAATTGCTTTTAGAAGATAACAGATTGAAGATGTAATAAATTATAAATAGTTATATAAAGCTACGAATTAATGTAAAGAATTCAGGAAAAGATAATAGAAACACAGAGTTTATAATAGTTCGGCTTAATTCAATCATACGTCTACTCTCTTACACTGACGGCTCACTGGCTGAATTTCACTAAGAATCAAAAGAAATTTTACAGCCTAACATCCTTGACTTTACAGTGTAGAAACTTTACTATACTCTTCTAAAATCTTACAAGTGTTTGCTGTGGCATCCGGATTTTTGCCGGATCTCGAATATGTGACTGTCCGTGACAAATAAACGGAAGTATCATCCAAATGCATCATTGGTACCATTTATTGACACTATTTCATCATCATCGTCGGTATAGCATTAGGCTATCATTTCATTGCCACTTGACGTCCCAAAACATTAACTTTCGGAGAAAAATTCTCCTTGAATGGCCATGCGAACAATTCCATCAACGGACACAAATTCTTGTCATATAATAATAGAAGAGATTGGCCACCATGCAGCCCATGCCCACGTCTCTTTTGTAGTCAACAGAAGAAAGGAAATGTTGACTGAGAAGCAACGCACCGCAGCCACGTCCACGCCTTGGATGGTCAACAATTGAGAGAATTGTTGGCCGAAGGAAGCAGCCGTGAGTTGCTTCGATCGGCCAGAAAAGGCCACGTTCGCATGGAGCATGCGAGGTGGCGTGCGGCAGCATCATCTGGGTCAAATAAATGGAGAAGTTGACCGAAAAGAAGAGTCACGTTCGCTGCATGGGGATGGGTTGGCCAGCGTACCGAGCGCAGGAGCAAGGAACCGGACACGTATCTTGCATGGAGAAGCAAGGTGGCAGCAAGTCAAGTGGGACTCTCACGCATGGACACGAGCAGATGGGCTGTCCGTTCTTTCGGCGGCCACCGAGGATGACTCTTTTGTTGACCCATAAGGTCAATCAACGAAGGAACAAAAAGGGCGGATAAGCTGAGAGAGAACGAGCGAGCGAAAGAGAGAGCGCAGCGAGCGAGCGAGAGAATAGAGTGAACGAGAGGAGTTCGTGAGCGAGTGAGAGAGAAGTGAACGTGCGAGTGGGAGCAGCGAGGAAAGGGGAGAGAGAGGACTGCTCTCTGCCCGTGCTTGTGGATCGTCGCCGTTGAACCCCACCACCGCACCAAACCTTTCGCCATTAGCACCGTAGGACTTGAGGCAAGTTGAAGTCTACTAATCTATGTTGTGTAGTGCTGTTGCTGTCTTAGAAAGTGCATTGATAGGCTGAATTGTTGTATTTTGATGCTGAATGATGATTTATTGAGTGATTGAAACTGTTTTGAGGCTAAAGGATTGAGGAAATGTTTGGATTTTTCATATCTGGTTTCGATTTCTTTGGACTTCATCCAAAACAGATTTTACGACTGAAATCTTGAAGAATTTGGCCATTGATTTGATTTGAGAAAGAAAAACCTCCCAATCTGTATTTGAAGTTTTACTTACTAAGGCACTGGCCTCATTTGTTTTAAGAAAATGTATGGTGCTTTCATATTTGAAATTCTGTATCAATTATCTTAAAACCATTAGAGATCAAGAGATCGGGTTGACATTTCGCACTTGCTCTACAAGTTTTGAACTCATTTATTTTTTTGAACAAAAAACTTGGCCATAGTCCAATTTGGAAAACCTCCCGACTCTTGCTGAAATTTTACTTACCTAGGCACCGTTCATCAATGACTCAAAAAGGAAAATAAAATATTTTTGGTACCTTCGAAATTACAAATCTTTGCACAAACCAATCTTTGAAAATCTTGAAGTTGGGAGTGTAGCTTCGAATTACCAATCCGCTGAATTCAATCTATTTGTGTTTGATAACTCTTTTGGAATTTGGCCGTGAGGCACAAGTACAACTCGAAATTTTACACATGGATTTTTGAAATGCTTTGAAGGTGAAACGTGGAAATGGATTTATGAACTGATATTATGTTGCCGAAATTTTGTGAATGGATTTCTTTGACATAGAAATGGCATATGATTTCAAAGCCTGTCGTTGTTGCATTGAAAGTGTTTTGGTATTGGAATAAATTAAGATGTTAATGTTGCCGTTGGACCCTTGAGTCAACGATGCCCGGAGAGTTGGGATGCCCAGAGGTTCGAATGAGTCGATGCCCTTTAGATGCTTGGTTGTATTATGCATACATGCCCAGAGGTTTTCCTAGGGAGCATCGAGATGCTCAGTAGTATGTCGGTACGTAATTATGGATGGCAAGGGTAACCATCTCCATGGTGCCCTGGAGGTTCCTCGTGATGCCAGGTGGGGTGCGAGATGCCTAGAGGTGTGATGTAAACACACTCTGGATGCCCGGTGACCTAGTGGCGTATTTCCGAAGGCTTTTGCGACGCCAGGGTGGTGCGAAATCCCAAAAGGATGCAAATTGGTCCTCTGGGAGGTGAAACCTTTTGAATATTAAAACTGATTGCTCTACTAAGTGTGTGTGTGGTCTGGTTATAGGACTGAATTGTATGGCATGAAATGGGACGTGTTATAACAGTTTGGCCCTATAATCGGGACTTGTGTGACTGAAACGATACATTCTGGTTTTGAAACTATATTGCCATTGCTTTTCAAAAGTCTTATCGATCTGATGCACACTCATTATTTGATTACCTATTGTATCTATCTTGCATGGACTTGGATTGTGATTGCTTGCATAGTATAGCTTGGTAGATCTTTAACTACTGGGTGATTGTACTCACCCCTTTTGGGAACTAACATTTCAGACTAGACAAGATACCTCTGCTGCCACTACCACCAGCAGATGGACCGAGTGGTTGGATATGACTGCGAGGAGGAGGACAGCAAAGGAATGAACTTTTGGACGCCGACACTAATCGATTGATTTTAAGTATACAACTGTTGGAAAAGATGTCAGTCATCTTTTGAAGTATAGCCGAGTATAGAAAACCTTGGCATTTTGATGTATCGACTAATGATGTCCATCAAGCTATATAAATAAAAGTGTTCGGCTTTAACCTATATATATTTAGTTGGTGTGCATCGTTTTAATTTCAGGACGGGGAGTATTTGGTTATGCTTCCACTATACTTTCTACATAGGGACCGATTTAAAAGATACAAACCCCCTGTATTTTATGAAGTATCATGAAATTCTTTGGTATTAGAGTAATATACTTTCAGGATAAAGTGAGAGGTACTTGTGGTGACCCTACGGATTGGGGGCTGTCGGGGGTGCTACATTTGCTCTCTCTTTTGAGTACAAGTTAAGCTCAACAATTGAAATAGCAAAGAACTAGAAGCTTCAGATTTTGAAAATTTTCTTTTACGCACACACTCGAACAACTTGAGAGTTTTCCTTATATACTCCTCAATGCCTCTACAACCATTGGCACTTTCCAAATGAGTTCTTTCAATCTACCTGTTGGACAAAATCAATCAAGGAGATCTCGAGTCATTTTAGGAATGTGATAAAAGCCCATCAATCATGCTCGTCCATACAATCAAAATCTTGATTTCCATAAGTAGAACCTTTCAAGTATACTTTGCATTTAAGAGATTTGATTATCCGAATTGATTTCAATAAAAATAATTGATCATATGATGCTATATCCAACCATAAGATCTTCCACAAACCATACGAACCGAACCCTTGAAGATAAACCCGCATTTGGATAAGTCTTCATTCTTCGGTCTAGAACCTGTTAGTGAGATTAGACTTGAGATTAAAGTCTAGCAATCTTTAGACTTTGACAGTAACGTCTGGAGTTCTTCAGACTGTATCACTTAATTATGCAAGTCTTCAATCTAGATTATTGGAAAGGTTTTGTTAGCTTCAAAACAATTAAAGATTTTTCTCTAACAATCTCTCCATTTTTTATGGCGTTTCTTGCAGATTTGAAAATTTTGTCCTGCAAAACAACGCTTAAACAAAACGTGATGTCTTACAAAAATAAATTAATTAGGGTCTGAATAGTATCAATTCTGCAATCACATAACACATGTTAATCTTGCAAGATAAATAATTATCCAGCCATAATCAATATCAAAACATTCAAAATCAAATATCCAAAGTATAATGGTCCAAAGTCATCAGAATCAAACCAAAGTCAAACCAAGCAAAAAGTCATCAAAATCAAATCTGCACAAACTCTCTCCTCCTTTCTATCAACAACAAAAAGTGGAGAAAAACTTTTAAAAGAGTGGGGTAAAAATCATGGCTATTTGGGGATGGAAATCCCCTATAGACTTGATAGTCTCCTCTAGCTTCTTCAGGTTCTCTTTCAGTTGCTCAATATTATCACCCCTTGCAATGGCTTGAACTTGAAGCTTAAAGGCTTGTACTTGATTGTGTAGAGAGACTGAAATGGCTTGATGAGCTGACTGTATGTTCTAAAATTCACACTCCAATCCATATAGCTGAGCTTTGATCACCATAAAAAGTGCAAGCAGTCTCTTAAAGTCTGCTGTATTATCTGTTTGAGTACTTGCTTAAGCACGATCAATGTGAGGAGTGTTAACTGATGATGGAACCTCAGCTGGAACATCCAAACTTGGAGATGATGCCTCAATACAAGCTTCAGGAAATTGAAAGGCATACACATCCTCTGGATTGACAAGAGAACGACTAACATCATCACTAGTAAAAGTAAGTGAAGAAATACCTCTTTTGTCAGTAGCTCCCCCTGTTTCTATGACTTCAGGTAGAGAAAAATATTATTCTTCCTATTCTTACTCTTCTTCAGCACCAAGTTGATGTTTATCTCTTCCTTCTCCAGCAATTTCACTTCTTGACTTCTCTGAGTTGCCAGCAAATGTGGGCTCAAGAGAATCATCTTGACTCCTTCTTCTTGTTCTCTTCCTCTCTTTTGTTGCTCTGTTCGCATCGCTTCTCTTTCTTCGTCTCTCTTCTTTGTCTTTTCTCTTTCTATGTTCTATGTCCTCTAGCTCTTGAAAGTTAACAAAACTTTGTAAATTCCTTAAGGCAAAGGCAAAGAGAGTAATGTTATCATCATCTTCTTCATCCTGCAAGATGAGTGCTCTCCTCTTCTTGATGGGTGTGCTCATAGGCTCTTTGCCTTTTCTTTTTCCCGCTGTAGAGTTTTGTCTTGCCTTGATAAGAGACTTCTCCTTAATGCTCTCCAAAACCTTGTTTAGCTCCTTCAGACGCATCTTGGAAACCATCTTTAGTCCCACTACCATTGGAGCAATGGTTCGAACACACAAAATTTTAGGAGGCTGAATGTTGAAGTGTTTGAATAATCGAGTAACGAGAGCAGAATAAGGGAGTTGCCCCTTGTCCTTTATAACTGTCCTATACATGTGCATTAAGATAGTGTGAGGTAGTGAGAACTTGAATCCAATGTTGATCGCATACATCAGCTTCACTTCAGAGTTTGAGACATCAGTTTTTGAGATAGATTTGGGTCTAAGACAGTTGATCACAATATTGTGAAGCAACATATTGGAGGCATTCATTCTAGAGTCAAAAATCATGCCTTCAGCAATTCTATCTTGAACAAGCTCTAAAGTAGCATGAGCAACAGATACACTGATTGGTTGAAAACTTCCTCTTTCCACCCTTATCACATTGGCCAGAGTGACCACATCGACCACAAATTCTTTGTCCCTAACTATAAAAGAAAATTTATTTGCATCTAATAGGGATGGATTTGAAAAGAAGTAAACCGTAAGTTTTGGTGAGCAACAGTTATATTAGAACAAAAACGTTCGAGTTGAAGGAGTGCAAACTTCTCCCTCAGTTTCACTTTCAACGAATTAAGAAAATCAAAGTCCACACTTCAAGGGTTCATCACCCCTTGCTTCAGTAATTTCAAATAAGTTCTTTTGTGGTCCTTAGATCGAAAAAAGTTCGTCTTTTCACCATGAACATTTGCAGCAATGCCCATTCTAGGTTGAAAATTTGTGAACATCCTTTCATCATCATCTTTCCCTTCAGGCTGATTAAAGGATCCAAACCGTGGATCACTTGGAAAATTTGCAAAAGTCCTTGCTGCCAAACCAACATGCACAATACCCATACTTTCCATAGACCTCAAAAAGTGAGTTTCATTCTTGTACCATTTCTCGCTCAAAAAGTCATCAATGAAGGTCATTGCAGTACCACCCTCCTTTAACTTAGAGTAGAGTTTAAAGATAAATTCAGGCTTAAGAGTCTTTATAGTTTCAGCGTCTACAACGATCTCTTCTTCAGCATCTTGCTGTAGAGGAACTTGAGTCCTAGGTTGAGAAGAGTGACGCAATTGAGAATATTGTTGTTGACTTTGTTGTTGCTACGTAGAGTCTTCTTCCTTGATTAGATCAAAGTGCGCAGGACCCTCACGCATATGATGTAGTCCCCTACTTGCGATTCTAGAAGACTTTCATTGAGAAGACATTGTCACGTTTTTTGGGAGATTTCTCGAAATGGATTGTGGAAAAAGGTGAAATCTTTTTGTATTAAACTAGGAAGTGTGAGAAAATGGAGTTTTGTATTTTAGGGTTTGAGTGAGTGTAAACAAAGAAAAAGAATCTCGAAAGTATATAAAGCAGATGAAACGGGATATACAGATCGTCACAAAGGAAAAAGTAAAAACTGTCATTTTGAAAATAAAAAACTGCCATAAATTCAAAAACAGAAGAAGATAATTTCTAAAAACAAAACAATCAAGTAACAATTCAAAAAATAAACGTACATTTTCAAAATTTCTTCCTAAAATTAAATCACTTGCAAAAAGAAATTAACTTACAGTCATGACCTTTGGGCAATCTAAGTCCGACTATCTTCAGACTTTAACTGATAAAGGATGTGATGTCCAGTCTAGTGTGAATAGACTCAAATAAACTTTTCTTCAATGACTTTGCAAATATGTCTGTCAACTGATACTTTAAATTAATGAACTGTATCATAACTTCTCAATTCTAAACATGATCTCTAATCAAATCATGTCGGATTTCTATGTGCTTTACTTTGAATGAAGAATTGAATTCTTTGTAAGATTAATCGCACTAGTGTTGTCGCATTTGATCTCAGTGCATGAATCTTTGATTTCAAAGTCTCTTAGTTGTTACTTTATCCACAAGATTTGAAAACACAAACTTTCAAGAGCTACATACTCTACTTTTACCGTTGAAAAAGCTACAGTACTCTGCTTCCTTGAGAACCAAGATAGTAGCTTGTTACTCAGCAGTTGACAAGTACCAAAAGTACTATATCTATCGACTCTGCAACCTGCTAAATCTGCGTCTGAATATCCAAAGATAGTAAAGTCTCATTCTTTGGGATACCACAAACCTCGCTTTGAAGTAGTTGCAACATATTTGATAATGCGTTTTGCAGCACTTAAATGAGATTCTTTGGGATCTAATTGAAATTCAGCACAAATGCAGATATTAAACAAAATATCAAGTCTAGAAACAGTAAGATAAAGAAGTAAACCAATAATACTTCTATAGAGCTTATGGTCAACTTTCTTTCCTCCTTCGTCTTTATCCAGCTTCCAAGAACTTGATATTGGTATCTCAGTCTTTTTGCAATTCTCCAATCCGAACTTCTTAATGAGATCTTTTGCATATTTTTCTTGGTGAATGGAAGTTCATTTCTTTAATTGTTTTACTTTTAATCCGATAAAGAAGGTTAATTCACTAATCATGCTAATCTCAAATTCATCATGCATAGACTTAGAAAACTTATTGCACAGATTTTTATTAGGTGATCTAAAAATAATGCAATCAACATAGATTTGAATGAGTAGAAAATCTTTACCTTCTTTTTTAATGAAAAAAGTAGTATCCACATTTCCTTTAACAAAATCATTTTGAATTAGAAACTTACTTAACCTGTTATACCAGGCTCGAGGTACTTGCTTTTATCATACAAGGCCTTTTTTAGTCTGAAGACTGAGTTTGGCCTTTTTGGATCTTCAAATCCAGGTGGTTGTTCCACATAAACTTCTTCTTGGATAAATCCATTGAGGAATACACTTTCGATATCCATTTGGAATAACCTGAAATTTTTATAGCAAGCAAAAGCAAGTAATAATCTAATTGTTTCTAACCTTGCCATTGGTGCATAGGTCTCATCATGATCTATTCATTCTTCTTGCATATATCATTTGGCTACAAGTCTTGCTTTGTTTCTAACCACTTTTCTTTTCTCGTCCATTTTGTTCCTAAAAACCCATTTAATTCCAATAATAGATTTACCTTTTAGTTTAGGAATTAGCTCCTAATCATCGTTGATGCTGAACTATTTGAGCTCTTCTTGCATAGCTTTAATCCAGCTTTCATCAGCTAAGGCTTCTTCTCACCTTTTGGGTTCTATCTTAAAAATGAGTGCCGAAGTACTAAACTCTTCTCACCTTTTGGATCTTGTACGAATTCCTTTATCAATGTTGCCAATGATGAGTTCCTTGGGATGACTAGACTTATGCTTCTATTTACTAGTTAGTCTAAAGGTTTGCCGATCCTCTACTTCAGTTGAATTTACTAGTTCTTCTTCTTGTTATTATTCAGAAGTCTAAACCACTTCAGGGGAAGTAGACTTTGTAAGATCTGGAGCAAGTTCAAATTCTTCAAGTTGAGTCTAATTCAATTGATTCTGCACAGAGTTTTGGAATTTGGCATTTATAAATTCTTCCATAGATTGAGTCTTCTTGTTGAATATTCTATAGGCTTTGCTTGAGGTTGAGTAGCCAAGGAAAATTCCTTCATCCAATTTTTCCTCAACCTTACCAGTTCGATTATTTGTATTTTTCAAAATAAAACATTTACAATCAAACACATGAAAATAAGAAACATTTAGCATTTTCCCTTTAAAAAATTCATAAGGAGTTTTCTTTAAAATAGGTCTTAAAAATACTCTGTTAATAATATAACAAGCTGTGAAAATTGTTTTAGTAAAAAATCGAGAAGAAATATTGCTTTCAATTAAAAGGGTTCTTACCATCTCCTACGAAGATCTATTCTTTTTTTCCACAACTCATTCTGTTCTGGTATATATGGAGAAGATAAAACATGTTGAAAACCAGATTCATCACAAAATTTAGCAAAGTCTTGGTTTTCAAACTCACCTCCATGGTCTGTTCGTATTCTTGAAATAGCATATCATTTTTCAATCTGAACTTTCTTGGCAAACTTTGAAAAGTGAGAAAAAGTTTCAGACTTACTTGCTAGGAAGTAAACCCAAGTAAAACAAGAATAATCATTCACGATTACTAGGCAATATCTCTTTCCACCAATACTTTGAGTTCTAGTTGGTCCAAAGAGATTCATATGCAGAAGTTGCAAAACTCGATTAGTAGAAACTTGATTTATAGGTTTAAAAGAACTTCTAACATGTTTTCCCAAAACACATGGCATGCATAGATCATATTTTTGATAAGTCAGATTGGGGAATCCACGAACAAGTTTCTTAGAAGAGATTTTGGCAATCTGCTTTATATTAACATAGTCAAGCTTTCGATGCCAAAGATTTGCCTTGTCTTGAATGGATATTAGACACCGAGAATTTTATGGTTTTATATCCAAAAGATAAATATTTCCATGTCTTTGTCAAGTGAAAGATTGAAAAAAAAATCTTTACTAGTTCCTAGATAAATTCCCTCTTGGAACTTGATTTTGAATCCGGTGTTGCATAGTTAACTTATACTGAGTAGATTGTAATTTAATCCTTCCACCAAGAAAATATTGTTGATTGTGAGACTTCCAATTTTCACAATTCCACATCTAACAATTCTTCATTTACTATTTCCACCAAAAGAGATTTTTCTACCATTTATTTGCACAAGTTTAATGAAATAACTTGAATCTCCAGTCATGTGTCTAGAACAGCCACTATCCAATACCACTTGATATTTTTATTGATAGTGACCTACAATTACAAAAAGAACTCGAGCTTTCTTTGGTACCCACATCTTCTTGGGTCTGGGAGAGTTAGTACTAAATACAATTTTTGCCAATTCCTCTTAATAGATTTTCAAACCTTGGGACATTTTTTCTAAAAATGTTATGAATTGTTACACTTTAAACATTTGAGAATATTTCGACTAACAGGTTTTACAAAAACTCTTTGAAAATGATTTATGTAAAATGTTTTTGTAGGTCTTTGTTTGATTCTTTCATTTACATTTAGAAATCAATTAGATGAATGGTTTATGGAGTCATACCCAAACCAAATTTGTTGAAATAAGGTTTCTGTACTGAAAGAATCTTCTCAAGTTTCTCAGATCCTTTTGAAAACCTTTTTGTGATATTTGAAATATCATCTTTTAAAAAAGTATTTTCATTTGAAAGAGACTCTGCATTTTCTTTTAAATTAACAAAACTTTTGTCTATATTTTCAAACTTTTCTTTTCAAGAAGTTTCTTGTTGCTTTAGTTTAGAATTTTCCTTCTTCAAATTTCGAAATCCTTTTAAGAGATATTTTGAGGCTTAGACAAAGTTCATCTAATATACTTTGAAACTTTAGCAGGAATTTTTAAATTACTAACATCGATTTTGTTGTCTGAGCTTAAATCCATTTCAAAATCTGATACTGATTATGAATTTGCTATTAGACATAGATTAGCATATTCTTCATCACTTTCTTCGCATTCAGTATCGTTCCATGTCTCTGCTTTAAGAGCATTTCTGTATTTCTCAATTCTTCCAATCTTTTTCTTTAACAGATGGTAGTTGGATCTAATATGCCCATTTTTCTTGTATTCAAAACAAATTACATCTTTGTTGGTTTCATCATCCTCAGTTGATTTATTCTGAAATCTTTGAGCGCCTTGCTTCTTCCAATTAAATCTTCTTCCCTTTCTATTCAACTTTCTGAATTTTCTTATCATGAGTGTTAGTTCTTCATCATTCATATCATCTTTTGAATCCGTATCATCAGAATCATCATTAGATTTTAAAGCAATTGACTTATTACCTTTAGGATCTTCTTCCTCATTGATTTGCTCAACTTCATATGATTAAAGTGTGCCGACTAGTTCATCTAAAGAAAGCAACATGTGTCACGCCCCAATCCTCGGGCACACACCTATCCCTCACCTTGGTTGATTAAATAGCGACATCCCAAGACGCATCGCCGATCCTTTCATTTTAATACGCATGCAGAAGCATATAAAATCCCTAGAAAATAAAGCAATTGGATAGGAAAGTAGGATTTCAAATTTCAACTCTAAAAACAATCACACTTATATACATTGCAAATCACAGTGCAAATATATACAAGTCGATTTGTTAAGTCAAGTTCTAAACCACAAGTTCCTAAAACGAAGTCTGTAGAAAGAAATCAACTTCCATCAAAAGAGGGTTGTCCTATGACTAACTAGTCTAATAGGATCATCAGTTCTTCAGGTTTCGCCTTCTACACTTCGGGCCTTCGGTCCTTCACCAATGCCATCTAAGGATGTGAAAATGGTTATTCAATAACCAATGAGATAACGTCTCAGCAAGTTCTACCCCCTAAGACCTAATTAGGGAGCCAATACACTCTAGAGGCTGTCTAAGCACAACACGAGTTAGAGGACTTACATTTACCTCAGTTCCTTCCTACAAGTCAGTATATATATCAAATATACACGATCGCATCACATCACATCAATCGGATCGAATCATCGATCAATCAACTTAGTTGATTATATGTCATCTCGACCCTTTCTTGGTCGACTCATCTCATACTATCTATAAGTCCGTTCATATCAAGACTGCTCACTGTTAAGCTGATAAATAGATAGTATAGCTCGATCCTAAGATGATCGGGTATACTGCTCTCTGCTAAGCTGTTATATCACCCGTAGACTGATATAGCATACCAACAATGCTCAATCTAAGCTGATAAAATATATTGCTCTCTACTAAGCTGCCATATCGCCCATAGGCTGATATAGTATATTGACATTGCTCTCTGCAAAGCTACCATATTAGAGCCCGTAGGTTGATATAGTATACCGGTATTGTAACGACTCGAGCCCCACTGTGTAATATTATCTACTTTAGATACTGAGTTCTCACGACTTTAAAATGCATCACACAGATTAGAGGGACCTAAATCTTATAAACTAGCCCGATGACTCCCCCTAAAAGATATGGCATAGGAGACGCGCCCCCGTGCTTGGGTCGTCACGCTCTCCCCACTTGGGAGCACAGCATCCTCGTTATGGCCCCACACACAGTCGGGAATCAGCTCTAATACCATTTGTAATGACTCGGGCCCCACTGTATAATATTATCTGCTTTGGACACTGAGTCTTCACAGCTTTAGAACGTGTCACACATATTAGAGAGACCTAAGCCTTATAAACTAGCCCAGGACTTCCCCCTAAGCGATGTGGGATAGAAGATACGCCCCCGCGCTTAGACCGTCACAGGTATACTGCTCTCTATCTAAGCTAACATATCGCATGTAGGCTAATATAGTATACCATCCCAATCATACAATCGATTCCATATTTTTATCATTCCCGATAAAAATAGCTGGATACACGGTTGGCCTTAGCCAAAATATCATAATTTCACTTTTTTGAATATCTCACCAGTTTCAACAGTCTATTACATATTTTTGGCGTTCTAAACCGACGCTTGGTAATTTTCCCATTAATTACCAAAATTAATTAATTTATGAATAAAATCCTAAAATCATAATTAATTCAATTCAACCCAAATCAATGCTCAAATAAATAAATGGACTACACCACAATAATCGGTATAAAATTTCGGTCATCGGCTATCCCACCTAATTTTCAAAAAATAAATAAATAATTAAATACTTATGAAAATTATTAAATAAATACAATAAATCCAACTTAGGCTCGTTATAGCTTAATTGGAAGCAGAGATGAGCTTGGAAAATTACTGAGACTCGTTCAATAAATAATAACATGAGTCTACTTGCTAATGTCACTAACCATTTGCCTAACATGCGTTAATAAGGCTCTAAACTAATTACTTTACTCTAATCTATCCACCTAATTATATTTAATTAAATTTAATTAACCACTAAGCATCATTAACTAACTAATAAGGGATTAGTGAGAAAAACTCACTTGTGCAAAGCGAAGGCCAGAACACCGCGACGGCAGCTGAACTTGGGCTCGCGACAACACCAATGGGTTTAGACCGGGCTTAGAAGCCTTGCAAACCCACATAAATTTCTGTGCTTAGCTTCGGGCTTGGGCTGCTTTGCAGGCCTCAAGATTGGGCTAATCTCACTTGGGCTTCAAGTGGGTTGACTTCTTGGGCTGAAGACAGACTGGATGGGCTGCAGCTTTGTTGGGCTTCGCTAGAATAGCTGGGCTAGAAAAGAAGGTTGCTGGACTAGACTTGTTGCGGCTGATCCACGAGCTGAAGAAGACGCGGGCGTCTTCGAGCTGGCCGAAATCCACGAACTGTGATGGGGGCTGCTGAAGACAAAACGTGTGGAGAGGCAGCTGGATTTCGTGGCTTCGGTGGGGGTAGCTGCAAGGGAGAAGCCATGCGGAGAGGGAAGAATTGAGGGGAGTCAACGGCGTGGATGCACTTGCAGGTTTGTTGACCGAGAGAGAGCCCTTCGTGGATGTGTGGCATGCAGCTTCGATGGATGATGGCTTTGTGGAAATTTATGGTCAAAGATGAGGGGTTTTGGTGATGAGTGTTGACTGGTGGGTGCGTGGCCTGCAGAGGAGAGTTCAAAGGGGGGGTATGGGTGTGTGTGAGTGGAGGAATTGGTGTGCCTGAGTGCCGGTGTAAGAGAAATGAAAAGAAAATGAGGGGTGGCTTGGCGAGAAGGAAACAAAGGAAAAATGAAAAGCAAGGTAGGAGCTAATAATGACGGAGTCGACGAAGGCATCCAACGGATTGAGCAGCTGGTGGTGTGTTGAAGAAGATTGAGAAAGAGGCACAAAAGTCAAGCAATAATTCAATCTAAATCATGAATTGGTCCCCCCAAAGGCTCACAAGATTATGTTCTTGTCCCAATTACTTTCTTGCTCTAATTTTCCACAAAAATATCCAAATTAAAGCCAAAAAATTCCAGCCCCTTGCCAAAATCCGAATTTTCTTATTTTCAGACTTCAATTTCCCAAATCGACATCCAAATTTTCCAAAGAAAAAGCCCATGAAATTTTCTGCAAGCCCCCTTCGTTATATAGCTCGGTCTAGAAGTCAGAATTCCCTTCAATTGAGCCCATCCGAATTTCTGTTATTTTTTCACGACGTCCAAATCGATTTTCCGTAAAAATCTCGAAATCTCCGAAAATTCTTCAGAGGATGAGTCGATATTCCTAAAATAAGTCGTGACATGATAAAACTTTCAATTTATGAAATTAGGTTCGAATTCACGGTTAATTTCCATTCGGCGCGTTTTTAGCATGACCTAGTTTACCATGTAGATTTTAGGAATTTTTTGTGCAATTAATCCGTGATCGGTTTATCTCGAGTCGCAAAGTATATCTTCGACATATTGGCGACTCTCGGTTGTCGTGAAAATTTTGAGATTTCAAATACGGACACACGATTAGTCACACATCTCAATCGAACAAACTTATCTCTGATCTCAAATCAATTTTATATTGTGCCGTAATCTCTCTAAAAATGAGCACGGTTGAGAAGTCGATTTCTAGTCGAGCTCTCAAGTCTATTGCATTAAAATTCCTTAATGGCTTCCATGGATAGTCTAGTTATCTCGAGAGTGATCAGCTCTGAGAACAGCTCTATAGGCGCGTCGATGAAATACCCGATTTATTCAATAGAAGACAGAATTGAAAATCTGGGATGTCACAACATGATCCTTTGGGTTTCTCTTATTGAAGTCTTTACACAATTCCAGTTTTTGGAGAGTCCACGCAACAATTTATTGACTTTCATTAGTCTTGAGATTGGTTATTCCTAATATGCTAGACCATTTACAATTTATGTGAAACGACTAAACATGTCAGTGATAGATTCTCCTAGCTTCATCTTAAAGGCTTCATATTGTCCGAGTAGAATATTGATTTTTATTTCTTTAACTCGATCAGTTTCTTCATAGGTAACGTGCAACATATCCTTGACTTCTTTGGCTGTTTCACAATATGAAATTATGTTATACTCAGTAGAAGATAAAGCACAGTATAAAGAGTAGATGGCTTTAGTATCAAGAGCTTGTCTCTTTGTTATTTCTTTTTGTGCCATTTCACTAGCATCTGCAACTTCTTTTCCTCTTTCCGAGATGGATGTAGCTTTGGGAATAATCCATTTTTCTACTATGTCCCATTCCAGAGGATCTTTCGATCTCAGGAATGCTTTCATCTTGTTTTTCCACACATTATATTTATTTTCATCAAAGTAAGGCGGTCTGGTGTTGCTTTGGCCTTCAACCAAACCTAGAGCCAAAATACTAGTCATAGATCTTTAACTCAGAAGTAAAAACACTTCAATAAAATGAGCACACAGGCTCTGATACTAATTGAAAGGACTAGTAAAGAGTTCAGAACACTTAGAGGAGAGTGAATGAGTGTTAAATGAAGTTTTCCAATACTTGATGAAAGTAAATTTCCTTTAGAAGATAATAGACTGAAGATGTAATCAACTATAAACAGTTGTATAAAGTTACGAATTAAAGTAAAGAGTTTAGGGAAAGAGAATAGAAACACAAAGTTTATAGTGGTTCGACTTAATTCAAGCCTACGTCCACTCTCCCGCACTAACAGCTACCTGACTGGATTTCACTAAGAATCAAAAGAGATTTTACAGTCCCACATCTTTGACATCATAGTGTAAAAACTCTACTACACTCTTCCAAAATCTCACAAGTGTTTGCTCTCTCTTTTGAGTACAAATTAAGCTGGACAATTGAAATAGCAAATAACTAGAAGCTTCAAACTTTGAAAATTTTCTTTTATGCACACACTCGAACAACTTGAGAGTCTTCCTTATATACTCCTCCATGCCTCTACAACTATTGGCACTTTCCAAAGGAGTTTTTCCAATCTACGCGTTGGACATAATCAATCAATGAGATCTTGAGTCGTTTTAGGAATGTGATAAAAGCCCATTAATCATGCTCACCCATACAATCAGGATCTTGGTTTCCATAAGTAAAACCTTCCAAGTATATTTCAATTTTCAAGAGATCTGATTATCCGAATTGATTTCAATAAGAATAATTGATCATAAGATGCTATATCCAACCATAAGATCTTCCATAAACCATACGAACTGAACCCTTGAAGATAAACCCGCATCTGGATAAGTTTTCATTCTTCGGTCTAGAACCTATCAGTGAGGTCAGACTTGAGATTAAAGTCTAGCGGTTTTCAGACTTTGACGGTAGCGTTTAGAGTTCTTCGGACTGTAACACTTAAGTCTACAAGTCTTTAGTCTAGACTTTTGGAAAGGTTTTGTCAGCTTTAAAATAGTTAAGGAGATTTCTCTAACACAGTCCTCTATTTAAGCATCTTTCATCTCTCACATGCTACAAAGAGGTAGCTTCTGCTTAGTTCTTGGGACTTTTTTCCGAGTCTTTTAACACTAGTATAGTTCTAAGAGATGGAAAATGTGGCTAGTAATATTTTATGCTCTCAAAAGCCTTTAGATGTTCATCTTTATGTGGTCCATCAAAAGCTTCTAGATTCTGAAGGCTCATTCAAAGTATAGAAAAATGGAGATATAGAAAAAGAACAGTGCACTTCAAAATCACTACAACAATTTGTTCTCTATCAATCGTTTCATGAACTACAATTAACCAGTGAGAATAGGGTCATCATTAGCAATTCTATAAGACCAGTTTGAAGCCTTGGAGTTATCGAGTGAAAGCAATTTCTATCGAGTTTACCTAGGGGAGTTGAAGGGAATAGAAGGAAGTGGTCATAGTCATTGTTGCTGGTCTGGCTTGCCAACATGTGAATGACCGGATGCTCGGTTTTCTTCCTTCACTACCTAACTAAGACTGGTCAAAAGTATCTTCTTTGTTTCCCCAATGGCTAAAGTCTTGCCTGTGTTTCCAGTCATGCTTGATCTTGACTGAGGAAAGAATTCCATTGTCAAGATTGAGTGAAGCAAAAGCCCGCTTGATCGTGATACTGTGTTGTTACAACTTTTCAAAATTTTAGTCACAGACATAGCTAAGTTGGCACCCTAAATAAGCTTGCCTATTTTGGGACCCAAAAATTGGTACTTTGTACCACCCAACTGATTCTTCCAATTTCTCATTCCACAGCGTGGATTTTAAGGATGCGCAAGTTCGGCATATGTTCTTCGAGGGGAAAAGTGTTAAAAAAAAGTCTTAAACCTTTTGTATTTGTGCCAATTTAGTCATAAACCTTTTTTTGGTGCCAATTAAGTCCTAAACCTTTTTATGTTGTGCCAATTTAGTTCTTTTCGGCTAATTTTGGCCGAATTTTTCTGAATGGACATAAGTCGGCTAATGTGGCCTAATCGGCACTGACTTGGACAGCTTTTAATAATTTTTTAATTTTTTTTTCCTTCTCCTCCTTCTTCCTCTAACCGGTCATCGAATCTCGGCAACTGGCCACCTCGACCTTGCCAGCCACCTCGCTAGTGGCTGCGAGGGAGGCCTCGCACTGGGCAGCGAGACTCGCCCTTGCCAACCCGGCATAAGGCCACCCTCGAGGCTTGAGCGATGAGGGCAAGCCTCACTAGCTAGGCATGAGGCCAGCTCAAGGCCGCCCAGGCCGCGAGGGCGTCCTTGCGCCAAGTTGGCGGTGCTCACCCTCGCTAGATTTGGTGAGGGTGAGTCTCGCTGCCCAGGCCTCGACGACGGCCACTGGTGAGGTAGCCAACGAGGTCGACCTTGACCTCGCCAACTGTCGCCTCTAGTTGGTCGCCTCGGCCACCAAGGTCTAGCAACCAACTAAAGGAAGGAGGAGAAGGAAAAAAATCAAAAGAAAAAATTAATATTATAATATTATAAAAAGTTGTCCACATCAGCGCCGATTCGGACCACGTCGGTTGGCAAGCGTCCAAAAGAAAATCCAGCCAAAATTGGCCGAAAAGGACTAAATTTGCATAATGTAAAAAAATTTAGGACTTAATTGATACAAAAAAATGTTTAGGACTAAATTGTCACAAATACAAAATGTTTATGACTTTTTTAACACTTTTCCCATTCTTCGAGTGTGGGCCCGAGTTTGTAAATTGAACTGGCTACATCGGTCATTTCGGTCGATGTCCGAAGTGATTATGTCTAACTATCGAGATTTTGCTTAATTTGTCTTGAATCCTCGTTTCCGCATGTATCCATGATGAATTTGAACGATTCTCTCCCTTATTTTATAGGACTTTTTTTCGTTGATGGAAAATGTTCTCCCCAACCAATTCATTTTCCATGAATTGAATGCCAAAAAATTCGAAAAACATTTTCGTGGAAGTTATTTTCCATAAAAGGAGCAGAGCCTTAATGTTAGCTAATTTTATTTTGCTATGCTGATTAAATAAGTGCAAAGTTATTATGCAATTATTTGTTGTCTTGAGGAGGATAATCACAAACATGTGCTATGCAGCGGATTCTTAAGGCAACCGAACATACACTACTATGAAATATGCAAAAATTTTAAGACATAAGAGTAACATCTCAGTGGTAGGTAAGAGGGAATTCTCAGTCAATTCATAAACTGAAATTTTTGCGGAGTATGCTAGAGAGTGGTAGATTGTGAGTTTGATAGGATGACGATTACCTGAGAGGAAATTGGTTTTACAACTCAATTGCAGCAGAATAAACTGATTACAAAAGAAAATTACAGGAAATGACAGGAAAAGAATCAAGAAGCCGATTCGGGGATGTTAATATTGGAGCATCGGCAATCAATAGGGACTGAACTGTATTATATTGGAGGAGAAAGTAGCATTAAGGGGCAAAAATCGACGCATTCCTAGTTAAATAAAATGCCTGATGGCTAAAGCTTTCGACCATTAGGATGTGGAATAGATTTGAGGAAGATCCAACATTACCGTCCTCGTTCCAGAGTAGTCGATAACACTGCACACGACTCTGGTTTGCTGGAAGAAGAAGACGTAGAAACGTCTATCCCAACTGCGAAAGCCGGTTTCTTTGGAGCTGGAAGGGTCGCTGTTTCACTACCAAGCATGAAAACTGCATCTGACATTGTGGGACGATCACTTGGGTCTTCTTGCACGCATAAAAGCGCCACGTTTATACACTTCAAAGTTTGATCTCTGTTGTAAGTTTCGTGCAGCACCCGATCCATCAAGTGCAATGCTCTATTGTCATTCCATAATTTCCATGCCTGGGCAATAGAAGTTTCAGTATGTTCAGAGAAAAGGGCGACAGGAAGTGGATAAAACAAAAGTTAGGGACAATAAATATTACATGTGTGAGAAGGCTCATTGTTCCTTGGGATCGATAAAAGCCTGTGTTACGTGTCCCGCTAATAATCTCCAGTATGACGACACCAAAACTAAAAACATCAGACTTGAATGAGAAAAATCCATCCAAAGCATATTCCGGAGACATGTATCCACTGCATTGAAGCATAATAAGTCAATTAAGCAAGAGTTGGAATACTAAAGTTCTACTGCAGATGTTAAAACGTGATAATGTGGTGAGTGCCCTGTGTGTCCAACAAATTCTCTAACCCAATGAAAAAAAAAAATGGTATGCGCATCTATAGAAACTTACTATGTTCCAATCACTCTTTGTGTGCTTGCTTCAATTTGTTTTGCCTCAAATATCCGTGCCAAACCAAAGTCAGAAATTTTGGGTGTCATCTCATCATCGAGCAAAATGTTACTTGTCTTGAGATCTCTGTGAATGATTCTCAGCCTAGAATCTTGGTGAAGGTAGAGCATTCCTCGTGCAATTCCCAATATAATCTCAAAACGCATCTCCCAGTTCAGCAACCAACACCTTGTTCGATCTAGCAAGGTTTTCATTTTAATTTGTGTAGGTAGCAAAGTCTTTTAATATAACTCCATCAGACTAACTTAAAATCTTTATGTAGAGAAAGAGACTGCTAAGTGCCACAAGTTATTACAACTATGCACTGAAGAATACAAGGGAATAAGGACATGAAATAAGATGCTTACCAAATATGAACGAATCTAAGCTTTTGTTGGGCATATATTCATATAGTAACATTTTTTCATCTCCTTTGACACAATATCCTACTAATCTGACAAGATTTCGATGTTGAAGTTTGGCAATCAAGATGACTTCGTTCTTAAACTCCTCAAAACCCTGTTCTGATCCTCTCAATAGTCTCTTCACTGCAATTTCTTGTCCTCCTGGAAAAGTAGCCTAAAACAAAGTTGAGGAATGGATTACTTCACCGTGACCTCGTTAAGAGCTCCAGATGGTTGAAGAAGAAACCATTTTATTTACCTTGTAAATAAGCCCAAACCCTCCTCTTCCAAGTTTGTTCTCATCCGAGAAATTATTTGTCGCTTTTAGAATAATTTCTAAATCAAAGAATGGCACGTCTAGGCCTTTCTTATCCTCCTCGAATTGGCATGAATCCATCCACATTTTGATTCGCTTCTCGCTGTCATATAGACGAAAGTCAGGATTTTCCTGAGTGCTTTCCGTGCTCCCTGTAGTGCCAGCTTTAGTTACTAATTGGTTCAATCTTATTATCGTATTTCTAACAATGATAGATGAAAAGTATGTATTTGCTTAGGGATTGCCTAGCGTACCACCATGCTGCCTTCCCATGTAAAATAAACCACCAAAAACAAGGATGAAGATTGCGGCACCGGTAGGAACAACTATATAGACAAGTCTCACTGATGATCCTCCTCGTTCAACGTTATAACCTGCCACTGCTAGAGAAGAAAAGAAAGAGTAACTACTGTATTTTAGAGAAAATTGAACGAATAATTGTAGACACGGGGACTGCCAATATGATAAAAGGACAGATGTGAGGACTTCATTGTGCATGGTCACAATCCTTCTTATAGTCTACAAAAAAGAGCAAGCTTATTTGGGGCAAGTCCAGGATTCTGTCATTACATTGCATGCATACACCATACTCGGGATGGTAACTGTATAGGCATATGCTATGACACTTTGACAGGGTGAACATATCTCGAGAATCTCGGTCCCTGGACAAATGATAGCTATATTTGTTCTGGTTTCGAGCTCTTCTGGCTGATCTATAATTCCAAATGGAAGCTGAAAATATAAATGTTGACTTTGAAAATTTTCAGTTTCTAGGAGCAGCAAATCATCCTAGCAGTGCTCTAAATGTTAGACGGAGCTGGAAAACAATCATTTGAGGGCACGAGAAAATCTACTAGTATATCAACCGGTAAAACCTAATGACTATATTTTGTTGGATTGGAATGTCTCAATGTTGCTGCTGTTTTCTTCTCTGTTTTTTCCTCTGTTTTTACTCTGTTTTACTCTGTTTTTTTTTAATTAAAAAACAGCCAAGTTCAATTTAGTTATTTGTTTAGTGTTTTTGTTATTTTCTAGGAAGTTAATAGCACGTTTGTGTGCAGTTATGTGTTGCACGTACGTGAGCAGTTTTGCTTTGTATTTAGTGGTTGTACTTGACAGTTTCTTTAGAAAACTGACGTACGCAAGTTTGTGCTCTGTTTTCTCTGTGCTTCTCTTCCTCATCTGAAAAATATAGATTCTGATTTTTGTTTCTGGTTTACTGTTTTTTTTTAATCAGTGACAACAGTGGTATCAGAGCGTGTATGATCTTGAGGGACTGTGAAGTGAAGCAAGTATCGAAGTGTAAAGAAGTTAAAGGGTGATGGAGACAGGGTTGAGTGGTTTCTCTGCGATGGCTTCTCCAGTATTTACTAGGGAAAATTATCAGGCTTGGGCTGTCAAGATGACGGCATTCTTGGAGGGTCATGATTTATGGGAGGCTGTGGAGAATGATTATGAGGTTGCTCCACTTCCAAACAATCTGACCTTGAATCAGATAAAGTACCATAAAGAGAGAATCACAAGGAAGGCCAAGGCAAAGTCTTACCGGTATGCTGTTGTTTCACCCACTATCTTCACAAGGATCATGAGATGTGATTCTGCAAAGGCAATATGGGATTTCTTAAAGGATGAATACGAGGGAGATGAGAAGATAAGAGGCATGAAGATGCTGAATCTCTTGAGGGAGTTTGAGAGACAGCATATGAAGGATTCAGAGTTAGTGAAGGAGTACTCTGATTGGTTGGTTGGGATAGCTGAAAAAATCAGAGTTTTAGGGACTTACTTGAAGGATGAAAGGCTTGTTCGAGAAGATTCTGGTGTCTCTTCCGGAGAAGTTCGAAGCCACCATAGCGTCTCTGGAAAATACAAGAGACTTACCCGATATAAAGCTTGCAGAATTGTTGAATGCTTTGCGAGCACGGGAGCACGTAAGACGATGAGAAAAGAAGAGTTTGTAGAGGGTGCGCTGCAAGCTAGAGTGAAATCAAATGATGGAGGCAAAGGGAAGAAATGGATTCAGTCCGAGAAAATGCCGGTGACTCCAAGTTTGTAGCAAAAGAAGGAAATTCTGGTGGGTCTAGCAAATGGAAGATGAACAAAAAGCCTTGTCAATACGTGGTGGAACTAATCATCGCTTTTTAGATGTTGGAGAAAGCGATGCTAGATGCGAAGATGTCACAAGTTGGGTCATATGGAAGCCATCTGCAAAGAAAAAAATTACCAGCAAGCGGAAAAGCCCGGTAGCAGTGAATGAAACTGAGGAAGAGCATTTGTTTGTAGCTTCTTTTTCTGAATCTTTTGTTGGGAATGATGCATGGCTGGTGGATAGTGGCTGTACCAATCATATGATTGGCAATTCGAAGCTGTTTAGGATTCTAGACAGGTCAGTCAAGTCTAGAGTCAGAATTGGCAATGGACAGTATATCGAAGTGCAAGGGAAGGGTACAGTGGCTATTGAAGGAAATCAGGAGATGAAGCTGATCAATGATGTTCTCTTTGTGCCAAATATTGACCATAACCTGTTGAGTGTTGGTCAATTAGTTGAGAAGGGATATAAAGTAAAGTTCGAAGGGAAGGAATGTCTTATTAATAATGCAGATAGCAAAGAAGTGCTAAGAATTCCTATGGAGGACAAGAGTTTCATGTTCAAGCCACAAGAGATGCAACAAATGGCTTTAAAGTGCAAAGAAGAAAATGCAGAGATATGGCATAAAAGACTTGGGCATGTTCACGGGAAGAGCATGTCATTTATGCGGAGAGAAATAGCTTGCGAGATGACTTGCCAAGTTTGGAGGAGGAATTTCCACGGTGCAAAACTTGTCTTCTTGGCAAGCAAGCCATTTCCTTTCAAAGGAGGAGGTTGGAGAGCATGTGAGAAGCTGCAATTAGTCCACACAGATTTATGTGGACCGATGTCTGAGTCTTCTCTCAATGGTAGCAGGTATTTCATTACCTTCACTGATGATATGACTAGGATGAGTTGGATTTATTTTCTGCGAGCCAAGTCTGAAGTTGCTGATGTGTTTGTGAAGTTTAAAGCTTTAGTTGAGAATTAGAGTGGGAAGAAAATTAAAATGCTCAGGTCTGATAATGGTTCTGAGTATACTGCTCACAAGTTTAAGTTGAATTGTGAGCAAGCAAGAATTGTGCAGCAGTTCACTGCTCCCTATTCACCTCAACAGAATGGGGTCAGTGAGAGGAAAAACAGAAGTATTATGGAGATGGCCAGATGTATGATGCATGAGAAGATGTTGCCTAAGAAGTTTTGGGCTGAGGCAGCTAATACTGCAGTGTTCTTGTTGAACAGATTGCCCACAAAGGCCTTAGAGAGGTCAACACCTTTTGAAGTTTGGTATGGTGTTAAACCTTCTGTGAAAAATTTGAAGGTTTTTGGGTGTTTGTGTTACACTCATGTTCCTGAGGTCAAGAGGGACAAGCTGGATAAGAAAGCGAGCTTGGAATCTTCATCGGGTACAGTCTCCAATCAAAGGCTTACAGAATTTTTCACCTTATGACAGGGAAGGTGACTATAAGCAGAGATGTTGTTTTTCTAGAGGAAGATGAGTGGAATTGGATGGAAGGAAAGAGTGCAGAACAAAGAATAGTTTGAAAAACAACCTGCAATAGATATAGAGGTTGATGAAGTTATAGATGGATTGGAAGACAGTGTGGATGATTTACCAGTGAGAGGCACACGGTCACTTGCTGAAATCTATGAAAGAAGCAATGTGGCAATGCTCGAACCATCTAACTTTGTGGAAGCTAAGGAGGATCAGAGGTGGATTACAGCAATGCAGGAGGAGATTGCAATGATCCAGAAAAACCACACATGGGAGCTTGTTGACAGACCATCTGATAAGAATGTAATTGGGGTTAAGTGGGTGTTTAGAACAAAACTTAATCATGATGGTTCTGTTAATAAACACAAAGCTAGACTGGTGGTGCAAGGCTATGCACAAATATGGGGAGTAGACTATTCTGAAATATTTGCTCCTGTTGCACGACTTGATACAATAAGGTTATTGTTAGCTATTGCAGCAGAGAAGGGGTGGCCTATATTTCAGTTAGATGTCAAGTCTGCATTTCTGAATGGAGAGCTTGAGGAGGAGATTTTTGTTGAACAACCTGAAGGTTTTAGTATCAAAGGGCAAGAAGAGAGTGTATACGGGTTGAAGAAAGCTCTATATGGATCAAGCGAGGCTCCAAGAGCTTGGTATGGGAAGATAGATCGATATTTGCAGGATTTTGGCTTCGTAAAAAGCTTAAGTGAGTTCACTCTTTATGTCAAGAAGGTAAATCACAGTGTTGTAATTCTGTCACTTTATGTAGATGATCTATTAGTGACGGGGAATGATATGGAATTGATAGAGAAGGTGAAGCAAGATCTATTTGCAGTTTTTGAGATGTCAGACTTGGGAAAGATGGCTTATTTTTTGGGTTTGGAAGTCAAACAAGCTTCATATGAGATCTTCATCTGTTAGAAAAAATACATGAAGGAAATTCTAAAGAAGTTTCAGATGGAAGATTGTCGAAGTGTAAGCACTCCTATGGCTGCTAAAGAAAAGCTGCAGAAGAATGATGGAACAGATGCAGTAGATGCTTCTATGTATAGAAGTCTAATTGGGTGTCTCATGTATCTTACAGCAAACCGCACCGATATTTTATTTGCTGTGAGTATTTTATCTAGGTTTATGAGTAGTCCTAGTCGATACATTTGATTGCAGCAAAAAGGGTATTGAGATATCTCTAAGGAACATTGTTCTTTGGTGTGAAGTTTAAGAAAGGTCAGAAATTTAATTTGCAAGGATTTTCTGATAGTGACTGGGCTGGTTCAGTGGATGACATGAAAAGTACGTCTGGGTATTGTTTCAGTTTTGGTTCTGCTTGTTTCTCCTGGTGTTCTAAAAAGCAAGAGATTGTAGCTCGGTCTACGTAGAGGCTGAGTTTATAGCGATTACTGCAGCTGCAAATCAAGCTTTGTGGCTGAAAAAGATAATGAAAGATCTGTGGTTGAATTCTAGTGATTGCATTGAAGTTAACGTGGATAATCAAAGCGGCGTTAGCAATATCTCGAAATCCAGTTTTCCATGGCAAAACCAAGCATTTCAAAGTCAAATTTTTCTTTCTGCGTGAGGTGCAACAAAGTGGCGAAGTTAAGTTGGTCTATTGCAGATCTGAAGATCAGCTTGCAGACATGTTCACAAAACCACTTCAAGCTGGAAGATTTGAAGTATTAAGAAAGAAAATTGGAGTATGCAGCAGTAATTGATCCAAGGAGGAGTTTGTTGGATTGGAATGTCTCAATGTTGCTGCTGTTTTCTTCTCTGTTTTTTCCTCTGTTTTTACTCTGTTTTACTCTGTTTTTTTTAATTAAAAAACAGCCAAGTTCAATTTAGTTATTTGTTTAGTGTTTTTGTTATTTTCTAGGAAGTTAATAGCACGTTTGTGTGCAGTTATGTGTTGCACGTACGTGAGCAGTTTTTACTTTGTATTTAGTGGTTGTACTTGACAGTTTCTTTAGAAAACTGACGTACGCAAGTTTGTGCTCTGTTTTCTCTGTGCTTCTCTTCCTCATCTGAAAAATATAGATTCTGGTTTTTGTTTCTGGTTTACTGTTTTTTTTAATCAGTAACAACATATTTCATTCTAATCTGTTTTTTTTTTTTTTTTTCGGTTGCTTCCTTCTAATCTGTTATTCACGAATAAAGTAGCTAAAGTTGCGTGTCAATTCGCAAGATCAACATTCTCACCTGGAGAACAACTGATGTGGAAAGAATTCCAATTGAATCCTGAGTTGCAGAGGCACCTTTCTATTCCATCAGATGCTTTCTTGCAAGTTGCATGTGGCCAATCGCAGTCGTTGGACGAATTGCAAATCGGCTCCTTTGGATTGCTCCACACAATTTTGATTTCTCTCGACCAAACCCTTCCCAAAGAGTCTCCTGCGCTGGAGCCATTCTGTTCTCCACTACACCCGCTACTCACATGAAATGGTGAGGACTGGTCAAGCTGCAGATTGATTTCCATTTGACCGATGCTTGTGCAGTCCGATGCATTGACTTGGATGGTAAATGTTCGAGCTTCTGGATTGACGCTGGTGACTCTATAGCTACGTTGGGGCCGTTCAAAGTAAAGCTGCGCAGTTTCATTGTCGCAGCTAAATGCAGTGTATACTGGATCGCCACAGCTCCAATTCGTGCTTAAAGGGTAGGGGACTAAATTTGTGCCGCAAGTTTTACAACTCCTCCTAGTAGATTCTATGAAAGTCAACATTGCATAAATATTAGCGGTGGTGAATATGCACATTCACCTACAATTAAACTCCAATCATACATAATATTAATAGCTGAAATTGGGATAGCGTCATTTGTTTTCCATATGCTGGTTGACCAGAACGCTTGATTAGACTGCGTTTGCAGTCAAGATAACATTTAAATGCACAAAGTATGAGCAAAGCTAATGACTTCATCAAAGAAGGTAAATCAGAAGCCACCAAAGATGGTTAATAAGACAGCCACAGCTCAAGTCAAAAGGTCACAGACACAAATAATTTTGGAAAGGAAAAAAAGGTTGAGCTGGAAGGAAATTAACCTATGTCTGAAAGCGGAACTCGGACATAGAGGTTGCGACCATTTGGGGCAGACTCCTGAATATTCTCGAGATCGCCCGACCAAGTATAGCACGCCAAGTTGCCCCTCTCTGCCCTTTGGAGCAGATCCTCCTCGATCGAGTAGGCCTGGCAACTGCAGAAATCAAGGCACTTTTGCCTGCATTGCTCCTCGCTGTCCACTGAAATCTGCACGTACGGCCACCCGGCCATCATCTTCTTTAAACTCAAGAAATCATGAGCTCTATGGTCGCTGTTCTTTGCGCATATCGGCGACTTTCTGCGGCACCCTGCAGAGAAGTCCCCCGAGCTCCACTTATCTTGCTGCGCCGGCTCAAAACCTGGCAAGCACCTGCACATGGTCTCGTTGCCATTCTCATCATTGCAGCTACCAAACTTGCCGCATACGCTGAGCACACTGCACCGGCTCGCCGGCTTGAACCAGACTGGCTTTGACCCATTTCCTCGCCTGAAGTACTGAATCCGGCCGTTGTAGTTCATAACTGTCACACCCCGATTCACAAGAAAAAGGGACATGATACGGCCGTCCTTTTTACCAAAGGACGCAGCCTCAACGTAACCAAAAATTCAACCCGATATCAACATATATACATCCACATATATACATTTGACAAAAAAGGGGCACTTGGTTACAATATCAGAGTATATCTATAATCCACAAACATCAAAACATAAACCTTATACAAAGACTAACTTATAAACTTATGAACTATGCATAAGCCATACCCAAAATTTCCACCAAAAAGTCCTCCCCGAACGAACGCTCACGCCTATTCGTGACTCGCTGAAGAACCTGAAAAACAATTAGATGAGAGGAGTGAGCTACCACGGCTCAGTGAGTAACACATTTCTTCTAAGCGGATCGAGAAATCACTATGCACATTTTAAAACATAACTCAAATAAATAATCATAACTCAAATACCAAAATACCAATGGTCCAATCCATTAGTCAATTTCATAAAACATGCATCAATGGTCTATTCCATTGATTAATCTCATCAAATCACACCGATGGTCCATTCCATCGACCAAACTCAAATCACACGTCAATGGTCCACTCCATTGACCAATTCATGCTCAAATGTCTAGCCATGGTCACGCGTAACGCCCGTGACAAGACGACCAAGATTCCCCCCTTGGCAAGGTCTCCACATATTATTAGCCGGTGGCTCGGCCCACAAGGATATCCTAGAATAGTATGCGCATACCCACACTCCTCAGGGTCCACAGAGACATTGAGCACTAATCATCAATCACAATATCCAGTAATTCAACGTCAGAAAGGAAGTCATATCACAACTCAAAATTTGATATATGAATATCAAAGCATCCTTCAAAGCATTTCAAGATTCTTTCACAAAGAATTTCACAAATCATTTTTCACACAACCATTCAAATCAACGTCAAAATACAACTCCCTTCGAACCACAAAAATGTCAGTAATATCTCGATCCTGTCTTATGCAACAAAATATGCTTTTTGTCAACTCATAGAGTATTTAATCAACCATATTTCTCAAAACATGAGTTTAAAATACAAAGAAGAAATAGTGTCACTCACAGGGAAAAGCCAAAAATCAACTACGACGCTCACATGAACCGACGCATTCGGATTCCTAACAATTAACGGGAAAATATTAAAAAGCCGAGTAAAAATGATATTCTTATAATAACTCATCCATACTAGGCCTATTAGTCGATAAACGACACCTACGCGTCCCAAAAGTTCACAATTTAACATAAACCCATCATTTTCAGCTACGCGCCGCCCATGCGCCAACTTCGTCACGCCATAACTTTCTCCACAAAATTCCGTTTCGAGCCGTCTTATAGTCTTTAGAAATCTCTCTTAACATACAACAACAACCCTAACTCGGCCACTCCAAAACAGTACCGGAAATAACATAAAAAGAGACTCGAAGCCACTGTTCGCTACAGTACCAGATTGCGCCTCCAACTTCAAAAATCCGTTCCGAACAAACCGCAAGCTCAAATCATGATCCGAAAGATGCTATAGCTTCACAACATCCCAAAGTACCATTTCTAAAAAAAATTACAGCTTAACGACTCAAAAATTGGGCTTCGCCACACAATTACCCATGAAATCCGAATTTCGAGCCCTAATTGCGGCAATTGCTTTAAGCAAGTGATTAAAGGCTTCAATTTCTTACCGGCCTTGCAAAATACACTTGAGTCGGTTTGAAGAGGCGTCCGGGTCACGAGCGCGCCAAAATTTTTTTCCTTTTTTTTCCTTTTTCCTTTCTCTTCTTTCTCTCTTCTCCCCTGTTTTGCGTTTCCCCTCCTTCGCCGATATTCTTCTCTTTCTCTCCCTCTTTCTCTCTTTTTATACTCAGCCGAAGCTTCCACGGTTCTCTTCAGCCTCTCCTTTTTGACTTTTCAAACTCTTTCTTTTCCTCTTATTTTATTAAAGAGCCCATATATTACATTCTCCCCTCCTAAAAAAATTTCGTCCTCGAAATTTACAAGCACCTCATTCATGAAACAAGTGAGGGTATTTGCGCCTTGCCTCTTCTTCGAGTTCCCAAGTGGCCTCTCTCTCCGTGTGATTTTGCCATTGGATCTTTACATAAGGAATAGTGCGTCGTCGCAACACTTGATCCTTTTTATCGATAATACGGATGGGCTGCTCTTCGTACGTTAAGTTTTCTCTCAACTTCAATGGTGTAAAATCCAATACATGATCAGGATTTGGCACATATTTCCGTAATAAGGATACATGAAACACATTATGGACTCCGGATAATGCTAGAGGTAAAGCTAGCTTATAAGCAACTTCACCAATCTTTTCTAATATCAAAAATGGTCCCACGTACCTTGGGCTTAATTTACCACGCGTGCCAAATCTCATGACGCCTTTCATAGGAGAAACCTTCAAGAATACATGGTCTCCTACATTAAATTCTACTTTACGCCTCTTAAGGTCTGCATATAACTTTTCGACGGCTTTGTGCTGTTTTCAAACGCTCTCGAATGAGTCTGATTTTCTTTTCTGATTGTTGTATGAATTCAGGGCCGGTTAATCTTTTCTCACCAACATCATCCCAGCAAACGGGAGTCCTACATTTACGCCCATATAAAGCTTCAAAAGGAGCCATTTTAATACTAGAATGATAGCTGTTATTATATGAAAACTCTGCCAAATGTAAATGTTCATCCCACGAACCACCAAAGTCAATAACGCAAGATCGTAGCATATCCTCTAATGTCTGAATAGTTCTTTCGACCGGCCATCCGTTTGTGGATGAAAAGCTGTGCTAAAGTTGAGTTGAGTACCTAACGCCCCTTGTAAACTCTTCCAAAAGTTGGACACAAACCTGGATCTCTATCGGAAACAATACTCACTGGAACTCCATGAAGTCTCACTATCTCATTGACGTATCGCTTCGCCATGTCTTCAAGTGAAAGACCGAATCGATAAGACAAAAAGTGCGCAGATTTAGTCAATCGATCAACAATCACCCATATGGCATTCTTACCACTAGGCGTCCTCGGTAAGCCGACGATAAAATCCATGGTAATATGCTCCCACTTCCATTTAGGTACTTCAAGTGGGTGTAACTGGCCACCTGGTTTCTGATGCTCAATCTTCACTTGCTGGCAAACTAGGCATTGGTCGACAAACTTCACAATATCTTTCTTCATATTGATCCACCAAAAATTTCCTCTCAAATCCCTGTACATCTTGGTGCTCCCCGGATGAATCGAGAATCTAGTGCTATGAGCTTCTTGTAATATTTCCTTTTTCAATTCTGAATCATTGGGAACACATAATCGACCACGAAACCTCAATGACCCATCTACATGGATACTAAAGTCATCTTGTTTCCCAGCTTCTACGCCTTCTTTGATCTTCTCCAATTGAGGATCTTCATTTTGTTTAGCCTTGATTCTGTCAATCAATGTCGGTTGTACTCGAAGATTAGCTAATTGAACACCAAGTCGATGGACCAAAACCTCCAGTCCAGCTTTCTCATATCTTCAAGAATAGGCTTTTGAGAAGTGAGCAATGCTGCCATATTTCCAGAGGATTTGCGACTCAAGGCATCGGCTACCACGTTAGCTTTACCTGGATGGTAATTGATGGATAAATCATAATCCTTTAAAAGTTCTAGCCATCTCCTCTGCCTCATGTTAAGTTCTTTTTGAGTAAAAATATATTTCAAACTCTTGTGATCGGTAAAGACTTCACATTTTTCACCATACAAATAGTGCCGCCATATTTTCAATGCAAACACAACCGCCGCCAACTCTAGATCGTGAGTAGGATAGTTTTTCTCATGAGCCTTCAATTGTCTAGAGGCATATGCCACAACTTTACCATCTTGCATAAGAACACAACCTAAACCTTCCTTAGATGCATCGCAATAAATTGTAAAGCCACCAATTCCCGAAGGCAAAGTCAATATAGGAGCCGACACCAATCGCCTCTTCAACTCTTGGAAACTGCTCACATTGATCGACCATACAAATTTAACTCCCTTCGAGTTAGGCGAGTAAGTGGACTGGCAATTTTAGAAAACCCTTCTATAAATCTCCGTAATAACCTGCTAGCCCAAGAAAACTTCTTACCTCCGTGACATTGGTAGGGCGATTCCATTGAACAACTTGCTTCAACTTTCTTTGGATCAACCGAGATACCATCCTTTGATATTACATGACCCAAGAATTCTATATGATCAAGCCGAAGGCACACTTACTAAATTTAGCATACAACTTCTTTTCACGCAAAGTTTGTAAAACAACTCTCAAGTGTTGTTCATGTTCTCCCAAACTCCTCGAATACACCAAAATATCATCGATGAATACCACAATAAATTTGTCAAGAAATTGCCTGAATACCACGTTCATCAAATCCATGAAAGCCGCAGGTGCATTCGTTAACCCAAAAGGCATGACAAGGAACTCATAATGCCCATACCTTGTTCTGAAAGCGGTCTTTGGCACATCATCAACTTTTATCTTCAACTGATGATACCCAGAACGGAGGTCGATCTTAGAAAATACTTGAGCCCCTTGAAGTTGATCAAATAAATCATCTATTCGAGGTAAAGGATATTTATTTTTGACCGTCACCTTGTTAAGTTCTCGATAATCTATGCAAAGTCGCATACTACCGTCTTTCTTCTTCACAAATAGAACAGGAGCTCCCCAAGGCGATACACTAGGCCTAATAAAACCCTTATCCAAAAGCTCTTGCAATTGAGTCTTCAATTCACTCAATTCAGAAGGTGCCATCCGATATGGGGTCTTAGAGATGGGTGTTGTACCAGGCATTAAATCGATGCAAAACTCTATCTCTCTATCAGGAGGCAAGCCGGGTAAATCTTCAGAAATACATCAGGAAATTCTCGACAACATGAACATTTTCTAGCTTTACCGGCTCCTTACTTGTATCTTTTACACAAGCCAAATAACCGTAACAACCATTTCTCAAAAGCTTTCTTGCTCGCATAGCTGAAATTAACCTTGGAAAAGTGCCTTCATAACTTCCCGAAAAAAGAGAATTCTGGTTGATTTGGAGGTCGAAAAATAACTTTCTTTGAATAACAATCGACAGTGGCATGATATTTTGATAACCAATCCATCCCTAGAATAACATCGAAATCTCGTATATCTAACTCCACCAAATCCACAAGCAATGGTACATCATCAATTCGCAACAAACAATTCTTGAACACACGATTAGCAATCAAGAAATCACCAGTGGGAGTATCGATACACAATTCATAATTTAGAAGCTCAGGCAACATATCAAGTTTCCTTGCAAAGTTCATAGAAGTAAAGGAATGCGTGGCACCGGATCAAACAAAGCATAAGCAAGTTGTGAGGCAATAGAAATATTACCTAACAAGCTGTATTAAAGCCGCATCCTCTCCCCGTCATCGTAAAAACTTTTCCAGTCATCCTTTGCCTTTGCTGGCCTTCTTGTGGCTTATCAACTGGAGGTGCGGTCTTCCTCATAGAACAATTATAGGCTAGATGTCCAGGTTGTCCACATACAAAACATACTCTACTATCTCCGGGGGGCATTCTTACGTGTTGGACAATCACGTGCCATATGTCCCATTTTTCCACAAGTGAAACATGCTCCTCTCTTGCGATAACAATGACCGCTATGTCGTTTCCCACATGTAGTACAAGGGCCTGGATTATTCTGAATTCGGGCTTTCCTAGCTGATTAAAAGCTTTCCTCTTTCCGCCGCCACCGGTGCCGCTATCCCGATAGTCGGTGAATCTCAACTTCTTATCTTTGAGGTACGCCTTGCACATCTCGCTCCAGAATCTTTTGTTCCACTCTGATCGCTCGTTCCAGCACGTCTTTATAAGATGTCAATGCTAGAGGTGTGAGTGCCGAACCAATTTCATACCGGAGCCCCCTCGAAAGTGATCGCTTTATCTTGCTCATTAGACACATATTGCTCAGCAAATCTACTCATCTGATTAAAGCGGGCTGCATACTCCAAAACCGTGGAGTCGCCTTGAGATATGTGTATAAAATCACTCTTCATTTTTGTCTGAAATGACACTGGGAAGAATTGGGCATTGAAAGCTTGCTTAAAGTCCTCCCAAGCTATAGCACCACCCCTACCTCCGAGAGCTGGCCTCATTCCCTCCCACCAATGCTCTGCCTCGCCTTCTAAGTATCGAGAAGCAAAATAACTTTCTTATCTTCAAGAACACTTTCAGCTTCAAAGATCCCTTCAATCTTTCTAGTCCACCGCTCAGCCGCAAAAGGATCGGCTTTCCCATCATAAGTGGGTGGTTTCGCCTTTCGAATTGCGCAAGGTGTATGAGCCGGTTGCTCCATCTCCACTCAATTCCTTTGCTTGACGATACCAATGAATCATGGCTTGCTCAAAGTCACTCGGGGGAAACGACCGTTGGTTAACTTCCCTGACTTCATCCGAGTTAGGACTTTCATCACGCCGATCCTCTCGTCTCCTCCTTAGAGACGCACCTCGAGAAGCTTGAGGTGTGTCTCTAGCATCAGGGGCTACAACTTGCTTGCCTTTACTATTTCTACAAAGCGAAGCAAGTGTCTCCGAGTCACGCATGATCACCTGAATTCAAAAACGGAGCTACAACTTAATATCTAAAAGGCTAACGCGTTAAAAAAATCTATCACACAATCTCACATCGTCCCACATCTACCCAAACAAATCAAAACCTAAGCTCTGATACCAACAAATGTCACACCCCGATTCACAAGAAAAAGGGACATGACACGGCCGTCCTTTTTACCAAAGGACGCAGCCTCAACGTAACCAAAAATTCAACCCGATATCAACATATATACATCCACATATATACATTTGACAAAAAAGGGGCACTTGGTTACAATATCAGAGTATATCTATAATCCACAAACATCAAAACATAAACCTTATACAAAGACTAACTTATAAACTTATGAACTATGCATAAGCCATACCCAAAATTTCCACCAAAAAGTCCTCCCCGAACGAACGCTCACGCCTATTCGTGACTCGCTGAAGAACCTGAAAAACAATTAGATGAGAGGAGTGAGCTACCACGGCTCGAGAGTAACACATTTCTTCTAAGCGGATCGAGAAATCACTATGCACATTTTAAAACATAACTCAAATAAATAATCATAACTCAAATACCAAAATACCAATGGTCCAATCCATTAGTCAATTTCATAAAACATGCATCAATGGTCTATTCCATTGATTAATCTCATCAAATCACACCGATGGTCCATTCCATCGACCAAACTCAAATCACACGTCAATGGTCCACTCCATTGACCAATTCATGCTCAAATGTCTAGCCATGGTCACGCGTAACGCCCGTGACAAGACGACCAAGATTCCCCCCCAAGGTCTCCACATATTATTAGCCGGTGGCTCGGCCCACAAGGATATCCTAGAATAGTATGTGCATACCCACACTCCTCAGGGTCCACAGAGACATTGAGCACTAATCATCAATCACAATATCCAGTAATTCAACGTCAGAAAGGAAGTCATATCACAACTCAAAATTTGATATATGAATATCAAAGCATCCTTCAAAGCATTTCAAGATTCTTTCACAAAGAATTTCACAAATCATTTTTCACACAACCATTCAAATCAACGTCAAAATACAACTCCCTTCGAACCACAAAAATGTCAGTAATATCTCGATCCTGTCTTATGCAACAAAATATGCTTTTTGTCAACTCATAGAGTATTTAATCAACCATATTTCTCAAAACATGAGTTTAAAATACAAAGAAGAAATAGTGTCACTCACCTGGAAAAGCCAAAAATCAACTACGACGCTCACATGAACCGACGCATTCGGATTCCTAACAATTAACGGAAAATATTAAAAAGCCGAGTAAAAATGATATTCTTATAATAACTCATCCATACTAGGCCTATTAGTCGATAAACGACACCTACGCGTCCCAAAAGTTCACAATTTAACATAAACCCATCATTTTCAGCTACGCGCGCCCATGCGCCAACTTCGTCACGCCATAACTTTCTCCACAAAATTCCGTTTCGAGCCGTCTTATAGTCTTTAGAAATCTCTCTTAACATACAACAACAACCCTAACTCGGCCACTCCAAAACAGTACCGGAAATAACATAAAAAGAGACTCGAAGCCACTGTTCGCTACAGTACCAGATTGCGCCTCCAACTTCAAAAATCCGTTCCGAACAAACCGCAAGCTCAAATCATGATCCGAAAGATGCTATAGCTTCACAACATCCCAAAGTACCATTTCTAAAAAAAATTACAGCTTAACGACTCAAAATTGGGCTTCGCCACACAATTACCCATGAAATCCGAATTTCGAGCCCTAATTGCGGCAATTGCTTTAAGCAAGTGATTAAAGGCTTCAATTTCTTACCGGCCTTGCAAAACACACTTGAGTCGGTTTGAAGAGGCGTCCGGGTCACGAGCGCGCCAAAATTTTTTTCCTTTTTTTTCCTTTTTCCTTTCTCTTCTTTCTCTCTTCTCCCCTGTTTTGCGTTTCCCCTCCTTCTGCCGATATTCTTCTCTTTCTCTCCCTCTTTCTCTCTTTTTATACTCAGCCGAAGCTTCCACGGTTCTCTTCAGCCTCTCCTTTTTGACTTTTCAAACTCTTTCTTTTCCTCTTATTTTATTAAAGAGCCCATATATTACAATAACCAACCGGCTGTTGTTGTAGTGCTCGAACGAAGGCCGGGTTATGTTTTTGTAGGACCAAGCTGGACTAGTCCCGGCTGGCAGCGAAGTAGCAGTGGTGCTGGTGGTAAAATTGGAGAGCAAGAAAGAGATGACGTCCAACATCTGATCGGCTTGTATGAACTTACCGTAGACCCCACTTTTCCAGTAAGGAGACAGGTTTTGGATCACGTCGTAGTTGTTGTTGCCGCCTTGTTGATCCATTTGGAACGTGAAGTTCCCCCGTCTTGGGTCATCCTGTTTTGCCCAAGAAGTCAACATGAAGTTTTCAGTCATCCGCATCCCCGGAAGGAATGTGTCGGTCGGGTGATCGAAGCTCTGCCAGAGAAATTCCTCTCTCCCGTCTTCAATTAGCACCAGATTCCCTGAATCGAGAAGTTTCACTAACCGGTTCGAAGAGCTTAAAAAATTGGTCAACGGGATCGGTCGTTTTTCATTCCATAGCTTTAGGTTGCCGTCCACGAGCCCAAAGGACGCGTTGGGGCCGACGAGTGGCTCGTCCCGGTTGGCGACCCAGACGATGATCTTGGGGTCCGACCTATAAAACCATATTCCGATGTACCTCCTGGAGTCGGATCTCCCATTCGGAGAGAAGAAGCCGACCTCAAACCGCTCCCGGCGGACACGAGTGGTTCCTCCCGGGTATGTGATTGTGCCTACTGTTATGGTGTCTCTGCTCAAGCAAGCCGGAACGAACATCACAGACAAGAGCAAGCACGTAAAGTTATTGGAGCGTCGCATGGTGATAACTGGAGTTCCTGGAATGGGGACGAGGGTTGTTCGACTATTCACTGCGATAACACCTCGTCCTCATTCTCATCGGTCGTGAGGTTGTCTAGATTGTTTCTCTATTTTCTTTCTTCCTCAGGAATATCACGTTTCGTTGTGTTCGATGAATCAGTGAAATCATTTTCGTCCTTTCCGCCAATCGATGAAAGAGAATTCCCACGCGGAACGTTGACTAAGTCAGAAAAGAAAACCCCCCGTAGACACGTCTAAAAGAAAATGTCGTCGTGAAATTTAGTCCTTATCATTCCGTGTGAGTGCGGGTGCGAGAGAGAGAGAGAGTGTACATTTGGGTGGCGGCATTCTACTTCTATGCCCGCACACACTCATGAAAACCGGACCGGTAATCGTGGGAACTTGAAATAAGATCAATTCCTATGACCGGTTCTGTTTGATTCCTAGTTCTACCCTTGACTCATGATCACCCCTAGTGAGGGGCTCAAGAGTGACTGAGGAGTGAGGTAGATGTAACTGATAAATTTCATCGGTTCAATCCGGTTCCTCATAACTAGGAACTGAATCAGTAATTGTTAGTTCTAAATTTGTGGAATTAGGATGAGAACCACTAGAACTGACCAGTTTAGCTCAATTCTCGGATGTAATCGGGACCAGTGCTTACCCCAGTGTATGCAAGAGAACGTAGTTTCATCTGATATTGTAACATAGGCTTGGCTGCTTTTCACTGTCTAATGAAGGATGTCTGGAGTCCTTTCTTATGCATAGGCCTCGCAAAAGACTCGTTGATCACAAACACAATGACCGAGTAACGTCAACATGGCAGCATCCACCTGGTATCAACGTTAGAGCTAGATAAGTTTAGCCGAAAATAAACAAGAGCTAGTTGTATTCACAATTGAATTTCTTAGTTGTCGTTATGAGAAAAGATACTTAGACTTGTCCTATGAAACCGATTAACAGTAACTCACACGCATGATTATATGTTGCCAACATCGCATGTGATTCGAAATTTACCAGATTGAAAAAGCAGGATACTTTCTTGAGACACGTTGGCGAAGGTGTAGTCCTCTGACGGCTGGCGAAAGAATACTAAAAGAAAAAACTCGGTTCATTTATCTAGCCTTGCCATTGAGTTGGTTAAAAGTCCAGGCTCTCTTGATTTAGCGATAAGGAAAACTTACTTGGTATATCCATTTCAGATCAATATATAACCATAGGTTTAATTAAGCATGTGAAATGAGTTAATTAATTGTGACGGGGAAAAGAAAAGTAAAGTTAATTGATTCAGAGGATAACAATGTTTTTGTCTAATTTTAGGATGAAAACGTTGCATTTGAACCACACTTTTTTATGTTTATACAAGTTAAGACTTTTCAAAGGAAAGAAAATGAAGGACCGATATTGTCCTCCAAAGGTCGCCTTCGGCCTAGGTTGTCTCCTTAAAGCAACCGGTGGGTGCCCTGTCAAAAACTCAAAGAAATAGAAAGACTCTGTATGCAAGGAGTTGCATAAAAAGTCTTTTTGGGCAGAGATTTTCGGAGGGAAGAAATATAGTAAACAGAGCGATTATGTTTACAGTGGAAGTTCAACGTAGAGATATCAATTCGACCTACATAAAAAAATTGAGGGAAAAATCTCTCAATGTTCAGCTCGTGAACGCCCTAATAATTAGTGCTGATTTTCTGCTTTTTGGGATGTTAATCAATACTGCCTTCCAAACCAGTCAAACGGGGAGGAGGACCATCTCGAGTCAATGGTTTTTATTTTTGTGGAAATATAGGCAACCCGTGAGGAAGACAAGACACGGCGAGTCATAGTAGAACCGAAAGCAACTTGTCCCGGAAAAATAACAATGAATCTGTAATATATGGGCTTTAAAGTAAGGAAATAAAATAAAAAAAGAGAAAAAGAAAAGGTTGAAAAGTCAAAAAGGGGAGGCTGAAGAGAACCGTGAAAGCTTCGGCTGAGCTTTAAAAAGAGAGAAAGAAGAGCACGGGAAGAAACAGGGGAGAAGAGAGATAGAAGAGAAAGGGAAAAAAAAAGGAAAAAGGGAAAAACTTTGGCGCGCTCGTGACCCGGACGCCTCATCAAGCTGATTCAAGTGTGTTTTGCAAGGCCGGTAAGAAATTGAAGCCTTTAATCACATGCTTGAAGCAATTGCCGCAATTAGGGTTCGAAATTCGGATTTCATGGGTATTTGTGTGGCGAAGCCCAATTTTTGAGTCGTTAAGCTGTAAATTTTTTAGAAATGGTACTTTAGGATGTTGTAAAGCTATAGCATCTTTCGGATTGTGATTTGAGCTTGCGGTTTGTTTGGAACGGAATTTTTAAGTTGAAGGCGCAATCTGGTACTGTAGCGAGCAGTGGCTTCGAGTCTCTTTTTTTGTTATTTTCGGTACTGTTTTGGGGCGGCTGAGTTGCGGTTGCTGTTGTACGTTAAGAGATCTTTCTAAAGACTATAAGACGGCTTGAAACGGAATTTTTTGGAGGAAGTTATGGCGTGAAGAAGTTGGCGCATGGGCCGCGCCTAGCTGAAAATGATGGGTTTATGCTAAATTGTGAACTTTTGGGATGCGTAGGTGTCGTTTATCGACTAATAGGCCTAGTATAGACGAGTCGTTATAAGAATATCATTTTTACTCGGCTTTTTGATATTTTTTTCCGTTAATTGTTAGGAATCCGAATGCGTCGGTTCGTGTGAGCGTCGTAATTGATTTTTGGCTTTTCCCATGTGAGTGACACTATTTCTTCTTTGTATTTTAAACTAATGTTTTGAGAAACATGGTGGATTAAATACTCTATGAGTTGATAAAAAGCATGTTTTGTTGCATAAAACAGGATCGAGTTATTATGCCATTTTTCTTATTTGAAAAGAGTTATATTTCGATTTCGGTTGGGATGGTTGCTTGAAAATAGTTTGTGAAATTCTTTATGCAAGAATCGAAGAATGCTTTGATATTTATTTATCAAATTTTGAGTTGTGACATGACTTCCTTTCTGATGTTGGAATTACTGGATGTTGTGATTAGTGGTTGGTGCTCAATGTCTCTATGGACCCTGAGGGGTGTGGGTATGCGCATACTATTCTAGGATATCCTTGTGGGCCGAGCCACCAGCTAATAATATGTAGAGACCTTGCCAAGGGGGGAATCTTGGTCGTTTTGTCACGGGCGTTACGCGTGACCATGATTAGACATTTGAGCATGAACTGGTCAATGGAGTGGACCATTGACATGTGATTTGAGTTTGGTCGATGGAATGGACCATCGATGTGAGTTGATGAGATTAATCAATGGAATAGACCATTGATGCATGTTTTACGAGATTGACTAATGGACTCGACCATTGGTGTTTTCGATATTTGAATTATGATTTGGTATTATGATAAATTGAGTTATGTTTGTGTTTAAAATGTGCATAGTGATTTCTCGATCCGCTTAGAAGAAATGTGTTACTCACTGAGCCGTGGTAGCTCACTCCTCTCATCTACTTGTTTTTCAGGTTCTTCAGCGAGTCACGAATAGGCGTGAGCGTTTGTTCGGGGAGAACTTTTTTTGGTGGAAATTTTGGGTATGGCTTATGCATAGTCATAAGTTTATAAGTTAGTCTTTGTAAAAGGTTTATATTTTGATGTTTATGAATTATAGATATACTCTGATATTGTAACCAATTGCCCCGTTTTGTCAAAAATATATATATATATATATATATATGTTGATATCGGGTTGAAATTTTGGTTACGTTGAGGCTGCGTCCTTTGGAAAAAGGACGACCGTGTCATGCCCTTCTTCTTGTGAATCGGGGGGTGTGACATTTGTTGGTATCAGAGCTTAGGTTTTGATTTGTTTAGGTAGATGTGGGACGATGTGAGATTGTGTGATAGATTTTTTTTAACGTGTTAGCCTTTTAGATATTAAGTTGTAGCTCCGTTCTTGGATTCAGGTGATCATGCGTGACTCGGAGACACTTGCTTCGCTTCGTAGAAATAATAAAGGCAAGCAAGTTGTAGCCCCTGATGTTAGAGACACGCCTCAAGCTTCTTGAGGTGCGTCTCTAAGGAGGAGACGGGAGGATCTGCGTGATGAAAGTCCTAACTCGCATGAAGTCAGGGAAGTTAACCAACGGTCGTTTCCCCTAAGTGACTTTGAGCAAGCTATGATTCATTGGTATCGTCAAGCAAAGGAATTGAGTAGAGATGGAGCAACTGGCTCATATACCTTTGCGCAATTCAGAAAGGCGAAACCACCCACTTATGATGGGAAAGCCGATCCTCTTGCAGCTGAGCAGTGGACTAGAAAGATTGAAGGGATCTTTGAAGCTGAAGGTGTTCCTGAAGATAAGAAAGTTATTTTTGCTTCTTGATACTTAGAAGGCGAGGCAGAGCATTGGTGGGAGGGAATGAGGCCAGCTCTCGGAAATAGGGGTGGTGCTATAGCTTGGAGAGACTTTAAGCAGGCTTTCAATGCCCAATTCTTCCCATTGTCATTTCAGACAAAAATGAAGAGTGATTTTATACACATATCTCAAGGCGACTTCACGGTTTTGGAGTATGCAGCCCGCTTTAATCGGATGAGTAGATTTGCTGAGCAATATGTGTCTAATGAGCAAGATAAAGCTGATCACTTTCGTAGAGGGGCTCCGGTATGAAATTGGTTTGGCACTCACACCTCTAGCATTGACATCTTATAAAGACGTGCTGGAACGAGCGATCAGAGTGGAACAAAAGATTCTGGAGTGAGATGTGCAAGGCGTACCTCAGCATAAGAAGTTGAGATTCACTAACTATCAGGATAGCGGCGCTGGTGGCAACGGAAAGAGGAAAGCTTTTAATCAGCCAGGAAAGCCCAGAATTCAGAATAATCCAGGCCCTTGTACTACATGTGGGAAACGACATAGCAGTCCTTGTTACCGCAAGAGAGGAGCATGTTTCACTTGTGGAAAAATGGGACATATGGCACGTGATTGTCCAACACGGAAGAATGCCCCGGAGATAGTAGAGTATGTTTTGTATGTGGACAACCTGACATCGAGCCTATAATTGTTCTATGAGGAAGACCGCACCTCCGAGTTGATAAGCCACAAGAAGGCCAGCAAAGGCAAAGGATGACTCGGGAAAGTTTTTACGATGACAAGGAGAGGATGCGGCGGCTTCTAATACGGTTGTTGCAGGTAATATTTCTATTGCCTCACAACTTGCTTATGCATTGTTTGATCCTGGTGCCACGCATTCCTTTACTTCCATTAACTTTGCAAGGAAACTTGATATGTTGCCTGAGCTTCTAAATTATGAATTGTGTATCGATACTCCCACTGGTGATTTCTTGATTGATAATCGTGTGTTCAAGAATTGTTTGTTGCGAATTGATGATGTACCATTGCTTGTGGATTTGGTGGAGTTAGATATACGAGATTTTGATGTTATTCTAGGGATGGATTGGTTATCAAAATATCATGCCACTGTCGATTGTTATTCAAAGAAAGTTATTTTTCGACCTCCAAATCAACCAGAATTCTCTTTTTCGGGAAGTTATGAAGGCACTTTTCCAAGGTTAATTTCAGCTATGCGAGCAAGAAAGCTTTTGAGAAATGGTTGTTACGGTTATTTGGCTTGTGTAAAAGATACAATTAAGGAGCCGGTAAAGCTAGAAAATGTTCATGTTATCAGAGAATTTCCTGATGTATTTCCTGAAGATTTACCTGGCTTGCCTCCTGATAGAGAGATAGAGTTTTGCATCGATTTAATGCCTGGTACAACACCCATCTCTAAGACCCCATATCGGATGGCACCTTCTGAATTGAGTGAATTGAAGACTCAACTGCAAGAGCTTTTGGATAAGGGTTTTATTAGGCCTAGTGTATCGCCTTGGGGAGCTCCTGTTCTATTTGTGAAGAAGAAAGACGGTAGTATGCGACTTTGCATAGATTATCAAGAACTTAATAAGGTGACGATCAAAAATAAATATCATTTACCTCAGATAGATGATTTATTTGATCAACTTCAAGGGGCTCAAGTATTTTCTAAGATCGACCTCCGTTAAAGGTATCATCAATTGAAGATAAAAGTTGATGATGTGCCAAAGACCGCTTTAAACAAGGTATGGGCATTATGAATTCCTTGTCATGCCTTTTGGGTTAACGAATGCATCTGCGGCTTTCATGGATTTGATGAACAGGGTATTCAGGCAATTTCTTGACAGATTTATTATGGTATTCATCGATGATATTTTGGTGTATTCGAGGAGTTTGGGAGAACATGAACAACACTTGAGAGTTATTTTACAAATTTTGCGTGAAAAGAAGTTGTATGCTAAATTTAGTAAGTGTGCCTTCTAGCTTGATCATATAGAATTCTTGGGTCATGTAATATCAAAGGATGGTATCTCAGTTGATCCAAAGAAAGTTGAAGCAGTTGTTCAATGGAATCGGCCTACCAATGTCACGGAGGTAAGAAGTTTTCTTGGGCTAGTAGGTTATTACAGGAGATTTATAGAAGGGTTTTCTAAAATTGCCAGTCCACTTACTCGCCTAACTCAGAAGGGAGTTAAATTTGTGTGGTCAGATCAATGTGAATGTAGTTTCCAAGAGTTGAAGAGGCGATTGGTGTCAGCTCCTATATTAACTTTGCCTTCAGGAATTGGTGGCTTTACAATTTATTGCGATGCATCTAAGGAAGGTTTAGGTTGTGTTCTTATGCAAGATGGTAAAGTTGTGGCATATGCCTCTAGACAGTTGAAGGCTCATGAGAAGAACTATCCTACTCACGATCTAGAGTTGGCGGCGGTTGTGTTTGCATTAAAAATATGGTGGCACTATTTGTATGGTGAAAAATGTGAAGTCTTTACCGATCACAAGAGTTTGAAATATATTTTTACTCAAAAAGAACTTAACATGAGGCAGAGGAGATGGCTAGAACTTCTGAAGGATTATGATTTATCCATCAATTACCATCCAGGTAAAGCTAACGTGGTAGCCGAAGCCTTGAGTCGCAAATCCTCTGGAAATATTGCAGCATTGCTCACTTCTCAAAAGTCTATTCTTGAAGATATGAGAAAGCTGGACCTGGAGGTTTTGGTCCATCGGCTTGGTGTTCAATTAGCTAAGCTTCGAGTACAACCGATATTGATTGACAGAATCAAGGCTAAACAAAATGAAGATCCTCAATTGGAGAAGATCAAAGAAGGCGTAGAAGCTGGGAAACAAGATGACTTTAGTATCCATGTAGATGGGTCATTAAGGTTTCGTGGTCGACTATGTGTTCCCAATGATTCAGAATTGAAAAAGGAGATATTACAAGAAGCTCATAGCACTAGATTCTCGATTCATTCGGGGATCACCAAGATGTACAGGGATTTGAGAGGAAATTTTTGGTGGATCAATATGAAGAAAGATATTGTGAAGTTTGTCGACCAATGCCTAGTTTGCCAGCAAGTGAAAATTGAGCATCAGAAACCAGGTGGCCAGCTACACCCACTTGAAGTACCTAAATGGAAGTGGGAGCATATTACCATGGATTTCATCATCGGCTTACCGAGGACGCCTAGTGGTAAGAATGCCATATGGGTGATTGTTGATCGATTGACTAAATCTGCACACTTTTTGTCTTATCGATTCGGTCTTTCACTTGAAGACATGGCGAAGCGATACGTCAATGAGATAGTGAGACTTCATGGAGTTCTAGTGAGTATCGTTTCCGATAGAGATCCCAGGTTTGTGTCCAACTTTTGGAAGAGTTTACAAGGGGCGTTAGGTACTCAACTCAACTTTAACACAGCTTTTCATCTACAAACGGATGGCGGTCGAAAGAACTATTCAGACATTAGAGGATATGCTACGATCTTGCGTTATTGACTTTGGTGGTTCGTGGGATGAACATTTACACTTGGCAGAGTTTTCATATAATAACAGCTATCATTCTAATATCAAAATGGCTCCTTTTGAAGCTTTATATGGGCGTAAATGTAGAACTCCTGTTTGCTGGGATGATGTTGGTGAGAAAAGATTAACCGGCCCTGAATTCATACAACAATCAGAAGAGAAAATCAGACTCATTTGAGAGCGTTTGAAAACAGCATAAAGCCGTCAAAAAAGTTATGCGGACCTTAAGAGGTGCAAGGTAGAATTTAATATAGGAGACCATGTACTCTTGAAGGTTTCTCCTATGAAAGGCGTCATGAGATTTGGCACGCGTGGTAAATTAAGCCCAAGGTACGTGGGACCATTTTTTGATATTAGAAAAGATTGGTGAAGTTGCTTATAAGCTAGCTTTACCTCCAGCATTATCCGGAGTCCATAATGTGTTTCATGTATCCTTATTACGGAAATATGTGCCAAATCCTAATCATGTATTGGATTTTACACCATTGAAGTTGAGAGAAAACTTAACATACGAAGAGCAGCCCATTCGTATTATCGATAGAAAGGATCAAGTGTTGCGACGACACACTATTCCTTATGTGAAGATCCAATGACAAAATCACACAGAGAGAGAGGCCACTTGGGAGCTTGAGGAAGAGGCAAGACGCAAATACCCTCACTTGTTTAATAATTGACGTACATGTAAATTTCGAGGACGAAATTTTTTAAGGAGGGGAGAATGTAATATATGGGCTTTAAAGTAAGGAAATAAAATAAAAGAAGAGAAAAAGAAAAGGTTGAAAAGTCAAAAAGGGGAGGCTGAAGAGAACCGTGGAAGCTTCGGCTGAGCTTTAAAAAGAGAGAAAGAGGAGCACGGGCAGAAACAGGGGAGCGAAAGAAACAAGGGAGAAGAGAGAAAGAAGAGAAAGGAAAAAAAAAAGGAAAAAGGGAAAAATTTTGGCGTGCTCGTGACCCGGACACCTCATCAAGCCGACTCAAGTGTGTTTTGCAAGGCCGGTAAGAAATTGAAGCCTTTAATCACTTGCTTGAAGCAGTTGCCACAATTAGGGTTCGAAATTCGGATTTCATGGGTATTTGTGTGGCGAAGCCCAATTTTTGAGTCGTTAAGCTGTAAATTTTTTAGAAATGGTACTTTAGGATGTTGTAAAGCTATAGCATCTTTTGGATCGTGATTTGAGCTTGCGGTTTGTTCGGAACGGAATTTTTAAGTTGAAGGCGCAATCTGGTACTGTAGCGAGCAGTGACTTCGAGTCTCTTTTTTTGTTATTTTCGGTACTGTTTTGGGGCGGCTGAGTTGCGGTTGCTGTTGTACGTTAAGAGAGCTTTCTAAAGACTATAAGACGGCTTGAAACGGAATTTTTTGGAGGAAGTTATGGCGTGAAGAAGTTGGCGCATGGGCCGCGCCTAGCTGAAAATGATGGGTTTATGCTAAATTGTGAACTTTTGGGATGCGTAGGTGTCGTTTATCGACTAATAGGCCTAGTATAGACGATTCGTTATAAGAATATCATTTTTACTCGGCTTTTTGATATTTTTTCCGTTAATTGTTAGGAATCCGAATGCGTCGGTTCGTGTGAGCGTCGTAATTGATTTTTGGCTTTTCCCATGTGAGTGACACTATTTCTTCTTTGTATTTTAAACTCATGTTTTGAGAAACATGGTGGATTAAATACTCTATGAGTTGATAAAAAGCATGTTTTGTTGCATAAAACAGGATCGAGTTATTACTGCCATTTTTCTTATTTGAAAAGAGTTATATTTCGATTTCGGTTGGGATGGTTGCTTGAAAATAGTTTGTGAAATTCTTTATGCAAGAATCGAAGAATGCTTTGATATTTATTTATCAAATTTTGAGTTGTGACATGACTTCCTTTCTGATGTCGAAATTACTGGATGTTGTGATTAGTGGTTGGTGCTCAATGTCTCTATGGACCCTGAGGAGTGTGGGTATGCGCATACTATTCTAGGATATCCTTGTGGGCTGAGCCATCGGCTAATAATATGTGGAGACCTTGCCAAGGGGGGAATCTTGGTCGTTTTGTCACGGGCGTTACGCGTGACCATGATTAGACATTTGAGCATGATTTGATCAATGGAGTGGACCATTGACATGTGATTTGAGTTTTGTCGATGGAATGGACCATCGATGTGAGTTGATGAGATTAATCAATGGAATAGACCATTGATGCATGTTTTACGAGATTGACTAATGGATTCGACCATTGGTGCTTTCGATATTTGAATTATGATTTGGTATTATGATAAAGTGAGTTATGTTTGTGTTTTAAAATGTGCATGGTGATTTCTCGATCCGCTTAGAAGAAATGTGTTGCTCACTGAGCCGTGGTAGCTCACTCCTCTCATCTACTTGTTTTTCAGGTTCTTCAGCGAGTCACGAATAGGCGTGAGCGTTCGTTCGGGGAGGACTTTTTTTGGTGGAAATTTTGGGTATGGCTTATGCATAGTCATAAGTTTATAAGTTAGTCTTTGTAAAAGGTTTATGTTTTGATATTTGTGAATTATAGATATACTCTGATATTGTAACCAATTGCCCCGTTTTGTCAAATATATATATATATATATATATATATATATATATATATATATATGTGTGTGTGTGTGTGTGTGTGGATGTATATATGTTGATATCGGGTTGAAATTTTGGTTACGTTGAGGCTGCGTCCTTTGGAAAAAGGACGGCCGTGTCATGCCCTTCTTCTTGTGAATCGGGGGGTGTGACAGAATCACAATGTGATTTGTCGGAGCATGAAGAGCCGTGTTGTCCTCCTTTTTTTCCTATGGCTAGAAATAGGCGTTGCCATTTGCCTTATTCCTGTGTTCGTTCCGTTTCGTTACCCTCTTCTGTTTTTGCTAGCATAACACGGACGTAAGCATTGTTTGGAGAGACTAGACAGAGAGATGTACTAGACTTTTCAAAGTACAGCAGAAGTTCAAGACCTAGCTATTTTACCTTCTGCTGGTGATTTGATTAGTTTCCTCTTGGATGTTAACATTGATATTGATCATGTCGAAACCTCTTGTTAAGGATGTGATTGGTAATAGTGACAAGACTTTCTCATGGTGGGATCGTTGGTGTGGAGAATTTCCCAACAACGGCAATCTATGTGATTCCTCTCTTGCTCCTAAGGCTGAAGTTGCTAAGGTAATAAGGTATGCTTAGACTCCATCGCGGTACGGGGAAAAAGAGATCCTCCACTTCTTGTTTTTTGTGTATGTTCCACAACGTGTTTTGAAGGGGGAAGGACATTAGGAGTATGAGAAGTTATTTAGTACCCAAAGAACTTTTTGAATCACTTAAGTGTCACTTTAAAGAAAAAATGATAATTTCAGTACAACTTCGATATGAATCATCGAAAATCTGACATTGTCATATTTTATTAAATTTTGCTAGTGTGCGCAATCAACATGTAACCCTTAAACGACGTCATGTAGCAGGTTAAAAAGTGATTATTTTAGTCCTAGTTGTTGATAAAAAATAATTACTCTAATGTCAATCTTAATGAAAAAACGATCATTTCAATGCAAAAAAGTATCACATTAGATAAAAAATTTAATTATAAAATTCATGAAATCTCTATAGATGGAATTTTTTGCAGGAGGTACCTAAGTTATTAATTTTTCTACTACTTGCACTTAAGTGAATTGACAAAAAAAATTTATATTAAAGTGAGTACCGTACATAACTTTTGACATTTCTAGTAATTTTGTCTCTTTAGAAGTGAGAAGACGCCAACTTTCTTAGGCGGACATAAGAAGCTGCCCCCAAAAAAGAAAGGATCAATGTGTAGGAAGGCCAATTGGGTGCCACTGCTGCATCTTATTCTTGTCCGCCCCCACCATCTTGTAGAGGACGTGGTCTTTACCCCGACCACTTTGACTTTTGTTCTGATTTTGAGGGAATGCAGGTTAGCTTATTTTGCGAAAAACACCAAAAATAAAATTGAAAAAATTATATAAAATAACACGTGGCAGCTGGAGGGATTGGACACATAGATCCAACCAGCGTCTCGCATGTACTCTTGCAATGATTTCTACCGCTCACTGATCAGTAGTTCGTTGGCCTTATTTCGATGCTGATTCCGTTCCACTGTTCTCTTCTATTGAGCTGGCATAACATGGACCGCAATGATGTTTGGAGAGCCTAAACAGAGAAATATATTGTACTGTTCGATGTACCACACAAATTTAAGACCTCACTGGCTTGCCTTTTGCTGGTGATTTGATGGTATTTGCTTCGTCTTTTTTTTTTTTTTAAAAGGGGATTAGAGCTCTCGTATGGAAATTTTTGCTTGTGCAACTAAGGATGAGTCGGTCCAGGATCAGCTTACCGATGGAGGAGGTTTAGGCGTTCGAAGACTTGATGAATGGAATAAGGCTACTGTTTTGCATTCTTTGTGGCATCTCCTGTTGCAGTCCCGAATTTAGACTTATCTTTTGAAAGGATTGTAGAGCGTGCGTTGCAAAAGAAATGGTGGCGTTGAGGGATTGGATTGGTAATGGTCGCAAAGCTTTATTATGGCTGGATCACTGGCATCCTTTTGAAATTAATTCATGGAGAATTTCCCAAGGAGGGTGATTTATGATGCCTCTCTTGGTTCTAAGGCTAAAGTTATTAATATCACCAGGTACTCTTAGTGGATTTGGCCTTCGATCAAGTTAGATCGTCTTGTTTCCATTCATGCCTCTTTATGTGGACTCATGCCTTGCTGTGTGGTATGTCGCCCACATCGCCTTTCCAAATTGTGACGCCTGCATTATCATTTGAAATTCACCCGAATAATAATGCCGAATACCAGAGGCATGTCAGCGAAATTGAAGTCCTCCTTGACGGCCAGCGAGAGAATATTATGAAAGGAAAAAGCTCGATATATTCAAATAGTGTTGTTGTGACCAACGAAGTTCATTAAGCTGGTTAAAGTTTTCATCTCCTCGATTTAGAGACGAGGAAAACTGACTCGATATACCTGTCTCGATTAGCATACAACCATAGATCTAATCAAGCATAGGAGAAGAGTTAATTAATTGTGATGGAGGAAGGAAAGGTGAAAGTTAATCGATTCGGAGGATCACAATGTTCTTGTCCAATTTAGCAGGAAATTATGCCTTTGAACCAACAAACCTATGTCTTTTTTGGAATGTGTATTCAAGGTAGACTTTTCAAAGGAAATAGAAAAGGGACCAATACGGGAAATATCAGGACGTTCAGACTGTATGTGTCAATAGAGTTGCTTGAAAAGTCTTTTGGGCAGAAAGTTTTGAGGCAAGGAAATAAAGTAAAAAGGCCAGTTGGGCGTCGTTTCTGCCTGTGATTTCCTTTCTTCGCACGTCCATTTTAGTTATTGACTTAATGATGCGTACATTCTCCACCGAGATTGGACCACACGGAACAGGCAGGAGATGCAAAACCGACGAGGGCGACGACGACATGAGCATGGGCCTCTAGATGTTTTGGACATGTGCGGGACGAACGACAGGAACAGGAACGTGTCCGCGGGGAAAGAAATGCCATCCGAAGAGATCACCATTAGTCGTGCTCTCCCGAAATTTGAGCGCGTCCAAGGTTGGTTCCACCTAGAGGTGGCAAAATGAGTCACTTGTTTTTTGAAGAAGTTAGTTAAATGAATTTAACAATTAAAGACTTAAGATAGGTAGGTCTTAAATGGGTTGGATTTAAAACCCATTTTCAACCAAAACCACACAATCTCTCTCTTCCCTCTTTAACTTTACAATATATATATTATAAAAATTGAAATTATAATTATTTTTTTATTTTTAATTTTCTTTTCTGTTTTTCTTTTTTTCTTCCCTCTTCTGGCGGCGGCACGGTGATGGCCAGCAATCGGCAAAGCGAGCCTCAAGCTCGCCGATCTAGCGAGCCTTGAGCTTGTTGGTGTCGGCAAGCCGGGCGAGCTTGGCCAATTGCCAGCTGTCATCATGGTCGGCAATCGGCTAAAGAAGAAGAAGAAAAAAAAAAAAAAAAAAAATTAAAAATTACATTATTAAAAAATAAAAAATAATTAAAAATTTAATTAAAAAATAAAATAATTAAAATTCGATTTTTTAAAATAATTATTTTAAAAATTATAAAAATTGTCCATTAAATTTGTGTTCTATAAAACCATTTTAGCAATACTATTTTTAATATATATATATATATATTTTTTAGGTTTCGTTAAATGGTCGGGTATGGGTAAAAAATTTTGCACTATAATAAACGGGTTAAATGAGTCGATTTGGTTCAGACCATTTATAACCCGACCCACCCATTTAACGGGTCTAGTTCCACCTCCAAGACTTCAATAAAAAGGTTTCAATGACAAGGGAGTCCACGCATGAAGTAAGCAAAGGCAAGATCGAGTGACAAGAAAGCCATAGAAGTAGATTGGCTTTGCATAAGTTGTATACCCAACTCAATTAACAATCCCATAATGTTTAAACAAATTTATGACCTACTACTTTATTATAAGTAACCAAATTATGACCCAATTAACACCAATATGGGTTAATAAATGGGCAAATGACCCATTTTGACGGGCATAGCAAGATGCAGCAAGATGCATGTGAGGGCACTCATTAAAAAAAGGTTTCTTTCCTTGATTATTTTTCAATAGTAATGCGGGCAAAAAATAGAGAACATTTAAAACGAATTTTAATTAATTATGACCCTCATTCGATCACAAAAAAAAAAAAAAAGGAACTGCACGCACAGAGGCCCAAACCAAACTCCTAAGTGGGCTTCACGTCAAAATACACAAGAGCCCGCGATGATTCCACGAAAGCCTGGAAAAAAAGCAACCATCCTTTTCAATCCAACTCCCCCCGCCAAAACGAAAATATAAAGCCTCTCCCTCTCTGTGCGTAGGGGTGAGCATGGTCCGGGTTGGTCCGGGCCACCCCCTAACCCTAGGACCAATCTGTACAGTGTCGGTCCTCAATTTTTAAGACCGAGGACCGATCCTATTGAGTTTGGGACTAAGGATTAGACCGACCCAATGGGTTCGATCCGGTTCCAGGGTCACCCTGCGACCGATCGATAATTTTTTTCGTCTTATTTTTTATACTCCCTAAAAAAGCAAACATACAAATTCAAATTACACATCTATCGACAATGCAACATTGTGCAACTAAATTATAAATACCAATATATATTTAGCAAATTTAAGATGACATAATAATAGAAATTTCGTACCTGATAACTGCTCATCGAGATATAGGACAAGATGGAAAGTTCTTGTAATCATCTATCTTTAATATTCATAACACCATATGCAAAAGCGTTTTCCTGCATTTGATCATGTAGCCACTTAACCAAAAAATAAGCTTCACACCACTTGACTAGCAAATCACCGTAGAAATTGTAGTACTACTCTACTCTTCAAAAACTTCTACCATTTGATACAAATTGAAAAGCAAAGTGCAGTTGAAATTAAACCATAAAAAAATTCAAAATACTTAATATAAATCATGAATATATAATTTTACATCTTGTTAATTCACTTGAACTTTTAAACACCTAAAAACAAAACAAACAACACATAATTAATACTTAACAAAAGTTTTAAATTGAAATTACTATTAGTGCTATTGATAGAATATCCCAATATAATATAATATAACAAACATTTTACTTAGGTTTGAATATATAAAAGAATATAAATAATATAATATACAGGGTCGGTCCAGGGTTGGACCGACCCAAAACTCTTAGGACCAAGGACCAACCCGCACAGTATTGGTCCTAGAATTTCAGGACCAAGGACCGACCCAGTCCCCTTGGGAACCGGACCAGGACCGGCAGGGTTGTGCCGATCCAGGGTCGACCCTAGACCGCTGCTAACCCCTATCTATGTGCGCTCGGTGCTGGGGCGGTTGATGCCATGGAGAGAGGTCTGATCTCGGTGGACCAGTGGGCGGAGGGGAGCCAGGCGTACTTCCACACCCACCTGGGGCCTCTCCCCCGCCTGGTCTCAGGGCCCCCTCTTCTTGCCGCACGCACTGAACACACCGGCTGTTGTTGTAGTTCTCGTCTGAATGCTGGGTTATTTTTTTGTAGGCCGAAATCGGACTTGTCCCAGCTGGCGGCGAAGTAGTGGGGGCGCCGGTGGTAAAATTGGAGAGCAAGAAAGAGATGACGACCGACATTTGATCGGCTTGTATGGATTTTCCGTAGACCCCACTTTTCCAGTGAGGAGACGCTTTTTGGATCACGTCGTAGTTGTTGGGGCTGCCTTCTTGATCCATTTGGAACGTGAAGTCCCCCTGTTTTGGGTCATCCCGGCTTGCTCAAGAAGTCAACACAAAGTTTTCGATCATCAGCATCTCTGGGAGGAATGTCGGTCAGGTGATCGAAGCTCTGCCAGAGAATTCTCTCTCTCCGGTTGTCTTCAATCAGCACCGGATTCCTTGAATCAAGAAGTTTCGCTAACCAGGTCGAAGAGCTTGAACCCTCGACATTGGTCAATTGGATTGCTCGTCCTTCATTCCACAACTTTAGGGTGCCGTCCACGAGCCCAAAGGATGTGGTGGGGCCAACGAGCGGGTCGATCTGGTTGGCAACCCAGACGATGATAGGAGGGTAATACCTGCCACTGGGAGAGAAGAAGCCGAGCTCGAATCGCTCGCCCGCGGACACGAGAGTGGTTCCTCCCGGGTACATGATTGTGGCTACTGTTATGGTGTCTCTGCTCAGGCAAGATGGAAGGAACATCACAGACAAGAGCAGGCACGTTAAGTTTTTGGGGCGTCGCATGGTAATAATTGGAGTCGTTGAAGTGGCGACGAGGTTAACGTTAAGTTATTCGAGCATGTCCAATGAAATAGAAGGGGAATTGAGATCACACGTCGATCTAATTCAATTAGCTATGAAGCAGACATTGTTACTACCAGAGTTAGTACAGGCTTTCGAAGTAGAGAGGTCTGAAAAATTTTCCATTATTCAACGCATGCGCCATGACAACAGCTAAACTTATGGAGCTGGGGCGTTAAATCATTGCAAACCGGCGTGAGCTCACGGTTGTCGCTATTGAAGTTTGCTGTTCTTTCCTCCTCGTCAACCCTTTCTTTATTTCTTTATTCTTTTTCACTACTAATAACAAGTATCCTAGATCGCAACTCATTCTATTGGAGGGAAGAGCACTAATGTTTATCTCTCTCTCTCTCTCTCTCTCTCTCTCTCTCTCTCTCTCTCTCTCTCTCTCTCTCTCTTTAAGAAATTTACAACTATATACAATAGAGCGTAGTTTTGTTGATATACATAACAAAGTATTAAAAAATAACTTTTTTTTTGTATCATATTATACCGCAGGCTTACTTTTCTCTATCATTGTTTAAGAAAAGAAAGAGTTATTGGCTCCTTTTATTTGTTGAGGCTATTATAAAACTTCTGGACTGTTTGGTAACTAGTTAATTCTTGTCTATTAAAATAAAAAAGAAAAATCCCATAAAATTATTTTAAAAAATTAAAAGTAATTCTATGGCATTAAAAAAATTTAAATATTGTACCAATTGCATTTTTGTTCTTTTTCAATTACGGGAATAAAAATTTTATGCAATTGCCAAATGCTTTTGAATGCTCAAAGACTTCTTCTGGTAAGAGTATCAGAAATTTTTTTATTTCTAAGTAAAAACTATTCCCAAAAATAGAATTGTTATGGATCATGACCTTGAAATCAAGCACTATGACCTAGTGGCATTAAAGCCAACACGGAAGCATCCATGGGGCTTTATGATAGGAGCCAGCTAGTTATGCCCGCAATCGAATTTCTTAATTGCAGTTGTAAGGCATGACCTTTACACCTGTCCCAGTAAAACCGACTGACCCTAGCACGCCTGAGTAACTGGACCTTCATTTTTCACGTAGTCAACTCTTCCTATCACTCCGGTCAAATAATGAGACTAATTCACAGAGGTCCCATTTCCTTACCAACTAATAATCTAAAAATAAGGTCACATGTTTTGTATTATAATATGTTGCCAACATCGCCTTCAGTGATTGTGATGCCTGCACAACACGTAATACTTTCTTCAGAGCCATGTCAGCCAGCGAAAGAGTATGATAAGGAAAAAAAAAAACTCAATTCATTACCGTAACTAACCATTTTTATTGAGCCAGTTAAAGTTCAGATCCTCTTGATTTAGAGACAGAGGAAAAACTAGCTTGATACATCCATTCCGGATCAATGGATGACCATAGGTTTTATTAAGCACATGAGATGCATTAAGTAATTGTGATAGGAAGAGAAAAGTAAACTTAATTAATTCAGAGAATCACAATGTTTTTGTCCAATTTACCAAGAGATTATTACGTTTGAACCACTCTTTTTATGTTCGTACGTGTTAGGCTTTTCAAAGGGCAAAAATGAGTGATATTTCTCTTTAAAGGTATACGTGTACAAGATACGTGACCTCTGGAAATATTAGGACCTTCAATCACTGCATGCTAGTGTCACAGTCCGTAAATCCTCCTATACTCGTGACACTTGTGAGCGGTGCTTGGGGTTATCGAGTGAAGAGTGAGGAGGCAGAAAGGACGAACACAACCGGTCCATGGGAGTGACGTTAGGACGGTTGGTGCTAGAAGTTTTAGGATAAAATGATTATATCACTTAGGCGCTCTGAAAGCGGGGTTGACCTCCTGTGCACAAATGGGTTGGAAGTTGATGCCGCTCTCCTAACGAGGCCATGGCAAGCCGAAACTAGTTGTTGAGCCTAAAAAGATCTACTGTCTCACTCGATGGACTAAACGCCCGAGTGAAGCTGGGGGTGGTACGATCTCGTACAAAAAAACATTCACCGTCTTGTTCACTGGAGCAGCTATAGAAAGAAGGTTGGCCTAGCGAATTCCGCTCACGAGGCACCTCACAAGTCATTCAAAGGCCAAGGAAACTCTTGGCCCATGACACTAGTGTGGGGTTCCGCGGTCGTCATTGGTGAAATCCGTCCCCCTAAATCAACTTGTGATTGGATTGAGATGTATTGCAAAGAGCTTTGTCAGTATAACAGTTTTTAGGTTACTATAATAATTATAACTTATCATGAGCCATTCATTCTTAAAAGGGTGAGCTCCACAATCCTTTAAAAATTGAGAGTATGTAAGCCAATATTTAGGTGTGGGTGTCTTCTAACAGTACAATTGAAGACAATGGACTAAGTGGGCTTAATCTTACAATACTCACCCGCGGATGCGCGATTATTAGGCACACTTAGTAGTCGCGCACTCACAGATCATAATCGGCACTAATCCTCGCTTAGTATTTATTATTATTTTTATTTAATAAGATTTAGATTTAGATTTATAAAATAACATTTGTGTCATATTGAAATAGTGTAATTGCTCACAATAACGTTATAGTTATTTTATTTTATTTTGAATTTTATTATTTTTGCCTAAGTGTTATTAGGGGCACTTACAACCTTTGGAATATTGTCTCTATTATGATGTAACTTATTAAACTTTGAAATGTTGTATTTGTTAAATCATTTTGCAGAAGTTATAAAATTGGAAATTCCAAAAAAATTATTATTATTGTTTTTCTTAATTTGAATTTTCCACATGTCTTTTGAGAAAATATTTATTCACTTTGCAACATCTCCTAAAGGGTTGCTTTTATACCAATATATATATATATATATATATGATCTTATTATTACAATCACCAAATAATAAATAACATATAACAATATCTATTCTGGCGGAATTTGCTATATCTTATTTATTATTTGGTGATTGTAATAATAAGATCATATATATATATATATATATTGTTTGGTATAAATATCTATATGCATCACAAATTTTACAAACAGAGATGGTAAAAATATCTCGAGACACTCTTGTCTACTTTATTTTTATTTTATCTTTTATTTTTTTCTCTCCTTTTTAATTAATTAATTTTTTATTTCTTTCTTCCCCTTCCATCATTCTCTAATAATTTTTAAAAAAAAGAAAATTATACTAATAAATGTATATTTATATAATGAATTTATATTATAAGATAGAATTAAATTCGAATATATAAATACAAATAAGATTAAATTAAAAAAAGTAAGTTTTTATTTTTTTATTTTGAATTTCTTATATTAGAATTCAAATATTATTTATATTGAAATATAATTCTAATTTGTTAATTGAAGAAATCTATTATTTAAGAAAAAAAACTTTCGTATTATGGATATTAGAAATCATATCCGCTCTTATCCGACCTCCCTCGTGAGATGATTTTATTCGATTTATGTCCATTTTATATCTGATTTTATTCTATTTTGAGTAAACACCAAACGCAGGATAGCATAAACTTTATTATATCCTAAATTTTATTCTGACTGCCAAACGTAACCTTAATGGATTTGGCCTTTGGCTAGGTTAGTCATATTTCCATTCAAGCCTCTTTATGGACTCGTGTTTTCTAACACGAATTGACATGATTTATTATTGTATTAGACTACTGCGTAGGAATTATGAGCATATTTATATATTTTTGCGAAGGTCGATCTTCTGCCTTGATGTGATGGTAGACCTTTGCCACTCAAAACCATTGATTTTTCTTTTTTGGTAATTTTGTGTGTAAAAGGATCTTAACATTTTAGTATAAACGAATAAAATGGGAAAGATTCAAGATTTCGACTTTGTAGAAGTTTCAGAATATCATAAAAAGTCTTAATGGATATGCGGAAAAAGATTGCATTTGTCGATTTTCCTACCATCATCAGCTAACAAATTTTTACCGCATAACGATATATAAGCAGTCGATTTTCTTCTAAAGAAAAGTAGAACTTTTTAATATGAAGAAAAAAAAGACACTGCTCTACATGGCATCGATCAGATCAAGTCGGTAGTACCGGTTCGGGTCTAGCACTTGGAACCACGAGCGCCACGGAGTTATATCGGGCATGCAAGAAAAAGAACTTCTAGCCTTTTTTTTTTTTCCGTCTTGATTTTCTTTTGAAGTAAGAAAAGGCCAACTTTCTCATATCAAGATCAGAACCCACCACCCAAGAAGGAAACCCTCGGAGTTAGTAAGTGTAGACATAGATCCAACCGGCACTCAGCATGAGTTTTACCGAGCGCAAAGGCATTAGGCAATTCTCTATTGTTTGTAAAGTAGGCTTTCTTTACCTTGAGGTGAATATTGACTAACCTGTGCCATGCAGCGGATGTTTAAGGCGACTGACCATATAGCACTATGAAATATACAGAAATTTAACACATAACAGTAACATCTCGGTGATGACTGGGGGATTTGTCAGTCAATTCAAAAAGTGAGATTTTTGTGGATCGTGCTACAATGGGGTGGATTACGAGTTTAATAGGATGACTATAGCCCCGAAAGGGAATTGATTTTACAACTCAATTGCAGCACAAGAAAATTATTCTTAAGAAGGAAAAGTGCTACAATTGACAAGAAGAATCTCCTGAGGTGATTAAGGAGTCGATTCGCTATATTAGTATTGTACAGTCTTAGGCCAAGGAGAAGCATCAGCTATCAACATAAAAGTAAACTGTATTTTGCCAGAGGAGAAAGGAATATCATAGGGTAAAAATTGAGGCATTCCTAGTTAAACAAATGCCTAATGGCTAAAGCTTTTGACAACTAAGATGTGGAGTAGATTTGACGAAGATCCAACACTACCGTCCTTGTTGTACAGTAGTCGATAACACCATGCTCGACTCTGGTTTGCTGGAAGAAGAAGCTGTCGTAGAAACGCCTATCCTAACTGCAAAAGCCGGTTTTTTCGGAACTGGAAGAGTCGCACTTTCACTACCGAGCATGAAAACCGCATTTGACATCGTGGGGCGATCACTCGGGTCTTCTTGCACACATAGAAGCGCCACGTTTATGCACTTCAAAACTTGATCTCTGTTGTAAGTTTCGTGCAGCACTTGATCCATCAAGTCCAATGCTTTATTGTCATTTCATAATTTCCATGCCTGTACAATTGAAGCTTCAGTACACTCAGAGAAAAGGGCGAGTAAGTGGATAAAGCAAAAGAAAGCCACAGCAAATGGACTGTATTCACATGAGTAAGAAGGCTCATTGTTCCTTCGGACTGATAAAAGCCCGTGTTACGTTTCCCGCTAACAATCTCCAGCATGACGACGCCAAAGCTAAAAACATCGGACTTGAATGAGAAAAATCCATCCAAAGCATATTCTGGAGACATGTATCCACTGCAATGGAGCATAAGCATAATAAGTTAAGTAAGCTGCGGTCAGAACAATGAAGTTTCATTGCAGATATTAAAACGTCATAATGTGGTGAGTGCCTTGTGTAATGTCCAACAAGTTCTTCATCCAGATGAAAATAAATGGTATGTGCATCTGCAAAAACTTACTATGTTCCAATCACCCTTTCTGTGCTTGCTTCAGTTTGTTTTGCCTCAAATATACGTGCCAGACCAAAGTCGGAAATCTTAGGAGTCATCTCCTCACTGAGCAAAACATTGCTTGTCTTGAGATCTCTGTGAATGATTCGTAGCCTAGAATCTTGGTGAAGATAGAGCATTCCTCGTGCAATTCCCAAGATAATCTCAAAGTGCATCTCCCAGGTTAGCAAGGAACACCTTGTTCGATCTAGCAAGGTTTTTATTTTAATTGGTGAAGGTAGCAAGTCTTTTAATCTAACTCCGTCAAACTGACTTAAAATCTTTATGAAGAGAAAGAAACTGTGGAGTGCTACTACCTATTACAGCTATGCCTTGAAGCATACAGGGGGACAAGAATAAGAAATAAGGTGCTTACCAAATATGAAAGAATCTAAGCTTCTGTTGGGCATGTATTCATATAGTAATATTTTTTCATCTCCTTTGATGCAATATCCTACTAATCTGACGAGATTTCGATGCTGCAGTTTGGCAATCAAGACGACTTCATTCTTAAATTCCTCCAAACCCTGTCCTGATCCACTCGATAGCCTCTTTATTGCAATTTCCTGCCCTCCTGGAAAAGTTGCCTAAAACAAAGTTAAGGAACATATTACTTCATCACAGTGACCTCGTCAAGAGCCCCAGATGGTAGAAGAAGCAACCATTTTATTTACCTTATAAACAGGCCCAAAGCCACCTCTTCCGAGTTCGTTCTCATTCGAGAAATTATTTGTCGCTTGTAAAATAATTTCCAAATCAAAAAATGGCACTTCTATGCCTTTCTTGTCTTCCTCCTCGAACTGGCGTGAATCCATCCACATTTTGATCCGTCTCTCACTGTCGTATAGACGTAAGTTAAGATTTTCCTGTGTGCTTTCCCTGCTCCCTGAAGTGCAATCCTAGTTACTAATTGTTTGCTATATGATTATCGTATCTGATAATGACAGATAAAAAGTGGTATGTGTTGGATTTTTGATTACCTTGTGCACTACCAAGCTGCCTTCTCATGTAACATAAGCCACCGAATACAAGGATGAAAATTGCAGCAACGGCAGGAGCAACTATATACACAGGTTTCACTTTCTGTCTTCTCTGCGATGATCCTCCTCCTTCAACGTGAATATTTACTACTGCTAGAGAAGAAAAGAAAGTGTAAGTACTGTATTTTTGGACACAAGTGAACGACTACTTGTAGACACAGGGAGTCGCTAAGGACAGATGTGAGGAATTCATAGTGCATGGTCACACTCCCTCTTATAGTCGATGAAAAAGAGCAAGTCTAGTTGGTGCAAGTCCAGGACTCTGTCATTATATTGCGTGCATAGACCATCCTTGTGATTGTGACCGTAAAGGCAGATGCTATTGGCTCCTTGACAGGGTCGACATATCTTGGGAATCTTGGGCAGGAGACAAACTATAGCTGTATCTGTGCTGGTTTCAAGCTCTTCTTGCGTACCTATTATAAATTCCAGAACGCTGAAAATATAGACATTCACTGTATGGAATTTGTCAGTTTGCTTCTAGGAGGAGCAAATCATCCAAGGAGTACTCTAAATGATAGACCATGGAGATAGAAAATATTGATTTGGGGGCACAACAGAATCTACTATTATGGGGACCTTTAAAACCTAACGGCTATGTTTCCTTCTAATCTGTTATTCATGAATACAGTAGCTAAAGTTGCGGGTCAATTTGCAAGATCAACATTCTCACCCAGAGAACAATTGACGCTGAAAGAATTCCAACTGAATCCTGAGTCGCAGAGGCACCTTGTCATTCCATCTGATGCATCCTTGCAAGTTGCATTTGGCCAATTGCAGTCTTTGGACGAATTGCAGAGTGGCTCTTTCGGAGCGATCCACTCAATTTTCACTTCACTCATCCCGACACTTCGAGAATAGTCTCTTGTGCTGAAGTCTATCTGTCCTCCCATACACCTGCTACTCACACTAAATGGCAAGGACTGGTTAGGCTGCTGATCGGTTTCCATCAGACCGCTGCTTGTGCAGTTGAATGAATTATCGACTTGGATGGTAAATGTTCGGTTTTCTGGATTGATGTTAGTGACTCTGTAGCCACTTTTGTGCCATTCAAAGTAAAGCTGGGCAGTCATGCTGTCGCAGCGAAATGCATAGTATAGCGGATCGCCACAGCTTTGTCCCATGCTTAAAGGGTAGGGGACTAAATTAGTGCCACAAGTACCACAGCTCCTGCTACTAGATTCTGTAAAGGTCAACATTGAGCAAATATCAGCGTCAACGCTAGACACATTTAATTGCAACTGAACTTTAATCGTACATATTATTAATGGCTGAAATTGGGATAGCATCATTTGCTTGCCATGTGCAAGGGGGGCTGGAACACTTGGTTGGAAGACGCTTGCAATAAAATGACATTTAAGTGCACAAAATATGAGCAAAATTCCTAAGTTCATCAAAGAAGGCATGCAAGAAACCACCAAAGATTGTTAAAATAAAGAAGTAACAGCACAAGTCAGAAGGTCACAGACACAAATGACCTTGGAAAGAAAAAAAATGTCAGGTCAAAAAGAAATTAACCTATGTCTGAAGGCGGGACTCGAACATAGAGGCTGTGACCGTGTTGCGCAAGCTCCTGCATATTGTCAAGATCTTCTGACCAAATATAGCATGCTGAGTTGCCGCTCTCTCTCCGTTGTCGCTGATCCTCCTCGAATGAGTAAACCTGGCAATTGCAGTCATTGAGGCACTTTTGCCTGCATTGCTTCTCGCTGTCTACCTTGATCTGATTGTCCGAATTCCCAGCCTTCATCATCTTCAGACTCAAGAAAGTATCATTCTTCCCGCATATTGGTGACTTCCTAATGCACCCCCCAGGACGCAGCTCAAACCCCGGCAAGCACCTGCACATGGTCTCATTGCCATTCTTATCATTGCAGCTCTGGAACTTGCTGCACGCATTGAACACGCTACACCGGCCCTCCGGCTGGGACCAAACTGGCTTCGACCCGTCTGCCTGCATGAAGTACTGAATCTGGCCGTCATAGTTCATCACCAACCGGGTGCTGCTGTATTGGTCGATTACTTTTTTGGGGGGAAAACTCTGATTAGGGGTGGTAAAACTAGAGAGCAAGGAAAAGATGACTTCAAACATCTTATCGGCTTGTATGAAGTCGCCATAGACCCCACTTTTCCAGTAAGGAGACAGGCCGCGGATCACTTCGTACTCGCTGGTGTCGCCTCCTTGATCCCGCCGGAAGGCGAAGTTGCCCTCTTTCGGGTCATCCTGGCTTGCCCAAGAAGTCAACTTGAAGTCGTTGGTCATCCGCATCCAAAGAAGGAACGTGTTGGTCGGCTGATCAAAGCTCTGCCACAGAATGCTATTGCTTCCGTCATCTTCCATCAGCACTAGATTCCCTGTATCAAGAAGCTTCGCAACCCGGGTCGAAGAGCTTGAATTCGTGGCATTAGTCCACCAGATCATTTGTGTTGGAGGTAATAGGTTTGAGAGAGAAGAAGTAGTTGCTTGAAGTATTACACCAAGAGACGTCAAGTTTGGAACGCTCAACAGTGTTACCTCCAGCGTAGGGAAACCCTAGAGTTTTTATATGCACGTTATTGGGCTTCGCCCATATGACCCAAATAACCATGCTTTTACCTATTGGGCTTGTATGTGAACATATTATTTTGGACTATATTAATAATATATCCAACAATCTCCTCCTATGTTCACCATACAGCACAATCCAATAAGTTGGTCGTGTGTAATGTTCAAACAAACATGAATCATCCACATTCAGTCCAAGATAATCAACTCGGATCACCAAAGAGTATTCCAGCAAAAGTATTAAACTAAATCATCATGTGCAAACTAAATAAGTGAATCATTCTTATCATGAATCTGTTTCGAGATTAAAATTCAAATCCCAAAATAATTCTCGATTCAGTTCACAACCAATATATGCATATTAATCAAGTATAAGTAGGCCAGTCAAAATAGTCTAAGGCCTTACAAATATAAGAAACAAGCATAATAATATCCACAAAATAGAAATAGCAAAATGCAAGTCTCAAGTAAATGAACTTCATCAAAATAGGCAATAGCAGTAAACCGTCAAGTCCCCACACGCTCTAAGTGATATATATTCATTCATCAAGTAGATCATCCTGGTCAGATCCCACTCATTAAGCTCTCCTCCATCTCCTCGCCATCCCCGTAGAATGTCAAATATGAATTTCATATTATCATGAATTCAATCAATTGAATAAAAGCTTAGCACCATTCCATCAAAGGAGAAGAACATATATTGATGTCATAAAGCATCATAATATCATGTCATAAGCATCAAGCCGTTTCATAAATTATGAACAAGACCTAAACAATGTGATTTACAAAGAGCCATCAACTTAAGTTTATTTGTAGGAGAATAACTATTGTCTAGTTTCAAAGAACAAGACCAATAGTCAAGTCACTTACAACAACCTAGTCATGTAATATCAAGTTTCAATTAAGAACAAGACAAATAGGCTTCTTATGTAAACAATTGTTTCTATGTTTCAATTTGGAATGTCACAATTATCGATTCCTTAAAGTCAAATAATCTAGCATCAAGTTTGGAATGAGATCATTTAACCAAAAAGGATAGTCCAATCTAGTTGAATTGTATCATCAAGTTTGGAATGACACAATTTTTCCAGATAGAACATTTGAATTAGGTTAAAGTCATCTTCATCAAATTTGGAATGAGACAACTCACCCTCTTCAAATAGTCAGCAACTGTGAACATCGATGAAACATATAAACTGTGCTTATCATTGTAGCCAATAAAGAAATATTTGATAATTCAAAACACAGGTAAGTAAATGGTAGTTAAGACTTGCCTATATAGTCTTTAACCCCAATTCCCCCACTGTTTTGAATAATCGATCTTTAGGCATACCTTTGGTGAGAGCATCGGCTATGTTATCCTTCGATCTCACATCGATCAAGGTGATAACCCCTTGTTCTCTTAGATAATTCAACAACGCATGTCTCAATCTCACATGTCTTCTCTTTGAATTAAAGAGAGTATTATTGACGACTTGGACAGCTGCTCGATTATCACAAAATAGGCTTAAAGAATTAATCTTTAGCCGAGTCAAAGGAATATCCATAATCAGATTCTTTATCCACTCTGCCTCTTCACCGGCTGAGGCTAAAGCAAAAAAGTTCCGATTCCATAGACGACAATGCAATACAAGTCTGTCGTTTGGATTTCCAAGTAATAGCAGCTCCACCCAAAGTGAATACATACCCACTAGTGGACTTACTATTTCCAATATCTGAGCACCATGAGGCATCAGAATATCCATCCACAATTGGAGGATAACCAGAATAATAAAGAGCATAATCTTTAGTACCTTTAAGGTATCTCATTAGTCTATTAAGGGCATCCCAATGCTCTTTACTAGGATTACTAGTAAAACGACTCAAAGATACCAACCGTAAAGGCTATGTCGGGTCTAGTGCAACTCATAGCATACATGAGACTACCAATCGGTTTCGAGTACTTTAACCGATCCACGCTGGTCCCTTCATTAGGACTCGCCTATTATTATAATCACATGGTGTCTCACTCGGTTTACACTTATCGTATCCCCAAGTAGAAAGTAGCTGCTCAATATAATGAGTCGGCTAAGGGAGATGACTTGCCGTTCAAAGCTTACTTTCATACCAAGAATGGTATTAGCAATACCAAGATCTTTCATGTCAAATTCTTTAGCTAAAGTAGCTTTCACGTCACTCACTATAGAATGATCGGAACCAAGAATTAACATGTCATCAACATACAAGCAAATGATGACTATCTTATGTGACATAGAACGATGGTAAAGGCATTTATCTGAATAACTAGACTGAAAGCCATACCTCTTTACCACTTCATCAAATTTAAGATGCCACATCTTAGGTGCTTGTTTAAGACCATATAGAGATTTATTTAATTTACAAACTTTGTCCTCAAGACCTTTCATAACATATCCTTCCGGTTGTTCCATGTAAATTTCTTCATTTAAATCTCCATTTAAGAAAGCTGTTTTTACATCCATTTGATGAACTACAAAGTGTTCAATAGATGCCAAAGCAAGAAGAATTCTTATAGTTGATAGATGACACACAGGTGAATAGACATCAAAGTAGTCTATTCCACTCTGTTGTTTATAGCCTTTAGCTACTAAGCGTGCTTTGTATCTGGCTATTGATCCATCACTATTCAGTTTCTTCTTCAACACCCATTTACAGCCTATAGCTTTAGCCCCTTTTGGCAAATTTACTAGCTGCCAAGTGTGATTCTGTAGCAGAGAGCTCATTTCATCATCTATGGCTTCGCCCACAGTAGAGATTCCCTAGATCTCATCGCTTCCCGGATAGGAGAATGGATCATCCTCAAGATTGTAAGCAACAAAGTCTTCACCAAAACTTTTGGGAATTCTCTCTTGTAGATACTCTAACCGGAATTGGTTCAATAGCCAACCGTGTGGAATTAGTGTCGAAGGGCCTCGCTTTCGATTCTACAAGAGATTCTAAAATCATATCTGTAGATCCAGAAACATTCAAGCCTTGATCTCTGATAAACTTGTTTTCAAAGAACACTGCGTCTCTAGATTCTATCACTGTGTTAGTAGATAGATCTAAAAACCTATTTGCAGCGCTATCTTCTGCACTACCTAGATATACACAAGTAATAGTTCTAGATCCCACCTTAGGTTTTTTAGGATCTGGTATACTTACATAAGCAATACAGCCCCAAGTCTTAAGAGTATCATATCTACAAGGGCGTTTATGCCATATCTCATAAGGTGTCATGGACAACTTAGAGTGCGGCAACCTGTTCAAGATGTGATTAGCGCTAGAACTGCTTCTCCCCGCAGGAGGAAGGCATGCCAGCTGTAAGTAACATAGAGTTTAACATTTCAGTTAACGTTCTATTCTTACTCTCTACAACACCATTTGATTGGGGTGAATAAGGAGCAAAGTGGTTTCAAGTATTATACCTTCTAAAGCACAAAATTCCTTGAACCTTGACATAGTATATTCTCCTCCTCTATCACTCCTAAACCTCTTAATTTTCAAGTTGAGTTGATTTTCTACTCTAGACTTGAAAATCTTAAATTTTTCAAAAGCCTCATCTTTCGATTTCAACAAATAGACATGACAATATCTAGAAAAATCGTCTATGAATGTTATTAGATACTTCCGACCACCTTTAGTAATGTAATTTCTAAAATCACAAATGTCGAATGTATTAACTCAAGAAGTTGTGTGCTTTTAGAAACCAATTTAAAGGGTTTTCTAGTGATTTTAGCCTCGTGCACACACTTCACACTTATCAAATCGAATAGAAGTATCTAATGGAATGTTATGAGTTTTAGCTAAATGTTGCATTTTCCTGTAATTCACATGTCCAAGTCTATTGTGTAGCAACTTTGGATCAATCAAAGTAGAATTCACATGATTTATGCTATCGCATTTAAACTCAACATATACATGCCATTAACCATGAAAGCACAACCAAAATAATATGAGTTAACAGATAAAGTTACTCTACCATTCATAGTTGAAAAAGACATACCAGCTTTATCAAGTAAACTCATAGATATCAAATTCTTCTTAAGTAAAGGTACTACTCTAACATGTTTCAGAGTTAGTAATTTACCTGAAGAAAGCACCAAATTTGCAGTTCCAGCATGAGTCACCTTTGCCTCACCACCATTGCAATTTTCCACAGTGTCTTTCACTTCTATGACCTCAGTGAGTAAATTCTTGTCATTTGTAGCATGAGAAGTAGCGCCACTGTCCAACCACCACTTAGAAGAGATGCTGGCCTTTCCATTCTTCATCATTCCAATAAAGGCTCGAGGCTCAGATCCTCTAATTAGCATATTGGCCTCATTATGTGGTGTGTCGTTCTTTGGCTTCCTTGGCAACTTACACTCTGCTGCCCAGTGACCCCACTTTCCACAGTTATGGCACTTGCCCTTCTTCTTCTTTTGGAAGATAGTCTTTTTGGCCTCTAACTGTAAAGAGGATTCACCTTTTGGTGACTTGGACTTTTTCTGAGGTTTATTGGAGTGTGAAACTAAGTTGGCAACTGACTTTTGTTGTCCCACTTGTTCCAAATTCTTCCTAGTGATATTTTGATCCTCAATGTGAATATACCTCTTTAATTCATCCAGTCCCATCTGTACCTTCAGTCTGTGCATTTCAGTCTTGAAAGAACTCCATTCAGTTGGCAGTTTGCTCAACACAAGACCAACAAAGAGATTATCGGACATATCAGAATTATCATCTTTCAGCTTGTTCCTCATGTTCTCAAATTCAACTAACTGAGAGGTGATGCTTGAATTCATAGTGAATTTAAAATCAAAAAATTTCTCCGCTAGGAGGGTTTTAGATAACCCCTCTTGTTTTTGGAACTGAGCGTTCAAGTGATCCCATATCTCTTTCGCCGTCTTATACTCACTATAAGTCATAGCCAAATTAGGATTTAGAGAGTTCAACAAGTAATCTCTACAAAAATCCTCATCTTTGTTCCATTGATATTCATTCACATCTTCAAGTGGTAGATGTAAAATCGCTCAATACAAGATAGAATATGTCACGTTCTTTCATGCCAAATTGAACATGTAATTTCCAGCCATGGAATTCAGTAACATCAAAAGATTGCAACTTTATAATATCATAGGAACTACGCTTTGCCATTTTAATCAAAGCAAAGTGTTAGAAAGAGTGCACCTTGAAGTCCTCGAGCAACAAAGTTGAATAACTCCCTAACCTTGATCAAACCGCTCTGTAGAGATGGAATTTGCCAAAACAAACCCCAAAAACGGATCTGGAGCGCCCAAAAACCTTAAGATGGACTGCCCTTGTTGCTGAAACTTGCTGAAAAATTTCGTCCCCCGAAATTCGCTAGAAATTTCGTCCCCAAAATTCGCTAGAAATTCAGATGGAAACTTCCGGGTGACGTAACTTCTTCGTCCGACCTCCGATTGACGCGAGTGACCACTCAAAACGTTCGTAGCGACGAGTAGATCAAAGCCCAAGTGGTTTCACTCTCTTAAATTGGCTATAATTTTTGGGTTTTTGAATCAAAGATTTCGGTCACCCGAATCTTCAAACTCAGATCCCGGCCAATATCACCGTCGAAATCGAAAGTAAATTACAGCCGTGAGTTCGTCTTGACGAAATCTTCAAGAACACACTTTACTCGCTCAAATCCGACACACGAAGATAATACTTCAAGATTGTTGGAGGTAATAGGTTTGAGAGAGAAGAAGTAGTTAACGAAGTATTACACCAAGAGACGTCGAGTTTGGAACGCTCAACAGTGTTACGCCTTTCAGTAGGGAAACCCTGAGTTTTTATATGCACGTTATTGCGCCTTCGCCCATACCCAAATAACTACGCTTTTACCTATTGGGCCATGTGAAACATATTATTTTGGACTATATTAATAATATATCCAACAATTTGTCCATCGTTCCACAAGTGCAGGTCACCGTTTAGAAGGCCGAATGACGCCGTACGGCCGATAACCGGGACATTACGGTTGGCCACCCAGACGATGATCAGAGGGTCCGACCTGTAATACCATATTCCGATGTACCTCTTCGAGTTGGAGCTCCCGTCGGGAGAGAAGAAGCCGAGCTCAAACCGCTTGCCAGCGGACACGAGAGAGCCATCTCCTGGGTACGTGATCCTGCTTACTGTTCGTAGGGTGTCGTTGCTGGAGCTGCTTACTGTTCCTAGGGTGTCGCTGCTGGAGCAAAACGGAAGTACTATCATAATCAAGAGCAAGCACTTTAATGTATTGGAGCATCGCATGGTAAATTAATGGAGTTCTTGGAATGGCGACCAGGTCTAATGTCTCTTTGATGCCAGGTCACCGTTGTCAGACCATTCACCGCAACAACTCATCCTCATCCTCGTTCATCGGAAGGTTTCTGCAAGCACTTGAAGTTATCGAAATCGTTCAATCGGAGAAAGAAAAATCCGCGCGCGAACGTCATTTTTACATGGTGATCTTGTTGACTAAGTCAGCAAAGAATATTCCACAGGGGCAGATGCTAGCGTAACGGCCACCGTGATCCAAGATGATGACGGTGGATTGTGGGCCGCAATTTCCATTTCCAAGAAATGGGCAAACGGTTGAAATCTAAACAATATATTATTATATTTGCTAACCTTAATTAATTCAACTAGGAAACTAGATAAAAAAAAAAGGGAAAATTTCAAATAAGGACCCGAAATGAATCTATTTTCTCAAATAATGACCTAAAGTGAACTTTGTGTTATATAAGGACCTGAAATAGACCCATTATTTCAAATAATAACCCAAAGTGAATTTTGTGTCAAATAAGGATCCGAAGTGATCAAGTTAATCTCTATTGAAGATCTTAGTTCACTGACAGGCATTTTCCAGCGATTAAAATAGGGGTAATTTTGTCAGAAATTTGTGATTGGAAAAAAAGGGAAAATTCTAAATTAATTAAGTTTAGGTTGTTAATTTAGATGTTTACGTTTTCTTCTTTCTTCTCCCCTGTTGCTCCTCAATCAAATCATTGGCCAATGATCGTCACAACTTGATTCTTGTCACTCCTTGCCTTGCTCGACTTGCGGAGAATTTGGGTCTTCGCAAACAAAGAAATAAGCATATGGTTTTCTTCTTGTTTTTGAATTCATGCCTCAACTAGCGGAGAATTTGGGTCTTTGACTTTGTGGAGGATGGGTACAAGGAACGGGGAGACTATAGAAAACCTAGAGTTTTTTTGTTTTTGTTTTAGGATTTGTTAATTTTCCCTATTTTTTTTTTGGACAAAATTTCCCAAACTCCGGTGGTCGGAAATGTCACATGCTTAATAGTTGGGAAATATTTGGCTGACCAGCAAGCTCAGGTTCTTATTTGGAATTGATTTAACCACCTCGAGTCCTTATTTGAGACAATGGGTCTACTTTAGGTCTTAATCTGATACAAAGTTCATTTCGGGTCCTTATTTGAGAAAATTGGTCAACTTCGGGTCCTTATTTGGAATTTTTCCAAAAAATAATACAAACGATGAAATGAAGGTTTTGTTTTCTTATTTTATTTAAGGAACGATATAACCATCATTCTTTATTTTTGTCCGAAAATCAAAATCATCCTTCTATCTTTTATTATTTTTATTATATATTTTTTTAAAGTCGCTCAACTTTTTAGAAAATGTCGATGTAAAGTCATTTTGTTATAATTTTTCTCTTATTGGTCTATTTTTGTTGTCATGGATTACAGAATTAATGATATAAACGGTGGTGAATATACATGTCACGCTGAAATACATATGTCATGTTTTGATTCACTGAAAACTATTATAGGTCAAAAAGGCACCACATCAAACGATATTAACGAAAACACCAAAATTGAAAGAGAGAAAGAGATGGAGGACCATTGTGACCGTTGTAGCCGTGACCTTTAAGCTTGTGGCAACTATGGTTGCAACAGCCACAATAACTTGAGTTTCGAATTGCAAAGCTCGAGATCATGTCTACTCGAGATAAGCTCATGGTCATGGTGACTCAATTGGTGGTCGTAAGATCATAGTTTTTGTATTATTATGGATTTTTTGGGGGTTTTCTTCAAGTTTATCATGTCTCTTATTTTATTTTTATTATACTCATATTTAAGAAATTTTACTTATAGGGATTAAAGGAAATCCTGATAACCGAGATTTCATTCCAAATTTCCCGAAGAAACTGGATGAACAATTTATCCCGTTCCCTTCGAAAAATTAATGGCAAGGAAGGTACCGTCTCTTTTCCAAGAGAGAGGGTACCGTTATATAATCATCTGTTATTATGCCTTACCAATATTACCAATCTTGATTAAATCAACGGAAAGTCTTGTAGAGCAACTTCATTTGAGCCAAAAAAATGAGGAGCCATTTGAACATACAATGATTTAGTTATTAGTCTCAAAGTCAACATTTGGCGTGTTTTTAAATCTTTAAATTTCATTCAATCTTTCTAATGAAATTAATAACATTTTTTGTCTAGCTATAATTTTTTTTTTTTTTTTTGTGATCACCTATGTTTTGGTACTTAATTTGTATTAGTATGTTTAGTTAGGTTAGTTTTTCTTTATTCATATGTGAGAAATCTCTCTCAGTGGAATTTGAGGAAATCTTGCCAAATGAGATTTTTCGTCAATTTTTTTATGGAAACTAATCGAACAAGTCAATGGGTTTCCTTGAAAGTTTATGAGGTGGACCGTTTGATTTGCAATTGTCATGGCGCGTTTATTTACTCTTTTCCCTAGAGAAATTGTCCAAATAGTCATTACAAATTTTAACTTAGTTTAAAACCTTTCAACTATGCTAATTTAATCCTAAACATTTTGATGATATTCTGATTTAGTCTTAAACCTTTCAAATGTGCTAATTTAGTCTTAAATTTTCCGATGATTAGTCAATTTAGTCTTAAGTCTTTTGATTGTCTATCAATGTAATCATTTCAACCAAACATCCTTATAATATGTTTAGGATTAAATTGACAAATCTTCAGAAGTTTTAGGATTAATTTGACACAATGAAAGATTTAGGACTAAGTTAACACATGGCATAATTGATTTCAATCAAGATACTACCTATAGTTGGGGAGGTCAAGATCTACCCGACTTTTTGCCTCCAAATTATATAATCCATGGTTGTCATTATGAAATGTGTTTGGTTTCATATACCGATATATCATTAAGTGAACTCTCTTCGAGCAAGTCTTATGAAATAGAAGGGAGTTGAGATTACTATCAACCTAATATAATTAACATTTAAGCATACATCATAATTCATAACTACCGGATTTTGAACAGACTTCGGATCAGGGCGGAAAGTCCTTTTTTTAATGTAAGTTTGCTCTTTCCAGCCATGCATTATCAAAGGGGGTTGCTGTAAGAAATTGCAAATTCACAACTACTGAATTTATAGAGGCAGGACGTTAAATCAGTAAAAGCTGGCGTGAGCTCATGGCTGTCGCTATTATCTAGTGGGAAGATACTTTGTTCATGTCTCTCTCTTTCTCTCTCTCTCCAAAAGAATTTTCTCTCACTAGACTAATTAGTTCTTTTTATATGATATTATATTGCAGGCTTCCTTTTTATTTGTCTTCTTCTTTGGAAAAGAAAATGAATTATTGGATCCTTTTCCTGTTCTTGCATAGGCCTTTGGAAAAGATTCATCGAGTAGACACACAAGGACATAAGATGCATTTAGTAATATTTATGTTTTGAAAAAAAAATTCTTTTTAGAAATTTTTTTCTATTTTTATTCATGAAATAATTTCTTAGTAAAATAATATGTTTAACAACTATACAAACTTTCTATTTCTAGAATAGAAAAAAAAAAGAAAAGGAATACGTTTGATACGACCTATAAACTTTTTTGTGCTATAGATTTTTTTAATTTCTTAATAATTTTTATAATTTTCCTTTTTTTTTTTCCTCTCTCTTTCTTCTCCTCTAGCCGGAAGTGGCAGTAGTGACTGGCGACCAATGGCGATGGTCGGCAGCCAGCGGCAGCAATATGTGATCAGTAGCAAATGGCAATAGACAATGAGTCTCCATTAGCCAATTAGAAGAGGAAGAAGAAGAAAAAAAAAATGACTTATTTTTAGAAATTATTCCCAAGAACAAAAAACTATTTTTTTTCTACTTCTTGTTTTTATTCTAAATCTATTCTCTAGCCACTTTTCTATTTCGAAAAATAAAATAAAATAATTGATGTTACCAAACGGATTTATGTTTTTATTTTTTATTTTGAGAAACCAAAAAAAAAAAAAAAAACAAGAACGTTACCATACAGGCCCCTAAATTCCATTCATGGCAACGGGGAAGCATCCATGGGGTATTAAGACAAGAGCTAGTCATGCTTAGCTAAGAATAAATAAGAGCTAGTTGCATTGATTGCATTTGTGAGAAAATATATTTGGATTCGTTCTATTAGACCTGATTAACCAAAACACGCATCACTCATAATTAAACTAGACATTCATTTTTAATCCAACTGAAGGAAAGATGTTGAATATATTCTTATCACATGATTAATTCTTCCGATGATTCTAGCCATATAATGAGACTGCTTCGAAGAGGTCCCATTAACCTACCGAGTTCCTGTGAAAATCTTAAAAAATTAGGCATGTGAGATGAGATAATTAAAAAAAAAAATCGTGATGGGAGAAGAAAAGTAGAGTTCAGAGGATCACAATGCTTTTCTGTCCAATTTTCCAGGAAACTATTGAATTTGAACCGTTTCTACACAAATTAGACTTTTCAAAGGAACAAAAAGGACTGATGTTGCTCTAATAATCATTAGGACATTCAATCGTGGGATGCAACTGGTGGGTGACCTGTCAAAAGTCGGAGAAATAACAAGACTGTATGTATAAAGATGCTTAAAAAGTCTTTGGGCGGAAATTTTGTAGGTAGAAATGTGGTAAAAATATATAACTGAATCAATAAAACACACACCCACGCATTCTCTTGATACTTTGTACCGTACAAATAGAGTGATATCACCTCTTATATGTCCCGTTGAAGTTAAACATAAACATAACAACACGATCTATGTTAAGGAAAAAAATTCAAAATGCTCAACCCAAAATGCTCTGTTTAATACGTTCTCTTCATGCAGATTCGGAGAATATTCCGCACTCTAATTTTGTGCTGGTTTTCTGCTATTTGGTATCTTACTTTAGTATTGCCCTTGAAACCAGTCAATGGGGGAGGAGGACTATCTTAAGTTAACGGTTCTGTGAAAATATTTGCGAAACATGAGCATCACGGAAAATAGCGAGTCACAATAGCATCGAAAGTAACTTATCCCAAACAAATAAAAGATCCCAATGCGATTTGTTTGAGCATGAAAAGCGCGTGGGCCTTATTCCTGCCTCCCCTTTTGTTTGGGTGGCTAGAGATGGATGTTGCCATTTGCATTATTGCCGTGTAGATTTCAGTTCCATCATTCTCTTCTATTTTGCTAGCATAACATGGACCTAAATGGTGACCTCTGTGATTTGGTGACAAAAATTTCTCATGGTGGGATCACTGACTGGCATGGAGAATTTCCAACCGAGGACGATCTATTATGATTTCTCTCTTGGTACTAAGGCTGAAGCTGCTAATAGTGCAAGGCATGCCTAGTGGATTTGGGTCTAGGGCTTGGGATGAAACAAAAGATATTGTAGGACCCCTATGTGGCATGAGAAAACTAAGCTTTTTGCTTCTTGCTTTTGTCTAAGTTGAACTTTCTTTAGGTCGATATCAGGAAATGAAAAGTTACAATAGCACTGAGAGTAACTTGTCCCGAACAAATAAAAGATCCCAATGTGATTTGTTTGAGCATGAAAAATCACGTGGCCTTATCCTTGCCTCCCCTTTTTTTTGGGTGGCTAGAGATGAATGTTGTCATTTGCATTACTACCGTGTAGATTTCAGTTCCATCATTCTCTTGTGTTTTGCTAGCATGACATAGACCTAAATGGTGACCTATGTAATATGGTGACAAGACTTTCTCATGGTGGGATCACTAACTGGCATGGAGAATATCCAAACGAGGGTGATCTATCATGATTCCTCTCTTGGTCCTAAGGCTGAAGTTGTCAATATTACAAGGGATGCCTAGTGGATTTGGGTCTAGGACTTGGGACAAAACAAAATATATTGTAGGACCCCAACGTGGTACGAGAAAAAGACGCTTTTAGCTTATTGTTTTTGTCTATGTTGAACTTTCTTTAGGTCGATATCAAGAACACCCCACCCCAAAAAAAAAAAAAAAAAAAAAAAAAAAAAAAAAAAAATTCATCACGTGTGAAGGCCGGTTGGGTGCCACTTTTGCTGCTTATTCTCGTCCACCACCATCATTTTGGTGTGGACAGGACGTGGCAGTTGGGATGTGGATCCTTAAATCAGGAAAATTATCTAAAATGTTCTAAATTATTATATTTTTATCAATTTAGTCATGAATCCTTTAATTTTTATCAATTGAATCATAAATTTTTCCATGCGTTGCTAATTGAGTTCATCTAAACAATTTTAACTAAAAATCATCCATTCAAATGCCGGTCATCCTATGTGGTATGTCTTGTAGGATGACTAGCACTAATGTAAACAACTTCTAATAATATTTCAATTTTTCTAATTTTTAATTTATTTTTTATTTCCTTTTCCTTCTTTACTTTTTTCCTTGTCTTTTCCTTTTTTTTTTCCCCTCTCTTTCTCTTTTTTCCTCTGTTGACCACTACAAAAGCCTCGCCGATGGTTGGCGACATGAGGCCTGCCCTCTCTAGCCTTAGGTGAGGGACACCTAGCCCTAAATGGAAAAAAAAAAAAAAAGAACCTCTGTCGGCCATCAACGAGGACCGGTCATAATCGATGAAGGGAAAAAAAAAGAAAAAGTAAAAGTAAAGAATGCAATAGAGAATAAAAGAAAAAGAGAAAAAATAAATAAATTAAAAATTCGAATATTACTAAAAAATAGTCACGTCGTGCCGATCATATTATGTCATCATTGATATGAATTGGCAAAACTTGGAGGGGTTTAGTATTTAAATGGAAATATTGAAAAATTATTATTGAATTTTGAGTTTGTTTTCAGCTACTCTATTTATTTGATAAAAATATAATAAGTTTAGGATTTTTTGGACAATGTTTCCCATATATCCAATCAATAACTCGCCTGTTCTCACCCTTGTAAAAACGTTCTTTGCACATACATTTATTTATTTATTGACTTATTTTCATGATATGCGTACGTTCTCCACCGAGATTGGACAACGTACGTGACGACGAGAGTGTGAGGCCTCTAGATGTTTTGGACGTGAATGGAGCGAACGACAGTAATATTTCCACGGGAAAAAAAAGCCACCCGAGGTCGCCATTAGTCATGCTCTCCTCGAATTGAGCGCGTCAATGGTTCCATCTCGAAGGCTTTTGATAAAGAGGTTCCAATGACAGAGGAGGTGTGGGGACCCCTTGCCTTGTCCTCCTTCAAAATCCGCTTAAACCCCAAATTATTCTTGCACGAAGGGCCGCTGCCTCTTCGAAGGTGCTTGGTGTTAGCTTGTTTGGCGTGGTTCGTACCCCCAACAAAAGCATATATTTTATTGATATTTTGAAATTAAACCTACAAATAATTAATGAATATATATATTTAATTAAGGACATAAAAAAATAGGTGTGATATGCTAATTATAGTAAAATCCTCAGCTTGGATGTGGCCTAAGTTTAAGAATGAATCAAGCTACAAAATTACATATCAAATTCTCTTTCTCATTTTTATTCTCTATTTATTTTGTAACTGTGTGTTGAATCCTAACACTTGGAAACTTGTAATCAATCCCAATGTGTTTAATCTTGATATTTTCGAAAAGGAAAATTTGCAAGATTGGTTCCTCCCAAGTACGGGATTGTAACTACTGTTATGGTGTCTATGCTCAAGCAAGCCGGAAGGAACATCACGGACAAGAGCAAGCGCGTTAAGTTATTGAAGCGTCGCATGGTAATAACTGGAGTTCTTGAAATGGCGATGACGTTAATGTCTTCGATTATGGGTCGCCGTTGTTCGACCATTCACTGCGATAACACCTCATCCTCATCATCACTGGCCATGAGGATGTCTGGATTGTTACTTACTTTTCTTTCTTCCTTAGGAATATCACGTTCCGTTGCGTTTGATGAACTCCTGGAGTCATTTTCATCCTTTTCGCCAATAGAAGAAAAAGAATTCCCACACAGAACGTTGACTAAGTCGGAAAAGAAATTCCCCATAGGCTTGTCTATAAGAAAATGTCGTCGTGAAATTTAGTCCTTATCATTCCGTGTGAGTGCGCGTGTGCGAAAGAGAGAGAGAGAGAGATGGCTCATTGAAGTGGAGATGGTCCTTTCTCTTCTGTCTTTTTCACCCTCACCTTCGTTCGTGCTCCTCCCTCGGCGAAATATGGGATTGTAACTACTGTTATGGTGTCTATGCTCAAGCAAGCCGGAAGGAACATCACGGACAAGAGCAAGCACGTTAAGTTATTGAAGCGTCGCATGGTAATAACTAGAGTTCTTGAAATGGCGATGACGTTAATGTCTTCGATTATGGGTCGCCGTTGTTCGACCATTCACTGCGATAACACCTCATCCTCATCATCACTGGCCATGAGGATGTTCGATGAACTCCTGGAGTCATTTTCACTGCGATAACACGTTAAGATTGGTTCCTCCCAAGTATGGGATTGTAACTACTGTTATGGTGTCTATGCTCAAGCAAGCCGGAAGGAACATCACGGACAAGAGCAAGCACGTTAAGTTATTGAAGCGTCGCATGGTAATAACTGGAGTTCTTGAAATGGCGATGACGTTAATGTCTTCGATTATGGGTCGCCGTTGTTCGACCATTCACTGCGATAACACCTCATCCTCATCATCACTGGCCATGAGGATGTCTGGATTGTTACTTACTTTTCTTTCTTCCTTAGGAATATCACGTTCCGTTGCGTTTGATGAACTCCTGGAGTCATTTTCATCCTTTTCGCCAATAGAAGAAAAAGAATTCCCACACAGAACGTTGACTAAGTCGGAAAAGAAATTCCCCATAGGCTTGTCTATAAGAAAATGTCGTCGTGAAATTTAGTCCTTATCATTCCGTGTGAGTGCGCGTGTGCGAGAGAGAGAGAGAGAGAGAGAGAGATGGCTCATTGAAGTGGAGATGGTCCTTTCTCTTCTGTCTTTTTCACCCTCACCTTCGTTCGTGCTCCTCCCTCGGCGAAATATGGACCTAAGCAAAATCAGGAACAGATTATGTTTATGGTGGGGCTGGAGAGTGGAAACCTTCTTGCATGTGTTTTAAAGCTAGTAAATCATGTCATGTGCCCACTTAACTTAAAATAGCACCAATCTAGCGCTGGCGAGGCTCGAGCTCGTCGATCTGGTGAGGCTAAGACCTTTCACCTGATTGATGAGCTTGAGCTTGCCCAAGGCCGGAGAGCTCGTCCCTCTATTGGCTAGTCACTGGTAATAATGCTAGTAAGATCACCTAGATGGGATGAATAGGTGTTTAAAAGAAATAATCGCGGAATAAAATAAGTTGCAAGTAAAGTCTGGATGAGAAACAGAATTAGATTCACGAATCACTAGACTTTTGGTAAATATTTAGAATCTGTTATGCGATGGAAGAGATTTTTATGACAACCTATAATAATGCAACAGACTTAACTAAAGAGAGTTAAAGGAAAAGAAAGTTTAACACGAAATTTGGAGTGGTTTGGCTTAAATTAAGCCTATGTCCATCATCTCACGCTAACAGCCCATTGGCTGAATTTCACTATAATATCAATAGGGAATTACAACTTATGAGTACAAATACTCAGTTATAGAACCTTCTAACTCACTAAATCACTCTTTTTATGTTTTTCTCTCTTGACCACAATTCGTAAGAAGCACTGAAGAAGATAAGTAGTTGAGGGAAATTTCAGAGTTTGGAACATTAATTTTCATGTCCCAGTTTTCAACTTGACTGAATGACCTCCTTTAGATACTCCTTCATGCCACATTAGTCATCGACATTTTCTGGAGGAATTTCTTCCAATCAATCCATTGGATAGAATATATTAAAGAGATTTTGTAGACGTTTGAAGATAGAGATGAAAATTCTATTAATTTTGGTCACCTATATAATTTGAATATAGGTTTTCATAAGTAAAACTTACTTATAAGAAACTTACCTTCAAGTTGATCTTGTCAAATTTGTGATTGACTCGAACAATGTATATATATAATGGAAAGTGAAATCATTGGCCAAAAGATCGTAGTTGAAAGAATCTTTTGTTTCCAAATAAAGTTCATTTGTGTCGCATATTGCTGAGTCTGGTTCTGGACTCTTTTTTGTTCTAGACACGATTTTAGTCTAGATTTCATTAGAATGGAAAATACTTCTGGGATGAAATAGATTTAAGCAAAAGTCTTCGATAGAACCTTGGTAAGTCCTTAGAAACAACTCACAAGTAATTTAAGTAATAAAAACTAAAAGTTTTGTCAACTTCAAAATTTTGGTAGGATTTTTCTGAATAATCTCCCCCATTTTTTGATGGTGACAAAACTTTCATGCAGATTTAGAGAACAACACCATTAGTTACTCTGCAAAACAACACTTTAGCAACACAAGATATAGAGTTTATAAATAAGCAAAAATTAGATAAGCATAATACTAATTGAAAACAATCACAAGTCAAAAAGTCTACAAAAGTCTGCATAAGAAGCATACCAACAAAGCACACTAACACACTTAAAATCTGCAAAGTCTCCTCTTTTATCAATAGTAAAAAAAAAGAAAAATAAAATCAAACTAGCACAAAAATAGAAATGAAGTTTTTGGGAAAGATCAGGGGTTTTTAGGAACATGAACAAGACATAAACCCTCCAAATTTTGCACGGTTTCCTCAAGCTTTGTAAGGCACTGACCAAAGATAGTCTCAACCTTAGCTAAGTTTTGAATGGCTTGATGGTTGATAGTTTGAACTTTATCATCGAGAGACTAAACCGTGCCATCAAGAGATTCTGTGGTAGTACTAAGAGAAGCATACAACTTTTGGATTTCAATTGCTGTGCCTTAATTTCTAGAAGGAGCTCAACTATCCGAGGATAGTTTGAATTTGGTTCGGTTTGAGCACTAACTTCTGCAAAGTGAACTGGAGGGACATCCAAATTTGAATGAAAATTAATCTGTACTTTGGAAATATGTTGCTCTTCTTGAACATTAGCTTGTTAGTCCTCAGTTTCAAGAGATTCCTAAGGGAAATGAGAGATGTAAATGTCCTCTGTGTTTGGTGGAGAGTGATTGATACCATCACTTATGGTTGGTTCTGCGATCAAGTCTTGAAGAGGAGTTTTCTCACCAACTCTCCCTATCTTAGTAACTTCAGGCTGAGGAATAATATCTCCATTTTCGGGAATACTTTCTTTTCCAATACCTTTAGCATTGATTTGTTAATCATTTCCTTCATTTTTATCTCCAGCATCATCTTCAGCATGTTCCCTTGCATCATCTCATTCCTTATCAGAATATTCTTGTATCTTATTCTGATCGTCATCTTCCTCTGCTTCGTCTGGGTCGTCCTCCTCTACTTCTTTTTCTCCAGTTTCTTCTTCTTCACTTTCATTTTCTAGTTCTTTCTCGCTTTCTTCACCTTCTTCTTTAGGATCCACGATACCTATAGCAGGGTCTCTGTCTCTCATGGCAATGTTTGCCACAATATCAGCGATGGTCTCATCTTCATCTTCTTCCTCGTCGTCATCATGTAATAGAAAGACATGTATTTTTCTTTTGGGGGTACGAGAGACTACACTTTTACCTTTCCTTTTTTTCTCAGCTACAGATCTTATCTTATTCGAACTAGCACATTCCTTTTTCATAAACTTCAAAACACCAGAGATATCATTTAATCTCATCTTGGTGATCATTTTAAGTCCAATTTGCATAGGAATGATGGTTCTAGAGCAAACACTAGAAGGAGGTTGAATATAAAGGTATTGAAAGAGCTTAGTTATCAATGTTGCATAAGGAAGCTGACCTTTCTCCTTTTGTACTGTTCTATACATATGCAATAGAATGGTGTGAGGTAGAGCGAAGGTAACTTCGTTGCAAATGGCCCACATCATTTTGGCCTTAAACCTTGAAACATTAGTCTTGAAGGCAGTCTTTGGTCTGATGCAATTGATGATAATTTGTGAAGCAAAATATTAGAAGCAGACAGCTTAGAATAGGTTATATTTCCCCTAGGAATTTTATCCTTCACCATAAACTTAATTACTTCATCATTCGAGACAATTATGGACATAAAATCACTTTGTTCAACTCCTAGAATATCAGCTAGTAGATCAACATCAACATCAAACACTTTCTCACATACAATGGATTGAATATGTGTAGAATCCAAAACAGACAAGTTTGAGTAAAAATAGGCAGTAATAAACATCAAATGACTCAACACAAAACTTCTCCATTTGACGTTTAGCAAATTTTTCCCTCAAATGTACTTTGATTGAATCTAAAAAATCAAAGTCTATTGTTTAAGGATTGATAATATCCCTATTCAACATATGCGCATATTGTGCTCTTTAAACCTAAGTAATTTCCCTTTAGACCCATTAATCTCAATAGCAATACCCATTTTGGTGGAAATTTTTAAACATCTTCTCATCGTTGTCTTCCTTCTTCCTTTCAGACTAACTTTAAATTCCAAATCTAGGGCTAGGGGTGTGCATGGTCCGGGCGGGCGGTTCCCGACCTAGAACCGGGAACCGCTCGCTAAGGACCGGTTTCAAAAAATTGGAACCAGGATCCACCCGTTTGTTGCATGGATCCACTCGGGAACCAGACTACCGGTTCGGTCTGGTTCCCGGGTGGATCCATGGAACCAATCTTGAGGCGAAACAATTTTGGTTTTCAACATAGAACGGTCGGGTCTATGAGTTGGGAAGGAGGGGAGGAGGTCTATGGTCGGGTTTTCAACATAGAACGGTCGCGAAACAATTTTCCGCGGTTATGGCGGGTGGTGGCCGACGCGAGGGGGCGAATAGCAGCGGCGGAGGAGTAGTAGTGGCGGCATCGACACTCAGGGAGGAATCGAAATGGCAATAGGATTAGGAGGAACCGATGAAGAGACAAAGAGAGAGAGAGAACCGAAGACGAAGGGAGTGAGGAGATGAGATCTAATCTAGGGTTTCTTTTAGTAATTTTTTTTTAAATATTAAAAAGGTACCGGTCTGGTCCAGGTGGGCGGATCCGCCCATGGAACCGGGAACCGGACCGGTACCCACCGGTTCCAAAAAATTGGAACTGAAAACCGGACCGGCTCCCTCAAGAACCGCCGGTTCCGGGCTGTTCCGGTCCGGTTCCGGGCGGTTCCCGGGTATTTTGCACACCCCTATCTAGGGCCAGCAAAAAAAACAATAAACTCTTCATCCGCTTGTCCAAGTTTTACTAACCCCAATTTCTCCATGGCTTTCAAGAACAATCTTTCGTTTACGCGCCCATTTTCTCTCAAGAAATTTGTGATAAAGTCCATAGGACTCCCTCCACTCTTTAAGAAATTATAATGCTTGAGGAGAATATCGGGTTTCTTTACCAACATAGAAGTTGCATCTTTGGTGACTTCCTCCTCTACAGATGGTCGATTTGTACTCTATAGTGATTCTTTTCCAGTGAGATCAAAGTGCATCTGAGTATCCCTCATGAAATGAGGCTTACGACTGGCAATGCGGGATGACTTCCACTATGAACATGTTGAGATAGACTTGGAGGATTATGAAGACATGATGACGAGTGATCGAGGTTGGGGTTTGCAAAGAAAGAGATGATCGAGAATGAGAGAGAAAAGAGAGAGAAAAGAGAGTTTGTAGAGATTAGGGTTTGTGAAAGAAGTTGTAGTTGGAAGAAGAAAATTAGTAGATTTATTTAAAGGGATTGAACCGAGGCAAATAATTGGACATAAGGAAAATAAAAACAACTTCCATTTTGGAAATTTGAAAAAGAATAACTATACAAAAATTTGGAAATATTGACTTCAAAAAATTAGGAAGTAAATAAAAAATAACAATTTCAAAAGTCATAAACGAGAAGTAAAAATTTGAGTAAAATATTCATATATGTTCGAGAATGAAAGAGATTTATGTGCCAAAATTTAAAATATAGCTACTTGAGTCTGAAAAGTCTTTTAGAAAGATGGCTCTTCCAAAAGATCGAACCGACGACTCTACCATATATAGGCTTTAACCAAATGCATAAATAATATTCAATTTTTTTACGAATAAATTCAAATGAATCTTTCTCTAGAGGCTTGGTGAAAATATCCACCAATTGATTCTTTGAATCAATAAATTGAACATTGATTTCACCCTTTTGTACATAGGCCATGTTTGGTTTAGCATGTGGAAGGGGCTTTTGGGCTCTAAAGGGGCTTGGGCAAAAGTGATAGTGTTTGGTTCAATTTTTTGAGGACTTTGAGGAGATGCAATTGCATCTCCAAGGTGCTTGAAGGGGCTTTAGGGGAATGGAGGGTCCAAGGTGCATTTTAGAATAGCATTTTCAGAATATTGAGGACTTTGTTTGATGAAATATGTCAATTGCCCATTTTACCCTCATTTATTAACCAAAATCCTTTTTTGCCATTTTCTAAATAGAAAACCCTAAAAGCCTCCGATAGCCTCATGCCTGCTCTACACTCTCACGCCTCTCTCCGTCGTCCCTCACTATCTCCTTCACGAGCTGCTACCCGATGTCCATCTCTCATTTGTCCGATTCCGTGGTCGCCACTGAAGATTCCGCCGTTGTCCCTCACCGTCTCCTTTGCGAGCTACTCTCTGGTGTCCATCTGAGATAAGCCATCCCAACCTCGAAGATCGCCTCCCGTCATTCTACTCTCACACTCACCTCTCCAAGTAAGATTTCCTCAATGCCGTTGCCTTACGGTGCTGCGGCCTCAGGTTGGCTTTGGTTTGCCCTTTGTTTTTTGGTCAATCGCCGATTGTCGAGTTTCGTTCGCTTTTGCACTTATTGCACTTCTGTGTATTGTGATTGTTCGTTGCCTCGACTTAATTTGGCTATCCTATTTTTCAATTGATAGAATTATCAAATTTACCCTTTTGATATCATTTGACTCCATTTAGCGAGCTGCAAGCACCTCTTCCTTGTTGCTTTCCTTGTTGCCTACTAGAACTTTGGCCGAACTGGGTTCCCAAACTCAAATGGAAGTAATACCCCTGGCTGTGGTTATCCTAGTTAGAAATACCATTCCGTTCTAAGAGAATCAGTCTGAAGCTCATTAGTCCATGGACACGAGTTTCTCTGCACACGTCCGAGGCTCTTTCAAGGATGTACCGTGGGGGTTAAAAATGAAACTAGCATCACTTTTGCTATTGTCCTCTGGTGTAATTGCTTTCATGTTGTTGTTGATTAAGGTTGGATTTGGTGGTTGGCAGTATCCACTGGATACAAGTCGCTATCATGGAGCAAGAGGGAAAATCTTCTTTTGCTTGGAGATTACCAAGAAAATCTCATGCCTAATTCATCATTATTTGTGTGCGGAGATACCTCTATTCCTAGATAGATAATTTGCTGCTTTGAGATTACCTGAGCCGTTGGTATGAGGAGAAAGGAAACTTGTACACATAGGTATTTTTGTTCATTGATGAAGTTTAAATCTCCACACCAATGCATTGTGCTCAATGTGCTAGTTCATGATAGACGCATGCGTTGGATGAATTCAGATTCATTCTGTGCTAAGTTTAGGGTTGCTTCCATTGCTATTTTATTATTTTGAGTGGTTATTCTATTCCAGGTGGGGAAGAACGTGCTATTCTTTGTTTCGGGTTATGTTCTGACCTTAATGAATGATGCTCCTGAATGTTCTTGTTCCAGGATTGTTCAGTAGAAGTTACAAAGTGCCTCACAAGCTGGACACAAAGGATTTATATGATTCCAATCTGAGGTGAACTACACTGACCCTTCTTTGTACAACTTTGTTAGAGTTACTATGGGTGCTACATTATATTATAAATGCTCATCTTCTCAAAGATGAGATATGTTGTACTGTGTTCTAATGAGTCAAAAAGTTTGCCTTGATTTATTGATAATATTTTGTGTGAATTCATTTGGAACTATGCTCAATCTGTTGAAGGTGGATCCTTTTTATGAGCAAAACCTATAGCTTGCCCTTATAGCATGAAACTCCTTGTGGTGTTTGTTGTGGGTATGAGATCTTTCAACTATCATTCTAATTTGATTCGTGATGGAATTGAGAGATTAGGAATTTGGTTTTCTGGGGTAAGTGTTTGGTATGGGTTTTCTGGAAATGGTAGATGGAAAGGTTTTATATTGGTGTGTATGAGTGGAAAATGAAATTGGGATAGATGAAGTTCACCTTCACAACTTAATGAATCGCCACCAAAGAAATTGTATAAAGAACTAAAGATAGAAATTCACTCACTTGAGGAAAATCTCTGAAGATTTCCTTGATTTTGTTCAGATGTATGGAAGTCCCTCGCCTGTACCTTGACAACTCCCCCTTTTGTGCTTGAAGCAGCATTTCTATACGGTTGGCAGGGGTCTGCGTTCTCTTCCTCGCATCACTCATTCACACTCGCTGCCCTTGAGCTCTCTTGTCACACTCGCTGCCCTCGAGCTCTCTTGTCATGCTCGTGGTCACTTCTGTCCAAGTCAGATTTTCTCAACGTTCGCTGCCCTTAGCTTGGTCAATATTTTTTCTAGTGTGAAGAGATGTGAAGCTATTTCAAATCTTTTAATGTTCATGTTTTCATAGGAAATGTGGTCAATTACACCCCCACATATTATTAACACATTGAAGATGTTCTTCTTTTGGAAATTTCGTGACGTTTGCTAGTTGTAGAGTGACATGCTTGTTCTCCTTTTACAATGTGAAAACTCTCTGTTAGTTATTTTTAATTGTATTGGGATAAAAATCATTTTCTTTGGTTGTCCTTTGAGGCTTCTATCTCCTATGCGGCTGCTTGAGTTCATAGAAACCTTATCTTGTTCTCATCGGCATTGTGTGACAAATTTGATGTTGTGAATTTGCTACCTTTATTGACAAATTTGATGCTATGAATCTATAGTGGGAAAACCACCACCTTGTATTCTGTACAACCCTAGACTGATATGCTGTTGGTTTTTTTTTCTTGTTTTTTAGGCCGATACCTAATACACTATCACTTTAATTTGTTCTTTACTAGTTTACATTGATTTGGCTTTAATTCAATTGCTGAATTTTTTTCTTTATTATATGTCTCTCAAATCTGTTCATGCTCATATTGTTGGAAGATGGCGAGTTCAACAAAGGAAAAGGCATATTGGACCGCCAAAGATGTGGAAACACTTTGTAAGTTGTGTGTTGAACAAATCGATAAGGGTAATCGTCCTACAACTAACAAGAGATATGGATGGACTGTCATAATTAATAAGTTCGAGGAGTTGAGAGGCAAAAAGTACTATAAAACTAAAATGAAGAGTAAGTGGGATAATCTTAAGGAAGAATAGAAAAGATTGAGGACATTGATTTATAGTGAAACGGGATTAGGATGGGATCCAAGGAAGAAAACCATCGATGCGAGTGATGAATGGTGGGAGAGCAAAATCCAGGTGTTTATTATTTGTTCTTTTACTTTTTGATTAAGTTCTCATTTTCAATCATATACAACTTACTCAAACGCTTTTTATAACAAGCAAATCCTAAAGTTAAGGTCTTTAAGACGAAAGGCATACATCCTAATCTTGAAGTGTTGCTAGATAGAATGTTCAAGGATACGGTTGCTACTAGAGGAATCACTTGGAATCCTGCACAAGGTTTATGTGTTGATGAGAATGTTGATGCCACGCAACCCAATATTGATTATGCTGTAGGATCTACTGATGATAATTTGCAATGTGATGTGGATGAAAATATTGATGAACCGATTCAAACTCAGGCTCGTAAAAGAGTAGTGCATACTTCAACGAGGCAAACTCGAGGAAAGAAAGAGAAGAATTTGAGCCCGACACAAATGCTTGGAAGCTAAATTAACAGGCTTTGTTCTGCTATTAAAAGTAGGAGTGCTGATACTGTTGCCTCTTGAGCATATGAGGATTCGGTCCTTATAAGAACCTCATATCTATGTTGGATGCCATACCGGAGATTGTGCAAGATGAAAAACTGTACTTTTTTGGAATCAAACATTTTAAGGAAAGGGTGGACAATAGGCAGGTCTTCATGAGCTTGAATACCGATGCCTTGAGGGTGAAGTATCTCAAGTTTGAGATGGAAGAACTTAATCATGACTAAGATGTTGTCATAGCTTCTTATTTGAATTCTTAAATGTGCTATTTATTTTTATATGCAAACTCTATTTAAATTATGTATGGACCTAATTTATATTAATGTTTTTAATGTAAGAATCATTTCTAATTGGGGTTCTCTTTATGTGGTTGATTTTGCATATATATGTTGATAGATACTATTATTTTTCTTAATGGATTGTCAAGATTATTCATTATTTTTCTTATTCTAACTCTATATTTTGTTAAGTTAAGCAATTATGGATGATTCTCAACTAAAGGAAAATCGTGAACAAGAGGAAGATGAATTTCTGGATTTGCTTTCAATTGCTAATGCTTCAATTGCTTATCAAGCAACGTACCTTAGCAAACAACCTTCTATGACCTCATCATATACAGGTCATGCATGGATGAGAGAGTTGATGGCCGAAGCTACTAATTCGATAAGATGCTATAATATGTTTAGAATGCGTAGGGATGTATTTAATAATTTAACACGTGAATTAGTAACATGTTATGACTTTAAAGGATCTAGGAATACCAATGTTGTAGAAATGGTTGGAATGTTTCTTTATATGTTGGGACATGATATAGGTAACATGGTAGCACAAGAGCGCTTTCAATGCTTTGGGGAAATCATAAGTAGGCATTTTAGTTTAGTTTTAGATAAGTATGTAATATGAGAAAAGATTTGATCCAACCAATTGACCGACGGGAAGTTCCAGAGAAGATTAAGAAAGATCGACGATTTTATCCATATTTTAAGGTAAATTATGATTGTACAATAAAAACAAAAAAAAAAATTAAATCATATAATATTTGCATTATTTGTTTTAGGATTGCATTGGAATTATGGATGGTACACATATCTTAGTAGTGTTACCGGCGTATGATCAAATTCACTTTATTGGTCGAAAAGGAAGGACTACTCAAAATGTGTTGGCCGTATGTAATTTTAATATGGAATTTATTTATGTTTGTGCCGGTTGGGAGGGACAAGCTCATGATACTCATGTCTTCTATGATGCCATTGGAAGATGTGATCCCATCCACCTCTAGGTTGGTTAATTAATGGTTTATGTAAATATATATATATATATGTGTGTGTGTGTGTGTGTGTGTGTGTGTGTGTGTTAATTAAATTTATATTATATTTGTGTAGGTAAATATTATTTAGTAGATGCTAGATATCCAAATCTCACGGGTTATTTGGGGCCATATAGAGAAATTAAATATCATTTGCCAGAATTTCGACAAGGTCCTACACCTACAAGTCATCGAGAAGTGTTCAACCATTCACTTTGCTCAGAAATTGAACAAGCCTTTGGCGTATTAAAAATGAAGTGGAAGATTTTAACTACTATGCCAAATTATTTTAACTACTATGCCAAATTATCTTTATGAAAAGCAAGTGCAAATTGTCATAGCTACAATGGCTTTGCACAATTTTATAATAAAAAATGTCGTAACTGATACGGATTTTGAAACAACAGATTTGGATCCTGAGTATGGATATTCAATTGACCATGATGTTGTAAATGAGGGGATAAGTGCTTCAAATGATAATGCATTCCCTGACATGGCACATTTACATAATGAAATAGCTATGAACTTGATAAATAGTTAAGGACGTTTGTAATATTTAACTATAACTTATTTCTTTCTTTCGAAATATGTTGTTGTCAAGTTTATTGTAATAAAATTACTCTATTTTTTAATTGAGTTTGATGTGATTTTTTTTAATCTAAAATTTCATTAACATGTCTCTTATACATTATTCTCAACTTGAATATATATATATATATATATATATATATATATATATATATATATATATATATATATATATATATAAGTTAAGGTAATTGATTTTTGTTTTTGATTTTAAACAAATTAAAGTTGCAAAATTTTAAAATTGGCACATGAAAGGACTTTCCAAATGTAATGTGTTTACCAAACAGCATTTTCCCCAAGTTGCATCTCAAGGCATCTTTTTAATTTTGTTTACCAAACAGCATTTGCATTTCGCCAAATCCCTTTAGCCTAAAGGCCTTTGCATTTCCCCAAGGACATTCCCCCAAAGCTGAACCAAACGGGACCATAGTCTTTTATGAAATTATGTCATATTTCAATGCACTTCGCTCTTGAATGGAGAATTGAATTTTTGATGACATTGATTGCACTTATGTTGTCGCATCTGATTTTAGTGTAGTTCAAAGTCTCTCTCAGTTGTTGCCTGATTTATAAAATTTGAGAATAACAACTACCAAGAGCAACATATTATGCTTATGTCATTGAGAGTGCCACAATGATTTGCTGTTTAGAGAACCGGGACACTAACATTTGTCCTAAAAGTTGGCATGTCCTGGACGTACTTTTTCTGTCAATTTTACAACCAATTAGATCAACATCTGAGTATTTAAGTAGAGTAAAGTCTCCTTATTTCGAATACCACAAACCTAACTTTGGATTAGTTGTAATATATTTGATAATACATTTAACAGTACTAAGATGTGATTCTTTAGGATCAACTTGGAACTTAGCACACATGCGCACACTAAATAAAATAACAAGCTGTGATATAGTGACATAGAGAAGAGAATCAATGGATCATGCTTCTATAAGTTTTTTTGTCCACTTTCTTCTTGTATTCCTCTTTGTCGAATTTGGATGACATGAGAGTTTTAGTTTTCTTACAGTTCTCCATTCCAAATTTCTTGATGACCTCTTTGACATATTTCTCTTGATAGATGAAGGTTCCTTCTTTTGATTGTTTGATTTATAGACCTAGAAAGAACGTCAATATACCCATCATGTTCATCTCAAATTCTTCTTACATAGACTTGGAAAACTTCTTGCATAAAAGTTTATTAGAAGAACCAAAGATGATATCATCTACATATATTTAAACAAATCGAAAGTCTTTACCTTTATTTTTATAAAGAAAGTGATGTCAACTATTCATTTCTTGAAATCATTACTAACCAAAAACGTACTTAGTCTCTCATACCAAGCTTAAGGTGTCTACTTCAGATTGTATAAAGCTTTCTCTAGTCTATAGACAAAGTCTGATTTTCTGAGGTCTTAAATCCTTGTGGTTGTTCCACATAGGCTTCTTCTTGGATGAAACCATTTAGGAATGCATTTTTTACGTCTATCTAGAATAACTTGAAGTTATGAAAGCATGTATATGCAAGTAATAGCCTTATAGCTTCTAACTTAGCTACCGGTGCATGTGTCTCATTATAGTCTATTCTTTCTTCTTGCATATATCATTTTGTTACGTGTCTTGCCTTATTTTTGGTTATTTTACATTTTTCATCCATCTTGTTTCTGAACACCTACTTTATTCCAATCACAGATTTCCTCTTGGTTTGGGAACCAACTCTCAAATATCATTGATCTTGAATTGCCTAAACTCCATTTGGTTCTACTTCAAAGATAACAGCTAGAGCAATTGAATCTCTTTTGTCTTTGGATCTAGTATCGATTTCTTCTTCTATATTGCCAATGATGAGATCTTTAGGATGACTTGATTTGTGCTTCCAATTCTTGTTGAATCTATCCTTATCTTCAAGAATTTGCTGAATTTCTACTTCAATTGATTCTTCTATCTTTTCTTCAACTTAATATTGTTCAATAGAAAACTAGGTTAGTTTAGGGGATTTAGACTTCATTAAGTCTGAAACTAACTAAGATTCTTTAAGTTGAGTTTGATCTTGTTGGTTATGATCGACTTCTTGAAACCTAACATTCATTGATTCTTCAATAGTCTATGTGTTCTTGTTAAAGACTCTGTGTGCTTTGCTTGTCGTAGAATATCCAAAAAATATCCATTCATTTGACTTTTTGTCAAACTTTCCTAGATGGTCATTTGCATTTTTCAAGATAAAACATTTGCAATCAAAAACATGAAAATAGGAAATATTCGGCTTTCTACCTTTGTAAACTTCATGAGGGTTTTCTCTAGGATAGGCCTTAAAAAGACTCTGTTGATTATGTAACAAGCAGTAGAGACTATTTTTGCCTAGAAGCAGGAATAGATGCTACTTTCAATTAATAGAGTTCTGGCCATTTCCTGTAAAGACCGATTTTTCCTCTCTACAAATCCATTCTACTATGAAGTCTAAGGAAAAGAGAACATATTGAAAATCATTTTCATCACAAAAGCTTGTAAAATCTTGATTTTCAAATTCTCCCTTGTGATCAGTTTTGATGCTAAAAACTTTGAAAAATAAAAGAAAGCTTCTACTTTATTTGCCAAGAGGAAAACCCATGTAAATCTTGAGTAGTCATCTACCACTACAAAACAGTATTTCTTACCACCGATACTTTGGGTTCTAATAGGCCCAAAAAGGTCCATGTGAAGGAGTTGCAAGACGCGGTTAGTAGAAACATGATTTATGGATTTAAATGAACTTCTGACTTGTTTTTCTAAAATACATAGAGTGCACAGCTCAGACTTTTAGTACACCATTTTAGGGAGATTGTGGACCAATTTCTTGGATGATAGTTTGGCAATCTACTTTCATGCTAATGTGTCCTAACTTGCAATGCCAAGGATTTGCTTCATCTTGAATTGATATAAGATATTGAGAACTCTCCGAATTTATGTCCAAAAGGTAAATGTTGCAATGTCTTCGACCGGTGAAGGTTTGAGAAAAGGCTTGGCTGACTCAAGAAACAAACATGCTCTTGGAAATTGATCATAAACCTTGTATCACATAGTTAGTTTATGCGCAAAAGATTGTAGTTGAGAACTTTTACCAAGGAAACAGTGTTGATGATCAAGCTATCAATTTTCACTGTTCCATGTCTAATAATTTTTCTCTTGTTGTTTCCACCAAAAGAAATATTTCCTTCCTTTTGTTTTTCTAATTTGATGAAACTACTTGAATCTCTTGTCATATGTTTATAACAACCACTATCCAAGTACCATTTGCCCTTTCTTTTAATAGTAACTAGCAATAAAAAATAAATTTTAAACTTTTTTTGGTACCCGAATTTTCTTGGGTCATGAAGAGTTAGCTGTAAAGATTGTTTTTGCCCAATCTTTCTTAACATGTCTTCGACTTTTGAACATTCATTCTCAAAATGTTATGAGTCTCCATACTTAGAACATTTAAGAGCACTCTAACCAATCAATAAGTTTTGTAGAAACCCTTTGAAACTGATTTTTGTAAGCAAGTTTATGAGGTTGTCGTCTGAGTCTCTCATTGACCTTTAGAAAATCAATCAAAAAATCACTTTTTATCTGAGTCTCTCATTGACCTTCATAAAATCAATCAAAAAATCACTTCATCTATTAAAAACTAAACTAGATTTGCTATACTAGGGAATTTGAGCAGAAGTAATTTGTTCTAAAATTTTCAAGCCTTTTGAAAATTTTGTAGTAATATTTGAAATTTCCTTTTTCAAAATCTCATTTTCTCCGGAAAGATAATCACAACTTTCCTTTAAATCATCAAAATCATTTTTCAAACTCTCAAACTTTTCTTTACAAGAAATATCCTATTGTCTGAGTTTAGAATTTTTTCTCTATAATTCAGAGATTCTTTTAAGAGAGGATTTTAGATTTAAACAAAGCTCATTTATGTATTTGGACACTTTAATAGGAATCTCATAATGGTTTATCTTGATGTTCTTGTTAGACTCAGATGCTGTGTCTGAATCAAGCTCTAATTCTGAGTTTAAGTCTAAGTGAGCCATCAGACAGATATTTGCAAACTCCTCATCACTTTCCTCACATTCTGTGTCGCTCTAGGTTTATGCTTTTAGAGATTTTTTGTACTTCTCATACTTTCCCTTTTTCTTTTTAGTAAGGGACAATTTGGCTTGATGTGTCGTTTCTTCTTACGCTCAAAACACATCACATCCTTGCTAGGTTCATCGTCTTCCATTGATCTTTTTTGGAAATTTTGCTTATTCTGATTTTTCCAGTTGGATCTTCTTCCATTTCTATTCAGTTTTCTGAATTTCTTGATCCAGAGATCAAGTTCCTCTTCATCCATATCATCGTTTGAGTTTGTATCATCAGAATCAGCATTAGACTTAAATGCAATTGACTTCTCACCTTTTGAATCCTCTTTATCGTTGATTTGTTCCACTTCATAGAATTGAAGAGTGCCTATCTATTCATGAACGAGGAGTGGCATAATCCTCTATATCTCTCAGGGTTGATGTTTTCACATAATTCCAGTCCTTTGAGAGTTCTCACAGAAGTTTGTCGACCTTCATTAGGGCAACAAATGGATGACATTGATACTCTAAATTGTTTACAAATTTTGTAAAATGACCAAACATATCTCCACTAGATTTTTCACGTTTCATCTTGAAGGATTCACATTGGCCAAGCAAGATGTTCACTTTTGTCTCCTTTATGCGATTTATTCCTTTATAAGGGACATGAAGTCTATTCCAAACTTCTTTGACTGTTTCACATGATGAAATTCTATTATATTCAGTATGTGACAAAGCACAATATAAAAATAAATAGTTTTTGCATCAAGAGCCCATCTCTTGGTGAATAGGTGTTTAAGAGAAATAATCGCGAAATAAAATAAATTTCAAGGAAAGTTTGGATGACAAACAGAATAAGATTCGTGAACCAGCAGACTTCTGGTAGATGTTTAGAATCTATTATACGATGAAACAGAGACTTCTATGATAATTTGTAATAGTGCAGCAAATTTAAGTAAAGAGAGATAAATGAAGAGAAGATTGCATACAAAATTTATAGTGGTTCAACTTGTATTAAGCCTACGTCCATTTTCCCATAATTTCACTATAATATCAATAGAGATTTACAACTCGTGAGTGTAAATACTTAGTGATAGAACCTTCTAACTCACTAAGTCACTTTTTTGTGCTTTTCTCTTTTGGACACAATCTATAGGCACACTAAAGAAGACAAGTAGTTGAGAGAAGTTTCAGACTTTGAAATTCTAATTTTCACGTCCCACTCTTCAACTTGGCTAAATGCTCCTTTAAATACTCCTTCATGCCACACTAGCCGTTGACATTCTCTAGAGGAATTTCTTCCAATCAATCTATCGGACAGAATCTATTAAAGAGATCTTGTAGCTGTTTGAAGATAGAGATAGAAATTCCACTAATTCTAATCGCCCATACAATTAGAATCTAAGTTTCCATAAGTAGAACTTCCTCATAGGGAACTTATCTTCAAGGTTGATCTTGTCAAATTTGTGATTGACTTAATCAATGTATACATATACATGTGTGTGTGTGTGTGTGTGTGTGTGTGTGTGTGTGTGTGTGTGGAAAGTGAAATTCTTGGCCAGAAGATAGTCATTGAAAGAATCTTTTATTTCCAAATAAAGTTCATTTGTGCCGCATGTCACTAAGTTTGGTTCTAGACTCTTCCTCGTTTTGAACACGATTTCAGTTTGGATTTCGTCAAAATGAGAAATATTTCTAGAATGAAATAGACTTAAACAAAAGTCTTCGATAAAACCTTGATAAGTCCTCAGAAACAACTCACAAGCAATTTAAGCAATAGAAATATAAAGTTTTGGGAAAAAGGTCCCAATGACAATCTGTGAGTCTAGGAGTGAGTGTGGTTTCAAGATAAAACCGAGAATCTAAAAATCAGTATGATTCCATACTCTAGGATATGTAGGATATATTCCATATCTGACATACAGGTTCCTTGTTCCAGGTGGAATAAATTTTTGTGTTTTTCTTATTCTATCTCTTCACACAATCATCTAGCATTTCATGGTGTCCAATAATGGGTGTATAGTCCAAAACCATTAGTTTGAGCTTTTATCTTCGACGATATTCATAATAAAAACTTTTACTTTGTTAATATTTCATAATTTTCATTTGTCTAAATATGAGTTGTTGTAAATTATAGTCATTAGAGACGATAATTCACTGTAATAATTCAATTAAGAGTATTAGTGGAATCTGAATAGATCTTGAAACTTGTGACTGAATAGATTTCAAAGTTTATGGGTATGCATGGTAGGTTTCAATAGGTAGATTATAGATTTTAGGTGGAATCTGGATGGAATTTGGAACTACTCACACCTATGTGTCCCTTCCTTGCCTTCTATTATCTCCACTGAATTACTTCCCTGACTCAATATGCGTTCGATCACGAAAAAGAGAAAGAAAAAGGAACTGCGCGCACAAGTCAGGCCCAAACCTGAGTTCGAAGTGGGCTTCACGTCGAAACCCAAAGGCCCGCGATGACTCCTCGTAGCTTAAAAAGCAACCATCCTTTTCAATTCAATTTCCCCGCCAAAACGAAAATATATAAAACCTCTCCCTCTCTGCCCGCGCTCGGTGCTGGGGCGGTTGATGCCATGGAGAGAGGTCTGATCTCGGTGGACCAGTGGGCGGAAGGGAGCCAGGCGTACTTCCTCACCCACCTCCACGCCGACCACACCCGTGGCCTCTCCCCCACCTGGTCCCGGGGCCCCTCTTCTGCTCCCACCTCTCCGCCAAGCTCCTCCCCTTCAAGCTCCCCGGGTTCGACCTCTCGCTCCTCCGCGTCCTCGACGTCGGCGCCTGGCACTCCCTCTCCCTCCTCTCCCCTTCCTCCGCCTCCGAGACCCTCGTCCGTGTCATGCCCCTCGACGCCCACCACTGCCCCGGTAACCTCGCTCGACCCTCGTTGCCCTCCTCGCACCTACTCGCTTTAATTCCTCAATCGAGCCATCGAGGCTCGATCGACACGTGCGCTGATTGATGAATTGCGTTTTGGTCGATTGGTTTCTTTTGGATAGGTGCGGTCATGTACTTGTTTAGCGGCGACTTCAGGAGCTTGCTTTACACCGGAGATTTCCGCTGGGAGACGACGAGCGAGAAGGTGAGCAGGTTGCGGGACATGCTCGTTAAGGCCCTCAATGGAAGCAGAGTGCACACCCTGTATCTCGACAATACCTATTGCAATCCTTCCTATTCTTTTCCTTCTCGTAGAGATCTTTCGCCAGTGCTCGGCTTTGTTCTTGAACGGATTTCCATATCTTTCGCTCGTTTCTTGTGATGCCATCTGCAATGGATTGCGATAAGTAAGAGTAGCTTCCCTGTTTTTTTCCAGCCCGTACATTTAGTTGGTTGGTTAACATGGTTTTCATGGCTGCCCCATCCTTAGGAAGCTTCTCAAAGTATCATTTTCCGGAATCTCTTGTGTAGGGATTAACCGATTATTCGATATGCGGCTATAGTTGAGCTTCGCACATAAATATATGATCCTCTCGGGTTCTCGGAGGATGGGGATTGTTTGTTTAGGAGAGAAACGATGATGAAGTGCATGAGCTTTTTAAACAGCTCGTGTCTATCTCGTTTTCCGTGTCCTTCCATTAAAATGTTAGTCCTCGTAATAATTTCGAGTCTCAAGAAATTCCACTTCGAAGTGCTCATATCCATGGGGAACCCGTAAGATGTATATTTCTTTTAAACCGCCTGTGCGCAAGGTTCACTGTTATGGTATTGAGAGGTCATGACTTATTATTTATTGATACTTTTAGAATAGTTTTCTCATAGCTTTGACTTCGTCAAAACCTGGTTGCAGGTTGTTGATATCATTGCTTCTCATCCTAAGCACCATGTGATCATTGGAATGAGACGTGTTATAACAGTTTGGCCCTATAATCGAGACTTGTGTGACTAAAATGATACATTCTGGTTGAAACTACATTGCCATTGCTTTTCAAAAGTTTTATCGATCTGATGCACACTCATTATTTGATTACCCGTTTTATCTATCTTGCATGGACTTTGATTGTGATTGCTTGCGTAGTATAGCTTGGTGGATCTTCAACTGCTAGGTGGTTGTACTCACCCCTTTTAGGGACTAACATTTCAGACTAGACAAGATACCTCTGCTGCTACTACCACCAGCAGATGGACCGAGTGGTTGAATATGATTGCAAGGAGGAGGACAGCAAAGGAAGGAACTTTTGGATGCCAACACTGATCGATGGAGTTTAAGTATACAACTATTGGAAAAAAAAAATGTCGGTCATCTTTTGAAGTATAGCCGAGTATAGAAAACCTTGGCATTTTGATGTACCGACTAATAATGTCCATCAAGTTATGTAAATAAAAGTGCTCGGCTTTAACCTATAAATGTTTAGTTGGTGTGTATCATTTTAATTTCAAGACGGGGGGTAGTTGGTTATGCTTCCACTATACTTTCTGCGTAGGAACTTATTTAAAAGATACAAACCCCCTGGATTTTATAAAGTATCATAATATACTTTCAGGATAAAGTGAGAGGTACTTGTGGTGACCCTACGGATTGGGGGCCGTCGGGGGGTGCTACATTTGCTCTCTCTTTTGAGTACAAGTTAAGCTCAACAGTTGAAATAACAAAGAACTAGAAGCTTTAGATTTTGAAAATTTTCTTTTACGCACACACTCGAACAACTCGAGAGTTTTCCTTATATACTCCTTCATGCCTCTACAACCATTGGCACTTTCCAATGGAGTTCTTTCAATCTACCTGTTGGATAGAATCAACAAAGAGATCTCGAGTCATTTTAGGAATGTGATAAAAGCCCATCAATCATGCTCACCTGTACAATCAAAATCTTGATTTCTATAAGTAGAACTTTCCAAATATACTTTGCCTTTTAAGAGATCTGATTATCCGAATTGATTTCAATAAAAATAATTAATCATATGATGCTATATCCAACCATAAGATCTTCCACAAACCATATGAACCGAACCCTTAAAGATAAACCCGCATTTAGATAAGTCTTCATTCTTCAGTCTAGAACCTGTTAGTGAGGTCAGACTTGAGATCAAAGTCTAGCAGTCTTTAGACTTTGACAGTAGCGTCTGGAGTTCTTCAGACTGCAAAACTTAATTATGCAAGTCTTCAGTCTAGACTATTGGAAATGTTTTGTCAGCTTCAAAATAATTAAAGAGTTTTCTCCGACAATCTCCCCATTTTTTATGGTGACAAAATTTTTTTGTAGATTTGAAAATTTTGTCCTACAAAACAACACTTAAACAAAACGTGATGTCTTATAAAAATAAATTAATTAGAGTCTGAATAGTATCGATTCTGCAATCAGAGAACACATGTTAATCTTGCAAGACAAATAATTATCCAGCCATAATTAATATCAAAACATTCAAAATCAAATATCCAAAGTACAACAGTTCAAAGTCATCAAAATCAAACCAAAGTCAAACCAAGCAAAAAGTCATCAAAATCAAATCTGCACAAACTCTCTCCTCCTTTTTGTCAACAACAAAAAGTGGAGAAAAACTATAAAAAAGAGTGGGGTAAAAATCATGGTTGTTTGGGGCTGTGAACGATCTGGAAATCCCCCATAGACTTGATAGTCTCCTTCAGCTTCTCAGGTCCTCTTTCAATTGCTCATTATTATCACCTTTTGCAGTGGCTTGAACTTGAAGCTTAAAGGCTTGTACTTGATTGTGAAGAGAGACTGAAATGGCTTGATGAGCTGATTGCATGTTCTGAAATTCACACTCCAATCCATAAAGCTGAGCTTTGATCTCCACAAGAAGCTCGAGCAGTCTCTTAAAGTCTGCTGTATTATCTGTTTGAGTACTCATTTAAGCACAATTAGTGTGAGGAGTGTTAACTGATGATGGAACCTCAGCTGGAACATCCAGACTTGGAGATGATGCCTCAATACGAGCTTCAGGAAATTGAAAGGCATACACATCCTTTGGATTGACAGGAGAACGACTAACATCATCACTAGTAAAAGCAAGTGAAGAAGTACCTCTTTTGTCAGCAGCTCCCCCTATTTATGTGACTTCAGGTGGAGAAAAATATTCTTCTTCATGTTCTTACTCTTCTTCAGCACCAAGTTGATGTTTATCTCTTCCTTCTCCAGCAATTTCACTTCTTGACTTCTCTGAGTCGTCAGCAAATGTGGCTCAAGAGAATCATCTTGACTCTCTTCTTCTTCTTGTTCTCTTCCTCTCTTTTCTTGCTCTGTTCACATCGCTTCTCTTTCTTCGTCTCTCTTTTTTGTCTTTTCTCTTTCTATATTCTCTATGTCCTCTGGCTCTTGAAAGCTAACAAAACTCTATAAATTCCTTAAGGCGAAGGCGAAGAGAGTAATGTTATCATCATCTTCTTCATCCTGCAAGATGAGTGCTCTCATCTTCTTGATTGGTGTGCTCATAGGCTCTTTGCCTTTTCTTTTTCTTGTTGCAGAGTTTTGTCTTGCCTTGATAAGAGACTTCTCCTTAATGCTCTCTAAAACCTTGTTTAGCTCCTTCAAACGCATCTTGGAGACCATCTTCAGTCTCACTACCATTGGAGTAATGGTTCGAACACATAGAATTTTAGGAGGCTGAATGTTGAAGTGTCTGAATAATCGAGTAACAAGAGCAAAATAAGGGAGTTGCCCCTTGTCCTTTAGAACTGTCCTATACATGTGCATTAAGATGGTGTGAGGCAGTGGGAACTTGAATCCAATGTTGATCACATACATCAGCTTCACTTTAGAGTTTGAGACAACAGTTTTTGAGGTAGATTTGGGTCTGAGACAGTTGATCACAATCTTGTGAAGCAACATATTGGAGGCATTCATTCTAGAGCAAGAAATCCTGCTTTAAGCAATTCTATCTTGAACAAGCTCCAAAGTAGCATGAGCAACACATACACTAATTGGTTGGAAACTTCCTCTTTCCACCCCTATCACATTAGCCAAAGTGTCCACATCAACCACAAATTCTTTGTCCCTAACCATAAAAGAAAATTTATTCACATCTAATAGGGATAGATTTGAATAGAAGTAAACCGTAAGTTCTGCGTGAGCAACAGTTGTCTTAGAACAAAAACGTTCGAGTTGAAGGAGTGCAAACTTCTCCCTCAGTTTCACTTTCAACGAATCAAGAAAATCAAAGTCCACACTCCTAGGGTTCATCACCCCTTGCTTCAGTAATTTTGAATAAGTTCTTTTATGGTCCTTAGATCGAAAAAAGTCCGTCTTTTCACCACGAACATTTGCAATGATGCCCATTCTAGGTTGAAAATTTGTGAACATCCTTCCATCGTCATCTTTCCCTCTAGGCTGATTAAAGGATCCAAACCATGGATCACTTGGAAAATTTGCAAAAGTCCTTGCTACCAAACCAACAGGCGTAATACCCATACTTTCCATATACCTCAAAGAGTGAGTTTCATTCTTGTACAATTTCTCGCTCAAAAACTCATCAATGAAGGTCATTGTAGTACCACCCTCCTTTAACTTAGAGTAGAGTTTAAAGATAAATTTGGGCTTAAGAGTCTTTATAGGTTCAGCGTCTACAACGATCTCTTCTTCAGCATCTTGCTGTGGAGGAACTTGAGTCCTAGGTTGAGAAGAGTGACGCGATTGAGAATATTGTTGTTGACTTTGTTGTTGCTGCGTAGAGTCTTCTTCCTCGATTAGATCAAAGTGCGTAGGACCCTCACGCATATGCTGTAGTCCCCTATTTGCGATTCTAGAAGACTTTCTTTAAGAAGACATTATCACGTTTTTTGGGAGATTTCTTAAACTTGATCATGAAAAAGGTGAAATCTTTTCGTATTAAACTAAAGAGTAAGTGTGAGAAAATGGAGTTATATATTTTAAGGTTTGAGTGAGTGAAAACGAAGAAGAAGAATCTCGACAGTATATAAAACATATGAAACGGGGTATATGAATCGTCACAAAGGAAAAAGTAAAAACTGTCTTTTTGAAAATAAAAAACCGCCATAAATTCAAAAATAGAAAAAGATAATTTCTAAAAACAAAACAATCAAGTAACGATTCAAAAAATAATCGTACCTTTTCAAAATTTCTTCCTAAAATTAAATTACTTGCAAAAAGAAATTAACTTACAGTCATGACCTTTGGGCATTCTGAGTCTGACTATCTTCAGACTTTAACTGATAAAGGATGTAATGTCCAGTCTGGTGTAAATAGACTCAAATAGACTTTTCTCCAATGGCTTTGTAAATATGTCTGTCAACTGATTCTTTAAATCAATGAACCGTATCATAACTTCTCCATTCTAAACATGATCTCTAATGAAATGATGTCAGATTTCTATGTGCTTTGCTATTGAATGAAGAATTGGATTCTTTGTAAGATTAATCACACTGGTGTTGTCGCATTTGATCTCGATGCATGAATCTTCTATTCCAAAGACTCTTAGTTGTTACTTTATCCATAAGATTTGAGAACAACAACTTTCAAGAGCTAGATACTCTATTTTTGCTGTTGAAAAAGCTATAGTACTCTGCTTCCTTGAGAACCAAGACACCAGCTTGTTGCTCAGCAGTTGACGAGTACCAAAAGTACTCTTTCTATCAACTCTGCAACCTGCTAAATCTGCATATGAATATCCAATGATAGTAAAGTCTCATTCTTTGGGATACCACAGACCTAGCTTTGAAGTAGTTGCAACATATTTGATAATGCGTTTTGCAACACTTAGATGAGATTCTTTGAGATCTTATTGGAATTCAGCACAAATGCAAACACTAAACAAAATATCAAGTCTAGAAGCAGTAAGATAAAAAAGTGAACCAATAATACTCCTATAGAACTTCTGGTCAACTTTCTTTCATCCTTCGTCTTTATCCAGCTTCGAAGAAGTTGACACTGGTATCTCAATCTTTTTGCAATTCTCCAATTTGAACTTCTTGATGAGATCTTTTGCATATTTTTCTTGGTGAATGAAAGTTGCTTTCTTCAATTGTTTCACTTTTAATCCGATCAAGAATGTTAATTCACCAATCATGCTAATATCAAATTCATTCTGCATAGACTTAGAAAACTTCTTGCACAGATTTTTATTAGGTGATCCAAAAATAATGCAATCAATATAGATTTGAACGAGTATAAAGTATTTACCTTCTCTTTTAATGAACAAAGTAGTATCCACATTTCCTTTAACAAAATCATTTTGAATTAGAAACTTACTTAACCTGTCATACTAGGCTCGAGGTGCTTGCTTTAATCCATACAAGGCCTTTTTTAGTATGAAGACTGAGTCTAGCAATTTTGGATCTTCAAATCCGGATGGTTGTTCCACATGGACTTCTTCTTGGATAAATCCATTGAGGAATGCACTTTTGACATCCATTTGGAATAACCTAAAAATTTTATAGTAAGTAAAAGCAAGTAATAATCTAATTGTTTCTAATCTTGCCACTTGTGCATAGGTCTCATCATGATCTATTCCTTTTTTTTTTTGCGTATATCTTTTGGCCACAAGTCTTGCTTTGTTTCTAACCACTTTTCCTTTCTCGTCCATTTTATTCCTGAAAACTCATTTAGTTCCAATAATAGATTTACCCTTTGGTTTAGGAATTAGCTCCCAATCATTATTGATGCTGAACTATCTGAGCTCTTCTTGCATAGCTTCAATCCAACTTTCATCAGTTAAGGCTTCTTCTATGCTTTTGGGTTCTATCTTCAAAATGAGTGCCGAAGTACTATACTCTTTTTACCTTTTGGATCTGGTACGAATTCCTTTATCAATGTTGCCAATGATGAGTTCCTTGGGATGACTAGACTTATGCTTCCAGTTATTAGTTAATCTGAAGGTTTGTCGATCCTCTACTTTAGTTGAATTTACCGGTTCTTCTTGTTGTTGTTATTCAGAAGTCCGAACCACTTCAAGGGAAGTAGACTTTGTAAGATCTGGAGCAAGTTCAAATTCTTCAAGTTGAGTCTAATTCGGCTTGATTCTCGCACGAGTCTTGGAATTTGACATTCGCAAATTCTTCCACAGATTGAGTCTTCTTGTTGAATATTTTGTAGGCTTTGCTTGAAGTTGAGTAGCCAAGGAAAATTCCTTCGTCTAATTTTTCCTCAAACTTATTAGTTCGGTCATTTGCATTTTTCAAAATAAAACATTACAATCAAACACATGAAAATAAGAAACATTTGGCTTTTTCCCTTTAAAAATTTCATAAGAAGTTTTCTCTAAAATAGGCCTTAAAAATACTCTGTTCATAATATAACAAGCTGTGAAAACTGTTTCAGCCAAAAATCGAGAAGAAATATTGATTTCAATTAAAAGGGTTCTTGCCATCTCTTGCAAATATCTATTCTTTCTTTCCACAACTTCATTCTGTTATGGTATATATGGAGAAGAGAAAACATGTTGAAAATTGGATTCATCACAAAATTTAGCAAAGTCTTGATTTTCAAACACACCTTCATGGTCTGTTTGTATTCTTGAAATAGCATATCATTTTTCAATCTGAACTTTCTTGGCAAACTTTGAAAAGTGAGAAAAAGTTTCAGACTTACTTGCTAGAAAGTAAACCAAAGTAAAACGAGAATAATCATTCACAATTACTAGGCAATATCTATTTTCATCAATACTTTGAGTTCTAGTTGGTCCAAAGATATTCATATGCGAAGCCGCAAAACTCGATTAGTAGAAACTTGATTTATAGGTTTAAAAGAACTTCTAACCTGTTTTCCCAAAACACATGCATGGCATGCATAGATCGGATTTTTGATAAGTCGATTAGGGAGTCCACGAACAAGTTTCTTAGAAGAGATTTTGGCAATCTGCTTCATATTAACATAGTCAAGCTTTCAATGCCAAAGATTTGCCTCGTCTTGAATGGATATTAGACACCGAGAATTTTATGGTTTTATATCCAAAAGATAAATATTTCCATGTCTTCGTCTTGTGAAAGATTGAAAAAAATCTTTACTAGTTCCTAAACAAATTCCCTCTTGGAACTTGATTTTGAATCCAGTGTCGCACAGTTGACTTATACTGAGTAGATTGTAATTTAATCCTTCCACTAAGGAAATATTGTTGATTGTGAGACTTCCAATTTTCATATTTCTACATCCAATAATTCTTTCTTTATTGTTTCCATCAAAAGAGATTTTTCCACCATTTATTTGCACAAGTTTAATGAAACAACTTGAATCTCCAGTCATGTGTCTAGAACAACCACTATCCAAATACCACTTGATATTTCTCTTGATAGTGACCTGCAATTATAAAAAGAACTCGAGCTTTCTTTGGTACCCACATATTCTTGGGTCTAGTAGAGTTAGGCTGCGTTTGGGAACAACTTTGCAAAGTCCTTTGGAGCTCCAAAGCCCCTTGGGCAAATGTGCTGGTGTTTGGCAATTATTTTTGGAAGCCTTTTTGGGAAATGCTTGCATTTGTAAAGGCCCTTAGCTCAAGGCTGCCTCTCCCTTGCTTTGGCTTTCTGGCATTCTCGACATGCAATAGTGCCTCAGTTAATAGATTTTTTGAATTTCCAATCTTACCCTCACTCATTAACCATAATTCTACATTTACCCATTTTTAATGTAAAAACCCTTATCTGTTGTCTCTCTCTTCCCTTGCCTCACGTCTTTTCTTCCATCGCATCTCTCGCGTCTCTCGCGTCTCTCTTCACTCAACCGCTCGTCTAACGAAACACAACTCTCTCGCCTCTCTTATTCGCCACACAAACGTTGATCAGCCAGTGACATTGCTCACCTGGTCACCTCCGGTCACCTAATCGATGGTCGTCGTCGATCGCCTAGTCGATGGTTGCATCATCGCTTAGATCTATTGTTGTGAGGCTCGTCAAGGTCGCGGGACCCCGGCATCACCGTGCCTGGAGTCTAACTGATGTAGCTAGTATAATCACCTAGAGGGGGGTGAATAGGTATAAAATCAATTTCTCGAGATACGGACGTAACACTAGGCAATCGTTAGAAAGGAAGTACTCCAAAATGAATTACGATTAAAGCAAAGTAAGGAGTAGGGAAGAGAAGATTAAACACAAGGTTTATAATGGTTCGGCTTATCCCAAGCCTACGTCCACTCTTCCGCACTAACAGCCTATCGGCTGGATTCCAGTATAAACAAAAGAGATGTTACAGCACAGCTTTTCCTTGATTCCACAGTGTAGATGTTCTATCACACTTTCTCAAGGTTTCTCACAAATATAAACTCTCTTTTGAGTACAAGTTTTCGCTCAAATGAATTGACTAAGTAACAAGGAGCTTCAGACTTTGTAATTCTTCTTTCGCGCACTTCTCGAACAACTTAGAACGTCTTCCTTATATACTCCTTTACGCCATCATACCCGTTGGCACTTACCAAAGGAATTCTTCCAATCTATCCGTTGGACGGAATCAATTAGGAAGATCATTCGAGCTATTAAAGGAACATGACGATAGCCCATCAATCATGTTCGCCCATACAATCAGGATCTTGGTTTCCATAAGTAGAACCTTCCACGAATATTCCGCCAATCAACGGATCCTTAATCTTCGAATCAATCTCGATCAATTAAAAATGATTCCGTTAAGTCATATCCAGCCAAGAGATCTTCTCCAGTCGATAAGGTCATATCCTTAATAAAACATCAAGTTCTGGATAGCCTTTCTTCAACAGATTAGAACTGTCAATGAGGATAGACTTTGAATCTTGAGTCTGGCAGTCCGGAGGTCTTCAGACTTTAAACAGCAACCTTTAGACTAGACTGATGGAAACTTCAGACTTTAAATAGCAACCTTCAGACTAGACTGATGGAAACGTTTTGTCATCTTCAAAACATTTCAAGACGATTTCTCCAACAATCTCCCCCTTTTTGATGGTGACAAAACTTTCCTGCGGATTTGGATAACTTTGACCTGCAAAACATTTCAAGAAGATTTCTCCAACAATCTCCCCATTTTTTATGGTGACAAAACTTTCCTGCGGATTTGGATAACTTTGACCTGCAAAACATTTCTCAAACAAATATACATATCTTATAAAGATAAATGACTAAATGAATAACACTAGAATCTGCAACCACTGAAAATAGGTTAGTCTTGAATATGATAAAGCCATCCATAAGATATCAATAGCAGTCAATAGCAGTCAAATCCAAATTCACATCTAGACACAAAATTAAAGTCAAACATCAATCCAAATCAAATCCAAACGATTAAAAATTTAAAGTTTGATTCAAATCTTTCTCCCCCTTTTTGTCAGCATTAAAAAGGTTGAGAAGAAAATGTAATAAAGTTAAGATTGCTTGGGAACGCGGATAAGCTGGAAATCTCCCATGGATTGAACGATCCCTTCCAGCCTTTTCAAGTCTTCCTTCAGTTGTGCAACCTCCTCACCCTTAGCATTAGCCTGAATCTGAAAAGAGAGGGCTTGGATCTGATCTTTTAAAGAAACTGAAGAAACTTGACCTGCATTCAACAAGCTTTGAACCTCGCATCCCAGAGCATAAATTTGACCGCGCATCTCCAAGAGAATATCCATAATTCTACGAAAATCTGCTGAGCTGTCGGTCTGCGTACTGGCTTCAGCACGATCTGCGGATGATGGCATATCAGAATAATCACGCAAATTTGGCGATGAAGCATCATGTTCTTCTTCATGAAAATGAGAAGCATGAATGTCTTATGGGTCGGCTGGAGAGCGGCTGACTCCCTCACTGGTAGCAGCTGACATCCCTCTTTTCTCATTATCTCCCCCTATTTCTATGCCTTCAGGTGGAGAAGAGTGTTTTTCAAGCTCTCTTTCCTCTTGATTCAATCTCTCTTCTTCTTCTTCTTCTGCTTCTTTTTTGCCAAGTTGTCTTTCTTCTTCTTCTTTTTCATACCTTGCCTCCTCAGCATCATTTTCTTCTGCTTCTCTCTCCTCTATTTCTTTCTCCTCTCTCTCTCTTTCTCTTTTCTTTCTTTCTATTCTCTTTCTCGAGTCCTCTATTCTGAGTCTTTCACTGGAGCAGAACGGCTCAAATGTTTCAACGCCATTGCAGAGATGGTGATGTCTTCCTCATCATCTTCATCTTCAATGATGAAAGCTCTCATTTTCTTGGATGGAGCAACCATTGGCTCCTTTCCTTTTCTTTTTGATGCAGAAGATATTTGATAGGACTTTACATGAGTCTTTTCCTTAAATTTCTCCAACGCCTTGCTTAGCTCCTTTAGACGCATCTTGGTCACCATTTTCAGTCCTACCGCTATATGATCACACAATCGCGCACAAAGAATTTGTGGAGGTTGAATATTCAGATATCTGAATAACTTCGTCACAAAACTTGGATAAGGAAGTTGACCTCTGTCTTTCACCACTGCTCTATACATGTGGAACATAACAGTGTGAGGAAGAGAAAACTTTTTCCCAGTGAGAATGGCATACATCAGCTTTGCCTCTAAACTTGAAACATCAGTCTTGGAAGATAATTTTGGTCTGGGGCAATTGATCACAATTTTGTGAAGCAGAATGTTGAACACACTCATCCTTAGGTAGGAAATCTTTTTCTCTGTTCTCATGTCCTTAACAAGTTCCAATGTAGCACGAGCAATAGAAACTTTGATCGGTTGATATCTTCCTCTCTCAACCCCTAACACATTTGCCAGCATATTTATATCCACTACAAAGTCTTGATCTTTGACACTGAAAGAGAATCTATTCGCATCCAGGAAACTAAGATTCGAATAGAAATAAGCAGTTAATTTAGCGTAAGCTTCTATGGTGTCAGAATAGAACTGCTCAAGTTGAAGAAAACTAAATTTTTCCCTCAAATTCACATTTACAACATCCAGAAAATCAAAATCCATACTCCTAGGGTTTATCACCCCTTGCTTTAGCAATTCTGAGTATAGATCCTTCTGTTCCTTCGATCTAAACAACTCTCCCATTTTTCCTCGATTTTCCCCGCAATACCCATTCTCGGTTGAAATTGGCTGTACAGTTTGTCATCATCATTCCTATCTATCGGATTAAATCCCCAATCACGAGAATCACTTGGGATATTTGCAAGGGATTCTCCTGCCACCCCTTTACGAGCAATTCCCAAACCTTCCATTTTTCGCAAAAAGGTATATTCATTCCCATATCCTTTGCCTTTCAGAAAATCATCGACGCAGTTCAATGGAGTATGAGTCCCTTTTAAAGCATGATAAAGCTTGTAAATAAAATAGGGCCTTTGAACTCTTACAGGATCTGCGTCTTCAATGATTTCTTCCTCTTGTTGATGACCAACATTTTGAGGACTAGATGGTGGAGAATGACACTACTGAGAATGTTGTGGGCTCTGTTGTTGATTTGGAGACTCTTCTTCCTCGGTGAGATCGAAGTGAGTAGGCCCCTCACTCATTCGCCGTGGTCCCCTGCTTGCGATCCTCGAAGACTTTCTTGAAGACATCTTTCTCACTCTTGAAAGATTCCTTGCTTGACTTTCCCAAGAAAAATGATAACTTTTTCGAAGATTAGGCAAGAGAAGAAAACATGAATGGAAGATCGGTTCTTTTTAGGGTTTTTGGAGAGTAAAGCGAAGAAGAAGCAACAGTGCATAATCAGTTTAAAAAGGGGGCATACGGACCGTCACAAAGGAAAATAAAAAGATGCCTTTTCAAAATAACTGCCATTTCCGCGAAAATAGTCATTAAAAAAAAAAACTTTCTTTTCGAAAACAAAAACGTCGCAATGGTCGTGTCAATTAAATATAGCAATAATCAAACACAGTTGACGATCGTACCTTTTCAAGATGAGATTCAAGAGAGAGAATAACTTACAGTCAAGGTTTTGTTTATCTGAGTATGAGAGTCTCTAGACTTTGATTTGCTCATACCTCAAAATATTGAGTCTAGAGTGAATAATTTCAAATTGATTTTTCTCCAAAGGCTTTGTAAATATATCCACCAGTTGGTTCTTTGAATCAACATACTGAATCGAAACTTCTCCATTTTTTCTATATACTTTGCTCTTGAGTGAAGAATTGGATTTTTGGTAAGATTGATTGCACTGGTGTTGTCATAGTTAATCTTCGTGCATGAATCTTCAATTCCAAAGTCCCTTAGATGTTTTATCCACAGAATTTGTGAACAACAACTACCGAGAGCTACATACTCTGCTTCTGCTGTAGAGAGAGTTACTGTACTCTGCTTCCTTGAAAACCAAGACACTGTCCTGCCTCCAAGTAGTTGATAGGTACCCGAGGTGCTCTTTCTATCAACTCTGCAACTGGCTAGATCTGCGACTGAGTATCCAAGAAAAGTAAAGTCTCCTCTTTTAGGATACCATAGGCCAATGTTTTAAGTTGAAGCAATGTATTTAATAATACGCTTTACAGCATTTAAATGAGATTCTTTAGGGTTTGCTTGAAATCTGGCACAAATGCAAACACTAAACAAAATGTCAGGTCTAGAAGTAGTAAGATAAAAAAAGTGAGCCAATTATACTCCTGTATAGCTTCTGGTCAACTTTCTTTCCTTCTTCATCTTTGTCTATCTTCAAGGAACTTGACATTGGTATTTCAGCCTTCTTACAATTGTTTAGACCAAACTTTTTGACGAGGTCGTTAGCATATTTTTCTTGACGAATAAAAATTCCTTCTTTCAGTTGTTTCACTTGAAGCTCGAGAAAGAAGGTTAACTCACCCATCATGCTCATTTCAAATTCATCCTGCATAGTCTTAGAGAATTTCTTACACAGACTTTCATTAGGAGATCCGAATATAATATCATCAACATATATTTGAACTAGCACAAAACTTTTGCTTTCTCTTTTGATAAATAGAGTAGTATCTACTTTACCTTTCACAAAACCGTTTTGAATTAAAAACTTACTCACCCTGTCCTACCAAGCTCGAGGTGCTTGTTTAAGCCATATAAAGCCTTTTTGAGTCTGAATACTAAGTCTAGTTTCCTTGGGTCTTCAAACCCAGGTGGTTGTTCCACATAGACTTCCTCACGGATGAATCCATTTAGGAAGACACTTTTGACATCCATTTGGAATAACCTGAAATTTTTATGACAAACAAATGCAAGTAATAAACGAATTTCTTATAACCTTGCTACTGATGCGTAAGTCTCGTCATAGTCTATCCCTTCTTCTTGCGTGTATCCCTTGGCCACGAGTCTTGCTTTGTTTCTTACGGCCTTTCCTTTCTCATCCATCTTGTTTCTGAAAACCTATTTAGCTCCAATAACTTATTTACCTTTCAGTTTAGAAGTCAATTCCCAAATATCATTGATACTGAATTGTCTGAGCTCTTCTTGCATGGCTTCAATCCAGCTTTCATAAGATAAAGCTTCATCTATGCTTTTGGGTTCTATTTCAGAAATAAGAGCCACAGCACTAGACTCTTCGTGCCTTTTGGATCTTGTGCGAATTCCTTCATTAATGTCGCCAATGATAAGATCTTTGAGATGACTGGACTTATGCTTCCCGTTGCTGGTTAATTTGTCAGAATGATGATCACTTCCTTCACTTGAATCTTCAACGGTCACTTGCTGCTGGTTCTTCAAAGTCTGAGCTGCTTCTTGAGATTTAGATTTTGTAGAGTTTGGAGCAGGTTCAGGTTCTTCAAGATGAGTCTAAATAGATTCATTTTGTATAGAATCCTGGAATTTGACATTCATTGATTCTTCCACAGTTTGAGTCTTTTTGTTATAGACTCTGTACGCTTTGCTTGTGGTTGAATATCCAAGGAAGATGCCTTCATCTGATTTTTCTTCAAACTTACCAACTCGATTATTTGCATTTTTCAATATAAAACATTTGCATCCAAACACATGAAAATATGAAATAAGAGGCTTCTTTTCTTTGAATAATTCATAGGGGTTTTTTCTAGAATAGGCCTTAGAAAAACTCTATTGATAATATAACATGCTGTAAAAACTGCTTCAGCCCAAAAACGTGAGGAGATGTTGCTTTCAATTAGAAGAGTTCTAGCAATTTCTTGAAGCGATCTATCCTTTCTTTCTACAACTTCATTTTGTTCTAGAGTATATGGAGAGGAGAACAAATGCTGAAAACCAGATTCATCACAAAACCTTGTAAAATCTTGATTTTCAAATTCACCTCCATGATAAGTTCTTATATTTGAAATAACATATCCTTTTTCGTTTTGAACATTTTTAGCAAATTTTTCAAAGTAAGAGAAAGTTTCAGACTTACTTGCCAGGAAATATACCCAAGTAAATCGTAAGTAGTCATCCACGATTACTAGGCAATATTTCTTACCTCCAATGCTCTATGTTCTGGTTGGTCCAAAGATATCCATATGCAGAAGCTGCAGTACACGGTTAGTGGAAACTTGATTTATTGGTTTACAGGAATTTCTTACCTATTTTCCCAATATGCATGGTGTACATAGGTCAGACTTTTGATATGATAAATTAGGTAGACCATGAACAAGCTTCTTTGTTGAAATTTTGGCTATCCGCTTCATATTGATGTGCCCAAGCTTTCTGTGCCATAAGCTTGCTTCGTCTTGGATTGAAATTAAACATTGCGATTCATCTGGTTTCACATCCAAGAGGTAGATATTTCCATGTCTTCGTCCCATAAATGACTGAGTAGAGTCTTTACTGATTCCTGAGCATATACCTTCTTGAAAGTAGATTTTGAAACCGGTATCACATAGCTGACTGACACTTAGTAGATTGTAGTTGAGTCCTTCTACTAAAGAAACATTGCTTATTGTGAGGTTTCCAATCTTCACAGTTCCAAATCCCACAATTTTTCATTTGCTGTTTCCTCCAAATGAGACTTTTCCACCATTTACTTGAATAAGTTTTATGAAACAATTTGAGTCTCCTGTCATGTGTCTTGAGCATCCACTATCCATATACCATTTTACTTTTTTCTTGATAGTGACCTGTATTTAAAAAGGAAACTCAAACTTTCTTTGGTACCCATCTTTTCTTGGGTCCATTCGTGTTAGTATTATATGCGGTTTTTGCCAATACTTTATTGACAGGTTTTCAAACCATAGGACATTCTTTTTCAAAATGATCTGCACTATTGCACTTTGAACATCTGAGAGCATTGCGACCTACTGGTTTTACAAATGTCCTTTTAAAATGATTTTTGTAAGCATCTCTCGAGGGTCATTGTTTCATTCTTTCCTTCACTTTAGGAAAATCAGTTAAAGGAATGGTTTCAGTAGTCATACACAAACCAGATTTATTGAAATAAGGTCTTTGAACAGAAAGTATTTTTTCTAGTTTCTCAGATCCCATTGAAAATCTTTTGGAAATATTTGAGATATCATTTTTCAAGAATGTATTTTCTTTTGAAAGATTATCTTCACTTTCTCTTAGAGAAGAAACATTCATATCTAAACATTTCACCTTTTCTTTCAAAACATTTTCTTATTGTTTTAAGGCAGAATTTTCCTTTTTGAGTTCGGAAATCTTTTTAAGAGAAGTCTTAAGACTAAAATACAACTCATCAATATACTTAGAAACTTTAATAGGGATTTTGAAGTTACTCACCTCAAATTCACTGTCTGAATCTGAATCTGATTGTGCCATCAGACATATGTTGGCATAATCATCATCACTTTCTTCATATTCTGTAGCACTCTAGGTTTCTACTTTAAGAGCCTTTCGATACTTTTCAGCTTTTCCTTTCTTCTTCCTTAGAAGAGGACAGTTGGGTCTGATGTGTCCATTTTTCTTACATTCAAAGCAGACTACATCTTTATTTGATTCATCATCTTCAACAGACTTAGTCTATTGCTTTTGAAAACTTTGTTTCCTTGGAGTGAATCTTCTTCCTTTTCTGATCAGCTTTCTTAATCTTCTTATCATGAGAGCAAGCTCCTCATCGTCCGTATTGTCTTCAGAATCTGCAACATCAGAATCATCATTAGATTTTAATGCAATGGATTTCTTACCTTTAGGGTCTTCGTCTTCATTGATTCGTTCCACTTCATAAGACTGAAAAGTTCCAACCAACTCATCAACAGATAGTGGCATGATTCTTTGGGTCTCTCTGATTGAGGTCTTTATGTGATTCCAATCCTTGGAGAGTCCACGCAGTAGCTTGTTTACCTTCATGGGATCAGAAATTGGTTGACCTTGATTTTCAAGACCATTCACAATATCTGTAAAACGACTAAACATGTCAGTTATAGATTCTCCTGATTTCATTCCGAAGGCTTCGTATTGACCGAGGAGAATGTTGATTATGGTCTCTTTCACTCGATCGGTTCCTTCATAGGTAATATGTAATCTATCCTAGACTTCTTTAGCTGTAACACAAGAAGATATTCTGTTATATTCAGTAGGTGATAGAGCACAATATAAAGAATAAATTGCTTTTGCATCAAGAGCTTGTCTCTTGATTATCTCTTCCTGAGTCATTTGACTAAATTCCACAGTATCTTTTCCTCTTTCTAAGACAGGTGCAGCTTTAGGAATAATTCCTTTTTCTACAACATCCCATTCCAAAGGATCCTTTGATCTTAGGAACGCCCTCATCTTGTTTTTCCATATGTTGTAATCCTTTCCATCAAAGTAAGGTGGTCTGGTATTGCTTTGCCCTTCTACCAGCCCTGAAGCCAACATACTAGCCATAGATCTTTAACTCTGAAGTAAAACACTTCAAACAAAGTGCGTACACGAGCTCTGATACCAATTGATGTAGCTAGTATAATCACCTAGAGGGGCTGAATAGGTGTAAAAACAATTTCTCGAGATACAGAAGTAATACTAGGCAATCAATAGAAAGGAAGTACTCCAAAATAAATTACGATCAAAGCAAAGTAAGGAGTAGGGAAGAGAAGATTAAACACAAGGTTTATAGTGGTTCGGCTTATCCCAAGCCTACGTCCACTCTTCCGCACTGACAGCTTATCAGCTGGATTCCACTATGAACAAAAGAGATGTTACAGCACAACTTTTCCTTGATTCCACAGTGTAGATGTTCTATCACACTTCCTTAAGGTTTCTCACAAATATAAACTCTATTTTGAGTACAAGTTTTCGCTCAAATGAATTGACTAAGTAACAAGAAGCTTCAGACTTTGGAATTCTTCTATCGCGCACTTCTCGAACAACTTAGAATGTCTTCCTTATATACTCCTTTACGCCATCATACCCGTTGGCACTTACCAAAAGAATTCCTCCAATCTACCTGTTGGACGGAATCAATTAGGAAGATCATTCGAGCTATTAAAGGAACATGACGATAGCCCATCAATCATGTTTGCCCATACAATCAGGATCTCAGTTTCCATAAGTAGAACATTCCATAAATATTTCGCCAATCAACGGATCCTTAATCTTCGAATCAATCTCGATCAATTAAAAAGGATTCCGTTAAGTCATATCCAGCCAAGAGATCTTCTCCAGTCGATAAGGTCATATCCTCAATAAAACATCCAGTTCTGGATAGCCTTTCTTCAACGGATTAGAATTGTCAATGAGGATAGACTTTGAATGTTGAGTCTGGCAGTCCGGAGGTTTTCAGACTTTAAACAACAACCTTCAGACTAGACTGATGGAAACTTCAGACTTTAAACAGCAACCTTTAGACTAGACTGATGGAAACATTTTGTCAGTTTCAAAACATTTCAAGAAGATTTCTCCAACACTAACGACCTCGGAACCCTCGCCTGGGCTCCAAGGGTGATGAGATGATCAGTTGGCCGAACCCCCGCTCTCTCTGATGCGTTGCTAATTGGGTTGGAGTCACAGATTACAACAAGAGTTCCCTATCTCTCTGATCGCTCACAGGTTGGACTCTCTCACCCCCCCAGCGTTCCAAGTTTTCCCATTTTCTTTTTCGATTAGGCTCGCGTGCTTTCAAAAGTTGGGGAAAATTCTGAACTGAGCTAGCTGATTAGAGCGTATATGAGTCAAAGCATTCACGGGATCCGTATAGGAAAAGTATGATGGAACGGTTTGGCTCGGAGCTGGGGGTGGCTTCTTGTGAATCGCTTACCATAGCTCGCACGTCGATTTGAATCAATTAGTTCAGTTTCCCTTTACGAGCTTATTATGTTGTATGTATAAATAGGTTGTTTTATCTATCCTGTTGAATGTTGCAGAGTTGATGCCCTTTCAGAATTCTATAAAAGTGGTGCTTGATAGTTGCTAGTTTGTCTTTATCAGTTTCCGGGCTTGGTGGCTCATGTGGCTAATTTCTTTGGCAAGACGCTATGTTTCTTGTGCATCATTTAGCAAGTTGACCTTCCACGAAACATTTCATTCTCCTTTTGTGAAAAAAGTGAATTATGGTCGATTTGTAGGAATCTGGGGCGAATTTCTTACCTCCACCAATAGTTTTAACAAATGAACTTGTTATAGTATGGGACCCTGAAGTGGGAAGGATCAATCCATCTGAGCACAAGCAACTAAAGCTAGCAAGGAGTTTAACCCGTGGTATCATTGACAAGGATCTTAAACCAAACTCTACTCAAAGGAAGTAAGTCTGACTTTTTTTATGTGATAGAAACTGTGATACCACTTACGGTATTTGTAGTATAAGGGCAAATTAATCTGCTCTTTTCTTCTTCAAGTAGTTGTCGTCATCATTACATCCAGAAGAAAGATATGTTGCGATAAAAGTTGCATGAATTGATAGAGCTATTATGTATAAACCTCCCGTAGATAAAGGATCTATATGTTTTCAGCCATTCTGTGTTTGACCGCATGCTTCTAGGCATATGTGTGGTTATGCATGTGTACATATGTATAGAGTAATATTGATTCTTAAATTGGCCAGAACACAAGTTGATTTCTCAATGGGATAATCCTGCATTGATGTTAGCATCAGTTATCTCTAAATTAATTGGCCATGTTTTGATTTTCTTTAATTCCTCTTCAGTTTGGCCCACAAGAAAAAACCTCTTAAATTCAGTTATCATGTACCGTTGTTTTGCACTTTGAATGGGCCTCTGATTTACGTAAAGATCATTATTTCTTTATTCCACTCTTTTTCTTCCATTAAAGAAGTTGGGTGAAGCCGAAGGAGGTGTAAAGGTGTGAAACACTTAGATGTTAACACAGATTTTGCTATATATTCTTGTCACACCGTTTGCTTTGTGTAAGTTTGTTCCCTACTGCCTGCCAGAGCAGACTGTCACCAACTGAAACATCATAGTAACCTACTTCAGTTTGCGCCACTCATGAGTTCTAAGTAATTATTCATCTAATGAAGCAATCACGTGCTTTAGTCACTTGATGGTGAGGTCTCTCATGTTTAGTTATTTTAGAAAGTCATTTTTCATGATATCTTTAACATGCTTGAAGAAACTTCTATCCTTAAAATATTAACCTGCTATGGAATATAAATGAACCAAGAGAAAGAATATTGAAGCATTTGCGATTGTGTTGGCCTTGTTAAATTACAGTTAAATTGAGCTTTATTTTGTAATTCTGAGTAGTTGTTAAATAGTTTTCAGGTTTTAATTGTTCGATCGTGATCATTCCTCGTTGCGATCAGAAATTGAGCGAGCTTTTGGTGTGTTGAAGAAGAAGTGGAAGATTCTAAAGCATATGCCAAATTTTCCATTTGAAAAGCAAGTAAAAGTTGTTTTAGCAACAATGACTTTGCATAATTATATACGACGAAACACCGTCAATGATAGACATTTTGCAAGAGCAAATTTGGATCCCAATTATGGATGTTCAGTTGACCTTGATAATACAAGTGAGGGGGCTGGTACTTTAAATGACAATTTATTTTCTTACATGGCGCATTTACGTGATCAAATAGCGATGAATTTAGTAAATGCTTAAGGATGTTTGTAATTTTTAATGAAAACCTATTTCTTTCTTCGATACATATATAATCATGTTTATTATAATGAAATTAATCTTTCTTTTTAATTGAGAAAAAATCCACTTTGATGTTATTTTTAACATATGAATTTGTTAATATATCTCTTTTATATATACATCTCAAAGTGCAAATATATATATAAGTCATTGAATTTGTTGATACATTTCTTTTATATATACATCTCAATGCAAAAACAAAGTCATTATTTTTGTTTTCAAATTAAAAATTAAAAATTAAAAACTTAAATTGATCACACTAAAGGACTTTCCAAATATGTGTTTACCAAACAGCATTTTCCCAAAGTGGCTTCTCAAGGTGCTTTTTAATTATAGTTTACCAAATACAGTTTACATTTTGAAAAACACCTTTAACTTAAAGGTCTTTGCATTTCCCTAAAGACTTTCCACAAAAGTCTTTCCAAACGCACCCTTTGTACTAAATACAGTTTTTGTCAAATTCCTCTTAACAAGTCTCCAAACCTTGGGACATTCTTTCTCAAAATGTTCTAAGCTGTTACACTTTGAACATTTGAGAGCACTTCGGCCAACATGTTTTACAAAAACTCTTTGAAAATGATTTATGTAAAATGTTTTTGTAGGTATTTGTTTGATTCTTTCGTTTACTTTTAGAAAATCAATTAGATGAACGGTTTATGGAGTCATACCCAAACCAGATTTGTTGAAATAAGGTCTTTGTACCGAAAGAATCTTCTCAAGTTTTTCAGATTTTTTTGAAAACCTTTTTGTGATATTTGAAATATCATCTTTTAAAAAAGTATTTTCATTTGAAAGAGACTCTGCATTTTCTTTTAAATTAACAAAACTTTTGTCTATATTTTCAAACTTTTCTTTCCAAGAAATTTCCTGTTACTTCAGTTTAGAATTTTCCTTCCTCAGCTTGAAAATCCTTTTAAGAGATATTTTGAGACTTAAACAAAGTTCATCTATATACTTTGAAACTTTAGCGGGGATTTTTAAATTACTAATATCGATTTCGTTGTCTGAGTTTGAATCCGTTTCAAAGTCTAATTCTGATTTTGAATTTGCCATTAGACATATATTGACATATTCTTCATCACTTTCTTCGCATCCAGTATCACTCCATGTCTCTGCTTTGAGAGCATTTCTATATTTCTCAATTCTTCCAAACTTTTTTCTTTAACAGAGGGTAGTTGGATTTGATATCCCCCTTTTTCTTGCATTCAAAACAAATTACATATTTATTGGCTTCATCATCCTCAGTTTATTTGTTCTGAAATCTTTAAATGCCTTGCTTCTTCCAGTTAAATCTTCTTCACTTTCTATTATGATATAGCTAGTATAACCACCTAGAGGGGGTGAATAGGTGCACAAACAATTTATCGAAATACGGAAGCGATTCTACGCAACCGATAGAAATGAAGTTCTCTATTGATTAACAAAGTGAAGTATGATCAAAGTATAGAGAGTAAGGAAGAGAAAATTGAATACAAGGTTTATAGTGGTTCGGCTTATTTCAAGCCTACATCTACTCTTTCGCACTGACAGCCCACCGGCTGGATTTCACTATGAACAAAAGAGAAGTTACAGCACAGCTTTTCCTTGATTCCACAGTTTAGATGTTCTACCACACCTCCTCAAGGTTTCTCACAAATATAGACTCTCTTTTGTATACAAAGTTTTGCTCAAAGGAATTGTCTAAACAACAAGAAGCTTCAGACTTTGGAATTCTTTTATCGCGCACACCTCGAACAATTTAGAACATCTTCCTTATATACTCCTTTATGCCATCATACCCATTGGCACTTACCAAAGGAATTCCTCCAATCTACCCGTTGGACGGAATCAATTAAGAAGATTATTCGAGCTATTAAAGGCACGTGTCGATAGCCCATCAATCATGTTCGCCCATACAATCAGGATCTCGGTTTCCATAAGTAGAACCTTCCAAGAATATTTAGGCAATCATCGGATCCTTAATCTTCGAGTCAATCTCGATCAATCAAAGAATTTCGTTATGTCTTTTCCAGCTAAGAGATCCTCTCCAGTCGATAAGGTCATATCCTTAATGAAATATCCAGTTCTGGATAACCTTTCTTCAACGGATTAGAGACTATCAATGAGGATAAACTTTGAGTCTTGAGTCTGGCTGTCTGGAGGTCTTCAGACTTTAAATAGTAGAGTCTGCAAGCCTTCATACTAGACTGATGGAAACGTTTTGTTAGCTTCAAAATACTTCAAGAAGATTTCTCCAACAATCTCCCCCTTTTTGATGGTGATAAAACTTTCCTGCAGATTTGGACAATCTTGACCTGCAAAACATTTCTCAAACATATATGCATATCTTATAGAGATAAATGGCTAAATGAATAACACTAGAATCTAAAATGTGCAACCACAGAAAATAGGTTAGTCTAGTATATGATAAAGCCATCCATAAGATATCAAATAGAAGCAGTCAAGTCCAAGTCTAGTTCAGTTTTAATCCAGACACAAAAACAAAGTCGAACAAAGTTAAACATCAAAACAATCCAACAATCCACACGATTAAAAGTCAAAGTTCAAATCTCTTGCATCTCTCCCCCTTTTTGTTAGCATTAAAAAGGTGAGATGAAAATGGAATAAAGTCAAGATTGCTTGGGAACGCGGACAAGCTGGAAATCTCCCATAGACTAAACAATGCCTTCCAACCTTTTCAAATCTTCTTTCAGTTGTGCAATCTCCTCACCCTTGGCATTGGCCTGAATCTGAACAGAGAGGGCTTGGATCTGATCATTCAATGAACATGAAGAAACTTGACCCGCATTTTGCAAATTTTGAACTTCGCATCCCAAAGCATAGATTTGTCCTCGCATCTCCAAGAGAATATCCATGATTCTGCGAAAATCTGCTGCATTATCAGTCTGACTACTTGCTTCGGCCCGATCTGATGGAGTAAATGCAGACGATGGTAGATCAGCATAATCTCGCAGGTTTGACGATGAAACTTCATGAGCTTCCTCTGGAAATTGAGAGGCATAAATGTCCTTTAGGTCTGCAGGAGAGCGACTGACGCCCTCACTTGCATCAGGATATGAAGACTTCCCTCTTTTCTCTTGATCTCCCCCTGTTTCCATGCCTTCAAGTGGAGAAGAATGTTCCTCAGGTTCTCCTTCTTCTCTTTTCTCTTCTTCTTCTTTCTCAGCTCTTTCCTTTTCAGCTTCTCTTTCTTCTTCTCCCTTCTCCTCTGCTTCCTTCTCCTCTATTGCTTTCGTCATTTGTTTCGATTCTTTCTCTGGAACCTAAACGACTTAAATTCTTCAAAGCCATTGCAGAAATGGTGAGGTTTTCATCATCATCATCTTCATCTTCAACAATAAGAGCTCTTCTTTTCGTTCTTGAAGCAACCAAGGGCTCCTTTCCTTTCCATTTTGATGAAGAAGAGGGTTGATGAGCTTTAACTGGAGTCTTCTCCTTGAATTTCTCCAACGCCTTGTTCAATTCCGTTAGACGCATTTTGGTCACCATTTTCAGTCCTACCACCATATGATCGCACGATCGAACACAAAAGATTTGCGGAGGCTGAATATTCAGATGTCTAAATAACTTTATCACAAGACTTGGGTAAGGAAGTTGATATTTGTCCTTCATCATGGCTCTATACATGTGGAACATAACAGTGTGAGGCAGAGAAAACATTTTCCCAATGAGGATGGCATACATCAACTTTGCCTCTGAACTTGAAACATCTGTCTTGGAAGTTGATTTCGGCCGGAGGCAATTGATCACAATCTTGTGAAGTAAGATGTTGAATGCACTCATCCTTAAGAAGGAAATCTTTTCCTCTGTTCTCCTGTCTTTAACAAGTTCCAAAGTAGCACGAGCAATAGAAACTTTGATCGGTTGATATCTTCCTCTCTCAACTCTTAACACATTTGCCAGCATATCCATATCCACAACAAAGTCTTGGAAGTTGATCTCGGTTAAAAAGAGAGGAGTACGAACCGTCACAAAGGAAAATAAAGAGATGCCTTTTCAAAATAACTGTTTTTTTCGCGAAAATAGTCATTTCAAAAAATAACTTCCTTTTTGAAAGGAAATGATGTAACAATTACGTCGATTAAATATAGCAATAATTAAACACAGTCTGACGATCGTACCTCTTCAAGATAAGATGAGAGAGAGAGAGAGAGAGAGAGAGAGAGAGAGAGAGTTACTTACAGTCAAGGTCTTGTATGTCTAAGTCGGAAAGTCTTTAGACATTGATTTTCTCATACCTTAAAATGTTGAGTCTGGAACGGATGGTTTCAAATTGATTTTTCTCCAAAGGCTTTGTGAATATATCCGCCAGTTGGATCTTTAAATCAACATACTGAATCGAAACTTCTCCATTTTGAACATGATCTCTAATGAAGTGATATCGAATCTCTATATGCTTTGCTCTTAAGTGAATAATTGGATTTTTAGTGAGATTGATAGCACTAGTGTTGTCGCAATTAATCTCCGTGCATGAGTCTTCAATTCCAAAGTCTCTTAGCTGTTGTTTTATCCAGAGAATTTGTGAATAGCAACTTCCAAGAGTTACATACTCTGCTTCTGTTGTAGAGAGAGCTACTGTACTCTGCTTTCTTGAAAACCAAAATACTGTCCTGCCTCCAAGTAGTTGACAGGTACCCGAGGTGCTCTTTCTATCAACTCTGCAACCGGCTAGATCTGCATCTGAGTATCCAAGAAGAGTAAAGTCTCCTCTTTTAGGATACCATAGACCGATGCTTGAAGTAGAAGCAAAGTATTTAATAATACGCTTTGTAGCATTTAAATGAGATTCTTTAGGATCTGCTTGAAATCTGGCACAAATACAAACACTAAACAAAATGTCAGGTCTAGAAGCAGTAAGATAAAGAAGTGAGCCAATGATACTTCTATATAGCTTTTGGTCGACTTTCTTTCCTTCTTCATCTTTGTCTATCTTCAAGGAACTTGATATTAGTATTTCAGCCTTGTTGCAATTGTTCAGACCAAACTTTTTGACGAGATCATTAGCATATTTTTCTTGATGAATAAAAGTTCCTTCCTTCAGTTGTTTCACTTGAAGCCCGAGAAAGAAGGTTAACTCACCCATCATGCTCATTTCAAATTCATCCTACAGAGTCTTAGAGAATTTCTTGCACATACTTTCATTAGGAGATCCGAATATAATATCATCGACATATATTTGAACTAGCACAAAAAATTTTCTTTCTCTTTTAATAAATAAAGTAGTGTCTACTTTACCTTTCACAAAACCATTTTAGATTAAAAACTTACTCAGCCTGTCGTACCAAGCTCGAGGTGCTTGTTTTAAGCCATATAAGGCCTTTTTAAGTCTGAATACTGAGTCTGGTTTCCTTGGGTCTTCAAACCCAGGTGGTTGTTCCACATAGACTTCCTCATTGATGAATCCATTAAGGAAGGCACTTTTGACATTCATTTGGAATAACCTGAAATTTTTATGACAAGCAAATGCAAGTAATAAACGAATTGCTTCTAACCTTGCTACTGGTGTGTAAGTCTCGTTATAGTCTATCCCTTCTTCTTGCGTGTATCCCTTGGCCACAAGTCTTGTTTTGTTTCTTACGACCTTTCCTTTCTCGTCCATCTTGTTTATGAAAACCCATTTAACTCCAATAACTGTTTTACCTTTTGGTTTTGGAGTCAATTCCTAGATATCATTGATGCTGAATTGCCTGAGCTCTTCTTGCATGGCTTCAATCCAGCTTTCATCAGATAAAGCTTCATTTATGCTTTTGGGTTCTATTTAAGAAATAAGAGCCACAGCACTAGACTCTTCGCGCATTTTGGATCTAGTGCGAATTCCTTCATTAATGTCAGCAATGATAAGATCTTTGGGATGACTGGACTTATGCTTCCGGTTGCTAGTTGATTTGTCAGAGTGATGATCACTTCCTTTACTTGAATCTTCAACAGTTACTTGCTGTTGGTCCTTCAAAGTCTGAGCTGTTTCTTTAGACTTTGTAGAGTCTGGAGCAGGTTCTGGATCTTCAAGATGAGTTTGAATAGATTCATTTTCCATTGAATCCTGGAATTTGACATTTATTGATTCTTCCACAATTTGAGTCTTTTTGTTGTAGACTTTGTACGCTTTGCTTGTGGTTGAATATCCAAGGAAAATGCCTTCATCTAACTTTTCTTCAAACTTACCAACTCGATCATTTGCATTTCTCAGTATAAAACATTTGCATCCAAACACATGAAAATATGAAACAATAGGCTTATTTTCTTTGAATAATTCATAAGGGGTTTTTTCTAGAATAGGCCTTAGAAAAACTCTGTTAATAATATAACATGCTGTAAAAACTGCTTCAGCCCAAAAACGTGAGGAGATGTTACTTTCAATTAGAAGAGTTCTAGTCATTTCTTGAAGCGATCTATTCTTTCTTCCACAACTCCATTTTGTTCTGGAGTATACGGAGAGGAGAACAAATGCTAAAAACCATATTCATCACAAAACCTTGTAAAATCTTGATTTTCAAATTCACCTCCATGATATGTTCTTATACTTGAAATAACATATCCTTTTTTTCATTTTGAACCTTTTTAGCAAATTTTTCAAAGTAAGATTATGTTTTAGACTTACTTACCAGGAAATACACCCAACTGAATCGTGAGTCGTCATCCACGATTATTAGGCAATATTTCTTACCTCTAATGCTCTATGTTCTTGTTGGTCCAAAGAGATCCATATGCAGAAGCTGCAGTACACGGTTAGTGGAAACTTGATTTATTGGTTTAAATGAATTTCTTACCTGTTTTCCCAATATGCATGGTGTACACAGGTCAGACTTTTGATATGATAAATTGGGTAGACCACGAACAAGTTTATTTGTTGAAATTTTGGCTATCTGCTTCATATTGATGTGCCCAAGCTTTCTGTGCCATAAACTTGCTTCGTCTTGGATAGAAATTAAACATTGTGATTCATCTGGTTTCATATCCAAGAGGTAGATATTTCCATGTCTTCGTCCCATAAATGACTGAGTAGATTCTTTACCGGTTCCTGAGCATATACCCTCTTGAAAGTAGATTTTGAAACCAGTATCACATAGCTGACTGGCACTGAACAGATTGTAGTTGAGTCCTTCAACTAAAGAAACATTGCTTATTGTGAGGTTTCCAATCTTCACAGTTTCGAATCCCACAATTTTTCCTTTGTTGTTTCCTCCGAATGAGACTTTTCCACCATTCACTTGAACAAGCTTTATGAAACAATTTGAATCTCCTGTCATGTGTCTTAAGCATCCACTATCCAGATACCATTTCACATTTTTTTTTTATAGTGACCTACATTTAAAAAGAGACTCAAGCTTTCTTTGGTACTTATATTTTCTTGGGTCCTTTTGAGTTAGTCTGATATACGGTTTTTGTCCAAACTTTATTGACAGGTCTCCAAACCATAGGACATTCTTTTTCAAAATGATCTGCACAATTGCATTTTGAACATCTAAGAGCATTGCGACCTACTGGTTTTACAAATGTCATTTCTATATCACTCCAAGTTTCTGCTTTAAGAGCCTTTCGATACCTTTCGGCTTTTCCTTTCTTCTTCCTCAGAAGAGGACAGTTGGGTCTGATGTGCCCCTTTTTCTTACATTCAAAGCAGACTACATCTTTATTTGATTCATCATCTTCAACAGACTTAGTCTGTTGCTTTTGAAAACTCTGTTTCCTTGGATTGAATCTTCTTCCTTTTCTGTTCAGCTTCTTAATATTCTTATCATGAGAGCAAGCTCTTCATCGTCCATATCGTCTTCAGAATCTACAGCATCGGAATCATCATTAAATTTTAATGCAATGGATTTCTTACCTTTAGGGTCTTTGTCTTCATTGATTCGTTCCACTTCATAAGACTGAAGAGTTCCAACCAATTCATCAACAGATAATGGCATGATTCTTTGGGTCTCTCTAATTGAGGTCTTTATGTGATTCCAATCATTGGAGAGTCCACGCAGTAGCTTGTTTACCTTCATGGGATCAGAGTTGGTTGACCTTGATTTTCAAGACCATTCACGATATCTGTAAAACGACTAAACATGTCAGTTATAGATTCTCCTGATTTCATTCTAAAGGCTTCATATTGACCGAGAAGAATGTTGATTCTAGTCTCTTTCACTCGATCGGTTCCTTCGTAAGTAATTTGTAATCTATCCCAGACTTCTTTGGCTGTATCACAAGAAGATATTCTGTTATATTCAGTAGGTGATGAAGCACAATTTAAAGAATAGATTGCTTTTGCATCAAGAGCTTGTCTCTTGATTATCTCTTCCTGAGTCATTTCGCTAGACACAACAGTGTCTTTTCCTCATTCTGAGACAGGTGCAGCTTTAGGAATGATTCCTTTTTCTACAACATCCCATTCCAGAGGATCTTTTAATCTTAGGAACGCCTTCATCTTGTTTTTCCATATGTTGTAGTCCTTTCCATCAAAGTAAGGCAGTCTAGTATTGCTTTGCCCTTCTACCAGCCCTGGAGCCAGCATACTAGCCATGGATCTTTAACTCTGAAGTAAAACACTTCAAACAAAGTGAGTACACAAGCTCTGATACCAATTGATATAACTAGTATAATCACCTAGAGGGGGGTGAATAGGTGCACAAACAATTTATCGAGATACAGAAGCGATTCTAGGCAATCGATAGAAAGGAATTTCTCTATTGATTAACAAAGTGAAGTACGATCAAAGTAAAGAGAGTAAGGAAGAGAAAATTGAACACAAGGTTTATAGTGGTTCGGCTTATTTCAAGCCTAGGTCCACTCTTCCGCACTGACAGCCCACCGGCTGGATTTCACTATGAACAAAAAAGAAGTTACAGCACAGCTTTTCCTTGATTCCATAGTGTAGATGTTCTACCACACCTCCTCAAGGTTTCTCACAAATATAGACTCTCTTTTATATACAAAGTTTCGCTCAAAGGAATTGTCTAAACAACAGGAAGCTTCAGACTTTGGAATTCTTCTATCGTGCACACCTCGAACAACTTAGAACGTCTTCCTTATATACTCATTTATGCCATCATACCCGTTGGCACTTACCAAAGGAATTCCTCCAATCTACCCGTTGGACGAAATCAATTAAGAAGATTATTCGAGCTATTAAAGGAACGTATCGATAGCCCATCAATCATGTTCGCCCATACAATCAGGATCTCGGTTTCCATAAGTAGAACCTTCCAAGAATATTTAGGCAATCATCGGATCCTTAATCTTCGAGTCAATCTCGATCAATTAAAGAATTCTGTTATGTCTTTTCTAGCCAAGAGATCTTCTCCAGTCGATAAGGTCATATCCTTAATTAAACATCTAGTTCTTGATAGCTTTTCTTCAACGGATTAGAGACTGTCAATGAGGATAGACTTTGTGTCTTGAGTCTGGCTATCCGGAGGTCTTCAGACTTTAAATAGCAGAGTCTGCAAGCCTTCAGACTAGACTGATGGAAACGTTTTGTCAGCTTCAAAAAACTTCAAGAAGATTTCTCCAACATATTCAACTTTCTGAATTTCCTTATCATGAGTGCTAGTTCTTCATTGTCCATATCATCTTCTGAATATGTATTATCAAAATCATCATTAGATTTTAAAGCAATTGATTTCTTACCTTTAGGATCTTCTTCCTCATTGATTTGCTCAACTTCATATGATTAAAGTGTGCCAACTAGTTCATCTACAGAAAGCGACATGTGTCACGCCCCGATCCTCGAGCATGCACCCATCCCTCACCTTATCGATTAAATAGCAACGTCCTAAGATGCATCACTGATCCTTTCATTTTAATATGCATGCGAAAGCATATAAAATCCCTAGAAAATAAAGAAATTGGATAAGAAAGTAGGATTTCAAATTTCAAAACAATCACACTTATATACATTGCAAATCACAGTGCAAATATATACAAGTCGATTTGTTAAGTCAAGTTCTAAACCACAAGTTCCTAAAACAAAGTCTGTAGAAAGGAATCAACTTCCATCAAAAGAGGATCGAATTTCCACTTCGGGCCGTCGATCCTTAGTTCTTATGACTAACTAATCTAATAGGATCATCAGTTCTTCAGGTTTCGCCTTCTACACTTCGGGCCGTCGATCCTTCACTAATGCCATCTAAAGACGTAAAAATGGTTATTCAATAACCAGTGAGACAATGTCTCAGCAAGTTCTACCCCATAAGACCTAATTAGGGAGCCAATACACTCTAGAGGCTATCTAAGCACAACACGAGTTAGATGCCTTACATTGGCCTCAGTTCCTTCCTGTAAGTCAGTATATATATCAAATATACACGATCACATCACATCACCTTAATCAGATCGAATCATCGATCAATCGATTTAGTCGATTACATGTCATCTCGACCCTTTTTTGGTCGGCTCATCTCATACTATCTATAAGTCCGTTCATATCAAGACTACTCACTGCTAAGCTTATAAATAGATAGTATAGCTCGCTTCTGAGATGATCAGGTATACCGCTCTCTGTTAAGCTACCATATCGCCTGTAGGCTGATATAGGATATCGACAGTGCTCAATCTAAGCTAATAAGATATACTACTTTCTACTAAGCTGCCATATCGTCCGTAGGCTAATATAGTATACCAACATTGCTCTCTGCAAAGCTGTTATATTAGAGCCCGTAGGTTGATATAATATACCGTTATTGTAACGACCCGAACTCCACTGTGTGATATTATCTACTTTGGACACTGAGTCCTCATGGCTTTAAAACGCATCACACAGATTAGAGAGACTTAAGCCTTATAAACTAGCTCGAGGACTCCCATTAAGCGATATGGGACAAGAGACGCGCCCCCACACTTGGGCCGTCACACTCTCCCCCCTTGGGAGCACAGTGTCCTCGATGTGGCCCTACACACAATCGGGAGTCAACTCTGATACCATTTGTACCAACTCGGGCCCCACTGTGTAATATTGTCCGCTTTGGACACTGAGTCCTCACGGTTTTAGAATGCATCACACATATTAGAAGGATCTAAGCCTTATAAACTAACCCAGAACCCCCCTAAGTGATGTGGGACAGGAGATACGCCCCCGCACTTGGGCCAGCACAGGTATACTGCTCTCTATCTAAGCTGACATATCGCCCTAGGCTGATATAGTATACCATTCCAATCATACAATCGATTCCATCTTTTTATCATTTCCAATAAAAATAACTGTCTGTGGATACATGATCAGCCTTAACCAAAATATCATAATTTCACTTTTTTGAACATCACACCAGTTTCAACAGCCCATTACATATTTTTGGTGTTCTAAACCGATGCTTGGTAATTTTCGCATTAATTACCAAAAGTAATTAATTTAGGAATAAAATCCTAAAATCATAATTAATTCCATTCAACACAAATCAACACTCAAATAAATAAATGGACTACACCACAATAATCAGTATAAAATTTCGGTCGTCGGCTATCCCAGCCTAATTACCAGAAAATAAATAAATAATTAAATACTTACGGAAATTATTAAATAAATACAATAAATCCAATTTAGGCTCGTTATAGCTTAATTGGAAGCCAAGATGAGGTCGGAAAATTACCGAGACTCGTTCAATAAATAATAACATGAGTCTACTTGCTAATGTCACTAACCATTTGCCTAACATGCATTAATAAGGCTCTAAACTAATTGCTCTACTATAATCTATCCACCTAATCGTACTTAATTAAATCTAATCAACCCCTAAGCATCATTAACCAACTAATAAGGGATTAGTGAGCAAAGCTCACTTGTGCAAAGCAAAGGCCGGAACACTGCGACAGCGACACGATAGCGGCCGAACTTGGGCTCACGACGACACCAACGGGCTTGGACTAGGCTTAAAAGCCTTGCAAGCCCACAAAAATTTTTGTGCTTAGCTTCGGGCTTGGGCTACTTTGCGGGCCTCAAGACTGGGCTGATCTCACTTAGGCTTCAGGTGGGCTGACTTCTTAGGCCGAAGACAAACTGGATGGGCTGCAACTTTGTTGGGCTTCGTTGGAATTGCTAGGCTAGAAAAGAAGGTTGCTGGACTGGACTTGTTGCGGCTGATCCACAAGCTGAAGAAGACGCGAGCGCCTTCGAGCTGGCCGAAATCCACGAGCTACGCTGGGGGCTGCTGAAGACAAAATGTGTAGAGAGGCAACTGGATTTCGTGGCTTCAATGGGGGTAGCTGCAACGGAGAAGCCACGCAGAGAGGGAAGAATTGAGGGGAGTCAACGGCGTGGATGCATTTGCAGGTTTGTTGATCGAGAGAGAGCCCTTCGTGGACGTGTGGCATGCAGCTTCAGTGGATGATGGCTTCGTGGAAATTTGTGGTCAAAGATGAGGGGTTTTGGTGATGAGTGTTGACTGGTGGGTGTGTGGGTGTGTGGCCTGCAGAGGAGAGTTCGGAGGGGGGGTGTGGGGGGTGTGTGAGTGGAGGAATTGGTGTGCGTGAGTGCTGGTGCGAGAGAAATGAAAAGAAAATGAGGGGTGGCTTGGCGAGAAGGAAACAAAGGAAAAATGAAAAGCAAGGTAGGAGCTGATGATGACGGAGTCGACGAAGGCATCCAACGGATTGAGCAGCTGGTGGTGTGTTGAAGAAGATTGAGAAAGAGGCACAAAAGTCAAGCAATAATTCAATCTAAATCGTGAATTGATCCCCCCAAAGGCTCACAAGATTATCCTCTTGTCCCAATTACTTTCTTGCTCTAATTTTCCACAAAAATATCCAAATTAAAGCTAAAAATTCCAGCCCCTTGCCAAAATCCGAATTTTCTTATTTTTGGACTTCAATTTCCCAAATCGACGTCCAAATTTTCCAAAGAAAAAGCCCCTGAAATTTTTTGCAAGCCCCCTTTGTCATATAGCTCGGTCTAGAAGTCAGAATTCCCTTCAATTGAGTCCATCCGAATTTCTGTTATTTTTTCACAGCGTCCGAATTGACTTTCCGTAAAAATCTTGAAATCTCCAAAAATTCTTCAAAGGATGAGTCGACATTCCTAAAATAAGTCATGACGTGACAGACTTTTCAATTTCTGAAATCGGGTTCAAATTCACAGTTAATTTCCATTCGGCACATTTTTAGCATGACCTAATTTATCGGGTAGTTTTTCGGAATTTTTTGTGCAATTAACCCATAATCGATTTATCTCGAGTCACAAAGTATATCTTCAACACATTGGCGACTCTCGGTTGTCGTGAAAATTTTGAGGTTTCAAATACGGACACAAGGTACCCAAATGACAGAAGAATCAATCTAGGTTGGTCGATGAGAATTTTCCAATTTAGTAGTTTCACCCACGATTTGCCACACATCTCAGTTGAACAGACCTATCTCTGATCTCAAATCGATTTTATATTATGCCGTAATAGCCTCTAAAGATAAGCACAATCAAGAAGTCGATTCCTAGTCGAACTCTCAAATTTATTGCATTAAAAATCCTTAATGGCTTCCTTGGATAGTCTAATTATCTCGAGAGTGATCAATTTTGAGAACAGCCCTATAGGCGCATCAATAAAATACTCGATTTATTCGATAGAAGACAAGACTGAAAATCTGGGATGTCACAGCATGATCCTCTGGGTTTCTTTTATTGAAGTATTTACATGATTCTAGTTTTTGAAGAGTCCATGCAACAATTTATTGACTTTCATTGGTCTTGAGATTGTCTATTCCTAATATGCTAGACCGTTTACAATTTTTGTGAAACGACTAAACATGTCAATGATAGATTCTCCTAGCTTTATCTTGAAGGCTTCATACTGTCTGAGTATAATATTGATTTTTGTTTCTTTAACTCGATCAATTTCTTCATAGGTACGTGCAACCTATCCCTGACTTATTTGACTGTTTCACAAGATGAAATTCTGTTATACTCAATAGGAGATAAAGCATAGTATAAAGAGTAGATGGCTTTAGTATCAAGAGCTTGTCTCTTGGTTATTTCTTTTTGTGCCATTTCGATAGCATCTGCAACTTCTTTTCCTCTTTCTGAGATGGATGTAGCTTTGGGAACAATTTATTTTTCTACTACGTCCCATTCCAAAGGATCCTTCGATCTTAGGAATGCATTCATCTTGTTTTTCCACACATTATATTTCTTTCCATCAAAGTAAGGCAGTCTGGTGTTGCTTTGGCCTTCAACCAAACCTAGAGCCAAAATACTAGCTATAGATTATTAACTTAAAAGTAAAAACACTTCAATAAAATGAGCACACAAGTGCTGATACTAATTGAAAAGGCTAGTAAGAACACTTAGAGGGGAGTGAATGAGTGTTAAATGAAATTTTCGCAATACTTGATGAAAGTAAATTGCATTTAGAAGATAATAGACTGAAGATGTAATCAACTATAAACAGTTATATAAAGTTATGAGTTAAAGTAAAGAGTTCAGGGAAAGAGAATAGAAACACAAAGTTTATAGTAATTCGACTTAATTCAAGCCTACGTCCACTCTCCCGCACTGACAGCCCACTGACTGGATTTCACTAAGAATCAAAAGAGATTTTACAGTCTCACGTCATTGACTTCATAGTCTAGAAACACTACTACACTCTTCCAAAATCTCACAAGTGTTTGCTCTCTCTTTTGAGTACAAGTTAAGCTCAACAATTGAAATAACAAAACTAGAAGTTTCAAACTTTGAAAATTTTCTTTTACGCACACACTCGAACAACTTGAGAGTCTTCCTTATATACTCCTCCATGCCTCTACAACCATTGGCACTTTCCAAATGAGTTTTTTCAATCTACCCATTGAACAGAATCAATAAAGGAAACCTCGAGTCGTTTTAGGAAAGTGATAAAAGCCCATTAATCCTGCTCGCCCATACAATCGGGATTTTGGTTTCCATAAGTAAAACCTTCCAAGTATACTTTAATTTTCAAGAGATTTGATTATCTTAATTGATTTCAATAAGAATAATTGATCATAAGACGTTATATCCAGCCATAAGATCTTCCACAAACCATACGAACCGAACCCTTGAAGATAAACCCGCATCTGGATAAGTTTTCATTCTTTGGTCTAGAACCTATCAGTGAGGTCAGACTTGAGTTAACGTCTAGCAATCTTCAGACTTTGACAGTAATGTTTGGAGTTCTTTAGACTGTAATACTTAAGTTTGCAAGTAAGGAGATTTTTTCAGCTTTAAAACAGTTAAGGAGATTTCTCTAACACAGTCCTCTATTTAGGCATCTTTCATCTCTCACATGCTACAAAGAGGTAGCTTCTGCTTAGTTCTTGGGACTTTTTTCTGAGTCTTTTAACTCTAGTATAGCTCTAAGAGATGGAAAGTGTGGCTAGTAATATTTTATGCTCTCAAAAGCCTTTAGATGTTCATCTTTATGTGGTCCATCAAAAGCTTCTAGATTTTGAAGGCTCATTCAAAGTATAGAAAACGGAGATATAGAAAAAGAACAGTGCACTTCAAAATCACTACAACAATTTGTTCTCTATCAATCGTTTCATGAACTGCAATTAGCCAGTGAGAACAGGGTCGTCATTAGCAATTCTGTAAGACCAGTTTGAAGCCTTTGAGTTATCGAGTGAAAGCAATTTCTATCAGGTTTACCTACGGGAGTTGAAGGGAATAGAAGGAAGTGGTCATGATAAGGCAATGAATGGAGTAGCATCATAGTCATTGTTGCTGGTCTGGCTTGCCAACATGCGAATGACCGGATGCTCGATTTTCTTCCTTCACTGCCTAACTAAGACTAGTCAAAAGTATTCTCTTCGTTTCCCCAATGGCCAAAGTCTTGCTTGTGTTTCCAGTTGTGCTTGATCTTGACTTGAGGAAAGAATTCCATAGTCGAGATTGAGCGAAGCAAAAGCCCGCGTGATCCTGATACTACGTTGTTACAACTTTTCAAAGTTTTAATCACGGACATAGCTAAGTTGGCACCTTAAATAAGCCAGCCTGTTTTGGGACCCAAAAATTGGTACTTTGTACCACCCAACTGATTCTTCCAATTTCTCATTCCACGGCATGGATTTTAAGGATGCGCAAGTTCGGGATATGTTCTTCGAGGGGAAAAGTGTTAAAAAAAGTCTTAAACCTTTTGCATTTGTGCCAATTTAGTTCTAGACCTTTTTTTGGTGCCAATTAAATCCTAAACATTTTTATGTTGTGCCAATTCAGTCCTTTTCGGCCAATTTTGACCGAATTTTGCTGAATAGATGCTAATCGACTAATGTGGCCTGATCGACAACGACGTGGACAACTTTTAATAATATTTTAATTTTTTTTGAATTTTTTACTTTTTATTTTTTTTAATTTTTTCCTTCTCCTCCTTCTTCCTCTAGCCGGTTGCCGAATCTCGGCGACTGGCCACCTCGACCTTGCCGGCCACCTCGCTAGTGGCCGTGAGGGAGGCCTCGCATTGGGCAGCGAGGCTCGCCCTCGCCAGCTCGGCGCGAGGCCGCCCTCAAGGCCTGAGCAACAAGGGCGAGCCTCGCTAGTTAGGCACGAGACCAGCTCGAGGCCGCCCAGGCCACAAGGGCGGCCTCGCGTCGAGCTGCCAAGGCTCACCCTCACCAAATTCGGTGAGGGTGAGTCTCACCACCCAGGCCTCGAGGACGGCCACTGGTGAGGTGGCCAACGAGGTCATCGACCATCACCTTTGGCTAGTCGCCGCAGCCGCCGAGGTCCAGCAACTAGCTGGAGGAAGGAGGAGAAGGAAAAAAAAATCAAAAAAATTAAAATATTATAAAAAGTTATCCACATCAGCGCCGATCCAAACCACGTTGGTTGGCTAGTGTCCAGTCAGCAAAATCCGGCCAAGATTGGTCAGAAAGGACTGAATTTGCATAATGTAAAAAGATTTAGGACTTAAATGGTACAAAAAAATATTTATGACTAAATTGTTACAAATACAAAATGTTTATGATTTTTTTAACACTTTTCCCATTCTTCGAGTGTGGGCCCAGAGTTTGTAAATCGAACTGGCTACATTGGTCATTTCGATCGATGTCAGAAGTGATTATGTCTAACTATTGAGATTTTGCTTAATTTGTCTTGAATCCTTGTTTCTGCATGTATCCATGATGAATTTGAACGATTCTCTCCCTTATTTTATAAGACCTTTTTTCGTTAATGGAAAATGTTCTCCCCAACCAATTCATTTTCCATGAATTGAATGCCAAAAAATTCGAAAAACATTTTCATGGAAGTTATTTTTCATAAAAGGAGCAGAGCCTTAGTGTTAGCTAATTTTATTTTGCTATGTTGATTAAATAAGTGCAAAGTTATTATGCAATTATCTGTTGTCTTGAGGAGGATAATCACAAACATGTGCTATGCAGCGGATTCTTAAGGCAACCGAACATACACTACTATGAAATATTCAAAAATTTTAAGACATAAGAGTAACATCTCAGTGGTAGGTAAGAGGGAATTCTCAGTCAATTCATAAACTGAAATTTTTGCGGAGTATGCTAGAGTGTGGTAGATTGTGAGTTTGATAGGATGACGATTACCTGAGAGAAAATTGATTTTACAACTCAATTGCAGCAGAATAAACTGATTACAAAAGAAAAGTACAGGAAATGACAGGAAAAGAATCAAGAAGCCGATTCGGGGATGTTAATATTGGAGCATCGGCAATCAATAGGGAGTGAACTTATTATGTTGGAGGAGAAAGTAGCATTAAGGGGCAAAAATCGACGCATTCCTAGTTAAATAAAATGCCTGATGGCTAAAGCTTTCGACCATTAGGATGCGGAATAGATTCGAGGAAGATCCAACATTATCGTCCTCGTTCCAGAGTAGTCGATAACACTGCACACGACTCTGGTTTGCTGGAAGAAGAAGACGTAGAAACGTTTATCCTAACTGCGAAAGCCGGTTTCTTTGGAGCTGGAAGGGTCGCTGTTTCACTACCAAGCATGAAAACTGCATCTGACATTGTGGGGCGATCACTTGGGTCTTCTTGCACGCATAAAAGCGCCACGTTTATACACTTCAAAGTTTGATCTCTGTTGTAAGTTTCGTGCAGCACCCGATCCATCAAGTGCAATGCTTTATTCTCATTCCATAATTTCCATGCCTGGGCAATAGAAGTTTCAGTATGTTCAGAGAAAAGGGCGACAGGAAGTGGATAAAACAAAAGTAAGGGACAATAAATATTACATGTGTGAGAAGGCTCATTGTTCCTTGGGATCGATAAAAGCCTGTGTTACGTGTCCCGCTAATAATCTCTAGTATGACGACACCAAAACTAAAAACATCAGACTTGAATGAGAAAAATACGTTCAAAGCATATTCCGGAGACATGTATCCACTGCATTGAAGCATAATAAGTCAATTAAGCAAGAGTTGGAATACTAAAGTTCTACTGCAGATGTTAAAACGTGATAATGTGGTGAGTGCCTTGTGTAGTGTCCAACAAATTCTCTAACCCAATGAAAAAAAAATGGTATGCACATCTATAGAAACTTACTATGTTCCAATCACTCTGTGTGCTTGCTTCAATTTGTTTTGCCTCAAATATCCGTGCCAAACCAAAGTCAGAAATTTTGGGTGTCATCTCCTCATCGAGCAAAATGTTACTTGTCTTGAGATCTCTGTGAATGATTCTCAGCCTAGAATCTTGGTGAAGGTAGAGCATTCCTCGTGCAATTCCCAATATAATCTCAAAACGTATCTCCCAGTTCAGCAACCAACACCTTGTTCGATCTAGCAAGGTTTTCATTTTAATTTGTGTAGGTAGCAAAGTCTTTTAGTATAACTCCATCAGACTAACTTAAAATCTTTATTTAGAGAAAGAGACTGCTAAGTGCTACAAGTTATTACAACTATGCACTGAAGAATACAAGGGAATAAGGACATGAAATAAGATGCTTACCAAATATGAACGAATCTAAGCTTTTGTTGGGCATATATTCATATAGTAACATTTTTTCATCTCCTTTGACACAATATCCTACTAATTTGACAAGATTTCGATGTTGAAGTTTGGCTTTCAAGATGACTTCGTTCTTAAACTCCTCAAAACCCTGTTCTGATCCTCTCAATAGTCTCTTCACTGAAATTTCTTGTCCTCCTGGAAAAGTAGCCTAAAACAAAGTTGAGGAATGGATTACTTCATCACCGTGACCTCGTTAAGAGCCCCAGATGGTAGAAGAAGAAACCATTTTATTTACCTTGTAAACAGGCCCAAACCCGCCTCTTCCAAGTTTGTTCTCATCCGAGAAATTATTTGTCGCTTTTAGAATAATTTCTAAATCAAAGAATGGCACGTCTAGGCCTTTCTTATCCTCTTCAAATTGGCATGAATCCATCCACATTTTGATTCGCTTCTCGCTGTCATATAGACGAAAGTCAGGATTTTCCTGAGTGCTTTCCGTGCTCCCTGTAGTGCCAGCTTTAGTAACTAATTGGTTCAATCTTATTATCGTATTTCTAACAATGATAGATGAAAAGTATGTATTTGCTTAGGGATTGCCTAGCGTACCACCATGCTGCCTTCCCATGTAAAATAAACCACCAAAAACAAGGATGGAGATTGCCGCACCGGTAGGAACAACTATATATACAAGTCTCACTGATGATCCTCCTCGTTCAACGTGATAACCCGCCACTGCTAGAGAAGAAATGAAAGAGTAACTACTGTATTTTAGAGAAAATTGAACGAATAATTGTAGACACGGGGACTGCCAATATGATAAAAGGACAGATGTGACGACTTCATAGTGCATGGTCACAATCCCTCTTATAGTCTACAAAAAGGAGCAAGCTTATTTGGGGCAAGTCCAGGATTCTGTCATTACGTTGCATGCGTACACCATAATCGGGATGATAACTGTAAAGGCATATGCTATGACACTTTGACAGGGTGAACGTATCTCGAGAATCTCGGGCTCTGGACAAATGATAGCTATATTTGTTCTGGTTTCGAGCTCTTCTGGCTGATCTGTTATAATTCCGAATGGAAGCTGAAAATATAAATGTTGACTTTGAAACTTTTCAGTTTCTAGGAGCAGCGAATCATCCTAGCAGTGCTCTAAATGTTAGACGGAGATGGAAAACAATCATTTGAGGGCACGAGAAAATCTACAACTATATCGACCGGTAAAACCCAATGACTATATTTCCTTCTAATCTGCTTTTTTTTTCGGTTGCTTCCTTCTAATCTGTTTTTCACGAATAAAGTAGCTAAAGTTGCGTGTCAATTCGCAAGATCCACATTCTCACCTGGAGAACAACTGATGTTGAAAGGATTCCAATTGTATCCTGAGTTGCAGAGGCACCTTTTTATTCCATCCAATGCTTTCTTGCAAGTTGCACGTGGCCAATCGCAGTCTTCGGACGAATTGCAAATCGTCTCCTTTGGATTGCTCCACACAATTTTTATTTCGCTCGACCAAACCCTTCCCAAAGAGTCTCCTGCGCTGGAGCCATTCTGTTCTCCACTACACCCGCTACTCACATGAAATGGGGAGGACTGATCAAGCTGCAGATTGATTTCCATTTGACCGATACTTGTGCAGTCCGATGCATTGACTTGGATGGTAAATGTTCGAGCTTCTGGATTGACGCTAGTGACTCTATAGCTACATTGGGGCCGTTCAAAGTAAAGCTGCGCAGTTTCATTGTCGCAGCTAAATGCAGTGTATACCGGATCGCCACAGCTCCAATTCGTGCTTAAAGGGTAGGGGACTAAATGTGTGCCGCAAGTTTTACAACTCCTCCTAGTAGATTCTATGAAAGTCAACATTGCATAAATATTAGCGGCGGTGAATATGCACATTCACCTACAATCAAACTCCAATCATACATAATATTAATAGCTGAAATTGGGATAGCGTCATTTGTTTTCCATATGCTGGTTGACCAGAACGCTTGATTAGACTGCGTTTGTAGTCAAGATAACATTTAAATGCACAAAGTATGAGCAAAGCTAATGACTTCATCAAAGAAGGCAAATCAGAAGCCACCAAAGATGGTTAATAAGACAGCCACAGCTCAAGTCAAAAGGTCACAGACAAATAATTTTGGAAAGGAAAAAAAGGTTGAGCTGGAAGGAAATTAACCTATGTCTGAAAGCGGAACTCGGACATAGAGGTTGCGACCATTTGGGGCAGACTCCTGAATATTCTCGAGAGAGCCCGACCAAGTATAGCACGCCAAGTTGCCCCTCTCTGCCCTTTGGAGCAGATCCTCCTCGATCGAGTAGGCCTGGCAACTGCAGAAATCAAGGCACTTTTGCCTGCATTGCTCCTCGCTGTCTACTGAAATCTGCACGTACGGCCACCCAGCCGTCATCTTCTTTAAACTCAAGAAATCATGAGCTCTATGGTCGCTGTTCTTTGCGCATATCCGCGACTTCCTGCGGCACCCTGCAGAGAAGTCCCCCGAGCTCCACTTATCTTGCTGCGCCGGCTCAAAACCTGGCAAGCACCTGCACATGGTCTCGTTGCCATTCTCATCATTGCAGCTACCAAACTTGCCGCATACGCTGAGCACACTGCACCGGCTCGCTGGCTCGAACCAGACTGGCTTTGACCCATTTCCTCGCCTGAAGTACTGAATCCGGCCGTTGTAGTTCATAACCAACCGGCTGTTGTTGTAGTACTCGAATGAATGCCGGGTTAAGTTTTTGTAGGGCCAAGCTGGACTAGTCCCGGCTGGCAGCAAAGTAGCAGTGGTGCTGGTGGTAAAATTGGAGAGCAAGAAAGAGATGACGTCCAACATCTGATCGGCTTGTGTGAACTTACCGTAGACCCCACTTTTCCAGTAAGGAGACAGGTTTTGGATCACGTCGTAGTTGTTGTTGCCGCCTTGTTGATCCATTTGGAACGTGAAGTTCCCCCGTCTTGGGTCATCTTGTTTTGCCCAAGAAGTCAACATGAAGTTTTCAGTCATCCGCATCCCCGGAAGGAATGTGTCGGTCGGGTGATCGAAGCTCTGCCAGAGAAATTCCTCTCTCCCGTCTTCAATTAGCACCAGATTCCCTGAATCGAGAAGTTTCACTAACCGGTTCGAAGAGCTTAAAAAATTGGTCAACGGGATCGGTCGTTTTTCATTCCACAGCTTTAGGTTGCCGTCCACGAGCCCAAAGGACGCATTGGGGCCGACGAGCGGCTCGTCCCGGTTGGCGACCCAGACGATGATCTTGGGGTCCGACCTATAAAACCATATTCCGATGTACCTCCTGGAGTCGGATCTCCCATTCGGCGAGAAGAAGCCGAGCTCGAACCGCTTCCCGGCGGACACGAGACTGGTTCCTCCCGGGTATGTGATTGTGCCTACTGTTATGGTGTCTCTGCTCAGGCAAGCCGGAACGAACATCACAGACAAGAGCAAGCACGTAAAGTTATTGGAGCGTCGCATGGTGATAACTGGAGTTCCTGGAATGGGGACGATGGTTGTTCGACTATTCACTGCGATAACACCTCGTCCTCATCCTCATCGGTCGTGAGGTTGTCTAGATTGTTTCTCTGTTTTCTTTCTTCCTCAGGAATATCACGTTTCGTTGTGTTCGATGAATCAGTGAAATCATTTTCGTCCTTTCCGCCAATCGATGAAAGAGAATTCCCACGCGGGACGTTGACTAAATCAGAAAAGAAAACCCCTGTAGACTCGTCTAAAAGAAAATGTCGTCGTGAAATTTAGTCCTTATCATTCCGTGTGAGTGCGCGTGCGAGAGAGAGAGAGTGTACATTTTTGGGTGGCAGCACTCTACTTCTATGCCCTCACACACTCATGAAAACCGGACCGGTAACCGTGGGAACTTAAATAAGACCAATTCCTATGACCGGTTCTGTTTGATTCCTAGTTCTACCCTAGAGTCATGTTCACCCCTAGTGAGGGGCTCAAGAGTGACCGAGGAGCGAGGTAGGTGTAATTGATAAATTTCGTCGGTTCAATCCGGTTCCTCATAACTAGGAACTGAATCAGTAATTGCTAGTTCTAAATTTGTGGAATTAGGGTGAGAACCACTAGAACTGACCAGTTTAGTTCAATTCTCGGATGTAATTGGGACCAGTGCTTACCCCAATGTATGCAAGAGAACGTAGTTTCATCTGATATTGTAACATAGGCTTGGCTGCTTTTCACTGTATAACGAAGGATGTCTGGAGTCCTTTCTTATGCATAGGCCTCACAAAAGACTCGTTGATCACAAACACAATGACCGAGTAACGTCAACATGGCAGCATCACCTGGTATCAATGTTAGAGCTAGAAAAGTTTAGCCGAAAATAAACAAGAGCTAGTTGTATCCACAATTGAATTTCTTAGTTGTAGTTATGAGAAAAGATATTTAGACTTGTCCTATGAAACCGATTAACAGTAACTCACACGCATGATTATATGTTGCCAACATCGCATATGATTCGAAATTTACCAGATTGAAAATGCAGAATACTTTCTTGAGATGCACGTTGGCGAAGGTGTAGTCCTCTGACGGCTGGCGAAAGAATACTAAAAGAAAAAACTTGGTTCATTTATCTAGCCTTGCCATTGAGTTGGTTAAAAGTTCAGGCTCTCTTGATTTAGCGATAAGGAAAACTTACTTGGTATATCCATTTCAGATCAATATATTGTTGGAGGTAATAGGTTTGAGAGAGAAGAAGTAGTTGCTTGAAATATTACACCAAGAGACGTCAAGTTTGGAACGCTCAACAGTGTTACCTCCAACGTAGGGAAACCCTAGAGTTTTTATATGCACGTTATTGGGCTTTGGCCCATATGGACCCAAATAACCATGCTTTTACCTATTGGGCTTGTATGTGAACATATTATTTTGGACTATATTAATAATATATCCAACAATCTCCTCCTATGTTCACCATACAGCACAATCCAATAAATTGGTCAGTGTAATGTTCAAACAAACATGAATCATCCACATTCAGTCCGAGACAATTAACTCGGATCGGTCAAAGAGTATTCCAGCAATAAAGTATTAAACTAAATCATCATGTGCAAACTAAATAAGTGAATCATTCTTATCATGAATCTGTTATGAGATTAAAAATCCAAATCCCAAAATAAATCTCGATTCGGTTCACAACCAATATATGCATATTAATCAAGTATAAGTAGGCCAGTCAAAATAGTCTAAGGCCTTACAGATATAAGAAACAAGCATAATAATGTCCACAAAATAGAAATAGCAAAATGCAAGTCTCAAGTAAATGGACTTAATCAAAATAGGCAATAGCAGGTAAACTGTCAAGTCCTCACACGCTCTAAGTGATATATATTCATTCATCAAGTAGGTCATCCTGGTCAGGATCCCACTCATTAAGGTCTCCTCCATCTCTGCCATCCCCTGTAGAATGTCAAATATGAATTTCATATTATCATGAATTCAATCAATTGAATAAAAACTTAGCACCATTCCATCAGGCGGAGAAGAACATATATTGATGTCATAAAGCATCATAATATCATGTCATAAGCATCAAGCCGGTTTCATAAATTATGAACAAGACCTAAACAATGTGATTTACAAAGAGCCATCAACTTAAGTTTATTTGTAGGAGAATAACTATTGTCTAGTTTCAAAGAACAAGACCAATAGTCAAGTCACTTACAACAACCTAGTCATGTAATATCAAGTTTCAATTAAGAACAAGACAAATAGGCTTCTTATGTAAACAATTGTTTCTATGTTTCAATTTGGAATGTCACAATTACTGATTCCTTAAAGTTAAATAATCTAGCATCAAGTTTGGAATGAGATCATTTAACCAAAAAGGATAGTCCAATCTAGTTGAATTGTATCATCAAGTTTGGAATGACACAATTTTTCCAAATAGAACATTTGAATTAGGTTAAAGTCATCTTCATCAAATTTGGAATAAGACAACTCACCCTCTTCAATTAGTAAGCAACTGTGAACATCAATGAAACATATAAACTGTGCTTATCATTATAGACAATAAAGAAAGATTTGATAATTCAAAACACAGGTAAGTAAATGGTAGTTAAGACTTGCCTATATAGTCTTTAACCCCAGTTCCCCCACTTTTTTGAATAATCGATCTTTAGGCATACCTTTGGTGAGAGTATCGGCTATGTTATCTTTCGATCTCACATCGATCAAGGTGATAACCCCTTGTTCTCTCAGATAATTCAACAACGCATGTCTCAGTCTCACATGTCTTCTCTTTGAATTAAATAGAGTATTCTTGACGACTTGGACAGCTGCTCGATTATCACAAAATAGGCTTAAAGAATTAATCTTTAGCCGAGTCAAAGGAATATCCATAATCAAATTCTTTATCCACTCTGCCTCTTCACCGGCTGAGGCTAAAGCAAAAATTTCCGATTCCATAGACGACAATGCAATACAAGTCTGTCGTTTGGATTTCCAAGTAATAGCAGCTCTACCCAAAGTGAATACATACCCACTAGTGGACTTACTATTTCCAATATCTGAGCACCATGAGGCATCAGAATATCCATCCACAATTGGAGGATAACCAGAATAATAAAGCGCATAATCTTTAGTACCTTTAAGGTATCTCATTAGCCTATTAAGGGCATCCCAATGCTCTTTACTAGGATTACTAGTAAAACGACTCAGCATACCAACTATAAAGGCTATGTCAGGTCTAGTGCAACTCATAGCATACATGAGACTACCAATCAGTTTCGAGTACTTTAACTGATCCACGCCGGTCCCTTCATTAGGACTCAGTCTATTATTATAATTACATGGTGTCTCACTCGGTTTACACTTATCGTATCCCCAAGTAGAAAGTAGCTGCTCAATATAATGAGTCTGGCTAAGGGAGATGACTTGTCGTTCAAAGCTTACTTTCATACCAATAATGGTATTAGCAATACCAAGATCTTTCATGTCAAATTCTTTAGCTAAAGTAGCTTTCACGTCACTCACTACAGAATGATCGAAACCAAGAATTAACATGTCATCAACATACAATCAAATGATGACTATCTTATTTGACATAGAACGATGGTAAAGGCATTTATCTGAATAACTAGACTGAAAGCCATAACTCTTTACCACTTCATCAAATTTAAGATGCCACATCTTAGGTGCTTGTTTAAGACCATATAGAGATTTATTTAATTTACAAACTTTGTCCTCAAGACCTTTCATAACATATCCTTCCGGTTGTTCCATGTAAATTTCCTCATTTAAATCCCCATTTAAGAAAGCTGTTTTTACATCCATTTGATGCACTACAAAGTGTTCAATAGATGTCAAAGCAAGAAGAATTCTTATAGTTGATAGATGACACACAGGTGAATAGACATCAAAATAATCTATTCCACTTTGTTGTTTATAGCCTTTAGCTACTAAGCGTGCTTTGTATCTAACTATTGATCCATCACTATTCAGTTTCTTCTTCAACACCTATTTACAGCCTATAGCTTTAGCCCCTTTTGGCAAATTTAATAGCTGCCAAGTGTGATTCTGCAGCAGAGAGCTCATTTCATCATCTATGGCTTCTGCCCACAGTAGAGATTCCCTAGATCTCATTGCTTCCTAATAGGAGAATGGATCATCCTCAAGATGGTAAGCAACGAAGTCTTCACCAAAACTTTTGGGAATTCTCTCTCTTGTAGATACTCTAACTAGAATTGATTCAATAGCCAACTGTGTGGAATTAGTGTCAGAAGGGCCTACTTCATATTCTACAGGAGATTCTGAAATCATATCTGTAGATCCAGAAACATTCAAGCCTTGATCTCTGATAAACTTGTTTTCAAAGAACACTGCATCTCTAGATTCTATCACTGTGTTAGTAGATAGATCTAAAAACTTATTTGCAGCGCTATCTTCTGCACTACCTAGATATACACAAGTAATAGTTCTAGATCCCACCTTAGGTTTTTTAGGATCTGGTATACTTATATAAGCAATACAGCCCCAAGTCTTAAGAGTATCATATCTACAATGGCGCTTATGCCATATCTCATAAGGTGTCATGGACAACTTAGAGTGCGGCAACATATTCTATATGTGATTAGCAGTTAGAACTACTTCTCCCCAGTAGGAGGAAGGCATGCCAGTTGTAAGTAACATAGAGTTTAACATTTCAGTTAACGTTCTATTCTTACGCTCTGCAACACCATTTGATTGGGGTGAATAAGGAACAGTGGTTTCAAGTATTATACCTTCTGAAGCACAAAATTCCTTGAACCTTGACATAGTATATTCTCCTCCTCTATCACTCCTAAACCTCTTAATTTTCAAGTTGAATTGATTTTCTACTCTAGACTTGAAAATCTTAAATTTTTCAAAAGCCTCATCTTTCGATTTCAACAAATAGACATGACAATATCTAGAAAAATCGTCTATGAATGTTATTAGATACTTCCGACCACCTTTAGTAATGTAATTTCTAACATCACAAATGTCATAATGTATTAGCTCAAGAAGTTGTGTGCTTTTAGAAATCAATTTAAAGGGTTTTCTAGTAATTTTAGCCTGTGCACACACTTCACACTTATCAAATCGAATAGAAATATCTAATGGAATGTTATGAGTTTTAGCTAAATGTTGCATTTTCCTGTAATTCACATGTCCAAGTCTATTGTGTAGCAACTTTGGATCAATCAAAGTAGAATTCACATGGTTTATGCTATCGCATTTAAACTCAACCTATACATACCATTAACTATGAATGCACAACCAAAATAATATGAGTTAACAGATAAAGTTACTCTACCATTCATAGTTGAAAAAGACATACCGGCTTTATCAAGTAAACTCATAGATATTAAATTCTTCTTAAGTAAAGGTACTACTCTAACATGTTTCAGAGTTAGTAATTTACCTGAAGAAAGCACCAAATTTGCAGTTCCAGCATGAGTCACCTTTGCCTCACCACCATTGCAATTTTCCACAGTGTCTTTTACTTCTATGACCTCAATGAGTAAATTCTTGTCATTTGTAGCGTGACAAGTAGCGCCACTGTCCAACCACCACTCAGAAGAGATGCTGGCCTTTCCATTCTTCATCATTCCAATAAAGGCTCGAGGCTCAGATCCTCTAATTAGCATATTGGTCTCATTATGTGGTGTGTCGTTATTTGGCTTCCTTGGCAACTTACACTCTGCGCCCGGTGACCCCACTTTCCACGTTATGGCACTTGCCCTTCTTCTTCTTTTTGAAGATAGTCTTTTTGGCCTCTAACTGTAAAGAGGATTCACCTTTTGGTGACTTGGACTTTTTCTGAGGTTTATTGGAGTGTGAAACTAAGTTGGCAACTCACTTTTGTTGTCCCACTTGTTCCAAACTCTTCCTAGTGATATTTTGATCCTCAATGTGAATATACCTCTTTAATTCATCCAGTCCCATCTGTACCTTCAGTCTGTGCATTTCAGTCTTGAAAGAACTCCATTCAGTTGGCAGTTTGCTCAACACAAGACCAACAAGACCAACAAAGAAATTATCGGACATATCAGAATTATCATCTTTCAGCTTGTTTCTCATGTTCTCAAATTCAACTAACTGAGAGGTGATGCTTGAATTCATAGTGAATTTAAAGTCAAAGAATTTCTCTGCTATGAGGGTTTTAGATAACCCCTCTTGTTTTTGAACCCCGAGCGTTCAAGTGATCCCATATCTCTTTCGCCGTCTTATACTCACTATAAGTCATAGCCAAATTAGGATTTAGAGAGTTCAGCAAGTAATCTCTACAAAAATCCTCATCTTTGTTCCATTGATATTCATTCACATCTTTAGTGGTAGATGTAAAATCGCTCAATACAGTATAGAATATATCACGTTCTTTCATGCCAAATTGAACATGTAATTTCCAACCATGAAATTCAGTAACATCAAAAGATTGCAACTTTATAATATCATAGGAACTACGCTTTGCCATTTTAATCAAAGCAAAGTGTTAGAAAGAGTGCACCTTGAAGTCCTCAGAGCAACAAAATTGAATAACTCCCCTAACCTTGATCAAACCGCTCTGTAGAGATGGAATTTGCCAAAACAAACCCCAAAAACGGATCCGGAGCGCCCAATAACCTTAAGATGGACTGCCCTTGTTGCTGAAACTTGCTGAAAAATTTCGCTCCCCGAAATTCGCTAGAAATTTCGTCCCCCAAAATTCGCTAGAAATTCAAATGGAAACTTCCGGGTGCCATAACTTCTCCGTCCGACCTCCGATTGACGCGAGTGACCACTCAAAACGTTCGTAGCGACAAGTAGATCAAAGCCCAGGTGGTTTCATCCTCTTAAATTGGCTATAATTTTTGGGTTTTTGAATCAAAGATTTCGGTCACCCGAATCTTCAAACTCAGATCCCGGCCAATATCACCGTCGAAATCGAAAGTAAATTACAGCTGCGAGTTCGTCTTAACGAAATCTTCAAGAACACACTTTACTCGCTCAAATCTGACACACGAACATAATACTTCAAGATTGTTGGAGGTAATAGGTTTGAGAGAGAAGAAGTAGTTGCTTGAAGTATTATCTCAAGAGACGCCAAATTTGGAACGCTTCAACAGTGTTCCTCAGGCGTAAGGAAACCCTAGAATTTTTATATGCACGTTATTGGGCTTTGGCATATATGGACCCAAATAACCATGCTTTTACCTATTGGGCTTGTATGTGAACATATTATTTTGGACTATATTAATAATATATCCAACATATATAACCATAGGTTTAATTAAGCATGGGAAATGAGTTAATTAATTGTGATGGGGAAAAGAAAAGTAAAGTTAATTGATTCAGAGGATAACAATGTTTTTGTCTAATTTTAGGATGAAAACGTTGCATTTGAACCACACTTTTTTATGTTTATACAAGACTTTTCAAAGGAAAGAAAATGAAGGACCGATATTGTCCTCCAAAGGTCGCCTTCGGCCTAGGTTGTCTCCTTAAAGCAACTGGTGGGTGCCCTGTCAAAAACTCAAAGAAATAGAAAGACTCTGTATGCAAGGAGTTGCATGAAAAGTCTTTTTGGGCAGAGATTATCGGAGGGAAGAAATATAGTAAACAGAGCGATTATGTTTACAGTGGAAGTTAAACGTAGAGATATCAATTCGACCTACATCAAAAAATTGAGGGAAAAATCTCTCAATGTTCAGCTCGTGAACGCCCTAATAATTTGTGTGGAAATATAGGCAACCCGTGAGGAAGACAAGACACGGCCAGTCATAGTGGAACCGAAAGCAACTTGTCCCGGAAAAATAACAATGAATCACAATGTGATTTTGTCGGAGCATGAAGAGCCGTGTTGTCCTCCTTTTTTTCCTATGGCTAGAAATAGGCGTTGTCATTTGCCTTATTCCTGTGTTCGTTCCGTTCCGTTACCCTCTTCTGTTTTTGCTAGCATAACACGGTCGTAAGCATTGTTTGGAGAGACTAGACAGAGAGATGTACTAGACTTTTCAAAGTACGACAGAAGTTCAAGACCTAGCTATTTTACCTTCTTCTGCTGGTGATTTGATTAGTTTCCTCTTGTGATGTTAACATTGATATTGATCATGTCGAAACCTCATGTTAAGGATGTGATTGGAAATAGTGACAAAACTTTCTCATGGTGGGATCGTTGGTGTGGAGAATTTCCCAACAAGGGCAATCTATGTGATTCCTCTCTTGCTCCTAAGGCTGAAGTTGCTAAGGTAATAAGGTATGCTTAGACTCCATCGTAGTATGGGGAAAAAGAGATCCTCCACTTCTTGTTTTTTGTCCATGTTCCACAACGTGTTTTGAAGTGGGAATGACACTACGAGTATAAAAAGTTATTTAGTACCCAAAGATTTTTTTGAATCACTTAAGTGTCACTTTAAAGAAAAAATGATAATTTTAGTATAACTTCGATATGAATCATCGGAAATCCAACGTTGTCATATTTTATTAAATTTTTCTAGTGTGCGCAATCAGCGTGTAACCCTTAAACAACGTCATGTAGCAAGTTTAAAAGAGATTATTTCAATCCTAGTTGTTGCTAAAAAATAATCACTTCAATGTCAATCTTAATGAAAAAGCGATCATTTCAATGCAAAAAAAAAAAAAAATCACATTAAATAAAAATTTAAATTATAAAAGTCATGAAATCTCTATAGATGGAATTTTTCGCAGGAGATACGTAAGTTATTATTTTTTCCTACGGCTTGCATTTAAGTGAGTTGACAAAAAAATTTTATATTAAAGTGAGTGCTATACATGGGTTTTAACATTTCTAGTGATTTTGTCTCTTCAGAAGTGAGAAGACGCCCCCAAAAATGAAAGGATCAATGTGTAGGAAGGCCAGTTGGGCGCCACTTCTGCATCTTATTCTTGTCCCCCCCACCATCTTGTAGAGGACGTGGTCTTTACCCCGACGACTTTGACTTTTGTTCTGATTTTGAGGGAATTCAGGTTAGCTTCTTTAGCGAAAAACACCAAAAATAAAATTGAAAAAAAATTATATAAAATAACACGTGGCAGCTAGAGGGATGCGGACACATAGATCCAACCAGAGACTCGCATGTGATGGGAGAACAATAACAATTCGAACAATATCAAATTAAACGTAGCAAAATAAAATAATCTCTCATCTTGTGTAAACCTAATAAAAATCGATATAGTAGAGTAAAATAAATGCTAAGCACGCGAACACAAGATGATTTTTTACGTGGAAAACCTCCTCGATGTGAGGAGATCAAAAACCACGGGACCAGAGTCCACCCGAAATTTTTCACTATCAACAAAATTGTTCTTCTCTAGCAAATACTAGAGGTACATAGCAGCAAACACTTCAAGAACATAATTCTTGGCAATATACTTGAATTTCACAAGAGATCAAGGATAAATCCGATCAAAAACGTAAGTTTTTATCAATCCATAAAAAACCTGATGTAGGGAGTTTTAACGAAAATCAAACCGTTCAAATTCGAGAAAATTGTGCCACAAACATGCTGACAAAATGTCAGCTTAATTGGACCACGGATCGACCTCCGATGCCAGCTTGATGTAAATCAGATATTACCCCAAACCCCAGATTTTATATTTTATATTTTTCTCTTGTTATTATATCTTTTTGCGGCTACCATTTTTAGATAGTAAGAAACAATATTTCCTCATATAACTTATCATATGGGCTCAAGCCCTTTTTAGGCTTGCAACTCATTGGGCCTCCTCCACATAGGTATGAACCCAGCTAACAAATTTCCCCTCACGACAATGTGGAGAGATTCACCATCCTTGCTATCAATTGGCAATGTTCAAGCTTCTCTCTTGATAGAGCTTTCGTCATCATATCAGAGCAATTATGATCCGTATGAATTTTCTCAAGTTTCAACAACTTTTCATCTGGAACATCCCTTATCCAATGATATCTAACATTAATATGTTTCGATCTAGAATGAAAAGATGAATTCTTACCAAGATGAATTGCGCTTTAATTATCATTAAATAGTACATACCTCTTTTGCTTAAACCCAAGTTCTTCTAAGAACTTCTTCATCCATAGCATCTCTTTATATGCTTCAGTCGTTGTAATAAATTCAGTTTCAGTTGTAGAAAATGCAACACACTTCTACAATTTTGACTTCCATGACACAACTCCACCCGCAAAAGAAATCAAATAACCAGAAATAGATTTACGAGTATCAATCTCTTGCCAAATCGGAATTTGTGTATCTAACTAACTCAAGTTTCCCGATCTCGAAACTGAGTTTCAAATTTGAAGTTCCCGAAGATACCTCATAATACACTTCACTGCATTCTAGTGCTCTTTACCTGGATTTGACAAATAGCGACTAACAATGCCAATTGCATGCGCCAAGTCTGGGCTTGTACATACCATTGCATACATTAAGCTTCCTACAGATGAGACATATGGAACACTTTCCATATCTTTCTTCTATTTATTAGTCGTAGGACTTTGCTTCATATTTAACTTAAAGTGGGCAGCAAGAGGAATATTAACCACTTTAACTTTGTCCATGTAAAATTTCTAAATAATCTTCTCAATATATTTCTCTTGCGACAAAAACAACTTCTTAGCATCTCTGTCTCGGGTAATTCTAATGCCAAGAATCTACTTCAGCGAGCCCAAATCTTTCATGGCAAAAGACTTGCTCAATTGTTTATTCAATAACTCAATTCTTGAAGCATTCATGCCAATAATCAACATATCATCAACATAAACCAAGAGAATAATAAAGTCATCATCAGAAAATTTTTGGACAAACACACAGTTATCTGAGAAAGTCTTCTTATAGCCCTATTCTGTCATAACTGACGCAAATTTTTTATACATTGCCTCGGTGCTTGTTTTAGGCCGTAGAGACTTTTCTTCAATTTGCACACATAATCCTCTTTCCCTTTCACTTTAAAACCCTCAGGTTTTTCCGTGTATATCTCTTCCTCCAAGTCACCATGTAAGAATGCTGTTTTGACATCCATTTGCTCAATTTCCAAATCTAGGGTAGCTGCAAAGCCTAGTACACACGGATAGAAGACATTTTCATTACCGAAGAAAATATATCATCAAAATCAATACCATTTCTCAGACCGAATCCCTTAACAACCAATCTAGCTTTGTACCGTGGTTGTGAAGTATGTTCATCTTGCTTCAACCTATATACCCACTTGTTCTTCAAAGCTCTTTACCTTTAGGTAATTTCACCAACTCAAAAGTATAATTATCATAAAGTGATTGCATTTCATCTCGCATAGCATCAAATCAATTTCTTTTGTACTCATCTTCTATTGCTTTTGCATAGCACTCTAGTTCACCTACATCAGCTAATAATACATACTCATCTTCAAAATACTTGGTAGAAGGTCGTCGGTCTCTAACGGATCTCCAGATTGAACATCCAGTGAAACATCTAATTGAGCCTCTAGTTGAGGAATATTATTGTTTGTTTCAACATGTTCAGGAATATTATTGTTTGTTTCAACATGTTCAGGAATATGTGCGTTATTTGGAACATTAACTTCCTGTTACTCTTCGTCAACCTGTGTAGGAATATTTGTAAGAGAAACTAGATCCAAATCAACCAAATTATCACTAACCTGTGGTGCTGAAATCATCTTCGATTTCTCAATATCATCTATTGTTTGGTCTTCTATAAACACAACACCTCTACTTCTTACAATTTTCATTTCAATCGGATCATAAAATTTGTAGCCAAGCATATCCTGTCCATAACCAATAAATATGCATTGTCGTGTTTTCATATCAAGTTTAGACCTCTCATCTTTAGGAATATGCATAAATGCTTTGCATCCAAAGACACGCAAATAATCATAAAAAACATCTTTGCCTGTCCAAACTCTATTAGGAACATCAAACTCTAAAGGAATGCATGAAGTAAGATTTAATATATGTACAAATGTACTTAAAGCCTCACCCCAAAAAGGATCAAGGTAGCTTTGACTGTGAAAGTAAGCATCTTACCCTTTCAACCAGTGTTTTGTTTATTCTCTCAGCTAAGCCATTTAACTGAGGCGTCTTAGGAGGTGTCTTTTGATGTCGAATACCTTGTTGTCTGCAATATTCATCAAAATGTTCAATATGCTCTCTCCCGTTATCAGTTCTGATACATTTCAATTTCTTTCCAGTCCGTCTCTCAACTGAAGCCTGAAATTGCTTAAAAGCATCTAACACTTGATCTTTAGTTTTCAAGGTATGAATCCAAATTTTTCTTGAAAAATCATCTATGAAGGTAACAAAATAAAGAGAGCAACCAAGTGATTTTGTTTTCATAGGACTGCAAACATCAGAATGCATTAAATCCAGTATACATGACTTTCTTGAAGGAATGGAGCTTTTAAATGCAACTCTGTTATGTTTTCCTACTAAACAATGAGCACACTTCTTTAGCGTTGAACTTTTCAATCTTGAAATGAGCTTCTTCTTGGCCAATATTGACAAACCCTTCTTACTGATGTGATTGAGCCTCTTATGTCATAACTCAGCTACATCTTCGTTGTCTACTACATTAATTTTTTCTGTGGACAACTTTGCCTGCATAATGTACAACGAAGAATATTTTTCACCTCTAGCCACAACAAGAGAACCTTTGGTGAGCTTCCATTGACCATTGCTAAAAGTGCTGCAATACTGCTCATCACTCAATTTGCCTGTAGAAATCAAATTCAAGCGGATATTAGGTATATGTTTAACATTATTCAATACTAACCTTATGTCATTACTGGTTTATAGGCACACATCACTGATGCCTACAGCTTGAGCTAACCCATTGTTTCCCATCTTCACAGATTCGAAGTCACCTGACCTGTATGATGTAAAGAAATCCCTACAAGACGTAGCATGAATGGATGCACCACTATCAATTACCTAACTGGTCTCATGAGATACAAAATTCATCACATCACCATAAAAAATAGTGAGAAAGTCTTCTTTAAATGCAGCAACACAATTGTCATCACCATCATTATCACTTTTCTTCTTTTTACCTTTCTCCTTTTGTTCTCCATTTTTAACTGGCGACAAAACCTTTGAATATGTCTCTTCTGATGACAAAGATGGCACTCAACATTAGCAAATTTATTATACTTACTTCTGCTTTTATCTCGACTTTTATCTCTATTTCTCGGACCTCGAGACTCACTTCTCCCCCTTTTTCTCGACAACCAAGGCATCAGAATGTAAAGATGACGATCCTTGTGTCTTGCTTCTCATCTCTTCATTCAAAATATTACTTTTGGCCAAATCTATGGTAATCGTACAATATGGGGCAAAATTAGACAAAGATGTTTGGAACGTCTTCTAGGAGTCCGGCAAAGTACCAAGCAACCATAGTACTTGTATCTCATCATCAAACTTGATTCCCATCACAGCCAACTGATTTATAATTCCTTGAAAAGAATTTAAATGATCAGTCAAACGAGTATCATCTTGATATTTCAGAACCATCATTTGTTTTATCAAAAATAACTTATTATTCTTAGTCTTTCGAGCATATAATTGTTCGAGCTTATCCCATAAACTGCGTGCATGTGTTTCCTCAATAATATGGTTCAAAACATTATCATCTACCCACTGCCTAATATAACCACACACTTGACGATGAAATATAGACTATTCAGCATCAGTTTTATTCTTTGGTTTCTCATCGGCAAATACGGAGAAATAAAAATCTTTCACATATAAAAGGTCTTCCATCTTCCATTTTTAAATATGATAATTTGAACCATTCTACTCGTATTTGTTTCCATTGTTTAACACAAGACAGAAAAATCAAGCAATAACCAAATGCTTTGATACCACTCTGATAGGAGAACAATAATAATTCGAATAATATCAAATTAATACAGCGGAATAAAAGCATGTACTCTTGCAATTATTTCTACGTTGGTGGTCCCCTAGAACTGCCCACTGATCAGTAGTGCGTCGGCCTTATTCGATGCCAATTCCGTTCCACAATTCTCTTCTATTGAGCTAGCATAACATGGACCGCAATGATGTTTGGAGAGCCTAGACAGAGAAATATATTGTACTTTTTGATGTACCACACAAATTTAAGACCTCACTGGCATGCCTTTTGCTGGTGATTTGATGGTATTTGCTTCTTCTCCTTTTTTTTTTAAGGGGATTAGAGCTCTCGTATGGAAATTCTTGCTTATGCAACTAAGGATGGGTTGGTCCAGGAATCAGCTTACCGATGGAGGAGGTTTAGGCGTTCGAAGACTTGATGAATGGAATAAGGCTACTGTTTTGCATTCTTTGTGACATCTCCTGTTTCAGTCCTCGGTTTAGACTTATATTTTGAAGAATTGTAGAGTGAGGGTTGCAAAAGAAATGGTGGAGTTGAGGGATGTGACTGATAATGGTCACAGAGCTTTCTTATGGTGGGATCATTGTCATCCTTTGGAAATTGATTCATGGAGAATTTCCCAAGGAAGGTGATTTATGATGCCTCTCTTGGTTCTAAGGCTAAAGTTATTAATATCACCAAGTATTCTTAGTGGATTTGGCCATCGATCAAGTTAGATAGTCTTGTTTTCGTTCATGCCTCTTTATGTGAACTCATACCACTTTTTAATGTATTTTTATATTCTTTTCTTTCGTTACTTTTTTCCTTTTTTTTTTTTGTTTCTCTTCTTTTGTGTTTTTCCCTTTTTCCCTCTATTGACCATCATTGACTCTCGCCAATGGTTGGCGACATGAGGCCAGCCCACTCTAGCCTCAGGCAAGGGACACCTAGCCCTAGGTTGGCAAGGGTAACCTTTGTCGCACCCTTGCTAGGCTAGTGAGGGTGCCCCTCGCCGAAGGCCAGTGACCTCTGTTGGCCATCAGGGAGGATCAACCATGGTAGACGGAGGGAAAATAGAAAAAAAAAATTAAGAAGGAAAAGAGAATAAAAGAAAAAAAGGAAAATAAATTAAAAAGTTTGAGAAAATATTAAATATTATTAAAAAAATTTCACATAAATACCGATCATATTTACATAAGATGTCTAACATTTATGTCATTGATTGATATGAATTGACAAAACTTGAAGGGACTTAGTACTTAAATGTAAAATTTTAAAAATTTAGAACTAAACTAACGAAAGTATGATAAGTTTATGATTTTTTGACAATTTTTTTTTTTCATAAATCCAATCAGCAACTTGCATGTACTCTATACTCACCCTTGCAAAAACGTTCTTTGCCCATACATTTATTTGTCGACTTATTTTCATGATATGCGTGCATTCTCGACCGAGATTGGACAACGTTACGTGACGACGAGCGCGCGGGGCCTCTAGATGTTTTGGACATGAATGGAGTGAACGACAGGAATATTTCCACGGGAAAAAAAAAAAAAATGATGCCACCCACGAACACCATTCGCCATGCTCTCCTCGAATTGAGCGCGTCAAAGGTTCCATCTCGAAGGCTTTTAATAAAAAGGTTCCAATGACAGAGGAGGTGTGGGCCCCCCTTGCCTTGTCCTCCTTCAAAATCCGCTTAAACCCCAAATTATTCCTGCACGAGAAGCCGCTGGCACGCCATGTGTCCCTTCGAAAGGTACTTGGTGTGAGCTTGTTAGGCGTCGTTCGTAGTCCGATCTAAAGCACATATTTTATTGATATTTTGAAGTTAAACTCACAAATAATTACCGAATATATATTTTGAATTAAAGATATAAAAGAGAGGTGTAATATGCTAATTGTAGTAAAATCCTTGGTTGGACATAATCCAAATTTAAGAGTGAATCAGAATACATGATTACATCTCAAATTCTCTTTTTTGTGTTTACTTTTTATTTTGTAATTGTGTGGCGAATTCTAATACTTGAAAATCTTGAGATTTAATCTTGATATTTTTTAAAAGGAAAATTTACAAGATTGGTCCCTCCCGGGTATGTGATCGTGCCTACTGTTATGGTGTCCATGCTCAGGCAAGCCGAAAGGAACATCACGTACAAGAGCAAGCACGTTAAGCATGGTAATAATTGGAGTTCTTGAAATGGTGACGAGGTTAATGTCGTCGATTATGGGTCGCAGTTGTTCGACTGTTCACTGCGATAACACCTCATCCTCATCATCACCGACCATGAGGTTGTCTGGAGTGTTTCCTACTTTTCTTTCTTCCTCGGGAATATTACGTTTCGTTGTGTTTGATGAATTCCTCAAGTCATTTTCGTCCTTCTCGCCAATAAAAGAAAAAGAATTCCCACACAGAACGTTGACTTAGTCGGAAAAGAAATCCCCCATAGGCTCGTGTATAAGAAAATGTCGTCGTGAAATTTAGTCCTTATCGTTCCGTGCGAATGCGCGTGCGATAGAGAGATGGCTTATTGAGTTAGAGATGGTCCTTACTCTCTCTCTCTCCTGTCTTTTTTCACCCTCGCTTCCGTTCGTGCTCCTCCTGCGCCGCAATATGGACCTACGCAAAGTCAGGAACAAATTATGTTTACGGTGGGGCTGTGGAGTGGAAACCTTCTTACATGTGTTTTAAAGCTAGTAAATCACGTCATGTACCCACTTAACCTAAAATAGCGCCCAATCTAGCGCTAGCGAGGCTCAAGCTCGCTGATCTGGCAAGGCTTAGACCTTTCGCCAAATTGATGTGCTCGAGCTCACCTGAGGCCAAGCGAGAGAGCTCGTCCCTCTCTTGGCTGGTCACTAGTTGTCGCCATGGTTGGCCATTGGCCAAGGAAAATGAGAGAAAGAAGAAGAAAAGAAGAAAAAGGAAAAATACTTATAATTTCTATTTTGAAATATTTTTTAAGGCTGAATAGGGAGAGAGAGAGTGTGAGCCTAGTGAGTTGAAAATGGATTCTAAACTCAATTCATTTAAACTAATTTATTTTAGCCTTTAAATTTAAAGCCTATTTAAGGTAGGCTCTTCAAAATTAAAGTAACTCATACATGACATATTTATTTTTTAAATGAAAATGGATTATATATGAGTTTAAGACCCATTTTAAGGGGCCTACTTTGCACATACAATTTAGTCATTGACTAAATGATGTGTACATTGTCCTCTAAGATCGGCCGCCATAAAGGAGATGCAAAACAATGTAAGTAATGACAAGAGCGCAGGCCGCTACATGTTTTGGACATGTCTAGAACGAACCACAAAAACAATTCCATAGGAAGAAAAATGCCATCCAAAATCACCATTTGTCATACTCTCTTGGAATTTAAGCACGTCGAATCTAAAAAAAAGGTCCCAATGACAGTCTGTGTGTCTAGGAGTGAGTATGGTTTCAAAATATAACCGAAAACCTAAAAATCATTACAATTCCTTATTCTAAGACATGTAGGATATATTCCATGTCCGACAGGCTGGTTCCTTGTTCCATATAGAATACATTTTGGTGTTTTTCTTGTTCTATCTCTTCACAAGATCATCTAGCATTCCATGGCGTCCAATAATGAGTGTAGTCTAAGCTTATATTTCCGATGATATTCATAACCAAGACTTTTGTTTTGTTTATATTTCATAATTTTCGTTTGTTTAAATGTGAGTTGTGTAGTAAATTATAATCATTAGAGGCGATAGTTCATTGCAATCATTCAATTAAGAGTATAAGTGGAACCTTGGTAGACCTTGGAACTTGTAACTAGGTAGATTTCAGGTTTCTAGTTATACACAGTAGGTTTTAATAGGGAGATTCTAAATTTTAGGTGAAATCTGGATGGATCCTGAAACTCTCATCTCTATATGTGCCTCCCTTGCCTTTACTTTCTCCAGTGGATTACTTGAGCCCCAATTCAATCCTACACAGAAGGCCTCATGTCCCTTGGAAAGGTAGCTGGAAACTCATAACTGATCTCAATGTGTTTAATCTTGCTATCTCTTTATTCACTTTTGATATTTTTGGAAAAGGAAAATTTGCAAGATGGCACTCGTTAAGAGACGCGTTCGATCACCAAAAAAGGGGGGGGGGGTTGGAACTGCGTGCACAAGTCAGGCCCAAACCGGACTCCGAAATGGGTTTCACGTCGAAACCCAAAAGCCCACGATGATTCCACGAAGCTTAAAAAGCAACCATCCTTTTCAATTCAATTTTGCCCCCCCGCCAAAACGAAAATATAAAAACTCCTCCTCTCTCTCACCCTGCGCGCTCGGTGCTGGGGTGGTTGATGCCATGGAGAGAGGTCTGATCTCGGTGGACCGGTGGGCGGAAGGGAGCCAGGCGTACTTCCTCACCCACCTCCACGCCGACCACACCCGTGGCCTCTCCCCCGCCTGGTCCCGTGGCCCCCTCTTCTGCTCCCGCCTCTCCGCCAAGCTCCTCCCCTTCAAGCTCCCCGGCTTCGACCTCTCCCTCCTCCGCGTCCTCGACGTCGGCGCCTGGCACTCCTCTCCCTCCTCTTCCCTTCCTCCGCCTCTGAGACCCTCGTCCGCGTCATGCCCTTCGACGCCCACCACTGCCCCGGTAACCTCGCTCGACCCCCGTCGCCCTCCTCGCACCTGCTCGCTTTAATTCCTCAATTGGGCCGTCGAGGCTCGATCGACTCGTGCGCTGTTGATGAATTGCGTTTTGGTCGATTGGTTTCTTTTGGGTAGGTGCAGTCATGTACTTGTTTAGTGGCGACTTCGGGAGCTTGCTTTACACCGGAGATGTCCGCTGGGAGACGACAAGCGAGAAGGCGAGCAGGTCGCGGGACATGCTCGTTAAGGCTCTCAATGGAAGTAGAGTGCTGTATCTGGACAATACCTATTGCAATCCTTCCTATTCTTTTCCTTCTCGTAGAGATGCTGCTCAGCAGGTGCTCTGGCTTTGTTCTTGAACGGATTTCCTTATCTTTCGCTCGTTTCTTGTGATGCCATCTGCAATGGATTGCGATAAGCAAGAGTAGCTTCCCTCTTTATTTCCAGCCTGTACATTTAGTTGGTTGGTTAACACGGTTTTCATCGCTGCCCCATCCTTAGGGAAGCTTCTCAAAGTATCATTTTCTGGAATCTCTTGTGTTGGGATTAACTGATTATTCAGATACTGGCTATAGTTGAGCTTCTGCACATAAATATATGATCCTCTCGGGTTCTCGGAGGATGGGGATTGTTTGTTTAGGAGAGAAACGATGATGAAGTGCATGAGCTTTTTAAACAGCTTGTGTCTATCTGCTTTTTCATGTCCTTCCATTAAAATGTTAGTCCACAGAATAATTTCGAGTCTCAAGAAATTCCACTTCAGTGCTCATATCCACGGGGAACCTGTAAGATGTCTCTTTCTTTTAAACCACCTGTGTGCAAGGTTCACTGTTATGGTATTGAGAGGTCATGACGTATATTTCTCATAGCTTTGAATTCGTCAAAACCTGGTTGCAGGTTGTTGATATCATTGCTTCTCATCCTAAGCACCATGTGATCATTGGGATAGACATGTTGGGCAACGAAGATCTTCCAGTTCACATTGCTCGCGTGCTTAAAATAAAGGTATGTCAAAGACGCTCTCTTTTGACCACACCTTTGTAAAATAACTTGATTTTACTTTGGAAAGCCATTAGATTGAATAAATGAGGCTGACCATCAATTTGTTACACTTTATTGCTTCAAAATGCATTGAGTGAACTGATTCACATGATACGCGTGTGGTGGAGTACTGAGGACATGAAAGATAATTTACCAGTGCATTATGCCTTTTGGATGCTTATCAGATACACTATCACATTAAATTACTTCGTCTGCTGCATAAATTTTTTGTCTTAGTATATAATCAAATTTGACACATTGTTGTATGTAGAGAGAAGCACAGAAAGCATTTCTTAACATGTCTGGCCTGATATTCTAGGAAGAGTTATTCAGTGCCCTTTTGATGAATAATTAATTGTCATAATAGACATGACATATATAACTTACATACGATCGACTAAATAGCTATTGTTATAACAGATAGTAGGCAAATTAGATCCTCGTTATAAAAGGAAGAAAGTTGCTGAATCATTCTTTGATGTGCTTTGCTTACTCTGATCTTCTGACTTTTTTCCTTAAAGAATTGGGTGTGGCCAGAATGGTTGCAAACGATGCATATTCTTGGTTTTGATGGAATATTCACAACTAAAACTTCTCTCGCCAGAGTCCGAGCTGTTCCTCGCTATAGCTTTACCTTGGATACTTTGGAGGGATTAAATAAGATGCATCCAACCATAGGAATCATGCCTTCTGGTCTTCCTTGGGCCTCAAAGCCACTCGATAGAAATGAGAATTTCTTTGATTCCTTAGCAAGGTCATACTACAATAAGAAAGCAAGTGAGGATTCTTCCAAGGAAGAAAGGTTGCATCCAGAAATTTATACTGTTCCATATTCCGATCACTCTTGTTTCATGGAGTTTCATGAATTTGATCACGGTGAAAAGATGGGAACAACTCGAATGCGGGTCTGCGTGCACAAGTCAGGCCCAAACCGGACTCCGAAATGGGTTTCACGTCGAAACCCAAAAGCCCACGATGATTCCACGAAGCTTAAAAAGCAACCATCCTTTTCAATTCAATTTTGCCCCCCCGCCAAAACGAAAATATAAAAACTCCTCCTCTCTCTCACCCTGCGCGCTCGGTGCTGGGGTGGTTGATGCCATGGAGAGAGGTCTGATCTCGGTGGACCGGTGGGCGGAAGGGAGCCAGGCGTACTTCCTCACCCACCTCCACGCCGACCACACCCGTGGCCTCTCCCCCGCCTGGTCCCGTGGCCCCCTCTTCTGCTCCCGCCTCTCCGCCAAGCTCCTCCCCTTCAAGCTCCCCGGCTTCGACCTCTCCCTCCTCCGCGTCCTCGACGTCGGCGCCTGGCACTCCCTCTCCCTCCTCTTCCCTTCCTCCGCCTCTGAGACCCTCGTCCGCGTCATGCCCTTCGACGCCCACCACTGCCCCGGTAACCTCGCTCGACCCCCGTCGCCCTCCTCGCACCTGCTCGCTTTAATTCCTCAATTGGGCCGTCGAGGCTCGATCGACTCGTGCGCTGTTGATGAATTGCGTTTTGGTCGATTGGTTTCTTTTGGGTAGGTGCAGTCATGTACTTGTTTAGTGGCGACTTCGGGAGCTTGCTTTACACCGGAGATGTCCGCTGGGAGACGACAAGCGAGAAGGCGAGCAGGTCGCGGGACATGCTCGTTAAGGCTCTCAATGGAAGTAGAGTGCTGTATCTGGACAATACCTATTGCAATCCTTCCTATTCTTTTCCTTCTCGTAGAGATGCTGCTCAGCAGGTGCTCTGGCTTTGTTCTTGAACGGATTTCCTTATCTTTCGCTCGTTTCTTGTGATGCCATCTGCAATGGATTGCGATAAGCAAGAGTAGCTTCCCTCTTTATTTCCAGCCTGTACATTTAGTTGGTTGGTTAACACGGTTTTCATCGCTGCCCCATCCTTAGGGAAGCTTCTCAAAGTATCATTTTCTGGAATCTCTTGTGTTGGGATTAACTGATTATTCAGATACTGGCTATAGTTGAGCTTCTGCACATAAATATATGATCCTCTCGGGTTCTCGGAGGATGGGGATTGTTTGTTTAGGAGAGAAACGATGATGAAGTGCATGAGCTTTTTAAACAGCTTGTGTCTATCTGCTTTTTCATGTCCTTCCATTAAAATGTTAGTCCACAGAATAATTTCGAGTCTCAAGAAATTCCACTTCAGTGCTCATATCCACGGGGAACCTGTAAGATGTCTCTTTCTTTTAAACCACCTGTGTGCAAGGTTCACTGTTATGGTATTGAGAGGTCATGACGTATATTTCTCATAGCTTTGAATTCGTCAAAACCTGGTTGCAGGTTGTTGATATCATTGCTTCTCATCCTAAGCACCATGTGATCATTGGGATAGACATGTTGGGCAACGAAGATCTTCCAGTTCACATTGCTCGCGTGCTTAAAATAAAGGTATGTCAAAGACGCTCTCTTTTGACCACACCTTTGTAAAATAACTTGATTTTACTTTGGAAAGCCATTAGATTGAATAAATGAGGCTGACCATCAATTTGTTACACTTTATTGCTTCAAAATGCATTGAGTGAACTGATTCACATGATACGCGTGTGGTGGAGTACTGAGGACATGAAAGATAATTTACCAGTGCATTATGCCTTTTGGATGCTTATCAGATACACTATCACATTAAATTACTTCGTCTGCTGCATAAATTTTTTGTCTTAGTATATAATCAAATTTGACACATTGTTGTATGTAGAGAGAAGCACAGAAAGCATTTCTTAACATGTCTGGCCTGATATTCTAGGAAGAGTTATTCAGTGCCCTTTTGATGAATAATTAATTGTCATAATAGACATGACATATATAACTTACATACGATCGACTAAATAGCTATTGTTATAACAGATAGTAGGCAAATTAGATCCTCGTTATAAAAGGAAGAAAGTTGCTGAATCATTCTTTGATGTGCTTTGCTTACTCTGATCTTCTGACTTTTTTCCTTAAAGAATTGGGTGTGGCCAGAATGGTTGCAAACGATGCATATTCTTGGTTTTGATGGAATATTCACAACTAAAACTTCTCTCGCCAGAGTCCGAGCTGTTCCTCGCTATAGCTTTACCTTGGATACTTTGGAGGGATTAAATAAGATGCATCCAACCATAGGAATCATGCCTTCTGGTCTTCCTTGGGCCTCAAAGCCACTCGATAGAAATGAGAATTTCTTTGATTCCTTAGCAAGGTCATACTACAATAAGAAAGCAAGTGAGGATTCTTCCAAGGAAGAAAGGTTGCATCCAGAAATTTATACTGTTCCATATTCCGATCACTCTTGTTTCATGGAGTTTCATGAATTTGATCACGGTGAAAAGATGGGAACAACTCGAATGCGGGTCTGCGTGCACAAGTCAGGCCCAAACCGGACTCCGAAATGGGTTTCACGTCGAAACCCAAAAGCCCACGATGATTCCACGAAGCTTAAAAAGCAACCATCCTTTTCAATTCAATTTTGCCCCCCCGCCAAAACGAAAATATAAAAACTCCTCCTCTCTCTCACCCTGCGCGCTCGGTGCTGGGGTGGTTGATGCCATGGAGAGAGGTCTGATCTCGGTGGACCGGTGGGCGGAAGGGAGCCAGGCGTACTTCCTCACCCACCTCCACGCCGACCACACCCGTGGCCTCTCCCCCGCCTGGTCCCGTGGCCCCCTCTTCTGCTCCCGCCTCTCCGCCAAGCTCCTCCCCTTCAAGCTCCCCGGCTTCGACCTCTCCCTCCTCCGCGTCCTCGACGTCGGCGCCTGGCACTCCCTCTCCCTCCTCTTCCCTTCCTCCGCCTCTGAGACCCTCGTCCGCGTCATGCCCTTCGACGCCCACCACTGCCCCGGTAACCTCGCTCGACCCCCGTCGCCCTCCTCGCACCTGCTCGCTTTAATTCCTCAATTGGGCCGTCGAGGCTCGATCGACTCGTGCGCTGTTGATGAATTGCGTTTTGGTCGATTGGTTTCTTTTGGGTAGGTGCAGTCATGTACTTGTTTAGTGGCGACTTCGGGAGCTTGCTTTACACCGGAGATGTCCGCTGGGAGACGACAAGCGAGAAGGCGAGCAGGTCGCGGGACATGCTCGTTAAGGCTCTCAATGGAAGTAGAGTGCTGTATCTGGACAATACCTATTGCAATCCTTCCTATTCTTTTCCTTCTCGTAGAGATGCTGCTCAGCAGGTGCTCTGGCTTTGTTCTTGAACGGATTTCCTTATCTTTCGCTCGTTTCTTGTGATGCCATCTGCAATGGATTGCGATAAGCAAGAGTAGCTTCCCTCTTTATTTCCAGCCTGTACATTTAGTTGGTTGGTTAACACGGTTTTCATCGCTGCCCCATCCTTAGGGAAGCTTCTCAAAGTATCATTTTCTGGAATCTCTTGTGTTGGGATTAACTGATTATTCAGATACTGGCTATAGTTGAGCTTCTGCACATAAATATATGATCCTCTCGGGTTCTCGGAGGATGGGGATTGTTTGTTTAGGAGAGAAACGATGATGAAGTGCATGAGCTTTTTAAACAGCTTGTGTCTATCTGCTTTTTCATGTCCTTCCATTAAAATGTTAGTCCACAGAATAATTTCGAGTCTCAAGAAATTCCACTTCAGTGCTCATATCCACGGGGAACCTGTAAGATGTCTCTTTCTTTTAAACCACCTGTGTGCAAGGTTCACTGTTATGGTATTGAGAGGTCATGACGTATATTTCTCATAGCTTTGAATTCGTCAAAACCTGGTTGCAGGTTGTTGATATCATTGCTTCTCATCCTAAGCACCATGTGATCATTGGGATAGACATGTTGGGCAAAGAAGATCTTCCAGTTCACATTGCTCGCGTGCTTAAAATAAAGGTATGTCAAAGACGCTCTCTTTTGACCACACCTTTGTAAAATAACTTGATTTTACTTTGGAAAGCCATTAGATTGAATAAATGAGGCTGACCATCAATTTGTTACACTTTATTGCTTCAAAATGCATTGAGTGAACTGATTCACATGATACGCGTGTGGTGGAGTACTGAGGACATGAAAGATAATTTACCAGTGCATTATGCCTTTTGGATGCTTATCAGATACACTATCACATTAAATTACTTCGTCTGCTGCATAAATTTTTTGTCTTAGTATATAATCAAATTTGACACATTGTTGTATGTAGAGAGAAGCACAGAAAGCATTTCTTAACATGTCTGGCCTGATATTCTAGGAAGAGTTATTCAGTGCCCTTTTGATGAATAATTAATTGTCATAATAGACATGACATATATAACTTACATACGATCGACTAAATAGCTATTGTTATAACAGATAGTAGGCAAATTAGATCCTCGTTATAAAAGGAAGAAAGTTGCTGAATCATTCTTTGATGTGCTTTGCTTACTCTGATCTTCTGACTTTTTTCCTTAAAGAATTGGGTGTGGCCAGAATGGTTGCAAACGATGCATATTCTTGGTTTTGATGGAATATTCACAACTAAAACTTCTCTCGCCAGAGTCCGAGCTGTTCCTCGCTATAGCTTTACCTTGGATACTTTGGAGGGATTAAATAAGATGCATCCAACCATAGGAATCATGCCTTCTGGTCTTCCTTGGGCCTCAAAGCCACTCGATAGAAATGAGAATTTCTTTGATTCCTTAGCAAGGTCATACTACAATAAGAAAGCAAGTGAGGATTCTTCCAAGGAAGAAAGGTTGCATCCAGAAATTTATACTGTTCCATATTCCGATCACTCTTGTTTCATGGAGTTTCATGAATTTGATCACGGTGAAAAGATGGGAACAACTCGAATGCGGGTCCAGTTCATTGAATTCGACGACTCGGGGTGGTGGTCACTGCCAACTGCGAAATTCAGTGTGGAGCACGTGAGATGTCGGCACCAATATGTGTTCCGATCGCAGTCACTATCTTGTTCTAAGGATACAAGGAAAGAAAAACACCGCGCTTGAAGGGCGTGCACCATATTTGATTGCGGACAGGCGGCATTAGAAAAGTATAAAAAAATACGGGTGATGGTTCGTGTGGCGAGATCAACTGCCGACAACTCGAAGCGGAAGGTGTTGGTGCAACGTGGGATATGATGGTTTGACCTGGCCAAAAGTTGCCGCGGCCATCAAAACGTATGCCCCGAATCTTATGAAAATCTTCTCACATTCCGGGTATCCGAGTGGGCGGAGCTTCGACTTCCTTTCTTGACTTTTCTTGCAAGGAGAGAGAGAGAGGTGAGAACCGAACAGGGTCCCCTATTTTCTTGACTTGCGGCGATCGGCTTGTTGTATTTTCCGAGCGCGTTTTCTTCATCTTTGACCCATTCTTCATCCCTCCCCCCCCTCTCTCTCTGGGGACACGACTCCAGCAGAACCATTCACCATTCAATTCTGGGATATGTTTGTCACTTCCAATACAAATATCCGAAAGCCTGTCCCGAGAAACTTACAGCAGCCATGGATAGGAAAAGCAGCTGTCCGTGGCCATTTGCGTTCCCGAGCTTCTTGCTCTGCTTATCCCTCTGCACCACACACCTCTGTCTCAGCTCTGGCTCCGACACCATCTCCGCCAACCAATCCATCTCCGGCAACCAGACCTTACTCTCCACCGGGGGCAACTTCGAGCTCGGCTTCTTCTCTCCGGTTAACTCCACGTACTCCTACATAGGCATCTGGTACAAGAAAGTCAGCCTGCGAACCATCGTCTGGGTCGCCAACAGAGAGAACCCTGTCACCGACAGATTCGCCACTGAGCTGAAGATCTCGCGGGGCAATCTTGTGATGCTCAATGACACCGCTGTCCCCGTTTGGTCCACGAATCTGACTGCTTCTTCATCTGGGTCGAGCTCCGCGGTGGCGGTTCTCGGGGACGATGGCAACCTCGCCCTCAAAGACGGGCCGAATTCTTCGGTGACTCTGTGGCAGAGCTTCGACCACCCGACGAACACGTGGCTTCCCGGCGCGAAAATCGCGATCGACAAGCACGGGAACACGAGTCAGTGCTTGACATCATGGAAGAACGCCGAGGATCCTTCGACAGGTTTGTTCTCTCTCCAGCTCCAGCCATCCAGTGCGTACTTCATATGGTGGAATAGATCAAAGGGTTACCGGACCAGTGGGGTCTGGGACAATCAGTCGCAAATTCTCTCTTTGGTCCCTGAATTGAGATTGAACTATATTTATTTCAAATATGTGGACAATGAGAACGAGAGCTACTTCACCTATTCAGTCAAAAGCTCCGCCAACACCATATCAAAGTTTGTGATGGATCTTTCTGGGCAGATCAAGGTGGATTCCTTGGTGCCTTCTAACCAGCAATGGAACTTGTTCTGGTCTCAGCCCTGGCAACAATGCGAGGTATATAGACTTTGTGGGCCTTTTGGTGTTTGCAGCGAGAGTACTGACAATTTCTGCAGCTGCTTGACTGGGTTTAGCATCAGCTCTCTGAGGGATTGGAATCTGAGCGATTGGTCTAGCGGTTGCAAGAGGAATTCAGACTTGAATTGTGCGGCAAATGCTTCAAATGCAAAGAGAGACCGTTTCTTGCTAAAGTCTAACATGAAATTGCCTGATGATCCTCAATCTAGAGATGTTGGGAGCGATACGGAATGCCGAGATGCTTGTTTGAGCTATTGCTCTTGCACGGCTTATGTTTTCGAGGATAAAAACTGCTCAATCTGGATTGGGGATATCTTCAATGCGCAACAGCTCTTGCAAAGTGACGCCGGTGGAAAAAGCTTCTATCTCAGGCTTGCCGCTTCTGATGTCAAGGATATGAGCAAGAAGAGCAACGTAATTGCGATAGTTGCAGGGTCTGTTAGCTCCGCAGTAGCCATATTAGCCATTGTCTTGTTTGGCGTTTGGAGATGGAGGAGAAGGGCAACCTTAAAAACAAAGACAGTGGAGGGTTCACTGATAGCTTTTGCATATCGGGACTTGCAAGTAGCAACAAAGAATTTCTCAGAGAAGTTGGGTGGGGGCGGGTTTGGTTCAGTTTTCAAAGGCACATTACCTGATTCAAGTCACATAGCGGTCAAGAAGCTTGAAGGCATGAGCCAAGGAGAGAAGCAATTCCGAACAGAAGTAAGCACAACCGGCACCATCCATCATGTGAATCTTGTTAGGCTCCACGGGTTCTGCTCTGAGGGTGACAAAAGGCTGTTGGTCTACGATTTCATGCCAAATGGTTCCTTAGACTATCATCTCTTTCATAGAAAGGACTCGAGGACCTTGGATTGGAAAACGAGGTACCAGATTGCTTTGGGAACGGCTCGAGGTCTGGCTTATCTCCATGAGAAGTGTAGAGACTGCATCATACATTGTGACATCAAGCCAGAGAACATCCTTCTAGATGCTGAATTCTGTCCAAAAGTGGCAGATTTTGGCCTGGCAAAGCTTGTTGGCCGAGATTTCAGCAGGGTGTTGACGACCATGAGAGGCACAAGAGGGTATCTTGCTCCAGAGTGGATCTCCGGAGTGGCCATAACAGCAAAAGCTGATGTTTATAGCTATGGAATGATGCTCTTTGAGTTTGTGTCAGGAAGGAGGAACTCAGAGCTTTCGGAAAATGGGGCCATTAAGTTCTTCCCAACATGGGCTGCTAGTAAGATAGCTGAAGGAGGTGACCTGCTTGATCTTTTGGACCCAGACTTGGAGACAAACGCTCATACTGAAGTGTTAACTAGGATATGCAGAGTTGCTTGCTGGTGTGTACAAGATGAGGAAACTCACAGGCCATCAATGGGGCAGGTTGTTCAAATACTTGAGGGGGTGTTGGATGTGAACCTGCCCAGGATACCGAGAGCCCTTCAACTGCTTCTTGATAATCAGGAGCATGTAGTTTTCTTCACTGAGTCATCATCATCGAACCAGAATTCCCAGACAAAGAGTAATACCTCAACTGCTTCCTTGCAGAACCCAAATAGTTCATCTTCGACGAAGTCCGAGTCTTGAGGATGATAAGATAAATGCTTAGTACAAGAAGTGCTTCAGTTAGATAGTGCATATGCACTCCTGCTTTTTCTGTAGTCAAGAGAGAACCTCAGCATTTGCGGATTGGCTTTCTTGGGGCTTTTCCCCTAGCTTTTTTTGTTAAATATAGCTCCAAGAAAACTTCGAATAAGTGCCAGGCCAGACCAGTTGTAAAGATCCTTAATTCTATATAATGATCTGTTGTCTGCTTTTTTAGATCCCAGGTGACATTGGTAATTAGCATCGAAAACTGTCTTCTCCATTTTCTGATAATTTGGCACTGGAATTGAGAGTATTGGTATCTCCTAGCTTGGATTCCAGCTGGTGTCTCACATGGTTCCCGAATCTGCTCCATTCCATGCAAAGCATGCTATAAGGCTCGGCGTTTCTCAGTATAAACTCCTCTTGCTACTTACTTCGTTTATTTAATGAGTCACGGTATGAAAATCGCCCTTAAAACTATGACTTGCTAGGAGCGGGATATTTATGATGATAATTTCCAGCTAATAGATCCTTTTGTTGGGAGCTGTAGGATGTTAATGCCCGCCCCATTTTTCACATGGCATTTATATCTATTCTAAAGTCAAATTTTTGTGAAACGCCCCATCACTCTTATGTTTTGATTATAAGTAATGCTAGAGATTACTTGAACCTTTCGGCAAAACTGATTTTTAAAATGACGTATGAGACTTCTGTTGGGTGCTTCCATTACTTTATTTATTGCTTACCCACTAATATTTGTGACATTGCTTTACAAGTTTTGTAAAACCAAATTTAGTATCTCAATGTTACTAGTTAAAAATCTCCACTGTTTGTTCTGGTGGAAAATTGATTGAATTTCTCATTTCAATGAAGTTGATACAACCAGTATTTTCAAGTGCAATGGGGACTCACTGCAAGTCCAGGTCCACTTCAATGTATCTTAAGGAGCCTGTTTTTGAAGGTCTAACTTTGGAACCTGTTTTTGAAGGTCTAACTTTGATTTTCAGTTCATAATCTATTCATATAAACGTTAATCCAGTTGGGCCTTTGCAGTACCATGATCCCCTCACTTTTTCCAAGCTTCCACTCATTTGTGGTCCCTTTTTCCCATTACCATTTTTTCTTTTAAAAATGATTAAGTGATCGTCCTTAATTGACTATGATAATAATAGTATATTCTGAACTACGAAAAACAAGAGATAAATACATTGAAAATCCTAAATCTTGTCACTAAAATACAATTAAATCCTAAAATTTTGTTACAAAAGTACAATTGAGTCCTAAAATTTTCAAAAAGTATAAATAAGTTCTACAACTTGTTAAATTGTTCAATTCAAATCTTTAAGTTGATTGTACTTTTTGAAAGTTTTGGGACTCAATTACACTTTCTTGACAAATTTTAATCTTGATTGCATTTTTTTTGAAAATTTTAGGATTCGATTACACTTTCTTGACAAACTTAGGATTTAATTACATTTCGTGACAAATTTTAGGAATTTTAATGCACTTATTCAAAAAAATATTAAGTAATTAGAAATTGTTAAGAGGTACACCCCTTTAAGAATTTGTGGCCTACAACATATTGTTGCCCTTGTAATTATTCAAAAACTATTGTGCTAGTAGGACTCTTTTCTTTTTCTTTTCCAATATTACAATTTTTTTGGGGTTAGATTCTAATACTACAATTCATTAAATACTTTCAATCTAATGTATTGTTTCACCTTTCTTACTACAATTATTTTCTCAATACTATGTGATCGTTGATCCTTCTCAGGTGCAAGAGGTGCTATTATTAAGTCTAACTTGCTTTAGCAATCAAAAAAGTCTAAGTCGGCTTCTTCTATAAAAAAAAAAGGAAAGGTGCAATCTCCTTCTATCTTTATATGGCTTTTTTTTTTTTTTTTTATCAATCATACTCCAACTCTTAACTCAATCTTAGACTTTTATCTTATCTTTTTGTAAGACGTGAGAGTCAAAACTCACATTTGAAATTAATTCTTCCCATCTCAACTCTCTTGAGAAGGTGGGGATTCAAATCCCTTATCTCTCCTCTCCTATGTTGGTAGGGTGGCAACCTAATGGTTCTATCATTATCTAGTTATGATATTACAAAGTTAGCACTCTCTGTGATCATTTAAAAGATCCAACTTTCATCATCGTGATGTAAATTTCAGATCTAATAATTGTCAGTCTCTATACTTTTGCTCAAAAATCAATATCATCCTTAAAAATTTATTTTTAATTCGAAACTGATCTTGCAATTTTAGAAAGTGTGATTAACCGTCCTTTTGTTGATTTGGCAATGGAATTTGTAGTGTGTAGGGGTGATTGGTTCAATAAGGAGATTCTAAATTTTAGGTAAAATCTAGATGGAACTTGAAACTATTTATCTTTATATGTGCCTCCCTTGCCTTTACTTTCTCCAATGGATTACTTGAGCCCTGATTCAATCATCGACAGAAGGCCTCATGTCCATTCAAAAGGTACTCGAAAACTCATAACCAATCCCGATGTGTTTAATTTTGTCATGTCTTTGCTCACTCTCGATATTTTTTGAAAAGGAAAATCTACATGATGACACTCGTTAATATGATGTTTTATATTTCGATAACAAAGAGGGCAAATTAGAGAAAATCCTGGAAAGAATTTTCATAAATCAAGACACGCGTTCATCACCAAAAAAAAAAAATAATAATAATAAAAAAGAAAAAAAGAAAAAGAAAAAGGGAACTGCACGCACGAGTGAGGCCCAAACCTGAGTCCGAAGTGGGCTTCACGTCGAAACATAAAAGCCCGCGATGATTCCTCGAAGCTTAAAAAGCAACCATCATCCTTTTCAATTCCAATTCCCCCGCCAAAACGAAAATATAAAACCTCTCCCTCTCTGCGCGCGCTCGGTGCTGGGCCGGTTGATGCCATGGAGAGAGGTCTGATCTCGGTGGACCGGTGGGCGGAAGGGAGCCAGGCGTACTTCCTCACCCACCTCCACGTCGACCACACCCGTGGCCTCTCCCCCGCCTGGTCCCGTGGCCCCCTCTTCTGCTCCCGCCTCTCCGCCAAGCTCCTCCCCTTCAAGCTCCCCGGCTTCGACCTCTCCCTCCTCCGCGTCCTCGACGTCGGCGCCTGGCACTCCCTCTCCCTCCTCTCCCCTTCCTCCGCCTCCGAGACCCTCGTCCGCGTCATGCCCCTCGACGCCCACCACTGCCCCGGTAACCTCGCTCGCACCTGCTCGCTTTAATTCCTCAATCGGGCCGTCGAGGCTCGATCGACTCGTGCGCTGATTGATGAATTGAGTTTTGGTCGATTGGTTTCTTTTGGGTAGGTGCCGTCATGTACTTGTTTAGCGGCGACTTCGGGAGCTTGCTTTACACCGGAGATTTCCGCTGGGAGACGACGAGCGAGAAGGCGAGCAGGTCACGGGACATGCTCGTTAAGGCTCTCAATGGAAGCAGAGTGCACACCCTGTATCTCGACAATACCTATTGCAATCCTTCCTATTCTTTTCCTTCTCGTAGAGATGCTGCTCAGCAGGTGCTCCGGCTCTGTTCTTGAACGGATTTCCATATCTTTCGCTCGTTTCTTGTGATGCCATCTGCAATGGATTGCGATAAGCAAGAGTAGCTTCCCTGTTTTTTTTTCCAGCCTGTACATTTAGTTGGTTGGTTAACATGGTTTTCATGGCTGCCCCATCCTTAGGGAAGCTTCTCAAAGTATCATTTTCTGGAATCTCTTGTGTTGGGATTAACTGATTATTCAGATACTGGCTATAGTTGAGCTTCTGCACATAAATATATGATCCTCTTGGGTTCTCGGAGGATGGGGATTGTTTGTTTAGGAGAGAAACGATGATGAAGTGCATGAGCTTTTTAAACAGCTTGTGTCTATCTGCTTTTTCATGTCCTTCCATTAAAATGTTAGTCCTCAGAATAATTTCGAGTCTCAAGAAATTCCACTTCAGTGCTCATATCCACTGGGAACCTGTAAGATGTATATTTCTTTTAACCGCCTGTGTGCAAGGTTCACTGTTATGGTATTGAGAGGTCATGACTTATTATTTATTGATACTTTTAGAATAGTTTTCTCATAGCTTTGACTTCGTCAAAACCTGGTTGCAGGTTGTTGATATCATTGCTTCTCATCCTAAGCACCATGTGATCATTGGGATAGACATGTTGGGCAAAGAAGATCTTCTGGTTCACATTGCTCGAGTGCTTAAAATAAAGGTATGTCAAAGACGCTCTCTTTTGACCACACCTTTGTAAAATAACTTGATTTTACTTTGGAAAGCCGTTAGATTGAATAAATGATGCTGACCATCAAATTTGTTACACTTTATTGCTTCAAAATGCATTGAGTGAACTGATTCACATGATACGCATGTGGTGGAGTACTGAGCATATGAAAGATGATTTACCAGTGCATTATGCCTTTTGGATGCTTATCGGATACACTATCACATTAAATTACTTCATCTACTGCATAAAATTTTAGTCTTTGTGTATAATCAAATTTGACACATTGCTGTATGTAGAGAGAAGCCCAGAAAGCATTTCTTAACTTGTCTGGCCTGATATTCTAGGAAGAGTTATTCAGTGCCCTTTTGATGAATAATTAATTGTCATAATAGACATGACATATATAACTTACATACGATCGACTAAATAGCTATTGTTATAACAGATAGTAGGCAAATTAGATCCTTCTTATAAAAGAAAGAAAGTTGCTGGGTCATTCTTTGACGTGCTTTGCTTACTCTGATCTCCTGACTTTTTTCCTTAAAGATTTGGGTGTGGCCAGAACGGTTGCAAACAATGCATATTCTTGGTTTTGATGGAATATTCACAACTAAAACTTCTCTCGCCAGAGTCCGAGCTGTTCCTCGCTATAGCTTTACCTTGGATACTTTGGAGGGATTAAATAAGATGCATCCGACCATAGGAATCATGCCTTCTGGTCTTCCTTGGGCCTCAAAGCCACTCGATAGAAATGAGAATTTCTTTGATTCCCTAGCAAGGTCATACTACAATAAGAAAGCAAATGAGGATGCTTCCAGGGAAGAAAGGTTGCATCCAGAAATTTATACTGTTCCATATTCCGATCACTCTTGTTTCATGGAGCTTCATGAATTTGTACAACTTGTCCAACCTATTAACATGAGGGGCATTGTTTTATCATCATCCTGCTACATTGATCCCTTGCACTATTTTGGCCACTGCAATGGAGTATGCCAAACATTCCAGAGAGTACACCATAAACGCAAAGAAAGTGGGAAGGAACATGTAAGGGTTGTTCGGGCAGAATCCTCTGTCAAAGTCAATGGTTCCAAGAGAAAAGGACGAAAATGTGGTACTGTTGGAGTTTCTGGTGTTTATATGAGTAGAGCAAGTGCATCAAGACGAAGAGGGCGTGGTGCAAAAATTATGGAGGATAACCATGCTGATTGATCTCGTGGCACTTTCTGTGAACATGCTTATTTAGTGGATGCTGCTTCAGCAAGTTGGACTTGAAAATTTTCTTGTGAAGTTATATATCCAAATCTAAATTGTAGTCAAAAGCAATCCTTCCGACTTGGATCATTCTCACTACTGTTAAGATCAAAATGGCTCAGCATTCCTGATCAAATGGTGTAAATATTGCCTCCCTTAAATATGCATTCACATTCATGGAAGAGATCATTCATCTTGTCTGAGTCCATCATTTGGAAGCCACATACCAGTAGCAACTGACTGCAGTTCTCTGTCCGGGCATCCTTCATCTTTCACATGCTAAGAAGAGGTGGCTTCTGCTTAGTTCCTGGGACATTTTTACCAAGTCTTTTAACTCTAGTATAGCTTTAAGAGATGGAAAATGTGGCTAGTAATATTTTATGCTCTCAAAAGCCTTTAGATGTTCATCTTTATTTGGTTTATCGAAAGCTTCTAGATTCTGAAGGCTCATTCAAAGTACAGAAACTGGAGATATAGAAATAGAACAGTGCGCTTCAAATTCGCTACACCAGTTTGTTCTCTATCAATTGTTTCATGAACTGCAATTAGCCAGTGAGGACAGGGTTGTCATGAACAATTCTGTAAGACGGGTTTGAAGCCTTTGCATTATCGTGTGAAAACAGTTTCGATTGGTTTACCTAGGGGAGTTGAAGGAAATAGGAGGAAATGGTCATGGTAAGGCGATGAATGGAGTAGCATCATAGTCAATGTCGCTGGTCCGGTTTTCCAGCATGTGAATGACCGGATGCTCGGTTTTCGTCCTCCACTGTTTGACTAAAGACCGGTCAAAGGTATCTTCTTCGTTTCATGAATGGCCGAAGTCTTGCCTATGTTCCCAGTCGTGCTTGATCTTGACCTGAGGAAAGGATTCCGTTGTCGAGACTGAGCGAAGGAAAAGCCCGTATGATCGTGAGACTGGGTCGTGACGACTTTTCGACGTTTCAGTGACAGAGATAGCTAGGCTGGCACCTTAAATAAGCCTGCCTGTTTTGGGACCCAAAAATTGGTACTTTGTACCGCTCAACCGATTCTTTCAATTTCTCATTTCACGGTACATAATTTAGGGATGCACAAGTTCAGCATACGTTCTTCTAGTGCGGTCCCGGAGTTTGCAAATCGCACAATCAAGCACTTGGGTCTCTCCTTTCCTAATTTTAACAAATTGAACTGGTTGCGTCGATCGTTGCCGATCTGAAAGGCTAATGTCAGAAGTAATTATGTCTAGCTATCGAGGTTTTGCTTAATTTATGTCTTGAATCCTCGTTTCTACAGATGGGTCCACGATAAATCTGAACGATTCTCTTTCCGTTTTCTTCAAGCCGCGCCACTCCAATAATGTCTCTTGCTCTTTGAGCGCTACCAATGATTACTCATCCACATATGTTGGCTATATATGCGCCTGCACGTCATCCTTTTGGACTTGTATACCCCTCAGTTTAAAAAGTGTCACACTCGCATGTTTTCTAATGAAATCCCTGTATTTTTTGCTTGTCTAATCTAATCCTTTTTATAATCACAAACCTTCTACTCTCAATCCCTTCATTACTAAATCCTGACCAAATACAATTGACGCAGATCTTGTGGTGCAACATTGATTAAAAGAATTTCAATATACATACTTGTATTGGTTAAGTATTGCTTGCATCGTATTTTGATATTGTTTGCATTGACTAAATTTTCTCATTGCGGCATCCATTTGGTGTGTGTGTTGATCAAATTTTATTCACACCACATATTGTCGGCGAAGGAAGCGGTGTTAGCTGAATTTAGTTTGATTTACTATTGGAGGGATTTGTTTATAAAATTTATAAATGTAAAGGCACTTGATTAGATAAATTATAATTGCATAATCCTGATTAAACAATGAATTGAAAGCATAGAGACATAAGATAGGATTTTTAATTTTTCCAAATAAAGGCAGCTGCGAGTCGTAGTAATTCATGAATGGCGGCATTGATGGCTTCTATCTGTCACCGAGCGAACCCCACTTGCTTCGCAACCAGCCAAGCGCATCTCCGTCGTTGGGTGGACCGAAAACGACGTCTGTAAACAAGGAAAAAAATGGACCAGACGGCGACCCGCGAGAGCTGACTTTTCTACAGCAAGAAAATAGGCTTTCTTTCCGATACGCGTTCTAGATTTGATTATGCCCCTCCCTCCACGAAAGCAAGGCGTCCGAAGTCGGGCATCGATCTGCCTCGGACTGTTCAATCTATCGTTCCCCTTTGGTCACGGTGAAAAGATGGGAACGACTCGAACGCGGGTCCAGTTCATTGAACATGACGACTCGGGTTGGTGGTCACTGCCAACTGCGAGATTCAGTGTACAGCACGCGGGAAGTCGGCATCAATATGTGTTCCGATCGCAGTCACTATCTTTGTTCTAAGGATACAAGGAAAGAAAAGCACCGCGCTTGAAGGGCGCGCACCATATTTGATTGCGGACAGGCGGCATTAGAAAAGTATGAAAAAAAATATGGGTGGTGGTTCTTGTGGCAAGATCAACCTCCGACGACTCGAAGCGGAAGGTGTTGGTGCAACGTGGGATATGATGGTTTGACCTGGTCACAAGTGGCCGCGGCCATCAAAACGTATGCCCCGAATCTTATGAAAATCTTTCTTTCACCTTCCGAGTATCCGAGTGGGCGGAGGTTCGAGTTCCTTTCTTGACTTTTCTTGCAGGGAGAGAGAGAGAGAGGTGAGAACCGAACAGGGTCCCCTATTTTCTTGACTTGCGGCGATCGGCTTGTTGTATTTTCCGAGCGCGTTTTCTTGATCTTTGACCCATTCTTCATCCCCCTCTCTCTCTTCCTGGGGACACGACTCCAGCAGAACCATTCAATTCTGGGATATGTTTATCGCTTCCAATACGAATATCTGAGAGCCTGTCCGGAGAAACTTGCGGCAGCCATGGATAGGAAAAGGAGCAGTCCGTGGCCTTATGCGGTCCCGAGCTTCTTGCTCTGCTTATCCCTCTGCACCACACACCTCTGTCTCGGCTCCGGCTCCGACACCATCTCCGCCAACCAATCCATCTCCGGCAACCAGACCTTACTCTCCACCGGGGGCAACTTCATACTCGGCTTCTTCTCGCCGGGTAACTCCACGTACTCCTACATAGGCATCTGGTACAACAAAGTCCGCGAGCAAACCGTCGTCTGGGTCGCCAACAGAGAGAGCCCTGTCACCGACAGGTACGCCACTAAGCTGAAGATCTCGGGGGGCAATCTTGTGATGGTCAACAACTCCGTAGACCCCGTTTGGTCCACGAATCTGACTGCTTCTTCATCTGGGTCGAACTCCACGGTGGCGGTTCTCGGGGACAACGGCAACCTCGCCCTCAAAGACGGGCCAAATTCTTCGGTGACTCTGTGGCAGAGCTTCGACCACCCGACGAACACGTGGCTTCCCGGCGCGAAAATCGCGATCGACAAGCGCACGAACACGAGTCAGCTCTTGACATCATGGAAGAACGCCGAGGATCCTTCGACAGGTTTGTTCTCTCTCCAGCTCCAGCCATCCAGTGCGTACTTCATATTTTGGAATAGAACAAAGGATTACTGGACCAGTGGGTCCTGGGACAATCAGTCGCAAATTTTCTCTTTGGTCCCTGAAATGAGATTGAACTATATTTACGATTTCAAATATGTGGACAACGAGAACGAGAGCTACTTCACCTATTCAGTCAAAACCTCCGCCAACACCATATCACGGTTTGTGATGGACCTTTCTGGGCAGATCAAGCAGGAGTCCTGGTTGCCTTCCCAGGTGTGGAACTTGTTCTGGTCTCAACCCCGGCAACAATGCGAGGTGTATAGACTTTGCGGGCCTTTCGGTGTTTGCAGCGAGAGTACTGACGATTTCTGCAGCTGCTTGCCTGGGTTTAGCATCAGCTCTCTAAGGGATTGGAATCTGAGCGATTGGTCTGCTGGTTGCAAGAGGAACTTGGACTTGAATTGTGTGGCAAATGCTTCAAATGCAGAGAGAGACCGTTTCTCGCTTAGTTCTAACATGAAATTGCCTCATGATCCCCAATCTTTAGATGTCAGAAGCGATACGGAATGCCGAGCTGCTTGTTTGAGCAATTGCTCTTGCACGGCTTATGCTTTTGAGGATAATAACTGCTCAATCTGGAGTGGGGATCTCTTCAATGCGCAACAGCTCTCACAAGGTGACACCAATGGAAAAAGCTTCTATCTCCGGCGTGCCGCTTCTGATGTTCAGGATGCGAGCAATAAGAGCAATCTAATTGCGATAGTTGCAGGGTCTGTTAGCTCCGCAGTAGCGATATTGGCCATTGTCTCGTTTGGCGTTTGGAGATGGAAAAGAAGGGCAACCGTAAAAGCAACGACAGTGGAGGGTTCACTGATAGCTTTTGCATACCGGGACTTGCAATTAGCAACAAAGAATTTCTCAGAGAAGTTGGGTGGGGGCGGGTTTGGTTCAGTTTTCAAAGGAACATTACCTGATTCAAGTCACATAGCGGTCAAGAAGCTTGAAGGCATAAGCCAAGGAGAGAAGCAATTCCGAACAGAAGTACAGACAATCGGCACCATCCAACATGTGAATCTTGTTAGGCTCCGCGGGTTCTGCTCAGAGGGTGACAAAAGGCTGTTGGCCTACGATTTCATGCCGAATGGTTCCTTAGACTATCATCTCTTTCATAGAAAGGACTCGAAGACCTTGGATTGGAAAACGAGGTACCAAATTGCTTTGGGAACGGCTCGAGGTCTGGCTTATCTCCATGAGAAGTGTAGAGACTGCATCATACATTGCGACATCAAGCCAGAGAACATCCTTCTAGATGCTGAATTCTGTCCAAAAGTGGCAGATTTTGGCCTGGCAAAGCTTGTTGGCCGAGAATTCAGCAGGGTATTGACGACCATGAGAGGCACAAGAGGGTATCTTGCGCCGGAGTGGATCTCTGGGGTGGCCATAACAGCAAAAGCTGATGTTTATAGCTATGGAATGATGCTTTTTGAGTTTGTGTCGGGAAGGAGGAACGCAGAGCTATCGGAAAATGGGGCGGTCAAGTTCTTCCCAACATCGGCTGCTAGTAAATTAGCCGAAGGAGGTGACCTGCTTGATCTTTTGGACCAAAACTTGGAGGCAAATGCCGATACTGAGGAGCTAACCAGGCTTTGCAGAGTTGCTTGTTGGTGTGTCCAAGACGAGGAAATCCACCGGCCATCAATGGGGCAGGTCGTTCAAATACTCGAGGGGGTTTTGGATGTGAACCTGCCCAGGATACCGAGAGCCCTTCAACTGTTTCTTGATAATCAGGAGCAAGTAGTTTTTTTCACTGAGTCTTCATCGTCAAACCAGAGTTCCCAGACGAAGAGTAACACCTCAGCTGCTTCCTTGCAGAAGCAAAATAGTTCATCTTCAAAATAGTCCAAGTCTTGAGGATGATAAGATAAATGCCTAGTACGAGAAGTGCTTCAGTGAGTGCATATGCTCTTCTGCTTTTTCGGTAGTCGAGTAAGAATCTCAGCATTTGGGTATTGGCTTTCTTGGGGCTTTTCCCCCTATTTTTGTTACATATAGATACAAGCAAGCTTGGAATAATTGCCAGGCCAGACCAGTTGTAAAGAACCTTCATTCTATATATTGATCTGTTCTCTGCTTTTTGAGATCCAAGGTGATTTTGGTGATTAGCATGGAAAAATTTCTAATAATTTTGGCACTGGAATTGGGATCTAACATATTGGTACCTCCTAGCTCGGATTTCAGCGGGTGTCTCTCAATCGGCCCCGGTTGCATGCAAAGCAGGCTATAAGGCTTGGCATTTCTCAGCATAAACTCCTCTTGCTGCTTGCTTTGTTTAGGTAACGAGTCATGGTACGAAAACCGCCCTTGAAACTACGACTTGTATTACCAGCAGATCCTTTTATTGGAGCCGTAGGATGTTAATGTCCGCCCCATTTTTTGCGTGGTACTTCATCTTTTCTAAAGTTGAATTCCTATGGATTGCCTTCTCACTCTTATGTTTCAATTATGAGTAATGCTAGAGATTACTCGAACCTTCTAGCAAAACTGATTTGTAAATTGATAGATGGGACTTCTCTTGGGTGCTTGCATTAATTTGTTTATTACTTACTCACTAATATTTGTGACATTGCTTACAAGTTTTGTAAAACCAAATTCAATATCTTGACGTTGCTCGTTAAAAATCTCCATCGTTTGTTCTGGACGGAAATTGATTGAGTTCTTATTTCATTCAGGAGGATCCAAATAGTATTTTCCATTGCATCGGGGACTAATTACAAGTCCAAATCCACTTCAATGTATCTTAAAAGTAGGGACCATAATAATTTTGGACCGTGCTTCATGAAAGTCAAATCTTGTTGGTCCAGCTTTTCAATGTATCAATGACTTTGACACTTGGTTTTCTTCCTTGTTGACTGGAACTGGTAAAACTGTGCTCTTGCTTCATCAATGTCCTGGCCCACCTATGTTTAAAGTCCTGCTTGATCACTCAAATGTCTGATGTTGAGTTTGAGTGCGCACTGCTAGATTCATTGCATGTTATTCCAGTGTATGATAAGAACATGTCCAAGTTGCGCCACTAGCGTCTTCTTCACTCCAGGATATGCCCATCCTTGTCCATTGGTATGATGCCTGCTTAAATGCTTCTATCTACATACTCCATGACAATGCGCTAGTCTCTGTTGAAGTTTCCACACGACACTTTGCGCGTTTATTGACCTGTTCTTCTTTGAGATCTCTTACCTCGCCCTCGCTCCGAGCACAAACGGGTATATATACTTTTCCCTGTGAATCTTGTTTCTACACCTGTCCGCTCGAACCCTATATGGTCCAGCCATGGATAGCAAAAACAGTAGTCCGTGGTCGTTCATACTCCCAATTTTCTTGCTTTGCTCATCTCTGTACACCCACCTCTGTCTTGGCACAGACAAGCTCGATGCGAATCGATCTATATCTGGTAATCAAACCTTAACCTCATCGGGTGGCAACTTTACGCTTGGCTTCTTCTCGCCAGGTAACTCCACGTACTCCTACATAGGCATCTGGTACAACAAAAACAAAATTAGCGTGCAAACCGTCGTCTGGGTCGCCAACCGAGACAACCCTGTCACTGACAGGCACTCCACTGGACTGAAGGTCTCGGGTGGCAATCTTGTGATTGTTAACAAGTCCGAAGTCCCCGTTTGGTCCACGAATCTGACTGCTTCTTCATCTGGATCGAGCTCCATGGTGGCGGTTCTTGAGGACGACGGCAACTTCGCTCTCAAAGCGGCGCCGAATTCTTCTGCGACTCTGTGGCAGAGCTTTGATCACCCGACGCACACGTGGCTTCCCGGTGCCAAATTAGGGATCGACAAGCGCAAAAACACGAGTCAGCGCTTGATATCATGGAAGAATGCCGAGGACCCTTCGACAGGTTTGTTCTCTCTCCATCTCCAGCCATTTAGTGACGGTGAGTACTACATATGGTGGAATGAGTCTAAGCATTACTGGACTAGTGGGTCGTGGGACAATCAGACGAAAATTTTCTCTTTGGAACCTGAAATGAGAGCGAACTATATTTATGAGTTCAAATATGTGGACAATGAGAACGAGAGCTACTTCACCTATTCAATCAAAAGCTCCTTCAACACCATATCAAGGTTTGTGATGGACCTTTCTGGGCAGATCAAGCAGGAGTCCTGGTTGCCTTCCCAGGCGTGGACCATGTTCTGGTCTAAGCCCTCGCAACAATGCGATGTGTATAGACTTTGTGGACCTTTCAGTGTTTGCAGCGAGCAGAGCGAAGTTTTGTGCAACTGCTTGCCGCGATTTAGCATAAGCTCTCCAGTGGATTGGAATCGGAGGGATTGGTCTGGTGGTTGCAAGAGGAATTCAAACTTAAATTGTGCAGCGGATGTGGAGAAAGACCGTTTCTGGTCTATGTCTAACATGAAATTGCATGATGATCCTCAATCTTTAGTTGCAGGGAGCGATCAGGAATGCCGATTTGCTTGTTTGAGCAATTGCTCTTGCACGGCTTATGCTTTCGAGGATAATAACTGCTCAATCTGGATCGGGGATCTCTTCAATGTGGAATGGCTCAAACAAGGCACTACCCCAGGAAGGAGTTTCTATGTCCGGCTTGCTGCCTCCGAAATTAAGGATCCCAGCAAGAAGAGTAATGTAATTGCAACAGTGACAGGGTCTGTTGGTGCCGCGGTAGCGATATTAGCCATTGTCTTGTTTGCCGTTTGGAGATGGAGGAGAGGGGCAACCGTAACAACAAAAATAGTGGAGGGTTCACTGATAGCCTTTGCATACCGGGACTTGCAAGTAGCAACAAAGAATTTCTCAGAGAAGTTGGGTGGGGGTGGGTTCGGTTCAGTTTTCAAAGGAACATTACCTGATTCAAGTCACATAGCGGTTAAGAAGCTTGAAAGCAAAAGCCAAGGTGAGAAGCAATTCCGAATGGAAGTAAGCACAATCGGCACCATCCAGCATGTGAATCTTGTCAGGCTTCGCGGATTCTGCTCTGAAGGTGACAAGAGGCTGTTGGTCTACGATTTCATGCCAAATGGTTCCTTAGACTATCATCTCTTTCATAGAAAGGACTCGAAGACCTTGGATTGGAAAATGAGGTACCAAATTGCTTTGGGAACGGCTCGAGGTCTGGCTTATCTCCATGAGAAGTGCAGAGATTGCATCATACATTGTGACATCAAGCCAGAGAACATCCTTCTAGATGCTGAATTCTGTCCAGAAGTGACAGATTTTGGCCTGGCAAAGCTTGTTGGCCGAGATTTCAGCAGGGTGTTGACAACCATGAGAGGCACAAGAGGGTATCTTGCGCCGGAGTGGATCTCTGGAGTGGCCATAACAGTAAAAGCTGATGTTTATAGCTATGGGATGATGCTTTTGAGTTTGTGTCGGGAAGGAGGAACTTAGAGCTATCGGAAAATGGGGCCATCAAGTTCTTCCCAACATGGGCTGCTAGCAAGATAGCTAAAGGTGGTGATCTGCTTGATCTTTTGGACCCAGACTTGGAGAAAAACGCTGATACTGAAGAGCTAAATAGGATATGCAGAGTTGCTTGCTGGTGTGTCCAAGACGAGGAAACTCACAGGCCATCGATGGGGCTGGTTGTTCAAGTACTCGAGGGGTTGTTGGATGTGAACCTGCCCAGGATACCGAGAGCCCTTCAACTGCTTGATAATCAGGAGCATGTAGTTTTCTTCACTGAGTCGTCATCATCGAACCAGAATTCCCAGACGAATAGTAATACCTCAACTTCTTCCTTGCAGAACCCAAATAGTTCATCTTCGACGACGTCCGAGTCTTGAGGATGATAAGATAAATGCTTAGTACAAGAAGTGCTTCAGTTAGATAGTGCATACGCTCCTCTGTTTTTTTCTGTAGTCAAGAGCGAATCTCAGCACTTGGGGATTGGCTTTCTTGGAGCTTTTCCCCCTAGCTATTTATGTTGCATGTAGATACAAGCAAGCTTGGAATAAGTGCGCGGCCAGACCAGTTGTAAAGACCCTTCATTCTTTATAATGATCTGTTGTCTGCTTTTTGAGATCCCAGGTGAGATCGGTAGTTAGCATCGAAAACTGTCATCTCCATGAGCCCGAGAGGGAGAGAGTGCGAGCGAGAGAGGGGGAGAAGCACCCAGATCCGCGAGTTGCAGGGAGAAAAAATGGCTCGGACGCTGTCGACGGCCCACCGGACCACCCACCCGACGCTGCATCCCCTGTTGCGGTGAGCTAGGGTTGTCCGCCTTTTTTTGTTTGTTTGTTTGTGCGTGCTGGGGTCGTCGAGCCGGGACTCGCAGCCGCCGGCTTCATGCGAGTTCCGGCCCCCAACCATCCGTAGTCTCCCTCCCCACCGGTCCCCACTGTTCGCCTATCCAGAGCCCTGTCGCGATCCCGAGCCCGAAGGGCTCCGCCTTCTCCTCCTCAACCGGTGCCTGCTAGGCGTTCGATGGAAATCCCAGGTGAGCGCTGTATCTGCAGTGACCGGCGGTGATGGGTGGTGACAGGCAACGGGATCAGCTGCAACGACCGGCTAGACGAAGGTCAAGGCGATGCCAGCGGAGGCCCGAGCTCAGACCGAGATGAGCTCGGCTGCCTCCGCCACGGATCGTCGGATCTCAAGGGCTCCGGCGAGGAGAAGGCGGGTCGAAGTCGGGCGGAACCGGGTCGTCGATCGGGTAGGTTTGTTAGGATTCGAGTGTCGGCCACGGTGGGTCGAACCCGAGTCGTCGTTCGGGTAAGGTTCCGCCCGGGTTGGGTTTGTACGCGTGGGCCGGGTAGCCTTTAGGCTGTAGTTTTTTTTATTATATGAAAACGGGCCAAATCGTTTGGGCTTTTATGTTTTAAGAAAAGAAAAATCCCGGGCCGGGCATTGCAGGCCGTCCGGGTCTTGGGTGGACGACCGGGTCGGACCCAACCCGGGATCCGACCCGGTCGTTTCTTAATATATTATTATAATAATATTTTAATAAAATAAATTATCATTATTATTTTCAGAAAATAAAAAAATCTCAAAATATCCTATGTTTTTACACAATTTTCCAAAAAAAAAAATCAGAAAAAGCCAAAAAATGATTTATATCTTCAAAAAAGACCAAAAAATCCAATAATCCCTTTTATGTTCAAAAAATAGAAAAAGACCAATGTTTTTCCTCCACACATGGAAAATCCCTTGAGAATCCAAAAAGTCTTGGGGTTTAAATAGGATTAGGTATTGAAATGGCATTAGTGATTAATTATGTAACACCGACACGCGACACACAACTCGCGACACGACACGACATGACACGCGACACGTCGTTTCTCAAAAAGTAGAGAATTTCGACACGTTCGACACGTTAAATATTAAATAAATATTTTTATTTTTAATTAATTTGATTTAAATTCATAAATAATTAATTAATTTAAAAAAAAGAGCCTACAATGAATTTACACTAGTAATTTTAATAAATTAATTCATTAAAAATTCGAAAGACATTCATAATTAATATGTATCCATGTTTGGAAATTAGAATCAACTTATTTAAATAAATCTATGATTTTTTTACAATGATCAAAATTTATTATCATTTAAAATTCAGTATTTTTATTTTTTAAATTTATTTATTTATTTTTTCCAATTAAAACAAAGTTTCCCCCCACTCCCAAATTTATTTCACTTTTTTCCCTCCCTCCCCCACGAGAGACTATTCCCCCTTCCTAAATTTATTTCAATTTTTCTTCCCTACCTTCCCATCAGACTATTTCCCCTCACCCCAAATTTATTGCACTTTTTCCCCTCCCCCACCCACGTGACAAGTTGTCACCCCTTTGAGTTTCCAAAACCCTACCGAAACAAATTTTCCCCCTTGCCGCACGACTTCGCAACCCCTTCCTCTCCTCACTTTTTTCCCCTCGCCGCACGGTCTTCCTCTCGATCCATCTCCATCTCCTTGCCAGACGACCTCCATATGACCCCCTTCCTCTCCTCTTCCTCTCGATCCTTCTCCTCCTCCTCCGCCTCGCCTTTGGCCCTTCCTCACTTGTAGTTGCAGCCTCGTCGCCGATCCTGCAACATCACTGCAGCTGCCCTTGCCTCGGTCTCAACTCTTTCTCTGGTACCTCAATCTCTACTCTTTCTTTGGCGGTTTCTCGCCGTTGCGGGCTCGTCGTTGCTTGCGGCCTCGTCTCTCCTCCCCCGCCCTCGCTTCCATCCGACACGCCTGTCGAGACGAGTCGAAAAAAGATGATTATGTGTCGGAAAACTCGACACGCGTTGACCGTGTGTCCGAGCGTGTCGACGTGTCCGACACGCTCCGACACGTGTCGGACATGACACGGAAGCACGGACAACGTGTCCGTGCTTCATAGGTGATTAACTAGTGTAATCGACCCGAACTTAGTTTCTCTAGTGTGAATATTTCTCACAATATTTTGCTTGGGTTTCTAATCGACCCACCCTAAATTAATTAGTGGCGACTACATTTTAAAATTAACTTATAGGGAAAAAATATCAAACCATTAAGTGAGCTTGGGAGAGCCCAAGCTAAGCCTAATAGACTTAGCCAAACCATTAGCCTTCGCAAGCTCCCGCGCATAATCGGACGTTGAAAAAAGAGGTTGCGATAGTGCTTCCATTCATTTGTTTTTTGCTTACCCTTTAATATTTGTGACATTGCTTTAAAAGTTTTGTAAAATCAAATCCATTATCTCAACGTTGCTCGTTAAAAATCTCCACTTTGTTCAAGTGGGAAATTTATTGAATTCTCATTTCAATCAGGTTGATCCAAACGGTATTTTCCATTGCAATGGGAAATTGTTTTGGAAGGCCTAGCTTTTATTTTCAGTTCATAATCCATCCATATCAAGGCTAATCCAATGGACCTTTGCAGTACCATAATCCCCTCAGTTCTTCCAAGCTTCCCCTCATTTGTTTTTCCTTTCTACCATTGCCACTTTTTCCTGTACATAATTCTTAAATACTTTTCGATCTGACGCATTGTTTCACTTTTCTTTTGCTGCAGTTATTTTACTCTAATCATGGGTCCTTCTCTGGTGCTAGAGGTGCTATTATGATGTCTTGACTTCCTTCAACAATAAAAAAGGGTGCAATCTGCTTATATCTTTATTTAGTGGTGTTTCTAAAAAAGGGTAGGCAAATATCTTTAGGATAATGCAAATACCTTTAGGTTAAAGGAGTCTTTCAAAATGCAAATAATATTTGGTAAGTTATAATTTTAAAGTGTATTGCAAAACAACTTTAACTTAAATGCAATTTGGTAAAAACTACATTTTGCATATGACTTTTATTGAATTTTTTTTTTAATCTAGCCACCAGTGGCTTTATCTAGCCGCCACCGACCTCGCCTGAGGTTGTGCAACCTCAGGCAACACCTGGGGTTCACGACCTAGGTGGACGTCTGGGTCGTGACGCCTAGGTTTGTGCAGCCCAAACGGCTGCCTAGGTCGCGAACTCCAAGCAATCATCACTTGGGTCATGCGAACCCAAGCGATCGTCACTTGGTTCACGTGAACCGAGGAGACCACCTCCTGAGGTCGCATGACCTCAAACGGTGGCCACGACCCTCAAACAGTAGGTTGCTAGGGTCAAACGACCCCTCAAGCAACGGTCGCCAGCATAGGCAACTCCTTGACCGGCAATCGTTGGCCTCCAGTTGTTTCCCTAGAGAAGATAAATAGTTCCCGTGGGACTTGCATTTCAAAGATGCAACTTCCCAAAGTACCTCCGAAACTACTTTGGTTAAAAGCCCTTAGAGCTATTTGGTGCAATTGTATATTGCTAAAGTCGTCCAAAAAATTGAACCAAACACGTTTACATTTGGCTAAACCCTTTTAGAGTCCAAAAGCCCCTTCCAAATACTGAACCAAACAAGCCCATAGACTATCCCTCCCTCCTATAGGTTCTTCTTCATTTTATTATGAAAACAAAAACCCACAAAAACTATTTTTCATATCAACTCACGACTAGCAATTGAGTAGTTATGGTCAATGAGCTCCGTGGCTCATGACTTGAGCGAATGAAAACGCTACAAGATTAAAGCTCATGCGGCAATGCGCATGCTCAAAGATCAAGTAGCCATGGCTCAAGCTTTGCAGCTCAAATAGATATCATGGCTATGGCCATTCGTGAGCTTGAGCATGACTGGCCATGGCCAATGCTAACTTAGAGTTGGAGCCCACGGTAATGGCGGGTCATAATGGAGCTCTCTCTCAATTGTCATTTTTTCTTTTTATGTTTATGTTGTCTAATTTAGCACCTATGTGGTGTCATGCTATGTAAGCATAATAAAGCACAATACATGTGTTCCAACATCCATGTTAGTAAAATTTGATTGGTAAGAGAAAAAGTACAATAGATAGATTAACTGTGACACTTTCTATGTAATATATGAGCTTTGAGAAAATAAATAAATAAAAGAAGAGGGTTTGAAAAGTCAACAAAAGAAGCTGAAGGAGAAGAGTGGAAGCTTCCGTTGTTTTTAAAGAGAAGAGAGAGGGAGGGCTTGGGCATAAACGAAATAGGGGAAAGGAAGAACAAAAGGGAGGATAGAAAAGAAGAGAAAGGAGAAAGAAGAAAGGAGGAAGGGAAAATTTTTGGCACGCTCACAACCCGGAAGCCTCACCAAGCCGACTTAACCCCGTTTTGCAACGCCGGTAGGTGATCGAAGCCTATAATCATTTATTCGAACAAATCATCGCAATTAGGGCTCAAAATTCAAATTTCTTAGAGATTTGTGTGGCAAAATCCGATTTTTGAGAACTGCGTATTTTGATAAAAATGATAGTTTAGAGTGTTGTGAAGCTGTAACTTTTTACGAATTGTAATTTGAGCCTACAGTTTGCCCAGAATGGAATTTTCAATTTTGGCACGCATTTTGGAACAATACTGAACAGTACCGAACAATAGCTTTGGCTTTGAATTTTAGCCGTTTTTAGTGAGGTTTTGGGACGGCTAAGTTGGGGTTGTTGTAGCGTATCAAGAAAACTATAAGATGGCTCGAAATGGAATATTGTAGAGGAAGTTATGGCGCAATGAAATTTAGCGTACAAGTTATGCCTAGCAGACAACAATAGGTTTTTGCTAAATACGAGCTTTTGTTGGCACGTAGGTGTTGTTTTATCAACAAATAGGCTTAGTATAAGCGAGTCAGTATTATTATTATTATTATTATTATTATTATTATTATTATTATTATTATTATTTTTACTTGGCCTTTTGATATCGTTTTTCGGTTAATTGTAAGGGATCCGATGAGTGACACTATTTCTTCTTCGTGTTTTAAACTCATGTTTTGAATATGCTATATGCATGACAATCCAAAATTTATGTTTCATAAATAGTTTTTCTGTTCCAGACCTATTATTGGAAGAGAAATCCGTTTGATAAACCTATTCAGTTTTTTTATTTCTGGAATAGATTTCTATTCCAGAAATAGGTTTGGAAGAGAAATCAGAAGTTAAAATTTTCTACTTCTAATTTCTGGAAGAGAAATCAGAAATAATTTCTCTCACTAAACCTTAATTTCGGTGAGTCCTCTCTCATCTCCTCTACATCTCTGCCTCCTCCTCCTCCTCCACCTCTCCTCATTTTATTAAAAATAAAAATAAATATATTCATTTAAAAGTAAAACTAAATTTATTAAAATAAATAAAAAATATTTTTATTAAAAGTAAAATTATTTTTATTTGCCTTGAGTATTTTGCCAAATAAAATTATTTTTATTTTATTTTTATTCATTTTAAAATAAATTTATTCGTAAAATAAAATAAAATAGAATAAATAGAATAAATTTATTTAATTTATTTAAAATAATTTATTTATGATAAAAATAATAAATTTGTATTTGCCTTGAGTGTTTTGCCAAATAATTTTATTTTTATTTTTTATTTTTATTCATTTTAAAATAAATTTATTCGTAAAATAAAATAAAATAAAATAAATTTATTTTTATATTTTAATTTTAAAATAAAATGACATTTTAATTTTAGAATAAAATGATATTTTTTATTTTATTTTATTTTATTTTATTCATTATTTTTTTTTGTTACTAAATAATTTTTATTTTTATTTTTTATATTAAAGGTCATAGGTCGTCATAGCGCCGCCGTCCCGGAAGGAAGAAATTTTGTGTTGTTATCAAACGGTTATTTGTTTTTAGAAACTCTTCTATAAATAGAAATAGAAAAATCCATTTATGTTCCGAAATTATTTAAGGAACGGGAATGTATCCGCTGTCACGCCCTAAATAGCATCTTTTGTTATATAAAATAGGATCGAGCTTTCACTACCATTTTGTCGTTGAAAGAAATAATTATCCTTTGAATTGGGTTTGAATGAGTGTCTAAAAATGGTTTGTGAAACCCTTTTATGAAAGAATTTCCAAACATTTGTGGTTCTTTAAGAATGCTTTAAAATTTATATATCAAATGCCTGAGTTATGAGATGACTCTCATTCTGATGTTGGATTACTAGATATTTGTGATTAGTGATTGATTCTCAATGTCTCTGTAGACCCTAAGCGGTGTATAGGTATACACATACTAGTCTAGGATATCCTTGTTGGCTAAGCTACTGGCTAATAATATCTGGAGACCTAACTATGGAGAATCTTGGTCGTCTTGTCACAGGTGTTATGCATGACCATGAATAGACATTTAAGCATTAGTTGGTCAATGGAGTGGACTATTGATAGGTGGTTTGAGTTTGGTCGATGGAATGGATCATTGACGTATGTTTTGATGAGATTAATCAATGGAATAGACCATCGATACAGGTTTTTATGAGATTGACCTAGACCATTGTTGTCTTCCGTATTTATGTTATGAATATATATTATTTTAGAATGAGTTATGGTTGCGTTTTAAATGTGTATAGTGATTTCTCAATCTGCTTGAAAGAAATGTGTTGCTTGCTGAGTCGTAATAGCTCACTCCTCTCATCTACTTGTTTTTTTTTGTTAGGTTCTTCAGCAAGGCGCAAGAAGGCCTAAGCATTCGTTATTAGGCAGGACTTTTTGTGGTAGGGAATTTTTGATATGAGTCATATATAGTTGATAAGTTTGTGAGTAAGCTTTTGGTGGAGGTGTATATATTAATTTGGTGGTTTATAGAAAACTGTGATATTATAACCAAATGCCTTTTTTGTCATGTGCATGTGATTGTGCGTGTGCGTGTGTGTGTGTGTTGACTTTTGGCTGAATTTTGGTTATGTTAAGGTTGCATCATTTGGTGAAAGGACGGCAGTGTCGTGCCCTTATTCTGTTGAATCAGGGTGTGACATTTGTTGGTATTAGAGTTTAGGCTATGATCTACTTGGGTAGATCTTTCAAGATGTGGTGAGATTGTGTGATAGTCTCTAACGCGTTAATCTTTTAAGTATTAGTGGTGGACATAAATGGGAGGATCCTCTAGTGAGACGCAAAGCATTTTGAGTTTATATTGTCTCAAAAGCATTTTGAGTTTACATAGAGATCCTCTTACTAAAGCAGTTCAAGACAAAAACATAGGTGTAGTTTATGGAAATTATGACTATGGTTTTGACATATCGAGAAGTTCAGCACTAGGAGCTCAATGACGAGCTTGAGATGAAGATTAATGAGTTAAAAAAAAAAAAGAAGGAAAAAAAAAAAGCTCTTTACAAAACACAAGCTTCTCCTTTCCATAGATCAGTCCAGCTTTGCTCAAAGGAGTAAACCTACTGATTCCCAAATAGAACTAGTGGTGTTGCAGCACCAGAAATCAATGGTCCAAGAGATAGCTCCTGTTAAATTGCATGGGAAGAACTTTGCAATTGACTGAAGAGGGAACTCAGATAAGGTGATGGGTTTCCATACTCATCCATCAATGAAGGTGTTTGATAATCAGGATGCCAATTCTCTCAGAAGGAACTTCTCCGACCTTAGTTTCGTTGATGATTCTAGAGGAAAGTTTCTATGAAAAATACATGTTGAAAGGAGATGCAAAGTTGAGGGAAGGGTGGGGATTCGAGAGAGCGAGAAGGAGGCGAAACTGAAAGCCATGCAGGAGTGACTTGAGTGAAGTTGAGCTGAAATGAGGACCAACTTTCCTAATGCAGCGAGAGAGACGTTAATAACTCTTTAGTACTTGTCAACGTCTTGAGAGGCTGAGATCACTCAATATGCGGCCAAAAGTGAAGGAGAAGTAAACCGATCTTGTTCAAAGTGAAGAGGAGGAAGTTGAAGCATATCCAAATGATGGTGTTCTAGGAGCTACCGGATGAAGAAGCCTTTTCTTAATCGTAAGTTGTCTTCGTCAACTCCTCTCAATTCGATGCGGTGGCTTCAAGGTCTTCGACCAAAGCTTCCAACTCTTTTCGGGTAGACGAAGGGTGCCATTAGAAAACCCTCTTGCGTAGTTCGTCCCACGACTTCTTTGATTTAAAGAAAAAAAAAAACACTAAGCCCTCCCCCGACATCAGCAAAGCATCAAATCGTTCACAACCGAGAAGCTATGCTTGAAGCAAGGGTAATGGTGAAGATTTGCCTCTTGTCAAGGAAGAGAGAACTCGACGATTTGAGTCTTTTGGGAAAAGTTCTGCTGGTCCTATAGTATTTAAGGACATGTTGGATTTGCATGGCAATTGGCTATTTTGGTTTCACTGGAATTTGATCATGGACAGATGGATCATAGTGTAAGAAGACGAGGTAGAAGAAAGAAAGACTGAAGAACACGAGACTTTGTGGAGAATATTTTCTGTATTCTTCAATAATCCGATCAATGTACATCTTGAGAAGTTATAATACAAGGCGATCAATAAACAAGGAAATGAATGATTCCAAAAATCAATCTATTCTAGATCTAATCTTAAATGATCTGTACAAATCAAATTAGAATCAATCTAATATTCTAAAGAGATGCGTATCTTCCAACACTCCCCCTCAAGCTGGTGGCTTGTATATGTCTAAGACACCTAGCTTGTTTAGAAGATATGCATGTTGTCTTTGACACAGAGGTTTGGTGAAGATATCTGCAGGCTGTTCTGACGTTCCAATTCCTCTTGTTTCAATGACCCCTTCTGAAATCTTGTCTCGTGTAAAATGGCAGTCAATCTCTATATGCTTGGTTCTTTCATGCACTATAGGATTCGCTGCAAGTTTCAAGGCTGCATCATTGTCACAGAATAGCTTTGTTGCTCCTTGTACTTGAATTCCAAGATCCTTAAGAAGACCCCGAATCCATACTATCTGACAAGTGGTCTTGGCCATGGCTCGATATTCTGCTTCAGCTGAAGATAAAGAAACGGTGGGTTGCTTTTTAGTCTTCCAAGAGAGTAATGAATCTCCCAACTTGATGCAATATCCAGTGACAGATCTTCGACTCATAGGACAAGTTGCATAATCTGCATCGCAATACGCTGTCATCTCCATGTTGCATTTTCTGGACAAAAGTATTCCAAGACCTGGGCATTTCTTCAGATATTTCACGACTTTGAATGCAGCATTAAGATGTGATTGCTTCGGACTGTGCATGAATTGACTAAGAGTCTGCACTGCATAAGAGATGTCAGGCCTAGTCATTGTCAAATATATAAGTTTTCCAACAAGTCTTTGATAGCTTGAAGGATCTTCCAAAACGGAGTCTTCTTCTTGAGAGATTCCCTTATCATAATCTGCGGTTGTCAATTTAGTATTTTGTTCAATAGGAATAACAGCTGGCTTGCAACCTGACAATCCTGTTTCTGAAATAATCTCCATTATGAATTTTCGCTGACTAAGCGAAATCCCTTGTTCAGAACGGGCAATTTCAATACCAAGGAAGTACTTAGGAGCTCCTAAGTCCTTAATGTGAAAAATTTCATGCAGATACCTCTTAAGATCTCTTATGGCAGCCTCATCATTTCCCATAATTAGAATGTCATCCACATAAATCATCAAATAGATAGATGTCATACCTTTAGTCCGTGTGAATAAGGCATAATCATGTCGAGATTGATGAAATCCTGCTGTTGTGAGGGCGCTTGTGAACTTTGCATACCATTGCCTGGAAGCTTGTTTCAACCCATAAAGGGATTTTCGGAGGCGACACACTTTTTTCTCCCCCTGTCTCCGTAATCCCTGAGGAACGTCCATATAAATTTCTTCATCTAAATCTCCATGAAGAAAGGCGTTGTGGACATCCATCTGATGTAAGGACCAGTTTCGAACAGCTGCTACTGTCAAGAAAGAACGTACTGTGACGTCTTTGGCAACCGGGGAGAAAGTTTCGTGGTAATCAAACCCTTCCCCCTGTGTGAAGCCTTTGGCAACTAGTCGTGCCTTGAATCTCTCAACAGAACCATTAGCTCGATATTTGATCTTATAGACCCATTTGCAGCCAATTGGTTTGCAATTTGGCGGCAATGTGACAAGATCCCAAGTCTTGTTATCGATCAATGCTTGTAATTCGCTTCCATGGCCTTCTGCCATCTTGGATCAGCAGATGCTTCATCATAGCTGGTAGGTTCCTTGTCCTCTGATAATTTACTAATGCAACATCTATGTTCTGATGACAAATTATGGAAGGAAACATATGAAGAGACTGGATATTTGATACCTGGTGAGTTGAGTGCAGAACAAACATAATCTTTGGTCCAGGTAGGAGGTCGTGTAGCTCGACCAGAACGTCGTGGAGGGTCGTCTCTTGGAGGTGAAGATGTTTCCCTCGTTGTAGGGGCGAGGGTTTCTTCCATTTCTTCATTAGCAGAAATATCTTCAAGTGAACTTTCTGGGACATGTGCTAAATCCCGATCTTCATGAGAAACAGAATCTGTTACTGAAGGAATGACTTGTTCTTGATGGTTAGGGGCAGATACCAATAATGGTATATAATTAAGATCTGGATCATGTTTGTCATGGTACGATGTGGAATTGTACCAGAGTCTTCATGTGAGAGCATTTTCCCTTCGAAAGGAAAGACGTTTTCATGAAATGAAACATCTCTAGTCACAAAGAATTCCTTTGTAGATAAGTCCATGACTCTATATCCTTTCTGTAAGGTAGGATATCCCATGAATACGCAGCAACGTGCACGAGGATCCAGTTTGTCTCGAGGGCCCATTGTAGCTGCATAACATAGACACCCGAAGACCCTGAGATGTGCCCGCTCTGGTTCCTTGCCAAATAATACTTCAAAGGGCGTCTTCCCATTCAATACCCGAGTGGGCATCCGGTTGATGAGATAAGCTGCTGTAATGACACATTCTCCCCAATATTCATCTGGAACTTTGGCTTGGAATTTTAGAGCTCTAGCAACTTCCAGAAGGTGCCTGTGTTTGCGCTCAACCACTCCATTCTGTTGTGGAGTATATATACAGGAACTTTCATGTTGAATTCCATGAGATAAATATAATGAGATGCAATCATGGCTGAAGAACTCCTTTCCGTTATCCGTTCGGATCCTTTTAATAGACTTTCCGAATTGATTTTTGGAAAGGGTAATAAATGTCTTCAAATGAGAATAAGCCTGGCCTTTAGACGCATTAAGAAAATCCATGTTGCTCGAGAGCAATCATCTACTATGGTGAGAAAATATCGAGACCCTTCATGATTTGCTGTATGGTAAGGCCCCCATATATCAACATGAATTAATGATAAAATTTCATTGGCACGAGTATTTCCTAGAGGAAATGGAGTACGTGACTGTTTGGCAAGGGGACATATAGAGCATTGCGCATAAGGAAAGAAAGTACTATGGCCCATTCTTAAGTGCATAATAAAATTCTTTTCATTGGTAGTCGAATTACACAATGATGTTTTATTGAAATGTGCACTAGAAAAACTGAAATTACTTGGTAAATGTGTCCAGAAATAAAGGCCCTCAGAAAGGTTACCCAAGCCCATCGATGTCACACGATCGAAAGGGCTGAAAGAAGCATGTGTCAACATCAAAGAATACCCGACATGAGTTCTCCTTGTATACTCTTGAGACAGAAATAAGATTAAACTGGAATTCCGGCACATAAAGAACATTCTCAAGTGTAATTTGAGGGCTAAGTTTAACTGTTCCGGTCACATTCACATGTGTGATATTCCCATTGGGTAATTGTACGGTGACAGGAGAACCTAATCCCTCATTCATATTTGTGAAAAATGCCTTATCACAAATAATGTGATCGGTTGCACCTGAATCAATAATCCATGCCTTTCTTGAAATTGAATTAATAAGGCAATGCGAGATACCTGAAAAGCTTCCTCCTTTGTTGGAGGTTTCTAATTTCTGAAGAGCATGCATTAATTGTTGATATTGGCCATAAGAAATAGGCTGATCAGCACTTTGGCCTGTAGGTCCGGTCACCTGATAGGCAGTTGATATTTTTTTCTCCTTCTCTCCGGGCCTTCCATGTAATTTCCAACAACTGTCAATCATATGGTTAGAACGTTTGCAATAATCGCAAAACATTTTACCCTTTGCCTTAAAATTTGGTCGGAAATTCTTTGATGACGTGGCGAATATCTGGCCGTCCGCTCCTTTATTCGCGGGATCATATCCACCGTCGGATCCATCCGCGCCATCGAAGCCAAGAAGACCGTCCGATCCACGCGGATGATCTGGTCCGTTGGATCCACGCCCGCGATTCGGTCCGTCCGATCCGCGGATTAAATCTCGGCCGTCGGTCCCATCCCTTTTAAAGGGACGAGCGATATCCTCTCCACCCGAGAACCCTAATCCGCCTCTCCTTCCCTCTCGATTTAGGGTTAGGGTTTTCGCTGCGGATCCGTCTCTTCGCTCGCCGCGGGCTGCGAGGGCGATGCTGTCGCCGTGTCTTGCATGCTCCGGCGATGCAAGACGTTGGCTCTCCTCCTGCACAGCCAACTGGTAGATCCGCCCGATCGGAGGGACTGGGTCCATGGCTAAGATCTGAGAACGAAATGCAAGGTAAGTATCGTTCAAAATCAATAAGAAACGCGTAGCCTTTTCCCTCTCCTTGATCGAACGGTACTGCTGTAGAGTTGAATCTGGTCCCTCGAGCTTTTCCTCGACGGCTTCCAGTTCGTTCCATAGGTATGAGAGCTTGTTAAAACAAGCTGTGACTGACATATTCCCTTGTTTTAATTCGCTCAATTCCTGCATAAGCGAAAAAATTTTGACACGATCGAGTTTCCCGTACATTTCCTTTATATTATCCCATATCCTTTGAGCATCTTCTGTGGGTGGTAGTCCAGCGGCAACCTCTGGGGAGATGCAGTTGCCGATCCAAGTCCGGACGAGTTGATTGCATTTCCTCCAGTGGCGCGCCAGTCGCTCGTCCGAAGGAACGGGAATGGTCCCGTCGATGAAGCCATCCTTATCTTTAGTCACCAAGGCTCGGCGGAATTCCTGCGACCACCTGGAGTAATTTTCGTGCCCGGTAAGTTGCTGACTGATTAGCTTCAGTTCAGGTCCGTCGGCGGTGGAAACAAACAGGGGGTCGCCGGATTCTGGTCGTCCGGTGAAAATTGATCCTGGAAACGGCAAAAAACCGGGTGAAAAATTCGGGTAGGGATTTGCTCCCATACCCGGATACGAACCGGATCCATAACCCGCATTTGTTGGTCCCGAATTTGTTCCACCCGACCCGCCGGTTGCGCTTGCCCCGCTCGCGGTAGGTAGGCTTCCGGTGGGTTGAACTCCCGGCGATGATGTGTTCTGGTTGGGCCCGAACAACCATGGGTTGTATTGAAACATTGGCCACTGGTAAGGATGGCCCACTGTTGGTTGGCCCGGAATAGGCTGAACCGAGTAGGGTTGCCCCAGAATTGACTGAGCCGGAGAATGATGAATTTCTTGAGTTTGAACAGGTGATTGCTGAGATCTGGCGACGTCCTCGGTGGGAACAGTGTCTTGGCCTTCGGAATTTTCATCCTGCGGACGCTCATTGGAGGCTGAAGGTAAGTTGTTGACAGGATTTGTCATTATAAAAAATTGAAGTTTTCAATTTCGTGCAGGGTTGAAGATCTTGGAAGAAGGAATAAAAAAAAGGTTTGAGGACTAAAAGACTGGACAGATGAAGATGTATTTGGAGCTCTTCGTAAGGCGACGAGACAAGGAAAGCGGAAGCAATTCGGATTTTCAGAACGCTCGATACCATGTAAGAAGACGAGGTAGAAGAAAGAAAGACTGAAGAACACGAGACTTTGTGGAGAATATTTTCTGTATTCTTCAATAATCCGATCAATGTACATCTTGAGAAGTTATAATACAAGGCGATCAATAAACAAGGAAATGAATGATTCCAAAAATCAATCTATTCTAGATCTAATCTTAAATGATCTGTACAAATCAAATTAGAATCAATCTAATATTCTAAAGAGATGCGTATCTTCCAACACATAGTGTTCAAGACAATTCAAAAAAAAAAAAAAGTGGTAATTTATGGAGTTGTTCCTAGTGTAATATCTAGCATTGCAAGGAAGGCTTAAATGACATCTGAAAATTTGATGAATGATCACGATTTTGATGACTCAGATTTTGTAGCTGATGATTTGGGGGACATGCTAAAAGAGGAAGAGGATGATAATTCACTGAGATCGATTTCCCAAGTTGACCCTGTTTCTGTTAGTGAATTTGCTGCCTCCAAGCCATCAAAATTCCATCGACAAGTTCTCTAAAGGATTCACCCTGTGAAAGCCAGTCTCATGGAATTTACGCGTCCAAAATTTGGTTTCCTGCCCACACGAGACTTCAGATTTTGATGCTTCCATCAATTCTCCAATTGGAAGCCCTGCATCATGGAACTCTATACCTTGGGCCAAGCAAGGGTTGATGTTGCACGAATGAGAAAGAAATGGGGGAGTGGGCCGGAACCTTTTATTGTTGGTGATCAACAATCCTTGGTTCACTTTCCCGGCTTGGGCTGGATGACAAGTGTAGATGGGTTAATATTGACAGTGCAGTAATCTCAGGAAGAACTGGTTCTGGAAAGGCTGTATTATTTACTAAAATGCCCAAATGGACATTTGAGTCTGAATGAATCAGATCGGGCTCAATAAATACTCAAGAAATGGAATCTTGAAATAGTCCATCTGCCACTCTTTCTTTAGCAATTCAAGCAATGTTCATGAAGAAAATATCAATGCTCCTCTTCAAAGAGGTATCGTGCGCATTTTTCAGCAACTTGGAGTAGAAAGCCCCATGATGAACATGACTTCATTGAGGTGAGGTCAAAGATGAAAATGCTAAATGATAAGCGTGAGCAAAGAGAGAAAGAGATCAAGACAAAGTACTATGTCGCAAACGTGCCAAGGATGTCTTGTCCATTGCAAAGTACTAACCTCCCCAGTAGCTCGAAGAGGATCTTTTCTTTGAGAAGTGGAGAAATTGTGACCATGGTTACACTAACTTTGCCACTGCAGATGGACGTAATTTGGCAAATGTCTAAATATCAATTGGCTTCAAGGCCTCCATAGTGTCGCAACCATTGGGTCCAACTGGGACACTTGCAGCTAAAACAGAAGCTCAGGTTGATTTGTTTCCCCAAAAGATTGTGTCCTTTCCAGCTGACATTGGAAAGAATCTTGGGCCAGGCTCAATATTTTAGAGCAAGAATAAGGTTGTGCTTTTGACATAAATGGAATCGTATTACTATGGAAAATAACGAAATTGTTTGACAATGGTTTGAAGTGTTTTGAAGCCTTAGATGCTATCATAGATGTTTTACACTGTAAAACATATGTCAAGCTGTTTTATAGTACAAAAAGATATTCAAACAACATGAATAGCCTAGGGTAAGGGGAGGGACACTGCATGGCAGTGCTGAGTATTCAGAGATATACTTCCATCTAATATCTTTTGCAACATATCTTGAAAGGAGGTACAAGTAATTGGGAAGATAGTGAAATTATAGTTAAAAGGATTACTACTCCAACATCTTCTGATTCTTCTACTTTCAATACAACATTTGACATGGGCAGCAGGCCAAACATTTCTCGGAATAGTTCAATATCAATGGAAAGAGGGAAACCTTCTACTTCATGGAGAAGGGACGCTTTGAGACAGGGAGCAGCTCAACCTTTAGTCTCATAGAACAAGAGGGTGGTTATCATGGCCCTAGACGAGATGCATGACATGGAGAAAGAACATAATAGATGAAAGAGTTCATCGTAGCTGGATATGTCTTATAGGAGTTGCAATAAAAGAGGGATGTCAGAGCCTCAGATGGAAGATTTCCCTCACATAAGAGGGCACAAGAGGAATCTTGTTGATGGAGATGCTGATAATAGGAATCCTAAGCTTGATCTTGAGTTTCATGAGAATTTTAGTGAGAGGTTTGCAGGTGAGGTTGGGTGGGGGCATAGTTCGTCTCGTAACTATTCTTGTCCACTATCTTTTGTACAATATTTATCAGAATTCTTAGGCTGATGGCTCTTATTCTTTTGGGAGGTTAAGGTATTCCATGAGGCACCCTCGTGTTCCCCATCCTCCTTAATTATCTGCCATGCATAAAGGTACACATGGAGGTGAAATTGAACATCCAGGATCCTCATCTTTTTGATAGCGAGGTGCATCATACAGGTTTTGTAAGAAGTGAATCTTCTCTGAATGTGGATCATGGGGTGGGTAATAAAAAAAAAGATGTCGTTCATGAATTAGTTGGTATCAAGGAAAAGAGCACTGATGAGAAGAAATTAGATCCATAGATTCCACCCAGGTGTGACTTCCAATCCTCTCTCAATGTCTCAAGCCCCCAATTCTCCCATTCATTTTTCTTATGATGATTTGGAGAAATCTGGGGACTATTTTGTGAAGTTGGTAGCTGGATAGGATGGAGATTTTCATCCCCCCACCCCCTCCCCCCCCCAAAAAAAAAAAAAAAACAAAGAAAGAAAGAAAAAGAAACTATTGTCTTATTGACTAAAGTCCTGCTTGATCACTCAAATGTTTGATGTTGAGTTTGATTGTTCACTGCTGAAATTCATTGCATGTTATTCTAGTGTATGACAAGGACATGTCCAAGTTGCACCACTAGCGTCTTCTTCACTCCGGGATATGCACATCCTTGTCCACTGGTATGATACCTGCTTAAATCCTTCTATCTACATACTTAATGACAATGCGCTAGTCTCTGTTGAAGTTTCCACACGAGACTTTGCGCGTTCCTTGACCCGTTCTTCTTTGAGATCTCTTACCTCGCCCTCGTTCCGAGCACAAACGGGTATATATACTTTTCCCTGTGAATCTTGTTTCTACACATGTCCACTCGAACCCTATATGGTACAGCCATTACACTTTTTTTTCTTTTCCTTTCTCCTATACACAATTCTTTAAATACTTTCGATATGATGTGTTGTTTCACTTTTCTTGCAGCAGTTATTTTACTCTTATTGTTGATCTTTCTTAGGTGGGGAAAAATACCAAAAAAGTCATAAATATATTGTATTGGTACCAATTTAATGTCAAACTTTTTCACATTAGTATTAATTCAGTAAATTCGGCCAATTTTGGCCGGCCAATGTTGATGTGCACACCGGCCAAAATTAGGCTGATGGACTGAATTAGTACCAATGTAAAAAAATTTAGGATTGAATTGGTCTAATTGAAAAATTTGTAACTGAATTAGTACCAATACAATCGGTTTATGACTTTTTTGATATTTTCCCCTCTCAGGTGTTAGAGGTGCTATTATAATATCTTAACTTCCTTTAGCAATAAAAAGACGGTGTAATCTACTTAAATCTTTACTTAGTTGTGCTTCTACAAAAATCATCCCTCTCTATGATTATTTATGTTAAAATTATATCTCGAATTTGAATTCGTGAAAGAAATCCGACTAGAGATGAATGGTAAGAAACTAGGTCAATTAAGGAAAATCCTAAAGCCGAATATTTCTGGACGTCGGTAATGGAAATCTAGATTTCATATTTGGCGTCAGAGTCCAAAGTGCAGATTTGGACCTTAAGCTGCCGATTCGCTAACTCCAACAAAAGGCCAGAACTTGTGGATTACGAAAATCAGTTTCCGCATGGGAGTTGGTCAACACAACAACCGAACAAGAAAGATCGGAGTTGGACTGGGTTTCCTTCTTCAATCGGTCAACTTGGCTATATTTTATACGGAATAACACCTTGAAAAATCCAAAATTGACATATTCATAACAAATTTACCAAAATCTAAATTTTTTTACCATAAAAAATCCAAATTTGTACACCTATGATAAATTCACCTTAAAGAAATTTTTAACCATACAAAATCTCAAACTAGCACATTCGTTACAAATAGAGAGTAAAACCCCAAACCGATACAACATTAATTTCAATTCAATAATTTGATGACAAAATTTGAAGGAAATTAATGGAGGCTAAATTTGTTTTGAGTATATCAAAGTTTTAGATAAATTTATGACAAGTGTATCGGTTCATGATTTATTATGAAATTACCCTATATTTGTTAGTGACAGACAATTGGCATTGGAGGTTTGGTAGTGGATTCTTCATGGAATAACATTAATAGCTTATGTGTTGGACTCAATTAAATCTTGTGAGGATTTATTTAATTCATTTTTTGAGATTGAGGGATCATTTCGTGAGGAATTGTAAGACTAAATGCTGTGTGAATTATTGAGTATAATTGGAGGTTGGAAAACATGAGAGTGGTTGAGTAACTTGAGTATGGTTGTAATTTTCATTAGATTGTTTGATCTAGAGTGGAATTCTTTACTGCTCTCCCTATAGACATATGTCACATCGACATAATCATTTAAATTTGGTGTCCAATTTATTTTCTTATTTTGTCTATTTTATTGTTTGATCATTTAGATTCCACAATAATTTAAAAGATCAAGGCATTGATAAATGGTCTCTCTACTTTTGCTCAACAATCAAAGTCATTCTTTTAATTTCTTTTAAGGAAAAAAAAATCACAAAAACTCCAAATTTTGTCGATCGTGGTACATTTATTCTAAACCATTTTTGGTGACACCAAAAACTCTAAATTTATACCCGTATGACACATTTACCCTAAATTTTTTTTCTATAACACCAAATTTTTTGGGATTAATATGTCACATCATACAAATTTGAAGTTTTAGGTGGCACATTATATAAGATTAGAGTAAATATGCAAAATAAGTATGAATTTAGAGTTTTTGGTGTCATAAAATAAGTTTGGGATAAATATATTATAGTAAATATTTTAGAGTTTTCCATAATTTTACATTTCTTTTTATTCGAAACCATTCTTGCACTTAAGTGCCATTGGTCGTCCCTGTGTTGGAACACTATTAGCTATTTTCTAACGTGGATTTGTATTTTATTTGTTGGGGATTTTTCTTTCTTTCTCCAAATGTAGACTCTCTCTCTCTCTCCTTTTTAGGTTCTTCATTTTATGAAACCAAAAACCCACAACCTTACCAAAAAAGAAAAAGAAAAAACCAAAAACCCACAAAATATATTGCCTATACTAATGCAAAAACACTATTATTTGTATCGACTCACGACAAGCAATTGAGTAGCTATGGGTCGTGAGCTCTATGGCTCATGACTTGAGCAAATATGACTGCTACATGCGGCAATGCCACGAGTCAAAGATCAAGTAGCCATGGCTCAAACTTTTTGACTCAAATAGACATCGTGGCCATGGCCATTTGCAAGCTTGAGCTTGAATAGCCATGGCCAATGCTATAGAGTTGGAGCTCATGGTAATGGTGGGTCATAATGGAGCTCTCTCGTAATTGTGCCCATTTTTTTTTATAAAATGTTTATGTTGCCTAATTTAGCATCTGTTTTTCCTAAAATAATTATATGAGCAGAGTACCACATAATAGGTATGCTGGCATCTTGTTCATAAAAATCGAATGGCAAGAGGAAAAAGTATAACGGAATGATTAATGGCGATACTTCTAATGGAAAAAGCCACAAAAAAAAAAAATCTTAAGCTTTATCAATTGTGACACATTCATTCCAATTTTTTTTAACATAAAAAATCTCAAACTTGTACACACGTAGTAATTTATTTGCCCCCAAAAAAAAAAATTACACCAAAAAACCCAAACTTATACTTTTGTGACAGCAAAACCCTAAACTTTTGTTTTGTAACACCAAAAACCGCAGACTTAGAGTCAAGTCACACATCTACCCCAAAATTTGGTGTCGTAGAAAAATGTTTTAGGTATTTTGTGTCACAAAAGAAAAGTTTGGGGTTTTTAATGTCATAAAAAAAGTTTGGAATAAATGTGTGACACTACAACATTTTGAGATAAATGTGTCACGTAGGTAAAAGTTTAGGATTTTTAATATTACAAAAAAAAAGTTTGGGGTAAATATTTCACAATGGTCATAATTTAAAGTTTTTGGTGGCTTTTTCCATACTTTTAAATAGTAGAGAGATGCTTTAAAAAAAGTAGAGGGGATTTTGATTTTCTGGCAAAAATATAAGGGCCACCGGTAAATCTAATCCCATAAAGAAAGTGGCATATGTATAGGAATTGATAAATCGGTAAAAAAATTATAATGGACACAGTGCCAAGTACCAATCGCTCCAAGTCCAACCAGAGAGGTCTCTTCACACCAACATCTATGGCCAGGACAAAGTCTATAAGGTTTTTCCAGTAAAGGCAGCAACCATGATGTTACGTATATATGAACTGGGGGAATGAATCAACGCGTTGCTCTAGAGTTTAGTCCCTCGACGAACAAGTCAACTCAGCATGCGTGGAACGAGCACATTTTGTTGAAGATACTGACCTCAAGTCTACCTTAGACAAGAGTAGGGACCACAAGAATAATGGACAATGCTACATGAAAATCAAATCTTATCGGTCCATCTTTTCAAATATATGAATGACTTTGACACTTGGATTTGTTCCTTTTTTGTTGACTAATGCTGGTAAAACTATGTTTTAAGTCCTGCTTGATCATTCAAATGTCCGATGTCAAGTTTGAGTATTCAGATTCATTGCATGTTATTTCAGCATATGACGAGGACATGTCCAAGTTGCACCACTAACATCTTCTTCACTCTGGGATATGCCCATCCTTGTCCACTGGTATGATGCTTGCTTAGATGCTTCTATCTACATACTCAATGACAATGCGCTAGTCTCAGTTGAAGTTTACACATGATACTTTACGCGTTTATTGACCTGTTCTTCTTTGAGATCTCTTTCCTCGCCCTCGCTCCGAGCACAAACGAGTATATAAACTTTTCCCTGTGAATCTTGTTTCCACACGTCCGCTCGAACCCTATATGGTCCAGCCATGGATAGCAAAAACAGTAGTCCGTGGTCGTTCATACTCCCAATTTTCTTGCTTTGCTCATCTCTGTACACCCACCTCTGTCTTGGCACAGACAAGCTCCATGCGAATCGATCTATATCTGGTAATCAAACCTTAACCTCCTCGGGTGGCAACTTTACGCTTGGCTTCTTCTCGCCGGATAACTCCATGTACTCCTACATAGGCATCTGGTACAACAAAATCAGCGTGCAAACCGTCGTCTGGGTCGCCAACCGAGACAACCCTATCACTGACAGGCAATCCACTGAGCTGAAGGTCTCGGGTGGCAATCTTGTGATTGTTAACAACTCCGAAGTCCCCGTTTGGTCCACGAATCGGACTGCTTCTTCATCTGGATCGAGCTCCATGGTGGCGGTTCTTGAGGACGACGGCAACTTCGCTCTCAAAGCGGCGCCGAATTCTTCCGTGACTCTGTGGCAGAGCTTTGATTACCCGACGCACACATGGCTTCCCGGTGCCAAATTAGGGATCAACAAGCGCAAAAACACGAGTCAGATCTTGACATCATGGAAGAACGCCGAGGACCCTTCGACAGGTTTGTTCTCTGTCCATCTCCAGCCATCCAGTGACGGTGAGTACTACATATGGTGGAATGGGTCTAAGCATTACTGGACTAGTGGGACGTGGGACAATCAGACGAAAATTTTCTCTGGTGTCCCTGAAATGACTGAAATGAGAGCGAACAATTATTACGAGTTAAAATATGTGGACAATGAGAACGAGAGCTACTTCACCTGTTCATACAAAATCTCCTTCAACACCATATCAAGGTTTGTTATGGACCTTTCTGGGCAGATCAAGCAGGAGTCCTGGTTGCCTTCCCAGGCGTGGACCTTGTTCTGGTCTAAGCCCTCACAACAATGCGATGTGTATAGACTTTGTGGGCCTTTCAGTGTTTGCAGCGAGCAGAGCGAAGAGTCGTGCAGCTGCTTGCCGGGATTTAGCATAAGCTCTCCAATGGATTGGAATCGGAGGGATTGGTCTGGTGGTTGCAAGAGGAATTCCAACTTAAATTGTGCAGCGAATGCGGACAAAGACCGTTTCTGGCCTATGTCTAACATGAAATTGCGTGATGCTCCTCAATCTTTAGTTGCAGGGAGCGATCAGGAATGCCAAACTGCTTGTTTGAGCAATTGCTCTTGCACGGCTTATGCTTTCGAGGATAATACCTGCTCAATCTGGGTCGGGGATCTCTTCAATGTGGAACAGCTCAAACAAGGCACTACCCCTGGAACGAGTTTCTATGTTCGGCTTGCTGCCTCCAACATTAAGGATCCCAGCAAGAAGAGTAATGTAACTGCAATAGTGGCAGGGTCTGTTAGTGCCGTGGTAGCGATATTAGCCATTGTCTCGTTTGCCGTTTGGAGATGGAGGAGAGGGGCAACTGTAACCACAAAAGAAGTGGAGGGTTCACTGATAGCCTTTGCATACCGGGAGTTGCAAGTAGCAACAAAGAATTTCTCAGAGAAGTTGGGTGGGGGTGGGTTCGGTTCAGTTTTCAAAGGAACATTACCTGATTCAAGTCACATAGCGGTCAAGAAGCTTGAAAGCATAAGCCAAGGTGAGAAGCAATTCCGAATGGAAGTAAGCACAATCGGCACCATCCAGCATGTGAATCTTGTCAGGCTTCGCGGATTCTGCTCTGAAGGTGACAAGAGGCTGTTGGTCTACGATTGCATGCCGAATGGTTCCTTAGACTATCATCTCTTTCATAGAAAGGACTCGAAGACCTTGGATTGGAAAACGAGGTACCAAATTGCTTTGGGAACGGCTCGAGGTCTGGCTTATCTCCATGAGAAGTGCAGAGATTGCATCATACATTGTGACATCAAGCCAGAGAACATCCTTCTAGATGCTGAATTCTGTCCAAAAGTGGCAGATTTTGGCCTGGCAAAGCTTGTTGGCCGAGATTTCAGCAGGGTGTTGACAACCATGAGAGGCACAAGAGGGTATCTTGCGCCGGAGTGGATCTCTGGAGTGGCCATAACAGTAAAAGCTGATGTTTATAGCTATGGGATGATGCTTTTTGAGTTTGTGTCGGGAAGGAGGAACTTAGAGCTATCGGAAAATGGGGCCATTAAGTTCTTCCCAACATGGGCTGCTAGCAAGATAGCTGAAGGAGGTGACCTGCTTGATCTTTTGGACCCAGACTTGGAGAAAAACGCTGATACTGAAGAGCTAAATAGGATATGCAGAGTTGCTTGCTGGTGTGTCCAAGATGAGGAAACTCACAGGCCATCGATGGGGCTGGTTGTTCAAGTACTCGAGGGGTTGTTGGATGTGAACCTGCCCAAGATACCGAGAGCCCTTCAACTGCTTCTTGATAATCAGGAGCATGTAGTTTTCTTCACCGAGTTGTCATCATCGAACCAGAATTCCCAGATGAGGAGTAACACCTCAACTGCTTCCCTGCAGAAGCAAAATAGTTCATCTTCAACAAAGTCCAAGTCTTGAGGATGATAAGATAAGAGCTTAGTACAAGAAGTGCTTCAGTTAGTGCATATACTCTTCTGCTTTTTCTGTAGTCAACAAAGAATCTCAGCATTTGGGGATTGGCTTTCTTGGGGTTTTTTTTACTGGCTATTTTTGTTACATATAATTACAAGCGAGCTTGGATGACCGGTTGTAACGACCCTTCGCTTTGTATAATGATCTGTTCTCTGCTTTTTGAGATCCAAGGTGATATTGGTAATTAGCATCGAAAACTTTCTGATAATTTTGGCACTGAAATTAGGATGTAACGTATTCGTATCTCCTAGCTTGGATCCCAGCTGGTGTCTCACATGGTTCTCAAATCTGCCCCCATCGCATGCAAAGCAAGCTGTAAGGCTTGGCATTTCTAAGTAATAACTCCTTTTGCTACTTGCTTGGTTTATATAATGAGTCATGGTATGAAAACCACCCTTGAAACTACGGCTTGCTAGGACCGGAATATTAGATCATGATAATTTCCAACTGATCTATGTATTACTAGCAGATCCTATTGTTGGAGCTGTAGGATGTTAATGCCCGCTCCATTTTTCACATAGCATTTATATCTCTTCTAAAGTTAAGATTTTTTTTTAATCACCTCATCGATTTATGTTTTGAATATGAGTACTCAAACCTTTTGGCAAAACTGATTTATAAAGTAATGGATGAGACTTCTTTGGGTGCTCTTACCTACTTTATAAGTTCTGTAAAACCAAATTCAGTATCTTAGTGTTACTAGTTAAAAATCTCTATTGTTTGTTCTAGTGGGAAATTGGTTGAGTTTCTCATTTCAATTAGGTTGATCCAAACAGTATTTTCCATTGCAGTGGGGATTACATGCAAGTCCAAGTCCACTTTAATTTATCGTTGAAGAAGCCTGTTTTGGAAGGCCTAGCTTTTATTTTCAGTTCATAATCTATTCATATCAAGGCTAATCTTGTTCGGCCTTCGCAGTACCATAATCCCCACTTTTTCCAAGCTTCCCCTCATTTGTTTTTTCTTTTTGCCATTACACATTTTTCTTTTCCTTTCTCCTATACACAATTCTTTAAATACTTTCATATGATGTGTTGTTTCGCTTTTCTTGTGGCAATTATTTTACTCTTATCATCGATCATTCTCAGGTGGGGAAATACCAAATAAGTCATAATTATATTGTATTTGTATCAATTTAATGTTAAACTTTTTCACATTAGTACTAATTCGGTCCATCCGGCCAATTTTGGCTTATCAGTGTTGATGTGCATGTTGGCTAAAATTGGGCTGATGGACTGAATTGGCACAAATGTAAAAAGATTTAGGATTGAATTAGTATAATTAAAAGATTTAGAACTGAATTGATACTAATACAATATGTTTATGACTTTTTTGATACTTTTCCCTGCTAGAGGTGCTATTATAATGTCTTAACTTCCTTTAGAAATAAAAAGACGGTGTAATCTGCTTAAATCTTTATTTAGTTGTGCTTCTACAAAAATCAACCCTCTCTATGATCATTTATGTTAAAATTATATCTCGAATTGAAATTCGTGAAAGAAATCCAACTAGAGATGAATTGTAAGAAACTAGGTCAATTAAGGAAAATCCTAAAGCCGAATATTTGTGGACATCGGTAATGGAAATCTAGATTTCATATTTGGCGTCAGAGTCCAAAATGCAGATTTGGACCTTAAGTTGCCGATTCGCTAACTCCAACAAAAGGCCAGAACTTGTAGATTACGAAAATCAATTTCCGCATGGGAGTCGGTCAACACAACAACCAAACAAGAAAGATCGGGGTTGGACTGGGTTTCCTTCTTCAATCGGTCAACTTGGCTATTATATACGGAATAACACCTTGCAAAATCCAAAATTGACATATTTATAACAAATTTACCAAAATCTAATTTAATCCAAATTTGTACACCTACGATAAATTCACCTTAAATAAATTTTTTAACTATAAAAAATCTCAAATTAGCACATCCGTCACAAATAGAAAGTAAAACCCCAAACTGATACATCATTAATTGTTAAATGTCATTCAACTCAACAATTTGATAATAAAATTTAAAGGAAATTAATGGAGGGTAAATATGTTACAAGTATATCAAAGTTTTAGATAAATTTATTATAAGTGTACCAGTTCATGATTTATTATGAAATTACCCTAAATATAAATATACAATTGGGGATTGCTCCGTTGGTTATGAAGAAATATTAAAGTGTAGTTTTTAGTGAATGTCAAGGGAAGTTCTATATTTGTTAGTGATGGCCAATTGGCACTGCAGGTTTGGTTGTGGGTTCTTCATGGATTAACATTAATAGCTTATGTGTTGGACTCAATTAAATCTTGTGAGGATTTATTTAATTCATTTTTGAGATTGAGATATTATTTCGTGAAGAATTGTAAGACTAAATACTACGTGAATTATTGAGTATAATTGGATCTTGGAAAACATAAGAGCATTTGAGTAACTTGAGTCTGGTTGTAATTTTCATTGAATTGCTTGATCTAGAGTGAAATTCTTTGCTGCTCTCTCTATAGACATATGTCACATTGGCAATATCATTTAAATTTGGTGTCCAATTTATTTTCTTATTTTGTCTATTTTATTATTCGATTAGTTAGATTCCACAATAATTTAAAAGATCAAGGCATTGATAAACGGTCTCTCTACTTTTGCTCAACAATCAAAGTCATTCTTTTAATTTCTTTTAAGGAAAAAAATCACAAAAGCTTTAAATTTTGTCGATTGTGATATATTTACTCTAAATTATTTTGATGATACCCAAAACTCCAAATTTATACAAACGTGACACATTTACACTAAATTTTTTCTATAACACCATTTTTTTTGGGGTTAATATGTCACATCATACAACTTTGAAGTTTTAGGTGGCACATTATATAAGTTTAGAGTAAATATGCAATATAATTATGAATTTGGAGTTTTTGGTGTCATAAAATAAGTTTGGGATAAATATATCACTCTAAATATAATTTAGAGGTTTCGGTGATTTTACATTTCTTTTGATTTGAAATCGTTCTTGCACTTAAGTGCCATTGGCCGTCCCTGTGTTGGAACACTAATAGCTATTTTCTGATGTGAATTTTTATTTTATTTGTTGAGGATTTTTCTTTCTTTCTCCAAATGTAGGCTTTCTCTCTCCTTTTTAGGTTCTTCATTTTACGAAAACAAAAACCCACAAAATATATTGACTATACTAATGCAAAAACACTATTATTTGTATCGACTCACGATAAACAATTGAGTAGCTATGGACCATGAGCTCTATGGCTCATGACTTGAGCAGATATGAATGCTACAAGATCAAAGCTCATGCAGCAACACCACGAGCTCAAAGATTAAGTAGCCATGGCTCAAGCTTTGTGGCTCAAATAGACATCGTGGCCATGGCCATCTACGAGCTTGAGCTTGAATAGCCATGGCCAATGCTAACTTAGAGTTGGAGCTCATGGTAATGGTGGGTCATAATGGAGCTCTCTCGTAATTGTGCCCATTTTTTTTTTTAATGTTTATGTTGCCTAATTTAGCACCTGTTTTTCCTAAAATAATTATATGAGCGGAGTACCACACAATAGGTATGCAGGCATCTTGTTCATAGAAATTGAATGGCAAAGTATAACGGAATGATTAGTGGTGATACTTCTAAGGGAAAAAAGCCACAAAAAAAATCTCAAACTTTATCAACTGTGACACATTTATTCCAAATTTTTTTTGTAACATAAAAAATCTCAAACTCGTACATGTGTAGTAATACATTTACCCAAAAAAAAAAAAAATTCGACACCAAAAAACCCAAACTTATACTTTTGTGACATCAAAACCCTAAACTTTTGTTTTGTAACATCAAAAACCCCGGACTTATAGTCAAGTCACACATCTATCCCAAAAATTTGGTGTCATAGAAAAAAGTTTGAGGTATTTGGTGTCACAAAAGAAAAGTTCGAGGTTTTTTATGTCACAAAACAAAAGTGTAGAGTATATGTGTGACACTGCAATATTTTGGGATAAATGTGTCACATAAGTAAAAGTTTGGGATTTTTAATATTACAAAAAAAAAAAAAAAGTTTGGGGTAAATATTTCACAATGGTCATAGTTTAAGGTTTTTAGTGGCTTTTACCATACTTTTAAATAGTAGAGAGATGCTTTAAGAGAAGTAGAGGGGATTTTGATTTTCAGGCTAAAATATAAGGGCCACCGGTAAATCTAATCCCATAAAGAAAGTGGCATACGTATAGGAATTGATAAAACAGTAAAAGATTATAATGGACACAACGCCAAGTACCATCGCTCCAAGTCCAACCAGAGAGGCCTCTTCACGCCAACATGTATGGCCACGACAAAGTCTATAAGGTTTTTCCAGTAAAGGCACACAACCATGATGTTACATATATATGAATTGGGGAAAAAAATCAACGCGTCACTCTAGAGTTTTGTATCTCGACGAACAGGTCAGCTCAGCATGCGTGAACAAGCACATTTTGTTGAAGATACTGGCCTCAAGTCTACCTTGGACGAGTAGGGACCGTAAGAATATTGGACAATGCTACATGAAAATCAAACCTTGTCGGTCCAGCTTTTCAAATATATGAATGACTTTGACACTTGGATTTGTTCCTTGGTTGTTGACTGATGCTGTTAAAACTATGTTTAAAGTCCAGCTTGATCACTCAAATGTTTGATGTCGAGTTTGAGTGTTCTCATCGCATGTTATTCCAGTGTATGACGAGGACATGTTCAAGTTGCGCCACTAGCATCTTCTTCACTCCTGGATATGCCCATCCTTGTCCACTGGTATGATGCCTACTTAAATGCTTCTATCTATGTACTTCATGACAATGCGCTAGTCTCATTTGAAGTTTCCACACGGTACTTTGCGCGTTTCTGACCCGTTCTTCTTTGAGATCTCTTTCCTCGCCCTCGCTCCGAGCACAAACGAGTATATATACTTTTCCTTGTGAATCTCGTTTCCACACGTCCGCTTGAACCCTATATGGTACAGCCATGGATAGCAAAAACAGTAGTCCGTGGTCGTTCATACTCCCAATTTTCTTGCTTTGCTCATCTCTGTACACCCACCTCTGTCTTGGCACAGACAAGCTCCATGCGAATTGATCTATATCTGGTAATCAAACCTTAACCTCCTTGGGTGGCAACTTTACGCTTGGCTTCTTCTCGCCGGATAACTCCATGTACTCCTACATAGGCATCTGGTACAACAAAAACAGAGTGCAAACCATCGTTTGGGTCGCCAACCGAGACAACATGTCACGACCTAATTTTCGAAGGTGAATTATTCAAAAAAGGCTATTGGATTACTAAGTCCGAAGACTTGGCATGGACCCTCTCAAGTCCTACCAATCACGACTTGACACTAAGAAATTAACTCATTTAAACATGCAATTATACTCAATTTGGAGCCAACACTAATTAATTAGGGTTGGTTAGAAACCCAAGTAAAGTATGGGAGAATTCTTTACTTTTGCGAACCAGAGATTCAATAGATCTGGGGACATAGTTACGCTAGAAAAATCTAACGCCCTTTCGGTACCTCATCATTTTAATTTAAAAAAATATTTTGCAAGCAATCTTGATTAATTTTAACCTAAGCTACTAATATGCAAATGGTGGTCATGTGGGTGCACAATTAATGAAATAACATTCAATCGACTGAAGTGATAGATTGTAAGAAATTATAAACTACAACCTTATTAAGGTCTACTCTTTAAAAAAAGCTTACAAAAATGCTAATGAAAATGCATGCCCTAAACATGATTTCTAAATGACATGACACCTAATTTTTCTTTCTCTTTTTAAAAAAATGTTAATTATATGCAATCTTAATCGAAATTTGATATACATGAGTTTTACTTTAATGCCATATGAGATACAATTCATGTGACATAATTTAAATCATTACAATATGTGTGCAATGTAATTTACATAACCCTAAATATGCATGTGCTATATGATATGAGATGTATGATGTTGTAATTCTATATGCACGTTCTTTTTATGATTTTTTAATGATTTTTTTTATTACATATATGCAACCTACTCTAACAATGATGACATGAATGAGATTGTGTGGTGTGCATATTATGAAATCTATATAACCTAAATAACATTTTTTGTTCTTTTTTGTCTTGGTTTTATTAAAGAAAAATTATCCTAATTCTATATGAATCTTAAAAAAATATTAAAATGCATTGCTTTAAACATGAAATGTTTATGGACCAAAATACCTAAATCCTAGCTATGACATATGATGCATGATATGTGATGAACAAATAATGATAACGCACCAAAATATATACCTTATAGAAAATTTATCAATGTAAATCAATGACATATTATCTCAATGATGCAAAGCAATTCATGAATTTTGCCATAAAAAGTCGAAATAATCAAAAATCTAAACCGACGTATCGCGACTCAATATTTTTGATTATCATGACTTAATATGACCAATTTCCTAAATCGGGTAATGATAATAAATCAGAACAAATCAAGTTAGAATAAAAAGAAAAGTATGAGTCCAAATACTCAAAATAAACTTAATCTAAAAATCTACCTAGTCTACCTCACGGTTAACTTGAGGAATGGTGAAGAAACAATGGTGGCTGAGTTGCGATGGTGGTTCGGTAATGGGTCACCGCTCGAAACAGGGGCTGTTTGTCAGAACTCCGGCAAGGTTCGGGCAGTAACCGGACCTGCAGCAAAACAGGGGAGGCAGCAGGTGGCTCTGTTCGGGCGTGCAGCAGCGAGCAGAGGAGCAGCAACGTCGTGTGCAGCAGGGGCGTCGAGTCGTCGGAGCAAAGCAGCAAAGGTGCTCGAGTGAAAGTGAACAGTGGGCAGAGCGAGGCGGCGCCGGGGTCGCGTTGCAAAGGCGTGGTGATTGAGCGACAGCAACAACGTGGCGATCAGGGAGTTTAGGGATCGGCAGTTCAGCTTGGCGAGGTGATGACCGGTGAAAGCTCGAGCTGCAGAGGTGTGGTGGCTTCGGACTCCGATGAAGGGTGCGATCGCTGGACACCAGGACGACGGTGCTCGTGGAGATGCAGGGACGTTGGTTGCTCGAGGTTGCAGCGGAGGTGCTGGATCAACAGCGTTGGCGACGGATAGAGAGCAGGGGAGGCAGAGGCAGCATCGCGACTTCGGGGATTGTTCTTCAATCGTCGTCGCCGGCACTGGTGTGGGTCTTGCGGACGGACGAGCGGAGGCGTCGGGTCTTCACGGCCATAGCAGGGGCAACGAACGGTGGCGCGAGTTCGTGGGTGGTGCTCGCACGGGGGTGGCCGACGGTGCGGTGGCCTAAGTGCTGGTGCGCCGGCGAGGAGATCGGGCAGCGGGGAGGCGTCACACAGCAGAAGAGCCCACGGGGAAGATGAACAGTGCACATTTCATTTTTTTTTTTTGCTGGCCTGATGCACGTCCACTCCTGTCTTTCTCTCTGCTGTACTTTCAGCCGAAAGGGAAAAAGCTTTTTGCCCTTTTTTGTATTCTTTTTCTTCGAAGAGAAATCCCCTCTTCTTTTGACGTTTCTCTCTTCTTCCTTTTTTCCTCCTTTCACTTTTCACTCTTTTTTTTTTTCACGAAGAGAAGCCCCACGTTCCGAAACCTCGCATTCTTTTTTGTAGGGGAAAGACTCGAAGTTGTTGAAAATCTAGCGATATACACTCAACTTCTTCAACAAAAAAGCAACTCCAAAATTTGATTGTTGAATTCTTTTGACTTCAATTTTTTTTTCAAAATTTCCCTCTAATCGAAGATTATCTTCTATTTCTATTTTCTAAATTTAATTTTGAAAGTATTATTTTTAATATTTTAACTAAATTTAATTTAATTAATTTTTATATTATTTTTTACCACGTTAGTCCCAAAAGGACGCCGATTTTGCATTATTTGGCCACGTCAACATACATAACGGCATCGTTTTGGGCTTGCTTCATCGAAAAAATACCACGTCAGAGCTTTGGCCAAAATTTGACCGAAGTGACACTTAAGTGATCCCTTTTTTTTTTTTCGAATGTGGCACTTAAGTGTACCTTTCGTAAGTTATGACACTTAAGTGTTCCTTCGCGCAAAGTTATGTCATTTGAAGTATACTTTTTTCGACAAGAGGCTGTTGGTCTATGATTTCATGCCAAATGGTTCCTTAGGCTATCATCTCTTTCATAGAAAGGACTCGAAGACCTTGGATTGGAAAACGAGGTACCAAATTGCTTTGGGAATAGCTCGAGGTCTAGCTTATCTCCATGAGAAGTGCAGAGATTGTATCATACATTGTGACATCAAGCTAGAGAACATCCTTCTAGATGCTGAATTCTGTCCAAAAGTGGCAAATTTTGGCCTGCCAAAGCTTGTTGGTCAAGATTTCAGCAGGGTGTTGACAACCATGAGAGGCACAAGAGGGTATCTTGTGCCAGAGTGGATCTTTAGAGTGGCCATAACAGTAAAAGCTGATGTTTATAGCTATGGGATGATGCTTTTTGTGTTTGTGTCGGGAAGGAGGAACTTAGAGCTATCGGAAAATGGGGCGATCGAGTTCTCCCCAACATGGGCTGCTAGCAAGATAGTTGAAGGAGGTGACCTGCTTGATCTTTTGGACCCAGACTTGGAGAAAAACGCTGATACTGAAGCGCTAAATAGGATATGCAGAGTAGCTTGCTGGTGTGTCCAAGATGAGGAAACTCACAGGCCATCGATGGGGCTGGTTGTTCAAGTACTCGAGGGGTTGTTGGATGTGAACCTGCCCAGGATACCGAGAGCCCTTCAACTGCTTCTTGATAATCAGGAGCGTGTAGTTTTCTTCACTGAGTCGTCATCATCGAACCAGAATTCCCAGACAAAGAGTAATACCTCAACTGCTTCCTTGCAGAACCCAAATAGTTCATCTTCGACGAAGTCCAAGTCTTGAGGATGATAAGATAAATGCTTAGTACAAGAAGTGCTTCAGTTAGATAGTGCATATGCTCCTCTGCTTTTTCTGTAGTCAAGAGCGAATCTTAGCATTTGGGGATTGGCTTTCTTGGGGCTTTTTCCCCTAGCTATTTATGTTGCACATAGATACAAGCAAGCTTGGAATAAGTGCGTTGCACATAGATACAAGCAAGCTTGGAATAAGTGCGCGGCCAGACTAGTTGTAAGATTCTTCATTCTATATAATGACTTGTTGTCTGCTTTTTGAGATCCCAAGTGACATTGGTAGTTCGCATCGAAAACTGTCATCTCCACGAGCCCGAGAGGGAGAGAGTGCGAGCGAGAGAGGGGGAGAAGGCGCCCAGATCCGCGAGTTGCAGGGAGAAAACAGGCTCGGACGCCATCGACGGCCCACTGGACCACCCACTCGACGCCGCATCCCCTGTTGCGGTGAGCTAGGGTTGTCCGCCTTTTTTTGTTTGTTTGTTTGTGCGTGCTAGGGTCATTGGGCCGAGACTTGCAGTCACCGGCTTCACGCGAGTTCCGGCCCCCGACCGTCCATAGTCCGCCTCCCCGCTGGTCCCCGCTATTCGCCTGTTCGGAGCCTTGTTGCGATCCCGTGCCCAAAGGGCTTTGCCTTGTCCTCCTCAACCGGTGCCCGCCAGGCATTCGATGGAAATCCCAAGTGAGCATCGTATCTGCAGTGACCGACGGTAATGGGTGGTGACAAGCGACAGGATCGGTTGCAACGGCCGGCCGGACGAAGGTCAAGGTGGTGCCGACGGAGTCCCGAGCTTGGACCAAGACAAGCTCGGCCGCCTCCACCGCGGATCGTCAGATCTCGAGGGCTCCAGCGGCGAGGGAGAAGACAAGTCGAAGTCGGGCGGATCCGAGTCGTCGATCGGGTAGGTTTTTTAGGATTTGTGTCGCGGCTACTAAGTCGGGTCGAACCCGGGTCGTCATTCGGGTAGGGTTCCGCTTGGGTTGGGTTTATACGCGTGGGCTGGGTAGCCTTTAGGCTATAGTTTTTCTTCATGAAAATAGGCCGAATCGGTTTGGGCTTTTATGTTTTAAGAAAAGAAAAAATCCTGGGCCGTTGGGTGGACGACCCGAGTCAGACCCAACCCGGATCCAACTCGATCGTTTCTTAATATATTATTATAATAATATTTTAATAAAATAATAAATTATAAATTATTTTCAGAAAATCAAAAAATAAAATATGCAATTGTTTTCATAATTTTCCAAAAAAAAAAATCAGAAAATGCCAAAAAATGATTTATATCTTCAAAAAAGACCAAAAAAATCTAAAAATCCATTTTATGTTAAAAAAAATAGAAAAAGACTAACAATATGCTTTTCCTCCACAAAGTGCATGGAAAATCCCTCAAAAATCCAAAAAATCATAGGGTTTAAATAAGACTAGGTATTAGAAGTGCATTAGTGATTAATTAGTGTAATCAAGTTTTCGAACCTAATTTCTCTAGTTGCACAAGGAATAATATTCCTCTCGATATTTCGCTTGAGTTTCTAATTGACTCATCCCAAATTTATTAGTGATGACTCAATTTTAAAATTAACTTATATGTAAAAAATATCAAACCATTAAGTCATGAATTGGTGAGCTTTGGAGAATCCGGGCTAAGCCTAATAGACCTAGTCAAACCATTAGCTTATGCAAGTACCAACGTATAACTGGGCGCCAAAAAAAGAGGTCATGACAGTGCTTCCATTCATTTGTTTATTGCTTACTCTTTAATATTTGTGACATTGCTTTACGAGTTTTGTAAAACCAAATTCATTATCTCAGCGTTGCTCGTTAAAAATCTCCACTTTGTTCAGGTGAGAAATTTATTTAGTTCTCATTTCAATCAAGTTGATCCAAACAGTATTTTCCATTGCGACAGGAAATTGTTTTGGAAGGCCTAGCTTTGATTTTAAGTTCATAATCTATCCATATCAAGGCTAATCCAGTGGGCCTTTGCGGTACTATAATCCCCTCAGTTTTTCCAAGCTTCCCCTCATTTGTTTTTCCTTTCTAGCATTGCCACTTTTTCTTTGTCTTTTTTCCTATACACAATTCTTAAATACTTTTGATCTGACTTATTGTTTCACTTTTCTTTTGCTGCAGTTATTTTACTCTGATCGTGGATCCTTCTATGGTGCTAGAGGTGCTATTAAGATGTCTTAACTTCCTTCAGCAATAAAAAAAAAAAGGTGTAATCTGCTTATATCTTTTATTTAGTGGTGTTTCTAAAAAAGGGTGGGCAAATATCTTTAAAAAAATACAAAATATCTTTAGATTAAAGGGGTTTTTTCAAATGCAAATAGTATTTGGTAATTATAATTTTAAAGTGTATTGTAAAACAACTTTAACTTAAATGCAATTTGGTAAAAACTACATTTTGCATACGACTTTTATTGATTTTTTTTTTTAATCTAGCTGCTACTAGCCTCGCTTGAGGTCGTGCAACCTCATGCAACACCTAGGATTCATGACCTAGGTAGCTGTCTGGGTCATGACGCCTACGTTTGCGCGGCCCAAATGGCTGCCTAGGTTGCGAACTCTAGGCAACCATCGCCTGGGTCATGTGAACCCAGGCGACCATCACCTGGTTCACGCAAACCAAGGCGACCACCTCCTGAGGTTGCATGACCTCAGACGGTGGCCACAACCCTCAAGCAGCGATTGCTAGGGTCGAGCGACCCCTCAAGCAACGATCGCTAGGGTCGAGCGACTCCTTGGCCAGTGATCCTCGGCCTCCGTTTGTTTCCCCAGAGAAGATGAACAGTACTCATGGGACTTGCATTCCAAAGATGTAACTTCCCAAAGTACCTCCGAAGCTACTTTGGTTAAAAGCCCTTAGAGCCATCTAGAGACATAATTGTATCTTGCCAAAGTCGTCCAAAAAATTGAACCAAACACGTTTACATTTGGCCAAACCCCTTTAGAGTCCAAAAGCCCTTTCCAAATACTGAACCAAATAGGCCCATAGACTCTCTCTCCCTCCCTCCCTCCGCTAGGTTCTTCTTCATTTTTATTATGAAAACAAAAACCCACGAAAACTATTATTCGTACCGAATCACGACTAGCAATTAAGTAGTTATGGGCTATGAGCTTCGTGGCTCATGACTCGAGCGAATGAAAACGCTGCAAGGTTAAAGCTCATGCGGTAACGCCACAAGCTCAAAGATCAAGTAGCCATGGCATAAGCTTTGCAGCTCAAATAGACATCATGGCTATGCCCATCTGTGAGCTTGGGCATGAATGGCCATGGCCAATGCTAACTTAGAGTTGGAGCCCACGGTAATGGCGGGTCATAATGGAGCTCTCTCTCAATTGTCATTTTTTCTTTTTCTGTTTATGTTGTCTAATTCAGCACCTATGTGGTGTCATGCTATGTAAGCATAATATAGCACGATACATGTGTTCCAACATCCATGTTAGTAAAATTTGATTGGTAAGAGAAAAAAGTACAGCAGAAAGATTAACCATGACACTTTCTATGTAATATATGAGCTTTGAGAAAAGAAAAAAGGAAAGAAATAAAAGAAGACGGTTTGAAAAGGCAACAAAATTAGTTGAAGGAGAAGAGTGGAAGCTTCGGCTGTTTTTAAAGAGAAGAGAGAGGGAGGGCTTGGGCATAAACGAAATAGAGGAAAGGAAGAAAAGAAAGGGAGGATAGAAAAGAAGAGAAAGGAGGAAGGGAACATTTTTGGCGTGCTCACGACCGGGAAGCCTCACCAAGCCGACTTAACCCCATTTTGCAACGCCGGTAAGTGATCAAAGCCTATAAATGTCTATTCGAACAAATCATCACAATTAGGGCTCGAAATTCGGATTTCTTTAAAATTTGTGTGGCGAAATCCGATTTTTGAGTTATTGAACTATGTATTTTGATAGAAATGATAGTTTAAAATGTTGTAAAGCTATAGCATTCTATGCATTATAATTTGAGCTTGAGATAGCTAGTATAAGCACCTAGAGGAGGGTGAATAGGTGCACAAACAATTTATCGAGATACGAAAGTAATTCTAGGCAACTGATAGAAAGGAAGTTCTCTATTGATTAACAAAATGAAGTACGATCAAAGTAAAGAGAGTAAGGAAGAGAAAATTGAACACAAGGTTTATAGTGGTTCGGCTTATTCCAAGCCTACGTCCACTCTTCCGCACTGACAGCTCACCAGCTGGATTTCACTATGAACAAAAGAGAAGTTACAGCACAGCTTTTCCTTGATTCCACAGTGTAGATGTTCTACCAAACCTCCTCAAGGTATCTCACAAATATAGACTCTCTTTTGTATACAAACTTTCGCTCAAAGGAATTGTCTAAACAATAAGAAGCTTTAGACTTTGGAATTCTTTTATCGCACACACCTCGAACAACTTAGAACGTCTTCCTTATATACTCATTTATGCCATCATACTCGTTGGCACTTACCAAAGGAATTCCTCCAATCTACCCGTTGGACGGAATCAATTAGGAAGATTATTTGAGCTATTAAAGGAACGTGTCGATAGCCCATCAATCCTGTTCGTCCATACAATTAGGATCTCGGTTTCCATAAGTAGAACCTTCCAAGAATATTTAGGCAATCATCGATTCCTTAATCTTCGAGTCAATCTCGATCAATCAAAGTATTCCGTTGTGTCTTTTCCACCCAAGAGATCTTCTCCAATCGATAAGGTCATATCCTTAATGAAACATCAAGTTCTGGATAACCTTTCTTCAACGGATTAGAGACTGTCAATGAGGATAGACTTTGAGTCTTGAGTCTGGCTGTCCGGAGGTCTTCAGACTTTAAATAGCAGAGTCTACAAGCCTTTAGACTAGACTGATGGAAACGTTTTGTTAGCTTCAAAACACTTCAAGAAGATTTCTCCGACAATCTCCCCATTTTTGATGGTGACAAAACTTTCCTATAGATTTGGACAACTTTGACCTGCAAAACATTTCTTGAACACATATGCATATCTTATAGAGATAAATGGCTAAATGAATAACACTAGAATCTGCAACTACAGAAAATAGATTAGTCTAGTATGCGATAAAGCCATCCATAAGATATCAATAGTAGTTAATAGAAGCAGTCAAGTCCAAGTCTAGTTCAGTTCTCATCCATACACAAAAACAAAGTCAAACAGAGTTAAACATCAAAACAATCCAACAAAATCCAACAATCCACACAGTCCAACAAACCACACGATTAAAAGTCAAATTGTTCAAAATTTTGCATCTCTCCCCCTTTTTGTTAGCATTAAAAAGGTTGAAATGAAAATGGAATAAAGTCAAGATTGCTTGGGAACGCAGACAAGCTGGAAATGTCCCATAGATTGAACGATGCCTTCCAACCTTTTCAAGTCTTCCTTCAGTTGTGCAATCTCCTCACCCTTGGCATTGGCCTGAATTTGTATAGTGAGGGCTTGGATCTGATCATTCAATGAACATGAAGAAACTTGACTCGCATTTTGAACCTCGCATCCCAAAGCATAGATTTGTTCTCTCATCTTCAAGAGAATATCCATGATTCTGCGAAAATCTGCTGCATTATCAGTCTAAGTACTTGCTTCGGCTCGATCTGATGGAGTAAATGCAGACGATGGTAGATCAGCATAATCACGCAGGTTTGGCGATGAAACTTCATGACCTTCCTCTGGAAATTGAGAGGCGTAAATGTCCTCTGGGTCTGCAGGAGAGCGATTGACTCCCTCACTTGCATCAAGATATGAGGACTTCCCTCTTTTCTTTTGATCTCCCATTGTTTCCATGCCTTCAGGTGGAGAAGAGTGTTCCTCAGGTTCTCCTTCTTCTCTTTTCTCTTCTTCTTCTTTCTCAGCTCTTTCCTTTTCAGCTTCTCTTTCTTCTTCTCCCTTCTCCTCTGCTTCCTTCTCCTCTGTTGCTTTCGTCGTTTGTTCCGATTCTTTCTCTGGAACAGAACGACTTAAATTCTTCGAAGCCATTGCAGAAATGGTGAGGTTTTCATCATCATCATCTTCATTTTCAACAATAAGAGCTCTTCTTTTCGTTCTTGAAGCAACCAATGGCTCATTTCCTTTCCGTTTTGATGAAGAAGAGGGTTGATGAGCTTTGACTGGAGTCTTCTCCTTAAATTTCTCCAACGCCTTGTTCAATTTCTTCAGACGCATTTTGGTCACCATTTTCAATCCTACCTCCATATGATCGCACAATCGAACACAAAAGATTTGCGGAGGCTGAATATTCAGATGTCTGAATAACTTCGTCACAAGACTTGGGTAAGGAAGTTGACCTCTGTCCTTCATCATGGCTCTATACATGTGGAACATAACAGTGTGAGGAAGAGAAAACCTTTTCCCAGTGAGGATGGCATACATCAGCTTTGCCTCTGAACTTGAAACATCAGTCTTGGAAGTTGATTTTGGTCGGAGGCAATTGATTACAATCTTGTGAAGCAAGATGTTGAACACATTCATCCTTAAGTAGGAAATATTTTCCTCTGTTCTCCTATCCTTAACAAGTTCCAATGTAGCACGAGCAATAGAAACTTTGATCGGTTGATATCTTCCTCTCTCAACTCTTAACACATATGCCAGCATATCCATATCCACAACAAAGTCTTGATCTTTGACACTGAAAGAGAATCTATTTGCATCCAAGAAGCTAAGATTTGAATAGAAATATGCGGTTAGTTCAGCATAGGCCTCTGTAGTGTCGGAGCAGAACTTTTCAAGTTGAAGATAACTGAACTTTTCCCTCAAGTTCACATTCACAGCATCCAAAAAATCAAAATCCACACTCCTAGGGTTTATCACCCCACGCTTCAACAATTTTGAGTACAAATCCTTTTGTTCCTTCGATCTGAACAAGTCTCCAATTTTTCCTCGATTTTCAATCGCAACACCCATTCTCGGTTGAAATTGGCTGTACAGTTTATCATCATCATTCCCATCTACAGGATTCACTCCCCAATCACGAGGATCACTTGGGATATTTGTAAAGGTTTCTTCTGCCACCCATTTACGAGTAATTCCCAAACTTTCCATTTTTCGCAAAAAGATATATTCATTGCCATATCCTTTGTCTTTAAGAAAATCATCGACATAGTTCAAAGGAGTACAAGTCCCTTTTAAAGCACGATACAGCTTATAAATAAAGGAGGGCTTTTGAACTCTTACAGTGTTTGCATCTTGTTGATGATCAACGTCTTGAGGATTGGATGGAGGAGAATGACGCTGCTGAGAATGTTGTGGGCTCTACTGCTGATCTAGAGACACTTCTTCTTCAATGAGATCGAAGTGCGTAGGCCCTTCATTCATTCGCCGTGGTCCCTTGCTTGCAATTCTCGAAGACTTTCTTAAAGACGACATCTTTCTCAGCTTTTTTTTTTGGAAGATTCCTTGCTTGACTTTCCCAAGAAAGATGACAACTTTTTCGAAGATTAAACAAGGGAGAAAAACGGGAATGGAATATCGATGCTTTCTAGGGTTTTTGAAAGTAAAGTGAAGAGGAATCAACAGTGCAGATCGGTTAAAAAGAGAGATATACGAACCGTCACAAAGGAAAATAAAATGATGTATTTTCAAAATAACTGTCATTTTTCCGCGAAAATAGTCATTTAAAAAAATAACTTCCTTTTCGAAAAGGAAACGATGCAATAATTACGTCGATTAAATATAGCAATAATTAAACACAGTCTGACGATCGTACCTCTTCAAGATAAGATTCGAGAGAGAGAGAGAGAATTACTTACAGTCAAAGTCTTGTATGTCTGAGTCTGAGAGTCTTTAGACTTTGATTTCCTCATACCTCAAAATATTGAGTCTGGAACGGATAGTTTCAAATTGATTTTTCTTCAAAATTTTTGTAAATATATCCGCTAGTTGATTCTTTGAATCAACAAATTGAATTGAAACATCTCCATTTTGAACATGGTCTCTAATAAAGTGATGTCGAATTTCTATATGCTTTGCTCTTAAGTTGAGAATTGGATTTTTGGTGAGGTTTATAGCGCTGGTGTTGTCGCAATTAATCTCTGTGCATGAGTCTTCAATTCCAAAGTCTCTTAGCTGTTGTTTTATCCACAAAATTTGCGAACAACAACTTCCGAGAGCTATATACTTTGCTTATGCTGTAGAGAGAGCTACTATACTTTGCTTTCTTGAAAACCAAGACACCGTCCTGCCTCCAAGTAGTTGATAAGTACCCGAGATACTCTTTCTATCTACTCTGCATCCAGCAAGGTGTGTGTCTGAATATCCAAGAAGAGTAAAGTCTCCCTTTTTTGGATACCATAGACCAAAGCTTGAAATTGATGAAATATATTTGATAATACGCTTCACAAAGATTCAAATGAGATTCTTTTGGGTCTGATTGAAATCGGCACAAATGCAAACACTAAACAGAATGTCAAGTCTAGAAGCGTAAGATAAAGAAGTGATCCGATGATACTCCCAGCTTTTGGTCGACTTTCTTTCCTTCTTCATCTTTGTCTATCTTCAAGGAACTTGACATTGGTATGTCAGCCTTTTTGCAATTGTCCAGTCCAAACTTTTTGACAAGATCATTTGCATACTTTTCTTGATGAATGAAAGTTCCTTCCTCTAATTGTTTTATTTGAAGTCCAAGAAAGAAGGTTAACTCACCCATCATGCTCATTTCAAATTCATCAGGCATAGTCTTAAAAAATTTCTTGCACAGACTTTCATTAGAGGATCCAAAAATAATATCATCGACATTTATTTGAATAAGCAGAAAACTTTTGCTTTCTCTTTTAATAAAAAGAGTAGTGTCTACTTTACCTTTAATAAAACCATTTCGAATTAAAAACTTATTTAGTCTGTCGTACCAAGCTCGAGGTGCTTGCTTTAAGCCATACAATGCCTTTTTGAATTTGAATACTGAGTCTGGTTTCCTTGGGTCTTCAAACCCAAGTGGTTGTTCTACATAAACTTCCTCATGGATGAATCCATTTAGGAAGGCACTTTTGACATCCATTTGGAATAACCTAAAATTCTTATGATAAGCAAATGCAAGTAATAAATGAATTGCTTCTAACCTTGCTACCGATGCATAAGTCTCGTCATAGTCGATCCCTTCTTCTTGTGTGTATCCCTTGGCCACGAGTCTAGCCTTATTTCTTATGACTTTTCATTTTTCGTCCATCTTGTTCCTGAAAATCCATTTAGCTCTAAGAATTGATTTACCTTTTGGTTTAGGAGTTAGCTCCTAGACATCATTAATTTTGAATTGTCTGAGTTCTTCTTACATAGCTTCAATCCAGCTCTCATCGGATAGAGCTTCTTCTATGCTTTTGGGTTTCTATTTCAGAAATAAGAGCCACAGCACTAGACTCTTCTCGCCTTTTGGATCTTGTGCGAATTCCTTCATTAATGTCGCAAATAATAAGATCTTTGGGATGACTGGACTTATGTTTCCAGTTGCTGGTTAATTTATTAGATTGACGGTCACTTCCTTCACTTGAATCTTCAATAGTCACTTGTTGCTGGTCTTTCAAAGTCTGAGCTACTTCTTGTGATTTAGACTTTGTAGAGTCTGGAGCAGGTTCAGTCTCTTCAAGATGAGTCTGAATAGATTCATTTTGTATATAATCTTGGAATTTGACATTCATTGATTCTTCCATAGTTTTAGTCTTCTTGTTGTAGACTCTATACGCTTTGCTTGTGGTTGAATATCCAAGGAAGATGCCTTCATCTAACTTTTCTTCAAACTTACCAACTCGATCATTTGCATTTTTCAATATGAAACATTTGCATCCGAATACATGAAAATATGAAACAATGGGCTTTTTTTCTTTGAATAGTTCATAAGGGGTTTTTTCTAGAATAGGCCTTAGAAAAACTCCATTGATAATATAACATGATGTTGAAACTGCTTCAGCCCAAAATCGTAAAGAGATATTGCTTTCAATAAAAAGAGTTCTAGCCATTTTTTGAAGAGATTTATTCTTCCTTTCCACAACTCCGTTTTGTTCTAGAGTATATGGAGAGGAGAACAAATGCTGAAAACCAGATTCATCACAAAATTTTGCAAAATCTTGATTTTCAAATTCACCTCCATGGTCTGTTTTTATACTTGAAATGACATACCCATTTTCATTTTGAACCTTCTTAGCAAATTTTTCAAAGTAAGAGAAAGTTTCAAACATACTTGCCAAGAAATATACCCAAGTAAATCGTGAGTAGTCATCCATAATTACTAGGCAATATTTCTTACCTCCAATGCTTTGCGTTCTTGTTGGTCCGAAGAGATCCATATGCAAGAGCTGCAGTACACGGTTAGTGGAAACTTGATTTATTAGTTTAAAGGAATTTCTTACCTGTTTTCCCAATATATATGGTGTACATAGATCAGACTTTTGGTATGATAAATTGGGTAGACCACGAACAAGCTTCTTTGCTGAGATTTTGGCTATCTGCTTCATGTTAATATGCCCAAGCTTCTTGTGCCATAAGCTTGCTTCGTCTTGGATTGAAATTAGACATTGCAATTCATCTGGTTTCACGTCCAAGAGGTAGATATTCCCATATCTTCGATCCATGAATTACTGAGTAGAGTCTTTACTGGTTCCTGAACAAATACGCTCTTGAAAGTTGATTCTAAAACCGGCATCACACAGCTGACTAACACTGAGCAGATTATAGTTGAGCCCTTCAACTAAAGAAACATTGCTTATTGTGAGGTTCCCAATCTTTACAATTCCAAATCCCACTATTTTTCCTTTGTTGTTTCCTCCAAATGAGACTTTTCCACCATTCACTTGAACAAGCTTTATGAAGTAATTTGAATCTCCTGTCATGTGTCTCCAGCATCCACTATCCAAGTACCATTTCACCTTAAGATAGCTAGTATAAGCACTTAGAGGGGAGTGAATAGGTGCACAAACAATTTATCGAGATACGGAAGCGATTCTAGACAACCGATAGAAAGGAGTTCACAAAATAAAGTACGATCAAAGTAAAGAGACTAAGGAAGAGAAAATTGAACACAAGGTTTATAGTGGTTCGGCTTATTCCAAGCCTACGTCCACTCTTCCGCACTGACAACCCACCGGCTAGATTTCACTATGAACAAAAGAGTAGTTACAGCACAGCTTTTCATTGATTCCACAGTGTAGATGTTCTATCACACCTCCTCAAGGTTTCTCACAAATATAGACTCTCTTTTGTATACAAAGTTTCACTCAAAGGAATTGTCTAAACAACAAGGAGCTTCGGACTTTGGAATTCTTCTATCGCGCACACCTTGAACAACTTAGATGTCTTCCTTATATACTCATTTATGCCATCATACCCGTTGGATGGAATCAATTCGGGAGGATCATTCGAGCTATTAAAGGAACGTGTCGATAGCCCATCAATCCTGTTCGCCCATACAGTTAGGATCTCGGTTTCCATAAGTGGAACCTTCCAAGAATATTTAGGCAATCATCGGTTCCTTAATCTTTGAGTCAATCTCGATCAAGCAAAGTATTCCGTTGTGTCTTTTCCAACCAAGAGATCTTCTCCAGTCGATAAGGTCATATCCTTAATGAAACATCCAGTTCTGGATAACCTTTCTTCAACAGATTAGAGTCAAATGAGGATAGACTTTGAGTCTTGAGTCCGGCTGTCCGAGGTCTTCGTGACTTTAAATAGCGTAGTCCGCAAGCCTTCGACTAGACTAATGGAAACATTTTGTCAGCTTCAAAACACTTCAAGAATATTTCTCCAACAATCTCCCCTTTTTGATGGTGACAAAACTTTCCTGATTTGGACAACTTTGACTCCGCAAAACATTTCTCAAACACATATACATATCTTATAGAGATAAATGGCTAAATGAATAACACTAGAATCTGTATCCACAAAAAATAGGTTAGTCTAATATGCGATAAAGCCATCCATAAGATATCAATAGTAGTTAATGGAAGCAATCTAGTCCAAGTCTAGTTCAGTTCTCATCCAAGCACAAAAACAAAGTCAAATAGAGTTCAAACATCAAAACAATCCAACAAACAGTCCAACAAACCACACAATTAAAAGTCAAATTGTTCAAATCTTGCATCTCTCCCCCTTTTTGTCAGCATTAAAAAGGTTGAGATGAAAATAGAATAAAGTCAAGATTGCTTGGGAACACGGACAAGCTGGAAATCTCCCATAGACTAAACGATGCCTTCCAGCCTTTTCAAGTCTTCTTTCAGTTGTGTAATCTCCTTACCCTTGGCATTGGCCTGAATCTGAACAGTGAGGGCTTGGATTTTATCATTCAATGAACATGAAGAAACTTGACCCGCATTTTGCAAGTTTTGAACCTCGCATCCCAGAGCATAGATTTGTCCTCGCATCTCCAAGAGAATATCCATGATTCTGCGAAAGTCTGCTGCATTATCAGTCTGAGTACTTGCTTCGGCTCGATCTGATGGAGTAAATGCAGACGATGGTAGATCAGCATAATCTCGCAGGTTTGGTAATGAAACTTCATGACCTTCTTCTGGAAATTGAGACGCATAAACGTCCTTTGGGTCTACTGGTGAGCGACTGACTCCTTCACTTGCATCAGGATATGAGGACTTCCCTTCTTTCTTTTGATCTCCCCCTGTTTCTATGCCTACAGGTGGAGAAGAGTGTTCCTCAGGTTCTCCTTCTTCTCTTCTTTCTTCTCATTCTTTCTCAACTCTTTCCTTCTTAGCTTGTCTTTCTTCTTTATCCTTCTCCTCTGCTTCCTTTTCCTCTGTTTCTTTCGTCTCTGCTTCTTTTGTCCCTTGTTCCGATTCTTTCTCTGGAACAGAACGACTCAGATTCTTCAAAGCCATTGTAGAAACAGTGAGATTTTCATCATCATCTTCATCTTCAACAATAAGAGCTCTTCTTTTCAGTTTTGAAGCAACCAAGGGCTCATTTCCTTTCCTTTTTGATGAAGAAGAGGGTTGATGAGCTTTGACTGCAGTCTTCTCCTTAAATTTCTCCAGCGCCTTGTTCAGTTCCTTCAGACGCATCTTGGTCACCATTTTCAGTCCTACTACCATATGATCGCACGATCGAACACAAAAGATTTGCGGAGGCTAAATATTCAGATGTCTGAATAACTTCGTCACAAGACTTGGGTAAGGAAGTTGACCTCTGTCCTTCATCATGGCTCTATACATGTGAAACATAATAGTGTGAGGAAGAGAAAACCTTTTTCCCAGTGAGGATGGCATACATCAGCTTTGCCTTTGAACTTAAAACATCAGTCTTGGAAGTTGATTTTGGTCGGAGGCAATTGATCACAATCTTGTGAAGCAAGATATTGAATGCACTCATCCTTAAGTAGAAAATCTTTTCCTATGTTCTCCTGTCCTTAACAAGTTCCAATGTAGCACGAGCAATAGAAACTTTGATTGGTTGATATCTTCCTCTCTCAACTCCTAATACATTTGCCAGCATATCCATATCCACAACATAGTCTTGATCTTTGACACTAAAAGAGAATATATTCACATCCAAAAAGCTAAGATTTAAATATAAATATGCGGTTAGTTCAGATAGGCCTCTATAGTGTAGGAGCAGAACTTTTCAAGTTGAAGATAACCGAACTTTTCCCTTGTTGACACCTAAATTTTGATGATTTAGTTTATTTATTTATTGCATAGGAAATTATGGGTTAATTTTATTAATTGCATAGCATATAGATTTAGATTGCATTTATTTTGTTATTTGCATTTTTTGCATTTTATTGGACTGGTGGCGGATGAGTTCGAATTAAATGGATCAGGCCCACGAAGCGGCGAGTTGGCCCAAGCCCGTGTTTGTTTAATAATTAAAAATTATCTCATGGGAATATAATATTTTACAATTTTTCCGAGATATGAGTCTTTTTTGGATAGGGAAGATGGGTAAAAAAAATATTGCGATTTGGCTTTGAAAGATTTGGATTTAGAGAAAATTTTATCTTAATCTCGAATCCTTATCAATAAGGGATGAATTTTGTGGAAAATATTGCGGATGTTGATTCGAGGAAGAATTTGAAAAATCCAATTCCTTCCCTATAAAATGCCATCCGTGTATGAGTGCAAGGGGGGGCTTCTTTTGGAAAAAAAACAAGAAAAGAAAAAGTGAAGAGAAGTTTTGCTTCTGCGAGAGAGAGAGAGAGAGAGAGAGAGAGAGAGAGAGAGAGAGAGAGAGAGAGAGAGAGAGTGCAGAGAAAAGTAAAAAAAATACAGAGAGAAAGTGACGTGAGAGGAGACATGAGGAGAGAGAAAGCAAATAAAGAAAGAAGGGGAAAAGGCACTGTTCTTCTTCCCCGGTGGGCTCGACTGCTGCCCGTGCTCACTGCGCTCCGGACGCCGCCCCCTCCGCCGCACCTCCGAAGCCCGCAACCTATAGGTCTCTCGCTCGCCATCACCGAGCACCACCGACGCCGCTCCTGCTTCGTTCGTCTTTGCTCCCGCCGCGGCTGCTTCGCCCGAGCCGCGCCTCCTGGTCCGAGCTGCTGCTTCGCATACCAACCCGACGACCCACGATCCGCGTCCCAGCTCCGTCGCCCTTGCGAAACTGCTGCTGCCTTGCTGATCCGCTCCACCAGCCAGACAAAGCCCATCGCGCCTCAATCAATCTCCATCCCCGATCTGCCGCACCGGAGCTGCTGCCCGACGTCGCTGCTCACCCCCTCACCGGTGCCCGAACAATAGCTGCATCCGGACCCAAGCCTCCCTAGCTCCACTACCTTCTTAGCCCGCGCTGACTCGCGACGACCAGGTGCCCCTGCAGCCGCCCTTGCCGGAGCCCCTCGCCGAAATGATCGAACCTCTCCCCTTGGAGACCCACGGTTCCACGTGGAAAAGGAAAGAAGAAAAAACAGAAAAAAGGAAAAGGGAAAATTAGGTAGTTTTTTCTTTTTACTTTTTTTTTATGTTATTTTCATTTATTTACTTTTTTTTTTTAGTAGGATTATTCCTGAATGAATGGTTGAATTCCAACATGAAATAGTCCCTCAAGTTAGGGATTGATAGTCTGATTTTCGCGCCCGAAATCCGACTCGCAATTCCTTACAAAAATCGACAATCTAATCTCAAGCCCGAGATTCGATTCGCGATTTAATTTAAAATTGGCCAACCCGATCTCATGCGCGAGATATGGTTCGTCAATTTTTGGATATCAATCTTATCTTTTGTTTGATTTGCTATCGTCAAGTTGGTTGAGTTGAATCTTATTTTCATAAAATCAAAAAAAAAAATCTCAATTAGGATTAGGTTTGTTGTCATCTTGCATATTTAGGATTGCAATCTTATTATGAATTTTTAAATAAAAAATCCAAAAAAAGAAAGCGCAATCATTTAGGTTGTTAGTTTTTTGTATTTAAATTGCATGTTTAATTATGTGTTAGTTTTAATTTCGAATTTCTTAAAGAAAAACACAAAAAAAATCATTGTGCATATTAGATTATAATTGCATGTTTCATTTTAAATTTAGATCATTTTTTTCAGATAAATTGCATTTTAGATTTAGATAATGTCTTAGTTTAAATTAGGATTTAATATGACTTAATCCCTAGTTTAAATTAGATAGAATCTTAATCTAGCTAGATCATTTCAAATTTCATAAAATTTCTCTTAGGATAAATTAGTTACAATTTTTAGGATAGATTGCATTTTTAAAATAAAAAATGTCATTTGCATGTCATATAGATTTAGGTTCATGAAATGCACGTCATTTAATGATTATTGTTAGGTTCATTTCTAATTAGAAATTGTCCGTCATTAGATTAAGTCATTTAATAAATGTCGCGTGACATATAGCTCGCATATTAAATTGCAATGTTGCATGTCATTTTAGTTAAAATAATTTTGTACGTCATTACATTGCATTGCACATAATTAGAATTAAGTCATTTTGGTTAGGCTGCATATTTAACAATTGCATGTTCATTAAGAGATCATAAAAATTTTATTCATATGTTTAGGACATGTTGCCATGCCATATCATTTCATATTAGATTAAAAGCATTGCATTGCATATGGACTATAGTCTCGTTTAATAAGTGAAAACAAAAAGAAAAGAAATTGCGTGTTAATTAGAAACCATATCTAAGATTGTTGATGTGGATTTTAATTTAACAATGCAGATGCTTTCGATACTTTGAGGTAAGTTCTGCATCATTTAATTGCTTTCTTGGGTGTTAAATTGGTGGTTTGCGCACCTGCATGAACACCTCACATGTTAGGGAGATAGTTTAAAATCAATCCAAATTGCTTGCCAAACAATTTTTTTGAAATTAAAAGAAAGGTACCGAAATGGCGTTAGAGAAATCTAACGTAACCAAGTCCCCGTACCCTTAGTCTCTGGTTCGTAGGAGTAAAGTAAATCTCCCGTTACTTTACTAGGGTTTTTAATCGACCCACCAAAAATAGATTAGTGGCGACTCCTAGTTAAAATTCAATTGCATGTTAAAAATTCAAACCTAAGTCATGAATTGGTATGGGCTTGGGAGAGTCCGAGTTAAGTCTAGGCTTAACAATCCATTAGCCAAACCCTAGGTGGTTCAAACCCCGAAAAAATTGGTCGCGACATCCCTCAAGTTCACATTCACATCATCCAAAAAATCAAAATCCACACTCCTAGGGTTTATTACCCCCACGCTTCAGCAATTTTGAGTACAAATCCTTTTGTTCCTTCGATCTGAACAAATCTCCTCCTTTTTCTCGATTTTCAACTGCAACACCCATTCTCGGTTGAAATTGGTTGTACAATTTGTTATCATCATTCCCATCTACAGGATTCGGTCCTCAATCACGAGGATCACTTGGGATATTCGCAAGGGTTTCCTCAGCCACCCCTTTACGAGCAATTCCCAAGCTTTCCATTTTTCTCAAAAAGATATATTCATTTCCATACCCTTTGTCTTTAAGAAAATCATCGACATAGTTCAATGGAGTATGAGTTCCTTTTAAAGCACGATACAGCTGATAAATAAAAGCGGGCTTTTGAACTCTTACAGGGTCTGCATCCTCAATGATTTATTCCTCTTGTTGATGATCAACGCCTTGAGGACTAGATGGAGGAGAATGACGTTGCTGAGAATGTTGTGGCTCGGTTGCTGTTCTGGAGGCACTTCTTCTTCGGTGAGATCGAAGTGCGTAGGCCCCTCATTCATTCGCCGTGGTCCCCTGCTTGCGATTCTCGAAGAATTTCTTGAAGATGACAACTTTCTCAGTTTTTGGAAGATTCTTTGCTTGACTTTCCCAAGAAGATGACAACTTTTTCGAAGATTAAACAAGGGAGAAAAACGAGAATGGAAGATCGATGCTTTCTAGGATTTTTTAGAGTAAACTGAAGAGGAATCAACAGTGCACGATCGGTTAAAAAGGGAGATAAACAAACCGTCACAAAGGAAAATAAAAAGATGCCTTTTTAGAATAATCGTCCTTTTTTCCGCGAAAATAGTCATTTCAAAAATAACTTCCTTTTTGAAAATGAAACGATGCAATAGTTACATCGATTAAACATAGCAATAATTTAAACACGGTCTGACGATCGTACCTCTTCAAGATAAGATTCGAGAGAGAGAGAGAGAGAGAGAGAGAGAGAGAGAGAGAGAGAGAGAGAGAGAGAGAGAGAGAGAGAGAATTACATACAGTCTGACGATCGTACCAAGACTAATTTATAGTCAAAGTCTTGTATGATTGAGTCTGAGAGTCTTTAGACTTTGATTTCTTCATACCTCAAAATGTTGAGTCTGGAACGGATAGTTTCAAATTGATTTTTCTCCAAATGCTTTGTGAATATATCTGTCAGTTGGTTTTTTGAGTCAACAAATTGAATTGAAACATCTCCATTTTGAACATGGTCTCTAATAAAGTGATGTCGAATTTCTATATGCTTTGCTCTTAAGTTGAGAATTGGATTTTTAGTGAGGTTTATAGCGCTGGTGTTGTCGCAATTAATCTATGTGCATGAGTCTTCAATTCCAAAGTCTCTTAGCTGTTGTTTTATCCACAAAATTTGCGAACAACAACTTCCGAGAGCTATATACTTTGCTTATGCTGTAGAGAAAGCTACTATACTTTGCTTTCTTGAAAACCAAGACACCGTCCTGCCTCCAAGTAGTTGATAAGTACCCGAGATACTCTTTCTATCTACTCTGCATCCAGCAAGGTGTGTGTCTGAATATCCAAGAAGAGTAAAGTCTCCCTTTTTTGGATACCATAGACCAAAGCTTGAAATTGATGAAATATATTTGATAATACGCTTCACAGCATTCAAATGAGATTCTTTTGGGTCTGATTGAAATCTGGCACAAATGCAAACACTAAACAGAATGTCAAGTCTAGAAGCAGTAAGATAAAGAAGTGATCCGATGATACTCCTGTACAGCTTTTGGTTGACTTTCTTTCCTTCTTCATCTTTGTCTATCTTCAAGGAACTTGACATTGGTATGTCAGCCTTTTTGCAATTGTCCAGTCCAAACTTTTTGACAAGATCATTTGCATACTTTTCTTGATGAATGAAAGTTCCTTCCTCTAATTGTTTTATTTGAAGTCCAAGAAAGAATGTTAACTCACCTATCATGCTCATTTCAAATTCATCCTGCATGGTCTTAGAAAATTTCTTGCACAGACTTTCATTAGAGGATCCAAAGATAATATCATCAACATATATTTGAACAAGCAGAATACTTTTGCTTTCTCTTTTAATAAAAAGAGTAGTGTCTACTTTACCTTTAACAAAACCATTTCGAATTAAAAACTTATTTAGTCTATCGTACCAAGCTCGAGGTGCTTGCTTTAAGCCATATAGGGCCTTTTTGAGTCTGAATACTGAGTCTGGTTCTCTTGGGTCTTCAAACCCGGGTGGTTGTTCCACATAAACTTCCTCATGGATGAATCCATTTAGGAAGGCACTTTTGACATCCATTTGGAATAACCTGAAATTCTTATGACAAGCAAATACAAGTAATAAACGACTTGCTTCTAACATTGCTACCGGTGCATAAGTCTCGTCATAGTCAATCCCTTCTTCTTGTGTGTATCCCTTGGCCACGAGTCTAGCCTTGTTTCTTATGACTTTTCCTTTTTCGTCCATCTTGTTCCTGAAAACCCATTTAGCTCCAAGAATTGATTTACCTTTTGGTTTAGGAGTCAGCTCTCAGACATCATTAATTCTAAATTGTATGAGTTCTTCTTGCATAGCTTTAATCCAGCTCTCATCGGATAAAGCTTCTTCTATGCTCTTGGGTTTTATTTCGGAAATAAGAGCACGGCACTAGACTATTCTCGCCTTTTGAATCTTGTGCGAATTCCTTCATTGATGTCGACAATAATAAAATTTTTGGGATGACTGGACTTATGTTTCCAGTTGCTGGTTAATTTATCAGATTGATGGTCACTTCCTTCACTTGAATCTTCAACAGTCACTTGTTGCTGGTCTTTCAAAGTCTGAGCTGCTTCTTGAGATTTAGACTTTGTAGAGTCTGGAGCAGATTTAGTCTCTTCAAGATGAGTCTGAATAGATTCATTTTGTATAAAATCTTGGAATTTGACATTCATAGATTCTTCCACAATTTGAGTCTTCTTGTTGTAGACTCTATACACTTTGCTTGTGGTTGAATATCCAAGGAAGATGCCTTCATCTGACTTTTCTTCAAACTTACCAACTCGATCATTTGGATTTTTTAATATGAAACATTTGCATCCGAATACATGAAAATATGAAACAATTGGCTTCTTTTCTTTAAATAGTTCATAGTGGTTTTTTTTTTTCTAGAATAGGCCTTAGAAAAACTCTATTAATAATATAACATGATGTTGAAACTGCTTTAGCCCAAATACGTAAAGAGATATTGCTTTCAATTAAGAGAATTCTAGCCATTTCTTGAAGAGATCTATTCTTCCTTTCCACAACTCCATTTTGCTCTGGAGTATATGGAGAAGAGAACAAATGCTGAAAACCAGATTCTTCACAAAATTTAGTAAAATCTTGATTTTCAAATTCACCTCCATGGTCTGTTTTAATACTTGAAATGACATACCCCTTTTCATTCTGAACCTTCTTAGCAAATTTTTTAAAGTAAGAGAAAGTTTCAGACTTACTTGCCAAGAAATATACCCAAGTAAATCGTGAATAATCATCCACAATTACTAGGCAATATTTCTTACCTCCAATGCTCTGCGTTCTTGTTGGTCCGAAGAGATCCATATGCAAGAGCTGCAGTACACGGTTAGTGGAAACTTGATTTATTGGCTTAAAGGAATTTCTTACCTGTTTTCCCAATATACATTGTGTACATAGATCAGACTTTTGGTATGATAAATTGGGTAGACCACGAACAAGCTTCTTTGCTGAGATTTTGGCTATCTGCTTCATGTTGATATGCCCAAGATTTCTGTGCCATAAGTTCGCTTCGTCTTAGATTGAGATTAGACATTGCAATTCATCTGGTTTCACGTCTATGAGGTAGATATTCCCATGTCTTCGACCCTTGAATGACTGAGTAGAGTCTTTACTGATTCCTGAACAAATACCCTATTGAAAGTTGATTTTAAAACCGGCATCACAAAGCTGACTGACACTGAGCAGATTGTAATTGAGCCATTCAACTAAAGAAACGTTGCTTATTATGAGGTTCCCAATCTTTACAGTTCAAAATCCCACTATTTTTCCTTTGTTGTTTCCTCCAAATGAGCCACCATTCACTTGAACAAGTTTTATGAAACAATTTGAATCTCCTGTCATGTGTCTCGAGCATCCACTATCCAGATACCATTTCACTTTTTTCTTAATAGTGACCTGCATTTAAAAAGAAACTCAAGCTTTCTTTGGTACCTATATTTTCTTGGGTCCTTTTGAGTTAGTCTGATATACGGTTTTTGCCCAGACTTTATTGACAGGTCTCCAAACCATAGGACATTCTTTCTCAAAATGTTCTGCACTATTGCATTTTGAACATCTAAGAACATTACGACCTATTGGTTTTACAAAGGTCCTTTCAAAATGATTTTTGTAAGCATTTCTTGTGGGTCTTTATTTGATTCTTTCTTTTACTTTAGGAAAATCTATTAAAGGAATGGTTTCAGCAATCATTCCTAAACCAGATTTATTGAAATAAGGTCTTTGGACGAGAAAGTATTTTCTCCAGTTTTTCAGATCCTAGAGAAAATCTTTTGGAAATATTTGAGATATCATTTTTCAAGAATGCATTTTCTTTTAAAAGATTATCTTCACTTTCCTTGAGAAAAGAAACATCTCGGTCTAAGCATTTCACTTTTTCTTTCAAAACATTCTCTTATTGTTTTAAAGCAGAATTTTCCTTTTTGAGTTCGAAAATTCTTTTAAGAGAAGTCTTAAGACTAAAACATAATTCATCAATGTATTTTGAAACTTTAAAAGGGATTTTGAAGTTACTTACCTCGAATTCACTTTCTGAATCCAATCAGTCTCAAAGTTTGATTCTGAGTCTGATTGTGCCATTAGACATATGTTGGCATAATCATCATCACTATCTTCGCACTCTGTATCACTCCAGGTTTCAGCTTTGAGAGCTTTTCGATATCTTTCAGTTTTTCCTTTCCTCTTCCTTAGAAGAGGACAGTTGGGTCTGATGTGTCCCTTTTTCTTACATTCAAAGCAGATTACATCTTTGTTTGATTCATCATCTTCAGTAGACTTGGTATGTTGCTTCTAAAAACTTTGTTTCTTTGCATTGAATCTTCTTCCTTTTCTATTTAGCTTTCTGAATCTTCTTATCATGAGAGCAAGTTTTTCATCATCCATGTCGTCTTCGGGAATCTGTTACATTAGAATTATCATTAGATTTTAATACAATATATTTCTTACCTTTAGGATCTTCGTCTTCATTTATTCGTTCCACTTCATAAGACTGAAGGGTCCCAACCAACTCATCGACAGACTGTGGCATGATTCTTTGAGTCTCTCTGATTGAGGTCTTTATATGATTCCAATCCTTGGTGAGTCCACGCAATAGCTTGTTTACTTTCATGGGATCAGAAATTGGTTGACCTTGATTTTCAAGACCATTCACGATTTTTGTAAAACAACTAAACATGTCAGTTATAAATTCTCCTGATTTCATTCTGAAGGCTTCGTATTGACCAAGAAGAATGTTGATTCTAGTCTCTTTCACTCGATCGGTTCCTTCATAGGTAATGTGTAATCTATCCCAGACTTCTTTGGCTGTATCACAAGAAGATATTCTGTTATATTCAGTAGGTGATAAAGCACAATATAAGGAATAAATAGCTTTTGCATCAAGAGCTTGTCTTTTGATTATCTCTTCCCGAGTCATTTCGCTAGACTCAACAGTGTCTTTTCCTCTTTTTAAGACAGATGCAGCTTTAGGAACGATTCCTTTTTCTACAACGTCCCATTCCAGAGGATCCTTTGATATTAAGAACGCATTCATCTTGTTTTTCCATATGTTGTAGTCCTTTCCATCAAAGTAAGGTGGTCAGGTGTTGCTTTGGCCTTCTACCAGCCCTGGAGCCAACATACTAGCCATGGATCTTTAACTCTGAAGTAAAACACTTTAAACAAAGTGAGTACACGAGCTTTGATACCAATTGAGATAGCTTGTATAAGACCTAAAGGGGGGGTGAATAGGTGCACAAACAATTTATCGAGATACGGAAGCGATTCTATACAACCGATAGAAAGGAGTTCACAAAATGAAGTATGATCAAAGTAAAGAGAGTAAGGAAGAGAAAATTGAACACAAGGTTTATAGCGGTTCGGCTTATTCCATGCCTACGTCCACTCTTCCGTACTGACAGCCCACCGGCTGGATTTCACTATGAACAAAAGAGAAGTTACAGCACAACTTTTCCTTGATTCCACAGTGTAGATGTTCTATCACACCTCCTCAAGGTTTCTCACAAATATAGACTCTTTTTTGTATACAAAGTTTCGCTCAAAGGAATTGTCTAAACAACAAGGAGCTTCAGACTTTAGAATTCTTCTATCGCGCACACCCTGAACAACTTAAAACGTCTTTCTTATATACTCATTTATGCCATCATACCCGTTGGCACTTACCAAAAGAATTCCTCCAATCTACCCGTTGGACGGAATCAATTAGGAAGATCATTCAAGCTATTAAAGGAACATGTCGATAGCCCATCAATCATGTTCGCCCATACAATCAGGATCTCGATTTCCATAAGTAGAACCTTCCAAAAATATTTAGGCAATCATCGGTTCCTTAATCTTTGAGTCAATCTCGATCAATCAAAGGATTCTGTTATATCTTTTCCAGCCAAGAGATCTTCTCCAGTCGATAAGGTCATATCCTTAATGAAATATCCATTTCTGGATAACCTTTCTTCAACGGATTAGAGACTATCAATGAGGATAGACTTTGAGTCTTGAGTTTGGATGTCCGGAGGTCTTCAGACTTTAAATAGCAGAGTCTGCAAGCCTTCAGACTAGACTGATGGAAACGTTTTGTTAGCTTCAAAACACTTCAAGAAGATTTCTCCAACACACATTTTTCTTGATAGTGACTTGCATTTAAAAAAAAGACTCAAGCTTTCTTTGGTACCCATATTTTCTTGGGTCTTTTTGAGTTAGTCTGATATGTGGTTTTTGCCCAAATTTTATTGACAGGTCTCCAAATCATAGGACATTCTTTCTCAAAATGATCTGCACTATTGCATTTTGAACATCTAAGAGCATTGCGGCCTACTGATTTTACAAAGGTCCTTTCAAAATGATTTTTGTAAGCATTTCTTGTGGGTCTTTGTTTAATTCTTTCTTTCACTTTAGAAAAATCGATTAAAGGAATGGTTTCAACAGTCATTCCCAAACCAGATTTATTGAAATAAGGTCTTTAAACAGAAAGTATCTTTTCTAGTTTCTCAAATCCTAGAGAAAATCTTTTGGAAATATTTGAGATATCATTTTTTTAAGAATGCATTTTCTTTTAAAAGATTATTTTCACTTTCTTTGAGAGAAGAAACATCCTGGTCTAAGCATTTCGCTTTTTCTTCCAAAACATTCTCTTGTTGTTTTAAAGTAGAATTTTCTTTTTTGAGTTCGGAAATTCTTTTAAAAGAAGTCTTAAGACTAAAACATAATTCATCAATGTATTTTGAAATTTTAATAGGAAATTTGAAGTTACTTACCTCGAATTCACTTTCTAAATCAATCGGTCTCGGAGTTTGATTCTCGAATCTGATTGTGCCATTAGACATATGTTGGCATAATCATCATCACTATCTTCGCACTCTGTATCACTCCAGATTTCAGCTTTGAGAGCTTTTCGATATCTTTCAATTTTTCCTTTCTTCTTCCTTAGAAGAGGACAGTTGGGTCTGATGTATCACTTTTTCTTACATTCAAAGCAGACTACATCTTTGTTTGATTCTTCATCTTCAACAGACTTGGTTTGTTGCTTTTGAAAACTTTGTTTCTTTGAATTGAATCTTCTTTCTTTTCTGTTCAGCTTTCTGAATCTTCTTATCATGAGAGCAAGTTCTTCATCATCCATCTCGTCTTCAGAATCTGTTACATCAGAATCTCATTAGATTTTAATGCAATAGATTTCTTACCTTTAGGATCTTTGTCTTCATTGATTCGTTCCACTTCATAAGACTGAAGGGTCCCAACCAACTTATCGACAGACAGTGGCATGATTCTTTGGGTCTCTCTGATTGAGGTCTTTATGTGATTTCAATCCTTAGAGAGTCCATGCAGTAGCTTGTTTACTTTCATGGGATCATAAATTGGTTGACCTTGATTTTCAAGACCATTCACGATTTCTGTAAAATGACTAAACATGTCAGTTATAGATTCTCCTGATTTCATTCTGAAGGCTTCGTATTGACTGAGAAGAATGTTGATTCTAGTCTCTTTCACTCGATCGGTTCCTTCATAGGTAATGTGTAGTCTATCTCAGACTTCTTTGGCTGTATCACAAGAAGATATTCTGTTATATTCAGTAGGTGATAAAGCATAATATAAAGAATAAATTGCTTTTGCATCAAGAGCTTGTCTCTTGACTATCTCTTCCTGAGTCATTTCGCTAGACTCAACAGTGTCTTTTCCTCTCTCAGATGCAGCTTTAGGAACGATTCCTTTTTCTACAACATCCCACTCTAGAGGATCCTTTGATCTTAAGAACGCCTTCATCTTGTTTTTCCATATGTTGTAGTCCTTTTCATCAAAGTAAGGCGGTCTGGTGTTGCTTTGCCTTTCTACCAGCCTTGGAGCCAACATACTAGCCATGGATCTTTAACTCTGAAGTAAAACACTTCAAACAAAGTGAGTACACGAGCTCTGATACCAATTGAGATAGCTAGTATAAGCACCTAGAGGGGGGTTGAATAAGTGCACAAACAATTTATCGAGATACGGAAGCAATTCTCGGCAACCGATAGAAAGGAAGTTCTCTATTGATTAAAAAAATGAAGTACGATCAAAGTAAAAAGAGTAAAGAAGAGAAAATTGAACACAAGGTTTATAGTGGTTCGGCTTATTCCAAGCCTATGTCTACTCTTCCGCACTGACAGCCTACCGGCTGGATTTCACTATGAACAAAAGAGAAGTTATAGCACAGCTTTTTCTTGATTCCACAGTGTAGATGTTCTACCAAACCTCCTCAAGGTATCTCACAAATATAAACTCTTTTTTGTATACAAAGTTTCGCTAAAATGAATTGTCTAAACAACAGGAAGCTTCAGACTTTGGAATTCTTCTATCGCGCACACCTCGAACAACTTAGAACGTCTTCCTTATATACTCCTTTATGCCATCATACCCTTGGCACTTACCAAAGGAATTCCTCCAATTTACCTGTTGGACGGAATCAATTAGAAAGATTATTTGAGCTATTAAAGGAACGTGTCGATAGCCCATCAATCATGGTCACCCATACAATCAGGATCTCGGTTTCCATAAGTAGAACCTTCCAAAAATATTTAGGCAATTATCGGATCCTTAATCTTCGAGTCAATCTCGATCAATCAAAGGATTCCGTTATGTCTTTTCCAGCCAAGAGATCTTCTCCAGTCGATAAGGTCATATCTTTAATGAAACATCCAGTTCTGGATAACTTTTCTTCAACGGATTAGAGACTGTCAACGATGATAGACTTTGAGTCTTAAGTCTGGCTGTCCGGAGGTCTTCAGACTTTAAATAGCAGAGTCTGCAAGCCTTTAGACTAGACTGATGGAAACGTTTTGTCAGCTTCAAAACACTTCAAGAAGATTTTTCCAACAGAGCTTACAGTTTGCCCAAAACAGAATTTTCAATTTTGGTGCGCATTCTAGAACAGTACTAAACAGTAGCTTTGGCTTTGAATTTTAGCCGTTTTCGGTGAGGTTTTGGGACGGCTGAGTTGGGGTTGTTGTAGCATATCAAGAGAACTATAAGATGGCTTGAAACAGAATATTGTAGAGGAAGTTATGGCGCGACAAAATATAGCGCATGAGCTATGCCTAGCAGACAACAATAGGTTTCTGCTAAATACAAGTTTTTGTTGGTACGTAGGTGTCGTTTTATTAACAAATAGGTTTAGTATAGGTGAGTTGTTATAAGAATTTTTTTTTTAACTCGACCTTTTGATATTTTTTTTTTTGGTTAATTGTTAGGGATTCGAGTGCGTCAATTTGAGTAAGCGTCGTAGTTGGTTTTTGGGCTTTTCACAGGTTATTGACACTATTTCTTCTTTGTGTTTTGAACTCATGTTTTGAAAAGAAAAAAACATTATGGATTATAAATACTATGAGTGGATAAAAAGCATCTTTTGTTGCATAGAACATGATTGAGCTTTCACTGCCATTTTGTTGCTGAAAGAGATAATTATCCTTTGAATTAGGTTTGAATGATTGCCCAAAAGTGGTTTGTGAAACCCTTTATGAAAGAATTTCAAAACATTTGTGGTTCTTTAAGAACGCTTTGATATTTATATATCAAATGCCTGAGTTATGAGATGACTCTTATTCTGATGTTGGATTACTGGATATTTGTGATTAGTGATTGATACTCAATGTCTCTGTAGACCCTAAGCAGAGTATGGGTATGCGCATACTAATCTAGGATATCCTTGTGGGGGTAAGCCCCTAGCTAATAGTAGGTGGAGACCTAACTAGGGAGAATATCGGTTGTCTTGTCACGAGTGTTATGCATTACCATGGATAGACATTTGAGCATGAGTTGGCCAATTGAGTGGACCATTGACAAGTGATTTGAGTTTGGTCGATGAAATAGACCATCGACGTATGTTTTGATGAGATTAATCAATAGAATAGACCATCGGTACAGGTTTTTATGAGATTGACTTGGACCATTGTTGTCTTCAGTATTTATGTTATGAATATATATTATTTTAGAATGAGTTATGGTTACGTTTTAAATGTGCATAATGATTTCTCGATCCCCTTGGAAGAATTGTGTTACTCACTAAGCCGTGATAGCTCACTCCTCTTATGTACTTGTTTTTTTTTTAGGTTATTTAGCGAGGTGCAAGTAGGCCTAAGCATTCGTTATTAGGGAGGACTTTTTGTGGTGCAGACTTTTTGATATGAGTCATATATAGTTGATAAGTTTATAAGTTAGCTTTTGGTGGAGGTGTATATATTAATTTGGTGGTTTATAGAAAACTCTAATATTATAACCAAATGCCATTTTTGTCATACATATATGTGTGTGTGTGCGCGCGCGTGTGGATGTATATATGTTGACCTTTGGCGGAATTTTGGTTATATTGAGGTTGCAACCTTTGGTGAAAGGACAGTAGTGTCATGCCCTTATTATGTTGAATTGGGGTGTGACATTTGTTGGTATCAGAGTTTAGGCTATGATCTAATTGGGTGGATCTTTCAGGATGTAATGAGATTGTGTGATAGTCTCTAACGCGTTAATCTTTTAAGTATTAGTGGTAGACATAAATGGGAGGATCCTCTAGTGAGACGCAAAGCATTTTGAGTTTACATAGAGATCCTCTTACTAAAGCAGTTCAAGACAAAAACATAGGTGTAGGTTATGGAAATTATGATTATGGTTTTGACATATTGAGAAGTTCAGCACTAGGTGCTCAATGACGAGCTTGAGATGAAGATTAATGAGTTAAAAAAAAAAATCTCTTTACAAAACACAAGCTTCGCCTTTCCATAGATCAGTCCAGCTCTGCTCAAAGGAGTTCAAAGGAGTAAACCTGCTGATTCCCGAATAAAACCAGTGGTGTTGCAGCACCAGAAATCAACCGTCCAAGAGATAGTTCCTGTTAAACTGCATGAGAAGGACTTTGCAATTGACTTAAGAGGGAACTCAGATAAGGTGATGGGTTTCCATACTCATCCATCAATGAAGGTGTTTGATAATCAAGATGCCAATTCTCTCAGAAGGAACTTCTCCGACCTTAGTTTCTTTGATGATTCTAGAGGAAAGTTTCTATGAAAATTACATGTTGAAAGAAGATGCAAAGTTGAGGGAAGGGTGGGGATTCGAAAGAGCAGAAAGGAGGCGAAACTGAAAGCCATGCAGGAGTGACTTGAGTGAAGTTAAGCTGAAATGAAGGCCAACTTTCCTAATGCAGCAGAGAGACGTCAATAACTCTTTAGTACTTGTCAACATACTGAGAGTCTGAGATCACTCAATATGCGGCCAAATGTGAAGGAGAAGCAAACTGATCTTGTTCAAAGTGAAGAGGAGGAAGTTGAAGCATATCCAAATGATGGTGTTCTAGGAGCTACCAGATGAAGAAGCCTTTTCTTAATCGTAAGTTGTCTTTGTCAACTCCTCTCAATTCAGTAGCAATGGCTTCAAGGTCTTCGACCAGAGCTTCCAACTCTTTTTGGGTAGATGAAGGGCGCCATTAGAAAACCCTCTTGCGTAGTTCGTCCCGACTTCTTTGATTTTAGGAAAGAAAACACTAAGCCTCCCCCGACATCAGCAAAACACCAAATCGTTCACAAGCGAGAAGCTATGCTTGAAGCAAGAGTAATGGCGAAGATTTGCCTCTTGTCAAGGAAGAGAGAACTCGACAATCCGAGTTTTTTGGGAAAAGTTCTGCTGGTCCTATAATATTTAAGGACATGTTGGATTTGCCTGGCAATTGGCTATTTTTGTTTCACTAGAATTTGATCAAGGACAGATGGATCATAGTGTTCAAGACAATTCAAAAAAAGAAAAAAAAAAAAAAGAAGGTAATTTATGGAGTTGCTCCTGGTGTAAGATCTAGCATTGCAAGGAAGGCTTAAATGACATCTGAAAATTTGATGAATGATCACGATTTTAAGGACTCAGATTTTGTGGCTGATGATTTGGGGGACATGCCAAAAGAGGAAGAGGATGATGATTCACCGAGATCGATTTCCCAAGTTGACCCTGCTTCTGTTAGTGAATTTGCTGCCTCCAGGCCATCAAAATCCCATCCAACAAGTTCTCTAAAGGATTCACCCTGTAAAAAGCCAGTCTCATGGAATTTACGTGTCCAAAATTTGGTTTCCTGTCCACATGAGACTTCAGATTTTGATTCTTCCATCAATTCTCCAATTGGAAGCCCTGCATCATGGAACTCCTGTACCTTGGCCAAAGCAGGGGTTGATGCTGCATGAATGAGAAAGAAGTGGGGGAGTGGGCCGGAAACTTTTATTGTTGGTGATCAATAATCCTTGGTTCACTTTCCCTCCTTGGGCTGGATGACTGTAGATGGGTTTATATTGGCAGTGCAGTAATCTCAAGAAGAACTGGTTCTGGAAAGGCTGTATTATTTACTAAACTGCCCAAATGGACATTTGAGTCTGAATGAATCAGATCGGGCTCAATAAATACTCAAGAAATGGAATCTCGAAATAGTCCGTTCATCTGCCACTCTTTCGTTAGCAACTCCCTAAAAGCAATGTTCATGAAGAAAATATCAATGCTCCTCTTCAAAGAGGTACGTGCGCATTTTTCAGCAACTGGGAGTAGAAACCCCCAGTGATGAAGATGACTTCATTGAGATGAGGTCAAAGATGAAAATGCTAAATGATAAGCGTGAGCAAAGAGAGAGAGAGATCAAGACAAAGTACTATGTCGCAAACGTGCCAAGGAAGTCTTGTCCATTGCAAAGTACTAACTTCCCCAGTAGCTCCAAGAGGATCTTTTCTTTGAGAAGTGGAGAAATTGTGACCATGGTTTACACTAACTTTGCCACTGCAAATGGACGTGATTTGGCAAATATCGAAGTATCAATTGGCTTCAAGGCCTCCATAGTGTCGCAACCATCGGGTCCAACTGGGACACTTGCAGCTAAAACTAAAGCTCAGGTTGATTTGTTTCCCCAAAAGATTGTGTCCTTTCCAGCTGACATTGGAAAGAATCTTGGGCCAGGCTCAATATTTTAGAGCAAGAATAAGGTTCTGCTTTTGACATAAATGGAATCGTATTACTAAGAAAAATAACGAAATTGTTTGACAATGGTTTGAAGTGTTTTGAAGCCTTAGATGCTATCATAGATGTTTTACACTGTAAAACATATGTCAAGCTGTTTTATAGTACAAAAAGATATTCAAACAACATGAATAGCCTAGGGTAAGGGGAGGGGCACTGCTTCACGATGCTGAGTATTTGAGAGATACTTCCATCTAATTGATTTTGCAACATATCTTGAGAGTAGATACAAGTAATTGGGAAGATAGTGAAAATATAGTTAAAAGGATTACTACTCCAACATCTTCTGATTCTTCTACTTTCAATACAACATTTGACATGGGCAGCAGGCCAAACATTTCTCGGAATAGTTCAATATCAACGGAAAGAGGGAAACCTTCTACTTCATGGAGAAGGGACCCTTTGAGACAGGGAGCAGCTCAACCTTTAGTCTCGTAGAACAAGAGGGTGGTTATAATGGCCCTAGACGAGATGCATGACATGGAGAAAGAACATAATAGATGAAAGAGTTCATTGGAGCTGGATATGCCTTATAGGAGTTGCAATAAAAGAGGGATGTCAGAGCCTCAGATGGAAGATTTTGTTGGAGAAATCGTTCCAGAATATTTTGAAGCTGACAAAACGTTTCCTTCAGTCTAGTCTGTGTATCTGCAGATCGTCTAGTGTAAAGTCTCGAAGACTTTCTCGACTACCGCACTCAAGATTCAAGACTCAAGTTTCGAGACTCAAGACTCAAGACTATTCTCATTGACAGCTCTTTCGATCCAAGTGACGAAGTAAATCCGAGCCAAAGTATATGGTTGAGGATTTAATCCTATCGTCTGGAGAAGATCTTTTTGGTTGGATAAATATAACGGATTCTTTTGTTCGTATCTAGATCAATTGAAGATCCGATGGTCGACGAAGTATTCTTGGAATATTCTATTCTTGGAAACCAAGATCCTGATTGTATGGGCGAACAGGATTGATGGGCTATCGTTAGGTTCCTTTTATAGTTCGAATGATCTTCTTAATTGATTCCGTCCAACGGGTAGATTGGAGGAATTCCTTTGGTAAGTGCCAACGGTATGATGGCATAAAGGAGTATAAAAAGGAAGTCGTTCTAGTTGTTTGAAGAGAGCGTGATTGATAGAAAAATTCCGTAGTCTGAAGCACCTTGATTATTAGTCGATACGGTCGAGCAAAATTGTATACACAGAGAGTGTCTATACTTGGTGATACCTTGAGCGAGTGTGGTAGATCATCTACACTGAGAAATCAAGGAAGATCAACAATGTAACATCTCTTTGTTAATAGTGGAATCCAGCCAAATTGGTCACGGTGCGAAGAAAGGGGCGTAGGCTTGAATCAAGCCGAACCACTATAAACCGCGTGTTTAATTCTCTTTCCTTACTTAGTCTTACGTTGATTATTATTCTTCGACTGTCTAAAGTATTGCGCAAGAATACAGAAATTATCAAAGAAAAATCTTTGTATACCTATTCACCCCCCTCTAGGTACTCGTACTAGCAATATCAGATTTCCCTCACATAAGAGGGCACAAGAGGAATCTTGTTGATTGAGATGCTGATAATAGGAATCCTAAGCTTCATCCTGAGTTTCATGAGAATTTAATGATAGGTTTGCTGGTGAGGTTGGGTGGGGGCATAGTTGGTCTCGTAACTATTCTTGTCCACTATCTTTTGTACAATTTTTATCAGAATTTTGAGGCTGATGGCTCTTATTCTTTTAGGAGGTTAAGGTATTCCATGAGGCACCCTCGTGTTCCCCATCCTCCGTAATTATCTGCCATGCATAAAGGTACACATGGAGGTGAAATTGAACATCCAGGATCCTCATCTTTTTTATAGCAAGGTGCGTCATACAGGTTTTGTAAGAAGTGGATCTACTCTGAATGTGGATCAGGGGGTGGGTAATCAAGAAGATGTGATTCATGAATTAGTTGGTATCAAGCAAAAGAGCACTAATGAGAAGAAATTAGATCCATTGATTCCACCAAGGTGTGACTTCCAATCCTCTCTCTCTATCTCAAGCCCCCGATCCTCCCATTCATTTTTCTTATGACGATTTGGAGAAATCTGGGACTATTCTGTGAAGTCGGTAGCTGGATAGGATGGAGATTTTCATCCCTGAAAGAAAAAAAAAACAAAGAAAGAAAAGGAAAATGTTGTCTTATCGACTAAAGCTGGGCAAGTTGTAAATGTTCCCAGATCTATTCCCAGCGAGGATGAAGGAGAATGGACTAAGGAGAACAATGAACTGTTGTAGGAGCAAGAAGAGTGATGGAGATGAAAAGGGATTCTAGGAAGAAGATGAAGTACGAGAAGTAGATGATGAGATTGGATGTAGACAACAGGAACTGTGATTGCGTGCCTTCTAAAACTGAGAATCAATTATGGTACGTGAATTAAAATCCTGTTTGACGACGTGAAGTAGGAAGAGGTGGATGATGGCACCTCAAGCAGTGAGGAAAATGGTCATAAGGGTGCTGCCTCTACTTCTTGAGTGTCTTTAGAGAAAATAGGCAATTAACTAAAAGCTTTTGAAAATAGAGGAAAGGATTGCGAAGAGTCGAGCTAAAACAGTGAGAGATAGTAGCAACACTTTAATTGCATATGAGAGGTGAGCAGGGCTACTGAAAGAGAAATGCTTCAAGGGGAGGCAAGACATACCCTTACTTGTTTGATGATTGAAGTATGTTTAAATTTCGATAATGAATTTTTTTTTAAGGACTTGAGACAAAAAAGAAAGAAATAAAAGAAGAGAGTTTGAAAAGTCAACAAAAGAAGTTGAAGGAGAACAGTGGAAGTTTCAGCTGTTTTTAAAGAGAAGAGAGAGGGAGGGCTTGGGCAGAAATGAAACAAGGGAAAGGAAGAAAAAATGGGAGGAGAGAAAAGAAAAGAAATGAGAAAGAAGAAAGGAGGAAGGGAAAATTTTTTCGTGCTCACGACCAAGACACCTCACCAAGCCGACTTAACTACTTTTTGCAATGATGGTAAGTGATCAAAGCCTATAATCATCTATTCGAATAAATCATCGCAATTAGGGCTTGAAATTATGATTTCTTGGAGATTTGTGCGGCAAAGTCCAATTTTTGAGTTGTTGCATTGCGTATTTTTACAGAAATGATAGTTTAGGGTGTTGTGAAACTATAGTATTTTACAGATCATGATTTGAGCTTACGGTTTGCCCAAAATGGAATTTTCAATTTTGGCACTCATTCTGGAACAATACCAAACAGTAGCTTTGGCTATGAATTTTAGCCATTTTTGGTGAGGTTTTGGGGCGGCTAAGTTGAGGTCATTGTAGTACATCAAGAGAACTTTCTAAGGACCGTAAGATGGCTCAAAACAGAATATTGTAGAGGAAGTTATGGCGCGACGAAATTTAGCATGCGAGACATGCCTAGTAGACAGCAATAAGTTTATGCTAAATAAGAACTTTCATTGGCATGGAGGAGTCATTTCATTGACAAATAGGCTTAGTATGGGCGAGTCGTTATAAGATGTCATTTCTTGTTTTTCGATTAATTGTTAGGGATTCGAGTGGGTCGGTTCGAGCAACCGTCGTAGTTGGTTTTTGAGCTTTTCCCAAGTGAGTGACACTTGTAAATGCTAGTACAAGCACCTAGATGGGGATGAATAGGTGCGAAAACAAATTTTTGCAATATATAATGTAGAACTTTACTTTTAATCTCTTTACCAAAAAAAAAAAAAAAAAAAAAAAAAAAAACTTCACTTTTAATCTAAGTCTAGTTAACAATAGACTTCAAATAGGAAATTAGACTTTAACAATCAAATAGAGTTATGAGCAAAGTAAATAAGTTCAGGGAAGAGAATAAGAACATAAGGTTTATAGTGGTTCGGCTTAATCCAAGCCTTCGTCCACTCTCCCGCACTGATAGCCCACCGGCTAGATTTCACTGTGAATCAAAACAGTTGTTATAATATCACGTCCTTGATTCCACGTGTAGAGATTCTGCTACACTTCCTCAAGGTTTCACAAGAATCTAAACTCTCTTTTGAGTACAAATTTACGCACAACAATTGAATCGGCAAAGAACAAGGAGCTTTAAACTTTAGAATTTCTCTATCGCGCACACACTCGAATAACTAGAGCATCTTCCTTATAAACTCCTCCATGCCTTCATAACCGTTGGCACCTTACAAAGGAGTTCTTTCAATCTATCCGTTGGATAGAATAAATTAGGGAGATCTCGAGTTACTTAAGGAATGTGACGATAGCCCACCAATCCTGCTCGTCTATACAATCAGAATCTAGGTTTCCATAAGTAGAACCTTCCAAGTATACTTCGTCAATCAACGGATCCAAATTACTTGAATTAAATTCGAAAAAAATAATAGATCTTGAGATGCTATCTCCAACCGTGAGATCTTCTTCAGTCGCTCGAATCAAATCTTTAAAGAAATACTCGATTCTGGATAAGTCTTCTTCAACGGTCTAGAAACTATCAATGAGGGCAGACTTTAAATCTTGAGTCTGGCGATCTAACGGTCTTCAAACTTTGACGAAAGAGTCTGCAAGTCTTTAGACTAGATTGATGGAAACTTTTTGTCAGTTTCAAAACAAATAAGGAAGTTTTCTCCAACAATCTCCCCATATTTTATGATGACAAAATTTTTCTGTAGATTTGGATACTTTTAACCTACAAGACAATACTTAAGCAGACATGGATATCTCATAAAAGATAAATGGATTAGGATAAAGATAGTATCAAATCTGCATCCACAGGAAATGTGTTAGTCTTGTAAAAACAACTATCTTTGCCATGAATACCAACAACGCTTAAAATATTGCAAGTATTAAACGATCAAACAATCCAAACCAAAAACATACAATTCAAACCAGTCACAACCAAACAAAAGTAAAGTCAAATAATAAAGTCAAACAAAAGTCAAATTTGCACCAACTTCTCCCCCTTTTTTGTTAGCATTAAAAAAAGTAGAGACGAAAAGAGAATTAGATAAAATTAAGATTATTTTGGAACGCGAACAAGCTGGAAATCTCCCATCGACTTGACAGTCTCCTCCAGCTTTCTCAGATCCTCCTTCAGTCGTGCTACTTCTTCACCATTGGCAATTGCTTGAACTTGAAGGTTAAGGGCCTGAACTTGATTGAGCAACGAAATTGAAGAGGCTTGACTAGCATTCTGCATATTCTGAATTTCGCATCCCAAGGCATAAATCTGTCCTCGCATCTCCATAAGAACATCAAGTAATCTTCGAAAGTCTGCTGAGTTGTCAGTTTGAGTGCTTGCTTCAGCATGATCAGTTTGAGGAGTATTGGCAGATGATGGCATTTCAGCATGAGCACCTAGATTTGGAGATGAAACCTCATGACCTTTTTTAGGGAATTGAGAGGCATATACATCTTCTGGATCAGCAAGAGAACAACTAACATCTTTACTAGTAAAAGCAATTGAAGAGGTACCTCTTTTCTTAGCAACTCCCCATGTTTCAGTGCCTTCGGGTGGAGAGAAATACTATTCATGCTATGTCTCGTCTTTAGTGACATGATGACTTTGTTCTCCTCTTTCCTCTTCTTCTTCAGTTCTTTCTTCCTCTATTGCTTTCCTTATCGCTTCCCTTTCTTCACTTCTCTACTCTGTGTCTTCTCTGTCTTGATCATCTCTCTCCTCAGACTCTGGAACAAAACGCTGAAGGTTTCTTAAGGCAAGAGCGGAAATGGTAACATCATCCTCATCTTCTTCATCCTCCAAGATGATGCTCTCCTTTTCTTGGATGGAGCTGTCATGAGCTCCTTGCCTTTCTATTTTGTAGCCATAGAGACTTGATGAGTCTTCACAGAGGTTTTCTCCTTAAATCACTCTAAAGCCTTATTCAGCTCGTTCAGACACATTTTGGAAACCATCTTCAATCCCACCACCATTTGATCACAGGTTCGAACACACAGAATTTTGGGAGTTTGAATATTAAGATGTTTGAATAGCTGAGTAACAAGTGCCGAACAAGGAAATTGGCCATTGTCTTTCACCATCGATCTGTACATGTAAAACATGATAGTGTGTGGTAGAGAGAGCTTTTTGCCAGCATTGATAGCATACACCAACTTTGCTTCTGATTTGGAGACGTCAGTCTTCAAAGTCGATTTGGGTCTAAGACAATTGATCACAATCTTGTGAAGAAAGACATTTGAGGCATTCATCCTCAAGTACGAAATTCGACCTTCTGCCATTCCATCCCGAACAAGCTCCATAGTCACACGACCAATAGACACACTAATTGATTGGAACAACCCTCTCTCTCTCTCTCAGCCAGAGTGTCCATATCAACTACATAGTCCTAGTCTCTAATATTGAAAAAAAATCTATTCGCATCCAAAAAGCTTAGATTGGAATAGAAATACGCAGTAAGTTTTAAATGAGCCACTGTTGTTTCAGAGAAAAATTGTTCAAGTTGAAGTAAAGTGAATTTTTCTCGCAACTTCACATTCAGAGAATCAAGAAAATCAAAATCAACACTTCTTGGGTTTATCACCACTCGCTTCGGCAACTTAAAGTAAAGTCGCTTGTGTTCCTCAGAACGAAACAGATCTATCCTTTTGTTTCGAATATTCATGGCAACACCCATTTTAGGCTTAAAATGAGTGAACATCTTTTCATCATCATTTCCATCAGGTTGACTAAGTCCTCCAACATGTGAATTGCTTGGGATATTCGCAAAGGCTCTTTCTACCAAGCCCGCGGGAGCAACTCCCAAACGTTCCATCATTCGCAAAAACTGGGTTTCATTTCTGTACCATTTTTCTTTCAAAAATTCATCAATAAAGTTCAAAGGAGTACCTCCATCCTTCAAGGCAGAGTAGAGTTTGAAGGTAAAAGCAGGCTTTTAAGTTCTTACGGGTTTTGCACCCTCAATAATTTCTTCCTCTGCTTGTTGTTGAACATCTTGTGGTCTAGCTCAAGGAGAATGATGCGGTTGAGAATGTTGTGGACTCTGCTGCTATCTTGAAGATTCTTCTTCCTCGGTGAGGTCAAAATACGTAGGACCCTCACACATATGCTGTGGTCCCCTATTTACGATCCTTGAGGACTTTCTTTGGGAAGACATTCTCACAGTCTTTGAGAGATTCCGAACTCGATTCGTGAGAAAGATGAAAACTTTGAGGATTAAACTAGAGAGTAAAAGTAAGAAAGTGTTGTTCTATGCTTCTAGGGTTCATGAAGAAGATGATCAATATATAAGGCAATCGAAATGGGGTAATACAGATTGTTGTAAAAGGAAAAATTGAAAATGCCTTTCCAAAAATAACTGCTTTTTTAAAAATAGATAACTGTCATTTCAAAAGATAAGTTCTTTTTCGAAAAGAAATAATTGCTATAATTACAAAAACTTGGGAAGATAACATCAATCAATTGTAGATTAATAGACAAACGTACCTTTTCGAGTTTTTATCTGAAAGATAAATTTCTAAAACAAAAATAACTTACAGTCGTGATTCTTGATCTTCTTATTCTGAGCATCTTTAGACTTTTATCCCTGAGTCTGAACTTCTTTAGACTTTAAGATATTAAGTTTGGATCAAATAGACTCAAATTGACTTTTCTCCAGTGGCTTTGTATAAATATCCGACAGCTGATTCTTTGAGTCTATGAATTGAATCAAGACTTCTCCATTCTGAACATGGTCTCCAACAAAATGATGTCGAATCTTTATATGCTTTGCTCTTGAATGAAGAATCTGATTCTTTGTGAGATTAATCGCGCTGGTGTTGTCACATTTGATCTCAGTGTATGAATCTTTGATTCCAAAGTCTCTTAACTGTTCTTTTATCCACAAGATTTGAGAACAACAACTTCCAAGAGCCACATAGTCTACTTCTGCTGTTGAGAGAGTTACAGTACTTTGCTTTATTGAAAACCAAGATACTGTCCTATTACCAAGCAATTGACAAGTGCCCGAGGTGCTCTTTCTATCAATTCTACATCCTACTGGATATGCGTTTGAGTATTCAAGGAGAGTAAAGTCTCTTTCTTTAGGATACCGGAGTCCCAAATTAGAGGTTGTTGCAATGTATTTGATAATGCATTTTGCAGCACTTAAATGAGATTTTTTGAGATCTGATTGAAATCTGGCACAAATGCAAACGCTAAACAAAATGTCAGGTTTAAAAGCAATAAGATAAAGAAGTGAACCAATGATACTTCTATATAGCTTCTAGTCAACTTTCTTTCCTCTTTCATCTTTGTCTAGCTTCGAAGAACTTGACATTGATATATCAGTCTTTTTGCAATTCTCCAAAACGAACTTTTTAACAAGTTCTTTAGCATATTTTTCTTGGTGAATGAAAGTTCCTTCCTTCAATTGTTTTACTTGTAACCCGAGAAAGAAGGATAGTTCACCCATTATGCTCATCTCAAATTCATCCTTCATAGACTTAGAGAATTTCTTGTACATATTTTCGTTAGGTGATCCAAAAATAATATCATCAACATAGATTTGAACAAGCAAAAAGTTTTTACTTTATCTTTTGATAAACAAGGTAGTGTCTACTTTACCTTTAACAAAGCCATTTTGGATTAAAAACTTACTTAACATGTCGTACCAAGCTCAAGGTGCTTACTTTAAACCATATAACGCCTTTTTCAATCTGAATACAGAGTCTGGTTTCCTTGGGTTTTCAAAACCAGGAAGTTGTTCCACATAGACTTCCTCTTGGATAAATCCATTCATGAATGCACTTTTAACGTCCATTTGGAATAACCTGAAATTCTTATGACAAGCAAAAGCAAGTACTAATCTAATTGATTCTAACCTTGCTACTGGTGCGTAAGTCTCATCATAGTCAATCTCTTCTTCTTGCGTATATCCTTTGGCTACGAGTCTTGCTTTGTTCCTTATAACTTTTCCTTTATCGTCCATCTTGTTCCTGAAAACCCATTTAGCTCTAATAACAGATTTACCTTTTGGTTTATGAGTCAATTCCCAGACATCATTAATACTGAATTACCTAAGTTCTTCTTGCATGGCTTCAATCCAGCTTTCATCAGTTAAAGCTTCTTCTATACTCTTGGTTTATATTTCAAAAATATAAGCCACAGTACTAGACTCTTCATGCCTTTTGGATCTTACACAAATCCCTTCATTAATGTCGTCAATAATGAGTTCTCTGGGATGACTAGACTTGTGCTTCCAGTTGCTGGTTGGTCTTACAGACTGCTGATCTTTTTCTTCATTTGATTCTTCAACGATTGTTCATTGTTGACCTTCTGAAGTCTGAGCTACTTCTAGGGATTTAGACTTTTTAGAGTCTAGAGCAGATTCAGATTTTTCAGGTTGAGTCTGGATCGATTGATTTTGTATAAGGTCTTGATATTTGACATTCATCGATTCTCCACCGATTAAGTCTTTTTGTTGTAAACTTTGTAAGCTTTGCTGGTGGTTGAATATCCAAGGAAGATGCATTCGTCTGATTTTTCTTCAAACTTACCAATTCGATCATTTACATTTTTCAATATAAAACATTTGCATCCAAAAACATGAAAATATGAAACAATTGGCTTCTTTCCTTTGAACAACTCATAGGGAGTTTTCTCTAGAATATGCCTTAAGAAGAATCTATTAATAATATAACATGCTGTAGAAACTGCTTCAGCCTAAAAACGAGAAAAAATGTTGCTTTCAATTAAAAGTGTTCTAGCAATTTCATGCAACGATCTATTCTTCCTTTACACAACTCCCTTATGTTTTGGAGTGTATGGAGAGGAGAACACATGCTGAAAACCAGATTCATCACAGAATTTAGCAAAATCTTGATTTTCAAACTCACCTTCATAGTTAATCCGTATGCTTGAAATAACATGCCATTTTCCCATTCTGCACTTTCTTAGCAAACTTTATGAAATAAGAAAAATTTTCAGACTTACTTGTCAAGAAATATATCCAGGTAAATCGTGAATAATCATTTACTATTAATAGGCAATATTTCTTTCCACCAATGCTCTGAGTCTTAATTGGTCCAAAGAGATCCATATATAGGAGCTGCAGCACACGATTAGTGAAAACTTGATTTATTAGTTTGAAAGAACTTTTAACATGTTTTCCCAATACACATGGTGTGCATAGATTTTTGGTATGTCGGGTTGGGTAGTCCAAAAACAAGGTTCTTTGCAGAGATTTTGGCTATTTACTTCATGTTAATATGGCCAAGTTTGTCAAAGATTAGCTTCCTCTTGAATTGAAATTAGGCATTGAGATTTTTCTGCATAGACTTAGAAAATTTCTTGCATAGACTTTCATTAGAGGATCCAAAAATAATGTCATCAACATATATTTGAACGAGTAAAAAGCTTTTGTTTTCCTTTTTGATGAATAGAGTAGTATCTACTTTACCTTTGACAAATCCATTCTGTAATAAGAACTTACTTAGTCTGTCGTACCAAGCTCGAGGTGCTTGCTTTAGACCATATAGGGCCTTTTTCAGTCAAGACCGAGTCCGGGCTTCTTTGGGTCTTCAAATCCAGCGGTTGTTCCACATAAACTTCCTCTTGGATAAATCCATTGAGGAAAGCACTTTTGACGTCCATTTGGAATAACCTGAAATTTTTGTAACAAGCAAACGCAAGTAATAGACGAATAGCTTCTAACCTTGCTACGGAGCGTAAGTCTCATCATAGTCTATTCCTTCTTCTTGCGTGTATCCCTTGGCCACGAGTCTTGCTTTATTTTGTATGACTTTTCCCTTTTCATTCATCTTGTTTCTGAACACCCATTTGGCTCCAATAACAGTTTTACCTTTAGGTTTAGACGTTAATTCCCAGACATCGTTAATGTTGAACCGTCGAGCTCCTCTTGCATAGCTTCGATCCAGCTTTCATCGATAAAGCTTCTTCTATGCTTTTTGGTTCAATTTCAGAGATGAGAGCAACAAAGACTAGACTCTTCACGTCTTTTGGATCTCGGTGCGAATTCCTTCATTAATTTCGCCGATAATGAGATCTTTAGGATGACCGGACTTGTGTTTCCAAGCATCGGTTGATTTTTCTGGATGATGATCTCTTTCTTTATTTGAATCTTCATGAACATCTTGACGCTGGTCTTCCAGAGTCTGAGATACTTTTTGAGTTGTAAGCTTTGGAAGGTCTGGAGCAGGTTCAAACTCTTCATGTTGAGTCTAACTGGGTTCATCTTGCGTAGAGTCTTGAAATTTGACATTCATTGACTTCTCCACAGACTGGCTCTTCTTATTGTAGACTCTGTAGGCTTTGCTTGATGTAGAATATCCAAGGAAGATGCCTTCATCTGATCTTTCTTCAAACTTACCAACTCGATCTTTTGCATTTTTCAATAGAAAGCATTTGCAACCGAACACATGAAAGTATGAAACAATAGGCTTCTTATTTTTGAATAATTCATAAGGGGTTTTCTCAAGAATAGGTCTTAGGAAGACTCTATTGATGATATAGCATGCTGTTGAAACAAATTTCAGCCCAAAATCGTGAAGAAATTTTGCTTTCAATTAAAAGTGTTCTAGCCATTTCTTGAAGAGATCTATTCTTTCTTTCCACAACTCCATTTTGCTGAGGAGTGTATGGAGAAGAGAATACATGTTTAAAACCAGATTCATCACACAATTTTGTGAAATCTTGATTTTCAAATTCACCTCCATGATCTGTTTTTATACTTGAGATAACACATCACTTCTCATTTTGAACCTTTTTAGCAAATTTTTCAAAGTAGGAAAAGGTTTCTGACTTACTTGCAAGGAAATATACCCAAGTAAAGCGAGAGAAATCATCCACAATTACTAGGCAATATTTCTTACCTCCAATACTCGAGTTCGGTTGGTCCGAAGAGATCCATATGCAAGAATCGTAGTACATGATTAGTAGAAACATGATTTATTGGCTTAAATGAATTTCTTACCTGTTTTCCCAGATACGGGGTGTGCATGGATCGGACTTTTGATATGATAATTTGGGTAGACCTCGAACAAGCTGCTTTGATGAGATTTTGGCTAATTGCTTCATATTGACATGGCCAAGCTTTCTGTGCCATAAGCTTGCTTCATCTTGGATTGAAATTAGGCATTGAGATTCATTCAATTTCATGTCTAAAAGGTAGATGTTTCCATGTCTTCGACCCATGAAAGACTGAGTAAAGTCTTTACTAATTCCATAGCAAATTCCTTCTTGAAAGGAGATCTTGAAACCAGTATCACACAGTTGGCTAATGCTGAGAAGGTTATAGTTGAGTCCTTCCACTAGAGAAACATTGCTTATTGAGAGATTTCCAATTTTCACAATTCCAAATCCCACGATGCTTCCTTTGCCGTTTCCTCCGAATGAAACATTTCCGCCGTTTACTTGAACAAGCTTTACAAAGCACTTTGAGTCTCCTGTCATGTGTCTTGAACATCCGCTGTCAAGATACCATTTTATCTTTTTCTTGACGGAGACCTGTATTTAAAAGAGAATCTCAAGTTTTCTTTGGTACCCAAATTTTCTTGGGTCCTTTGGTGTTAGTAGGATAAGCATTATTAGGCCATACTTTCTTAACGGGTTTCCAAACCATAGGACATTCTTTTTCAAAGTGATCCTTATTGTTACACTTTGAACACCTTAGAGCATTTCGACCAACAGACTTTACAAAAACTTTCTTGAAATGATTTTTGTAAGCCTCTCTCGACGGTCTTTTCTTAATTCTTTCTTTAACTTTAGGAAAATCAATCAAGGAAATTGTTTCCGCTGTCATGCCTAAACTAGATTTATTGAAGTAAGGTCTTTGGACTGAAAGAACTTTTTCAAGCTTTTCGGATCCTATCGAAAACTTCTTTGAAATATTTGATAAGTCCGTTTTTAAGAAAAAAAAAATTTTCAAAAGATCATCTTCTTTTTCTTTAAGAGCGAAACATTTAGGTCCGACTTTTAACTCTTTCATATAAAATGACTCCCTTTTGTTTTAGAGCTGAGTTTTCCTTTTTAAGTTCGGAAATCCTTTTGAGAGAAGTCTTAAGACCGAAACACAGCTCATCAATATATTTAGAGACTTTGACAGGAATTTTAAAATCACTTACCTCAAATTCACATGGCCGAGTCCGATCCAACCGAGTCCGAGTCTAAATGTGCCATCAAACATATGTTGGCATATTCATTATCACTTTTTTCACATTATGTATCACTCCGTGTGTTTCGGCTTTGAGAGCTTTTCGAAACTTCTCAGCTTTTCCTCTTTTCTTCTTCGAAGAGGACAACTTGGTCCGATGTGTCCCTTCTTCTTACATTCGAAGCAAACTATATCTTTGTTTGGTTCCTCATCATCAACAGACTTGGTCTGCTGTCTCTGGAAACTTTGTTTCTTTGAGTTGAACCTTCTACCTTTTCTATTCAGTTTTCTGAATCTTCTTATCATGAGAGCGAGCTCCTCATCATCCATATCATCTTCAGAATCTGCATCATCAGAGTCATCATTTGATTTTAATGCAATAGATTTCTTACCTCTTGGATCTTCTTCTTCATTGATTCGTTCCACTTCATAAGATTGAATGGTTCCAATTAGCTCGTCGACAGATAGAGGCATGATTCTTTGCATCTCTCTTATTGAAGTCTTTATATGATTCCAGTCCTTGGAGAGTCCACGTAGTAGCTTGTTCACCTTCATGGGATCAGAAATTTTTTGTCCTTGATTCTCAAGACCATTGACAATATCTCGTAAACGACTAAACATGTCGCTTATAGATTCTCTTGGTTTCATTTTGAAGGCTTCATATTAACCGAGGAGAATGTTAATTCTGGTCTCCTTCACTCGATCTGTCCCTTCATAGGTGATGTGTAATCTATCCCATACTTCTTTTGCTGTAACACAAGAAGATATTCTGTTATATTCAGTTGGAGATAAGGCACAATATAAAGAATAAATTGCTTTTGCATCGAGTGCTTGTCTCTTGTTTATCTCTTCCCGAGTCATTCTCTAGCATCAACGCTTTTTTTCCTCTTTCGTGAGATTGATGCAGCAGTAGGAGTAATTCCTCTTTCCACAACATCCCATTCTAGAGGATCCTTGGATCGTAGGAAGGCTTTCATCTTGTTCTTCCAAATGTTGTAATCATTTCCGTCAAAGTAGGGTGGTCTGGTATTGCTTTGCCCTTCCATCAGCCCTGGTGCTAGCATACTAGCCATGGATCTTTTACTCTGAAGTAAAACACTTCAAACAAAGTAAGAACACGGGCTCTGATACCAATTGATATTGCTAGTATGAGTACCTAGAGGGGGGTGAATAGGTATACAAAGATTTTTCTTGATAATTTCTGTATACTTGCGCAATACTTAGACAGTTGAAGGATTTGTGAAGAGTAATAATCAACGTAAGACTAAGCAAGAAAGAAGAGAATTAAACACGCGGTTTATAGTAATTCGGCTTGATTCAAGCCTACGTCCACTCTTCTGCACTGACAGCCAATTTGGCTGGATTCCACTATGAACAAAGAGATGTTACAGTGTTGATCTTCCTTGATTTCTCAGTGTAGATGATCTACCACACTCTCTCAAGGTATCACTAAGTATAGACACTCTCTGTGTATACAATTTCGCTCAGATTGTATCGACTAATAATCAAGGTGCTTCAGACTCTGGAATTTTTCTATCAATCACGCTCTCAAACAACTAGAACGACTTCCTTTTTATATTCCTTTATGCCATCATACCGTTGGCACTTACCAAAGGAATTCCTCCAATCTACCCGTTGGACGGAATCAATTAAGAAGATCATTCGAGCTATAAAAGGAACCTAACGATAGCCCATCAATCCTGTTTGCCCATACAATCAGGATCTTGGTTTCCAAGAATAGAATATTCCAAGAATACTTCGTCGACCATCGGATCTTCAATTGATCTAGATACGAACAAAAGAATCTGTTATATTTATCCAACCAAAAAGATCTTCTCCACGATAGGATTAAATCCTCAACCATATACTTCAGCTCGGATTTACTTCGTCACGGATCGAAAGACATCAATGAGAATAGTCTTGAGTCTTGAGTCTTGAGTCTCAAATCTTGAGTCTCGGTAGTCGAAAGTCTTCGTACTTTACACTAGACGATCTGCAGATACACAGACTAGACTGAAGGAAACGTTTTGTCAGTTTCAAAATATTCTGGAACGATTTCTCCAACAATCTATGCTGTAGGATGTTAATGCCCGCCCCCTTTATGTCATGGCATTTACATCTCTTCTAAAGTTGAATTTTTGTGGATTGCTCACTCGCTCTATGTTTTGAGTGAGTAATGCCAGAGATTACTTGACCATTTTGCAAAAGTGACGTGTAAAGTGATGAATTGAGACTTCCATTGGGGTCGATGTCACCGTTGGTCTCTCTATTTTCACTTGGAAATCAAGTTATCAACATGCTACTGTCTCACATGGTTCTCGGATCTGCCGCTTCTCCTAGCCATCGCAGTGCCACAATCTCACTAACTTTTCCAAGTTTTCCATCATCAGTTTTTTCTTTACACTATGACTACATGTTTTCTCCTTTTTCCTATCAATGCAGTATGATAAATTCAGATCTAATATCGTTTCACTTCTCTTTCTGTAATTGTTTTCTCATTACCATCTGATTGTTGATCCTCCTCTGGTGCCAGAGGTGCTGTTATAAAGTCTAACCTGCTTCTATCAATATTATGTCGTGCTACAGCAAAGTCAGCACCCTCTCTTAGATGAAGCAATCTTGACTAGATCTGGATTTGCTATGAACATTTAAAACTTCAAGCATTCCACCTGGACTAGGTAAAATATGGAATAAACAGAAAATTGAACTGCTCCAATGAAAAAGATAAAAAGAAAGTTGCATGTGTAAGGGAATCGATAAAAAAGAAAAAGGTTATAGTGGATGCAACCTCGAATACCAATCACCCCAAGTCCATGCAAGGGACTCTTCAAAACTTCATCTGTCCATGTCCACACAGTCTAGATGATTTTCTTGTAGAAATTACATAGAAACTAACCATGGATATTACAAATAGATGAAGTGGAGGAATAGCAAATCGCAGTAATCTAGAGCCTAGACCCTTATATTTATTATCGGATGAGCTCGCTGCATTGAATGCTCATTCAAAGTACAGAACAGAAACCGAAGATCAGAGAAAAGAATATGCACAAGATGTTTTCTCTATCAATTGTTTCACAATGATCTCCGTGAGGGACAACAAACTTTTTAAAAGCACGTAAGCATTTGTCATCTCATGAGCCTGACCTAATGACTTCAACAAGATACTCTCCTTCCATGGGTTCTGAAGATCAGAGCAAAGAATATGCACATGAAAAATTGATGTTTTGATCCGTTCTCTATCATTTGTTTTGTGATGATTTCTGTGAGGGAAAACCGCAATTGGAAAATAAAAACAGTGTCACTGTGATTCGCAGGGATTTGCATTCCAGTAGCTTGTGAAGGTAGTTTTTCCATCAGATTTGTGAGAGTGGTTGAACTCAGGTATGAAAGGAGACTATATCTGTAGAGGAAAGCGAAGGGCATCGGAGTAACGCATAGAGCTGTAACAAAGGAAGTTGGACCGTGCATCATGAATATCAAATCGTGTTGGTCCTGCTTCTGGATGTGCGGTTAGCGTCGACAATCGGTTGTCTTCATTTACTGTTGACAAGATCTGGTAAAACTATCTTTCTTGATTTGCTAATGACCGATCTGCCTATGGTTTAGTTGCGCCTGACCATTCTAACGGATGATGTCGTGTTCAAGCGATGGATTTCATTGCAAAGTTCTCTTCTCGGTTGTGACCGAAAGTCATCTTCAAGCCTCACCACTAAGGTCATCTTCACTCTTGGATATGCCCCTTTTTGTACGTTGGTTCTGGCATCCATCACGCAGCATGCAAAGACAAAATGTCTTTGCTAGCATAACAGTCGAGCTACCGTAAAAATAATAGTTTGTTGCGAGCCACAAATTATTGATGGAGTGGACCCTACAAATATTTATGATTTTTTGTTATTTGATTTTTTGTGGTCTATAATAATGTGTTGTTTTTACAGTATGGTTTTTGTCGTACACATTCAATGTATAGATGATATAATGTGGCAAAAGAAAAAAAAATCTCCGTAGGATAAAATATATGAACGAAATTTGCACATACTATTAGTCAACATAGTATATATTCTCATCATTTATGAATGAATATTACTAGAGAGGTTACAAGATAGGAACATTAACTAAAATTTGTTCTCAGAGAAGCAATAAAACCTAGGATAGGTATTTTCTTTCTTTGTATATCAATTATGTGGTTTGTTCAGACCACTTTCGGAACACCACAATTGATTCACCTCTCCGATAGATTTTAAGGGCCCCTCCCTCGTTAGGAAAAGTGTGACATCCCGAATTTCGACCCGTCCTGATTTTATGAAATGGGCATTTCGTCGGCGCGCCTATGGTCCTTCTTCTCTATGCTTATCACTCACGAGTTAACCAATCTATTGGATGAAGCCGTTAAGGATATAACCACGGTAAAATCCCTAAAAGCTACCCGATAGGTTGGATTGTACTAAAATTGTGTTCAGTCAATTTTAACCACGAAATTGAATTTGGTTTCGGAAATCGAACGTTTGAGCATGTCACGATTTATTTATAGAACGTCGTCTTGTCTTTCAGAGAAACTCTGTCAAGTTCAGGATTTTTTCGGAAAATCATTTCAGACGATTTGGAAACGAATGGAAATTTGGATTGGCTGAATCAAAGGAAATTTTGGCTTCCAAACTAAGCTATTTGGTGTTTGGGGATTTGTAGAAATTGTGTGGGCTATTTCCATGACAAGATTGGACATCAAATTGAAAGATTGGAAAAAGAAATTGAGGTCCAAAATTGAAGAAATTCGGACTAGGCATGGGGGTGCAACATTTGGTATTAAATTGATTTATTTGTGGATTAAAAGGCAAGAAAGTATTAGGGGAAAGCAAGTGGATAAGCTTGAAGATTAATTGGGCATTCTAATGATGATTATGGGATATTTGTCTTGACGTTTCCTCCCCTCTCCCCAAGCTTCTTCCGCACCCCCCCCCCCCGGTCTCCTTCGTCTCTCGAGACCAACCCCCCTTCTCCTTCTTCGATTTCTCTTTCTCTCGATTCCCCTCGGTTCCACTTGCGTTTCATTTCATTTCCCTTTAGCTGCCTCACGCCCCACGGTCTCTCTCCACGTTGCTTTTCCTCTTCGCTCCCCCTTCGAATCCAGGCTGCCACGCCGTCCACCCTCTTTTGTCCCAGCTTAGTCAACCCTCTTCTCTCCAGTGAAGCCAAGGTTGACCGCCAGCACTCATCTCACGCCTCTCCATCCACCGAAGAAATCTCCACTTCGGTTTGTCCCCTCTGCCGCGTGCCAGCCCCACTCACCAAATCTGCCACCACCAGTTGTTTCATCTTTCACCGAAACATTTCCCCCACCGAAGCCCATCGTTGACCTTGAAGCTTCCCCGTGCGCCACGCCTGCCGCTCCATTCGATCTCGTCTTCCACCGAAGTCGACCGAGCCAACTCCAGCGTCCAACAACAACAAGAGGCCCCAACGTTGACCCCTCTACCTAGCCGAAGCTGCTCCTTTTGAAGCCCACGTCTTCGGCCCATCTTTAGTCCGCAAGCCCGGCCCATTTGAAGCCACAAGTCAGGCCAGAATCAGCCCGTCTTTAGCTCGCAATTGTTCAGCAGCTCAGCCCAAGCAATCTTCAGCCCACACGAATTTGGTCCAGCTAATTGAAGCCCGCGAAGCCAAGCCCAATCGCAAGTTCAGCCCAAGCCCGTGACCAGCAGCCCCTGCAAAAGCCCAAGGCTGAAGCTCAGCCTCGCTGAGCTGTGTTGGGCCGGTTTTAGCCTAGTCCAAGTGCCCGTTGACGTCGCTGAAAGTTCGGGTTTCGCCGCCGTTAACGCGCCGCTTGTCGCGGTAAAACCGGTTTCCGCAATAAACCGGTGAGTTTATGCCCTAAACTCTACTTAGTAGGCTAATGACGTTTAAATGATGTTTAGATTTATTTAAGGTTAGATTAGTGTAGTTTTATTTTATTTTATTAATTTAGGTTAGGTAGATTAGTGAATTATGTGGTTAAGGCTTAAATTTAGTTAGCTCGTTAGGTAGATTTATAGTTAGAATGGTTAGGATAATTTAATTAGTTCAATAGGTTGTTAGATTAGAATCATTTAGCCTAAGTTAGCATTTTAAAATATTTAATGTATTTATTTAATTAAATTTAGAAACTATTTAATTATTAAATATTTTTCGGAAATTAGACCGGATAGCCGGTGACAAGAATTACTGATCGATTGCAATGGTGTGGTTAATTTATGCAATTGAGTGTGAATTGTGCAAATTGAGTGGAAACTATAATTTTGGGTATTTATCCTAAAAATTAAGTAATTTCAATAATTAATTAGAAATTACCAGGGCGTTGGTTTACTGACGCCAAAAATGTTTTCGACACTATATAAATAGTGGGATTTTTTAAAGTAAAGATATGAAAATTTTGACTCGGCCGACCATGTACCCACACATGATTATTTTATCGGATATTATTAACGTGATGAAAATAGGCCAGGACATTATTCTTAATTGAGGAATTAAATGCGAAACACAATGTCCTTGGCCAGGAGTGGTTAATCGTGTGCTGGTTAGGAGAATTCGTCATCCGCTATGTGTCGAGTGAACTATGCTTTCATATGGAAAGCCATCTTGAGGTAGATGTTGTCGTGCTTGATGGGACAAGACGACGCTTAGCTATGTGATGGATAAATTTGCTATGTGACAGATAGATCTGATGTATGTCAGTTAAATCCGCTATGTGATAGATAAATCCGCTATGTGAGGGATAATTCCACTGTTTGTCAATTGGATTCACCGTGATGACGGTTAAGTCGTGCTCGTATGACTGTAATTACTTGAAATGCATAATTGACTGAGGTGTGGTGATTGATAGAGATGTGATTTGAGACATTCCAATTGGTGTATGAATTTGCTATATACACATGAGTAATTGAGTTGATGGGATATTTCAATTGTTATATGCATTGTGATATGAATTGTGCTGACATACAGGAAGGAACTAAGGCGAGGTAAGTTCTTTGCTCTAATTGCGCGGTTGTGTGGTTAGAGCATCTCTAGGCGTATTACTCTCCTAATCAGGGTTTAGAGCGTGAACTTGCTGAAACATTATCTCGTTGATTATTATATAACCATTTTCAAGTCATTAATTGGTGGTCTTGGAGGACCGAAGTCCTGGAGTTTGTGGAGGTGGAGTCTAAAAGATTCGGCATCTGTGTCTTACTAGTATATTGTAGGATAGTTTCTTTCGAGAGTCGATTATTTTTTAGACTCCTACTTAGACTCTTTTTGTATTTAAACCCAGTTGTTTATAAAAGTGTGTTCTTGTGAAATGTTGCCCTGCTTTTCTATCCCGAGATGATTATTGTCAAGGGATTCGTTAATCGCTTCCGCATGTGCAATAAAAAGAAAGGGTCAGCGACTCGTCCAGGGAAGCCGCAAATTTTTATCCACCACCGAGAGATGGGCACGCGCTCGAGGATCGGGGCGTGACAAAAAGTACCAAAAAAGTCATAAACATATTACATTGTTATTAATTCAGTTCTAAACATTTCAATTGGAATAATTTAATCTTAAAACTTTTTATATTGATACAAATTCAGTCCATCTAACCAATTTTGGCCAGCTAATGCTAACATAGACACCAATCGGTGGCCAAATACTTACGTGGCAATTTTTAAAGTTTAGAACTAAATTGATCTAATTGAAAATGTTATGACTAAATTTGTATCAATGTACTAGTTTTAGGACTTTTTTGATACTTTTCACATCTTATTTCAATTCAATTCGTTCAGAATTTTAATATGAAGTGCTCTGAAAAATAGTCGAACCGGAGTCCCACACCACAGGGAATTGAGAAAACTTATTTGTCATCTAAACCAACATCTTATTGGTTGCCATTTGTATTTAAAAAATACTTGACTCACTAAGACTGATTTATACTATCGGTTTATTAAGTGATGTGCTAAACCGTTATAAATTCTCAAACACGACCCACTTTTTTTAAAAAGCTTATCCGCGATCTCACCCATTATTTAGTTTTTTTAATTCGCTATTAAAAAGTCCAGCACTTTTATTTGTAATTCAAAAGCCAATCCAATTTGCGAAAGAATTCCATTTCTTTCTATCGATACCAACCTAACTTCGAATTCAAAATGTATATATATACAAACCATAATTTGCCAGAACGAAATTCTCGTCGCCAAAAGTCTACTAACTAGCTAGATGCTAATCTTGATCTATCACGCAAGACAGCATTTTCACGTAAAAGATTTAATGCAACAGCGGCCCTCTCTTCATTTTTTGGGACGGTTCCTTTCACGCATCCTCCCTAGCACATCCATAATTAACTGCGCTACAGTCTTTCTTCTCTTCTTCTCATCTGTCTCCACCTGCGAAACCTTCACTTTCTCCTGTCTTCCTTTCCTCACATCATCATCATTGTCAGTGACGCTCCAGCAAAGCCAGCGAGTCACCACAAGAAGCCACGTCAATGCAAAGACTATTGCATAAGCTCTGCCACACAACACCGTCCCCATCAGACTAATGAACAGCAGATATGCCATATCAAGTTTGGCTCGTTTCGTTCGTGACTGATCTTGATGATCTGGGCTTAGCTCTTGCTTCATTGATGAGCCATTGTACAAGAATCCACCGTGAGACCACTGTTTGGACACAGTCCACGTACTCTAATGCCGAACTTGAACCTGAAGAAAGAGAGGTAGAAGAAAAATGATTTGCCTGATCATCGATAAGCTTCTGATCGTTATTATCACATAACGACCCCCTTGGTTCGGCATCCATTGAAGGACAGTGTTTCGTCAACAATGAGTTTCATTTCCATTGAAGGACAGTGTTTCGTCAACAATGAGTTTCGAAATGAACTACTTCCTTTCCGGCGGATACTCCGAGCCTGGAAAAAAGAAATGGAGAAAAATGAGTACATATGGAAACCACTAAAATGTTCTCACCTAATTCTCAGACCTAAAGTGACATTTTCACGATAATAATAGTTTCTTCCGCAACATAATATGTAATCCTCGTTGGACATTTCTTTAATGGCACAAACTAAAAAATGAAAAATGTGGGATAACAAACCAAAGCGGTGTAGAAGAGAGCGGACTTCAACATGCGCGAAAAGCTATGCTTTCTCGATCGAGCATACGGTGGTTTCACGCTTGCTCTCTCATTGTCGTCCTCATCGATCAAAAGATGCATGAGCTGGTTCCGCCTACGCCTGGGCTCGAGCATCATGTCCTCGATGACGGGCCGTCTAAAGCAATGCAAGAACTTGATCCTCGACACATTCTTCATGGTCTCTCTCTGACGTTTCATGCGTTGCAAATCGCAACCCACGTTTCGGATTCAATGGAGAAAAGAAACGAAGCAGGAAAAGATGGGGAGGCCACACGTTATTTTTGGATGGCTTCGAGTCGAAAGGCCATAGATTTAGTGTAGTTTTGGATCACTTGTTTTCTTTTCCTTTGGTGCAAGTGTAAGTACATGAAGACATCTCTCTTTATATAAATGTTTCTATTTCCAGAGTGAGAATTACTATCGGGTGGTTAAGGATTTAAATGCTTGAATGAGAAGGTCAGAGAAAAGGGCAAAAGCGGATAATGGCTTACTGCCGCCGATGGACAGACAAGTAGGAGGAGAGGGTATGACTACGCACGTCTTGGCTTATGGTTTTAGTGAAGAGAAATGGCTTTAAATTTAATGTTCCTTATGATCGTCAAAACATCTCTAGATAATTAATCTCTGAGTGGGGTAAAATGTGATAGTCGTCCTCCAAGAAATTCTAAACTTATTCCTTTTGTTTAGGAGTATCCAAAAAAATCAACAATCGCCCAGAATCAGACCAAACCCACCTAAAACCAACGGTTCTCATGGGAACCGATCCGGTTCCAAGGATGGAACCATCCACCTGAACTGGACCGGTATATATATACTAGTCAAGTTTTCTATCAATTCCAAAGTCCCTAGCCATGGACTTGCTTCTCTGATATCTTAATGAGGGCATTGATGCTCTCTTCTTACTGTCCAAATTGAGACCCATCTCAACTATAGTCATCGTCCTCCCTTCTATATCTTTTCCTTCATTAGGATCACATGCTAGTTTGGTGTCCATATAACACACATTAGAAACATTTTGGCTTTATTCCTTCCTCTAGAAGACCGGTTCCAAGGATCCACCCAAGAACCAGATTGGTAACCAACGGATGGTTCTTGGTTCTAGGGGGGAATAGCCCACTGCCCATCTTGGAACCAATCACCCTTGTATTCAATTCGAGAAATGTGTTGCTTCTTCAAAATCCTAGGGGTGCCTTGCAAATGCTTGTGCTAATAAGCATTTTGCTTGCATGCTAGCTACAAGCCAAAAGTTCCACCTGCTTACACGATCACAAGAAATCGAATCATGCTGTTTCAGTGGGTGAATAAATGCAGTGGTGGTTTGTGGCCATTCAAGCAGAGAAACTATTGTCCGCTTTAAACACTAAGTCCTCACGGTTTTGTTCGAAAACGCACAGTTAACGCACACTCGTTGTGCCCCACACATTGCAGGAGTCGGCTCTGATACCACCTGTAAGGACTCGGGCCTCCACTATACACATATTGTCCGTCCGCTTTGGACACTAAATTCTCATGGTTTTGTTCTTCTCAGGGCAGTCCATATTACCCCAAGAAAACGCGTACGTACAGTTAGAGGAAACCAAGCCTTATAAGCTAGCCCAGGACTTCCCTCCTAAGCAATGTGGGATGGGAGACATGCCCTTAGCCTCGCCCACATACTACCGAGGCAATCTTAGTCCGTCCCTCCGTACTTCCTCGGGTCTAGGTCTCCATATTGCCCTAGGTCTGGAAGATGATAAGGCTGAACAGGTTGAGATTGTTATCAGGCCTCGACCTAGTAAAGCATCTGCTTATGGAGCCAATGACTCAGGGATGAAAAGAAGCCCAGTGCAAAGTGTGGAAGAGAGGAAAGAGGAGTATGATAGAGCACGTGCTCGTATCTTCAATAGCACAAGTGGTTCTGATTTAGATGATACATTTTCTCATCTCAACTGACCGAAGGAATATATCTTTGAACAGAGATGATAATGAAGTGTGCAAGATTCCCATGGTGGATGTTGATAAGAATACAGGCATTAGAGATGGCAGCACACAATCTAGGGTACCCATTCTTAGAGATAGAAAAAGATCGTTCTAACCTAGATTATGATCGGAGTTATGAAAGGTAAGGTCTTTTTTGTTCCATTGATATTCTACTTTTTGAGCGTGAGATCAATGTGACTGGAGTTGATCTCAGCCTCGATTTAATCCTTTGATCAATTGTTTTACTTCTCATTCAAAACAATTTATCATAAGAAGCACAACAAAAGTGGTGACATATTTTAGTATTCATCACTTTGTTGTGAAAAGATGTTGATAAAGTTATTTACAGGCATATGCTGTCAATTTGCTGTGTAACTGTTACAATGACACCTGTTTTGCTTAGCCTTCTCCCTTGACCCAAAAATATGTTTTTGTGTAGCTGCAACATGGCATTATGCAATGCCACCTCAATATTGACGTTTTGTTTGATGAATTTTGTACTAGAACAGGTATGTTAGGAATGTCCCTGCTGGTCAAAGTTTTGGTTTGGTGCCCTTCAACAAGCAAAAGATTCAACATCCTTTTGGGCATTTTGATGCTAGATTTACTCCACTTGGTCAGATGCCGAGGCCTCAAGCTTCACTTAACTATATGCCTCCTTCTGGTGCTGTCATGAACTCTTTTGGAGTGACGGGATTGAATCAAAATACAAGTGATGCTAGGTACATGCAGTGGCCTACTGCCGCAATGATGTATGCACACTCATATGATCAACTCTAGCATGGTGTTTTCAAGGTAAAAATATCCTGTTAATCTATCGATTTTAGTAGCCATGTGAAGGGAAGCTTAGACTGCAATGAATTTACTATTTCTTAGTCATATAATCAAATTGAGTTTGTTTTTCAAAACTTTATCTTTATTTTTTTGGGTTCTCTTGGCAATTCTTTCATTTCGTACATTGATGCCTTGTAAGGACTCCCCCCTAAGTAATGTGGGACGGGAGACATGCCCTTAGCCTTGCCCACATACTGCCGAGGCGATCTTAGTCCGTCCCTCCATACTACCCCGGGTTTGGGTCATTACAAAATCTAACAATTTTGCATATGTAACATCTGCCTTTCCTATCTACATGTCAAACAACCCTCTTGTGTCCAAACTTTATGCATCACCCTTTGAACATTATCATTAGAGTCTTCTAAAGAAATAAGTCGGCTAAGCCTGTTAAATGAGTGGGTTGAATTGAGTCGAAAAAAATGTCTGACCCACTTAACCCTCATTAACCCATTTTTATGCTATACAATTTTAGAGTTCTATACCCAACCCGATTAACACCTAACATATAACCGATACAATCCATATTACTAAAAAAATCCATAACTAACCCAATTTATGCAAACCCGTACCCATTCGCTCAAACAACTTTAAGCCTTTCATATGAATCTATCATTTAGATAAAATTTTATATCAATTTAAAAAATAATTGTAACAACCCCATCTCTTGTCCCACATCGCCTAGGGAGGGAGGTCTTGGTTAGCTTATAAGACTTGGGTCCCTCTCACCTGTGTAACGCGTTTTAAAGCCGTGAGGGAAAAGACCGTGGCTGGGATGGCGGTTCGTCCGCGCCAAGGCAGGTAAAGCATTGATTAGCTAACCAAGACCTCCCTCCCTAGGTGATGTGGGACAAGAGATGGGGTTGTTACACTCTCCACCTCTTAACAGAATAACTTCCTCGCTATGGCCCCACGGGCGTCAGAACAGCATTCGAGCTGTGGTCCCACACGCGGTTGGGAGTCGGCTCTGATACCACTTACAACATCCCGGGCCCCACTGTGCCCCACTATGTAATATTATCCGCTTTGGGTCACCCGCGCTGGCGCGGACAAACCGCCATCCCAGCCACGGTCTTTTCCCTCACGGCTTTAAAACGCGTTACACAGGTGAGAGGGACCCAAGCCTTATAAGCTAACTAAGACCTCCCTCCCTAGGCGATGTGGGACAAGAGATGGGGTTGTTACAATAATAAACCAAATAAAAAGTCGCCACTCGTTGTCGCTTGCCTAACCAACTCAGCTAACGTTGTCCCTCCTCCGTCCAAGCCCCACGCCGCTGCTGTGGAGACCCCAAACATAGTCGCCTCTCTCTCGCGCGCGAGATATCGAATAAGAGGTCGTGAACCTATGTCTAACTTCATTGATCATTGTGGTTGTGGCATCGCCATGACCCAAGCCCATCTATATAATTTCTATTTTGAATGCAATAACAAAGTAACCAATGACATTACTCGGTCATCATCGTAACCATTGTCAGCACAATCACATTAATGTTGTTGGAAACTTTTGTAAATTAAAATTTTGAATCTTAAGGTAAACAATAAATTAAGAAAATATCTAAATCGTTTCCACCAAACGATCTCCAAAGGTTGATAAAAATAAAAATAAAAATAAATTATATTAAAGTTGCGCTCCAACTTCTCTTTAGATGTGCAACAATCTATGTAAATCACTGCAGATATGTACCGTGGGCCACAAGGGAGTACAATGTGCTTGTTGTTCATATTTATTTGCTTCAGTTTTTGAACAAAAGCGATCCAACCGAATATATTAACAAATTTGGACTTGCACTCTATTCTCAGCCTGGTCTTTGGGCTTTTTTATGCAAAGAATGAAGATGCATTATATTCAGTGAAATATTGTTTGATGCAGTGCATATTTTATTCCGACCTGGAAAAATGATAATAATCCCCTGTCAAATTTCATTATTTCTATTGAAAATCGGCCCATACACTAGACATTTTTTAGATACAAACCAAATATCCTCCCAAGCGTACATTCCTCCCATCAATTTTATGAAAAACTTACAATATTTCCCATCGCAGTTCATCTCTCCAAGAGCTGTGCGTTTTGCAGATTTTCCTCTCCAGTTTTCCTTTGAGTCAAGTCTCCAGACCTGTTTTCGTCTTAGAAGCCCAAGAGAGTAGAAACATGGATCGTTTAAGCGACCCATCATGACCCATTTTACTAAGTCTTAACCCATTTTGCCCCGACTTTGTTGCCAAACAACTTACCCATTCTACAAGGGGCCATTAAATATGGGTTGCAAAATCAGTTTGTGATTCATTTTACCAGCTTTAGTGACCACACGGATAATTCTGATCTATGACCAAAGATTTCGATTTATGGGTTTATCAATATAGCTTCCTTTAAGATGCAAAAGCAATTTAGCACGTAGTCACTTTTACCGTTTCCTAACTAGTAAGCTGAAGACCCTTTTTTTTTCTGATTTTATATGTATCACCTTTTCTAATGTATAAAATAAGCGACAGAATCATGTAATCTCGTGTTGAAGCCAATGTTTTGCTAAATCAGGCTCAATGTTATATGATCCGACAGTGCCTATATCATTGGGCCTCGCTTGGATTCTGATTAATTTAATACGTTGGCCCGTAGTCCTAAATGGATCCTACCATCGTCAAAGGACGGAACAATAAGTATTTATTCCCATGGATTAATGAGATTTAAACAACGAATTTTGGAACGGGCCAGCAACGACAACCATATTTCTTTATGACAGATATCTATTGTTTTCACCAAAAAAAAAATTTGAAACCTTTCAAAATATCCAAACATTGAAAATATAGAATCATATAGAATCTTTTCATATTTTCACATTAAAGTAATTTGTTTTCAGTTTGAAAATATAGAAGTAGGGTCACGAAGACAAGTTAGAAGTAGGTGAATAACACCACCAAATAGCCCCCGCCTTCATGATACAAAACTTAAATATTGCAAGGTCACTGCAATTTCCATCTTGATAAACCAGATTGAAAATGAAATCGAAGCAGAGCTGCAATTCTAGTGGTCCACTTGAAAGTGACGATATATGATGTCAAGGATGATGTGAAGTAATTTCTCCAAGATAAAAATAATTTAAATGAAAAAAAAAAAATCAGACGCAAGGGTTAGGACAAAAATAGAAAGTAGGAACTTGCAAAGCATATCAGGTTCACCTGTCTGGTCTTCAGTTTCCATTCGGAAAGAACAAAAAGGAGAGAGATTTTCCACAAATATAGGGTCAAATCAACCTAAATCTATCATTAGCACCAACCAAAATTGATAGTCAAGTGTAGCGATGAAGTCACCATAGTAATGTTCCAAGCACCAAGAGGACTACATTGACAAAAAAAATCGGAATTATTAAGGTACGGATTTCGTGCATTTCCCGCATATGTTGCCTATTTTTCAATTTGTAGATAAGATCATAGAATTTGACTAAGATTTAGATTAGGTATAGTCATCCAGAAGTCGTGTTTCTTGTTCTTCTTCTTTTTTTATTTTTTATTTTTTAAATTTTTTAGAGGGAATATGAATTGACTTGAGTGGATATTTTATCGCTGGGAAAAAGTAAGAATAAAAAATGATAATAAAAAGAGGGACGTCATTCGTGATTCATGCCGATAAAGACTTGCACGGAAGGACGAAATAGTCAGGTCAACCCATTACAGTCAACATAGTCCAAACAACGTGAAAGCGTGTGGAAAATTGAAATTATGCCTTTTTTTTCCAATTCTAATGCCACGACAAGACCCGCACTCGCCCGAAACAGATTTCAATGCGAGCCTTATTATGTGAACTGGGGATTTTTCTGTCATGGAATAAGGTGGAACCGAATGTGAAATGATATGCGATACTCTACTCCATCTTGACTTTGCTTATAAAGTAATTAAGTTGACTTGAAGAAAAAACCCCCCCACCCGGTGGCGAAGTTATAAGGAAAGACCCTTTTGCCTAGGGTTTGGGACCAACTGACTGGTGCGTTGCATGCACACATGCAGGTCTTTTCACGGCCCGTTTATTCTGACATCACGGTCCACTTCTTTAACGATTAAATCAATGATGTTACATTTCGCGGTGGCGGTCGTGAGGACCGATTAGTGCGTCAAGCCGAAACGGGATCAGAATATGCTTGATTGGAACGAAGCCGCGCCATTGCCGGGTAAAGCATTGATTAGCTCTATCCGAAGTGCATCGATGTAGGGCATAGCAAAGCATTAGCATTAGCATTGATTAGCGTGTGATTAGCTTAATCATGATTAGAAACTTGTAGGCACAAAAGCAACGCGTCATCCTCAGAGGTGAATGGAATGTATTCAATAATACCAACGCCAGATTCGTTAGAGAGTTATTAACATTTGATGTGAGCCCCAGGTTTGGCATGGAAAGCATCTTTTGGAGCCATTCTCGTTGGCTCCGACGGGCGTTTTGTTATGGACGAGCAACAAGGACTGACTGATTCTTGCAAAGACGGGTCATCCATCACCGTCCAATTTCTTGCCTTCTGATTTCTCGAGCGGTTGTTTTCAAGGCAATGTTCAATGGACAATTTCAATGGAAGCTTGAAAGGCAACGCTAGTCTTAAAAAAAATAAAATTAGTCACATCTTGCAAGACTAGGTAAAAGGGTGGCCAGGCGACCGGCACTAATAATACTATATGGGTGTTTATTGTAAAAGGTCTCATACATATTACAATATATTAAGTTTGAGTTATAGCTCTTCCATGCGATCCACACCCAAAGGTCCAAGATTGGTAAGCTCAAAACTGTAATCCTCATTAGGATGCTAGTAGTTAGGAAGTCCATTCGCATGATCTATGATTCAACTTGGTAAAGTAGTTTGAGCTGTTTAGGGTTTGCTTACAATCTTGCACTTATTATAGGAAGTTCGATTTGAGCCATAAGTAGTATGCATCACCAACACCCAAAAGGTCCAAGGTTTTTTCCTCCTTCCTAAAGGCCGAAGGTTGGCAAGTCTGTCAACGTGATGCTAATGGTGCGGTCTCTCCATATGAGTTATATTTTAGAGTTCGCTCAATTGAACCCATGAACTTGTGGAAAACAAATGACCCAATAGGCTTTTTTTTTTTTTTTAAAGGAGCTTCAGAATATTCAAGATCAACATAAAGGTAGTTGTTGGAACTCATGCGGCAAAAACCTAGAAAAGGAAAAGAATCAATCGCACAACCTAGTACACATTAACGGGCCCGGCGTGTCGTAAGCAGGATCGAATTGTTACGTCCATCGTCACATCCGTCTGCCCCTGTGGAGATGGAAAGGGACATAAGACACAAGACTTCCACGAATGTGAATGCATGAACCTTCGAATCTCTTGGCCCCTCTCGACTAATTTGGTCTTAAAATTCTTGTCTCTTGCAATGACGTTGATGGGTTCCTGTAGGAGTATTCGTCTTTGACTGGTGATGCACGTGCCCGACCTGGGATGAAGTCAAGCGATGTGGATGCCTCATAGGTTTCCATTCACAAACTCCCCGTCGAAATTTCGGGTCGAGCCAAGTCGGATAACGACCTTGGTTTGTCCCCTGCGCAATGCCCATGGCTTCCAACCATTTTCCAGGCGATGTCCTCTTTTCCACGCGATGTCCTCTTTTCCACGCATGTTTTATCGCTGCGGTTGCTGCACAAAGTGGAATCGAAGCTAAAGAGCTACGACTGGTCTCATCGTTAGCTGAACCACCCGATAGTTTATTTTTCTTATTTGTAACTCCTACAGTAACTAAAAACCCTCGATGCTTGTTTATAGGCATGGTTTCCAGAGAGGATTTGTTAATAATTTCTCCCTTATGTGCACATTGGCTCCATGAACACATGGATCGACCGAACACCCTGTTGCAAGTTGGTCCTTGTTCATCAAAAAGAAGTGCAGTAACAATCTGTTGGCCAATGAGGTGCGATCGATGATCTCATGGGCCCGTCGACTAGTGAGGACCCTGCATAGGGACAGCTAAGAAGACTCAAATCTTATTCGTCGAAGCTTTTAGTATACAGACATCGGCATAACACGAACAGAGGAGTTCTGTCTTGAACTGTCGCCCCTTCAGACAGGGCAGAACAGAGGAGTCCTATCCCGAGTCAATCAACTTGCATTGAAAGAAAATTTTAGGAGATACCTAGCGAGCGCCCGGATTCTCCGTATCTATGAAAAAGAAATGTTATATGAATTCATTCTATACGTGTTTATTTCTATAAGATCTAATGTATTAATCACCGTTTCTTGATATGTGGTTGACTTAGTCTATTAGACACCACAATATGATTTCTCCCATTCATGTATATTTATGTAACTATTATCAAATCGTAGAATTTCTTGTTTTGTCCACAGGCTTCGAAATTGCTTTAAGAATTTGCGAGAAGACACGCAAGTTGATCATGCACCATGTAAAATTCCACCATGTATTTTTCTCTCAATCATAGTCTTCAAAGTTTGAACTTACGTATGTGAAGTGAACTTATGTTTGAATACCCTTCTAACGTCACAATTCAGAATATTACTGCACACGAGTTAGACAAGCCCGAATACTATAGCAATGTGTGGAGCACGTTTCCGCCTGTTCCGGAGTCCCAAAGGAGTCTGCATAAATACCGCTGGAATTCAAAACCATTCGATGCTTTGAAAGGAACAAAGATAATTCTCCGAAGTACACTACACACAGGCACACACTGAGAGAGAGAGACAGAGAGACAGAGAGAGACAGAGAGATGGCGAGGACACCAGGGCGAGACAAGAATGGGTTGAAGAAGGGAACATGGACGCCTGAGGAAGACAAGAAGCTGAGGGATTATGTTAGCAGATATGGCTACTGGAATTGGCGCAAACTCCCCAAGTATGCAGGTAGGTTTACCTAGAATCGTTCGGGCAATTTTCAAATCATCAGGTGTTGTTTTAAGTAGCATGTGCACGTGAATGAAACTTATGATCTTGTGTATCTTCTTCTCAGAATCAATTGAAGGTTTTCCAACTCCTCTTTCTTGGAGAAAAGGGCAAAAAAAAAAAAAAACTGGAAAAACCTTGAAATAAGCTCTTTCTACTTGCCAAGCTGTAGAATTTCCTATTCATTCGTAATGGAGATATTACTATTCTCGCTACTAAAACCAGTAGTCTTCTATAATTTTTAAGGTTCAAGGGAGAAAAGTGCAAATTCATAATCTTCAAGTGCATCTTCAGGTTTCAGGGTTAACACAAAATCTCTTGAATAATTTCTTTTTCCCCCTTTAAAAGTAGGGAGACGATTTCTATTTGGGATTCAAGCTTATATGCTCGCAGTTTTATTATAGCGAAAAGAAGGCAAAAGTATCTACCGATCTCCTTTCTCTCTATCTTGTGATTGATACAATAGCCATGCCAAAGAGAAGCTATACAAACAGAGAGACGGAGTTAAAAATGAGTTGAGTTCTTACTCCTAATTATGTATGCATGTTGTAGCAGCTTACGGTTTTTATTTCTTTTTTTCCTCTTCAAATTTGCAGGTTTATCAAGATGCGGAAAAAGTTGCAGACTCAGATGGATGAATTACCTAAGGCCGGATATCAAGAGAGGGAACTATACCAAGGAAGAAGAAGATACCATCATCAGACTACAAGGATTGCTTGGGAACAAGTGAGTTATATCTTCTCGCAGCTAGTTACTCTAATATAAAACCCAACTTGAAACATGGAATACTTCACATGAATTATGTAATATATCCTTGGAAAAAAAAAAAAAAAAAAAAAAGATTGATGTCATATACTTTCCTACTATTGTTTGAAGTTCCTCTAAGGAGGAAGACTAGATTAATAAAAGAAACAGCTTCTCCTTGATCTATCCGAAGGTCATTGTTTTCTTGATGCATGCGAGAAGGGCCTTGATGTGAGCACATAAGATGATAACCCAATATTTAGGGGTGGTGGAACAAAAAAAAGGAAGAAAAACCCAATCGAGTATTATCTATCCTTGTTAGAATTTCTTGAGTTTCTCATTTTTGGGATGCAAAAATGACTAGTTGAAACCTAAAAGGCAAGATAGAATACTAATTGGAAGAAGCTGAAGAAGGAGGAGTTCGAATTCTTCGTCTTCTGAGTTAATTATGAATTGTATTCATCGCCGTACCAATGTTCTTAAGTTCAATTAGTATACCAAAGCATATGCAATCGTGTATCATTTATTATCTCCACTTTTCAAATAAACATGAGTCATGATCATGAAAAAGAGAGAGAATGATATCTGACCACATAATTTTTTTATTTTATTTTTGGTAAAGGCTGACCACATAATTTTCCTCCTCTGGTCTTCACAAATTTTTCAATTGACTAGCATTTGCGATTGATTTGCATTGAAGAAAATGCAATCACATTTCCTAAGAAAACAGTGACAAATTTCCACCAGGAAAGGGAAATATTTAATGTTCTATTTGTACATGCAATATTTTGCAGATGGTCAGCTATTGCATCTCACTTACCAGGAAGAACGGACAATGAAGTCAAGAATCACTGGCACACAAACTTGAGGAAGCGCTTGAGTCAAAATACATCATCAACATCTCCACAAGAAGCAACTATCACAGAAAATCATTCATGTGATCTTGAAGTTGGACCTAAGAATATGTCCGAGACAAGTCCTAACAATAACTTCGACTTTCCTATTAATTGCCCTATGACTCCTCAGATCGTAGAAGGGTTTGCGCCCCTCCATTTGTCTTCGAGCTCGAGGGAGACTTCATTATCCCGGTGCATAGAGGCTGTGGACTTCTCGAACACGGAGTGCGAAGCTTCTTGCGACACATATATTGCAGAGTCTAGCGGGAGTTTCTGGACTGAACCATTTATCACCGACAACAATATCGAATCCTGGCTTTCACTAGATGAAAGTTCCCTTGATTTTTTCCACTGAGAAAATTGGTCTGTTTAGAATGATCAGTCACCTTGTGTGCCTATAAAGAACAGCTAATCTGTTCTTCGTAGGGTTGTTGGTTCTATCAATTTGGCAGCCTTTCCATAAGGTGCGTCTATAGTAGAATAATCATCTGGAAATGTGAATTAGAACCAATATATACCCGTTTAAATGATTGTATCTTAGCTAAAAAGCAGTTAATAACTCGTTCCGAATACTAAATAAATCATCTTCTATGGGAAAAAATTACAGTTCATAGGTATCGCAGGTTGGGAAGGTAATAATATTAAGGTTCGTTGGGAATCGTCTCTCCATTCGAACTTGTTAAGGTGACATGAAAGCGGGACCTCAGTTAAGAAAAATTCGGACAATAAACTAACGTCACACGGAAATGGCTTTCATTGAAAGACGTTCAAAGTTTACATATTTTAGATATAGATCAAAGAGTCTGGAAAGCAAACTGACTATGGTTTTCCTGAAGAATGAGGATTCGTTAGACGAGTAAAAGATATGACAGCAATCGAATTACAGCAGAGAATTTTCAAAGGGTCAATCTTGAAATCTCTTGGAAACCACCGGCAGTCTTTCCCTGATATTCTTTTGAAAATGATCATTTATATAGTTCCTCCCAGATTGCATACTGGCAATATCTTAAAGTAATACATCTTTATTCACACAAATCTCATATAGATAAATCCAAGCCATCCACTCTTCACGAGCCTTCAAATACAGAACCTTACATGACAGAACTTCAAATAATTCATGAGATCCTGCACTATTTTATAGTATTAAAGAGATTTCTGGAATTTAGAAGGCAGATAACTTTACTTATTTCCCAATGAAATAGCGTAAACATGTAGAGTGGACCACACATTAAACTGCTATGATCATTGTGCTGGACTTTGGCTGACACTACATAATATCTCCTTTAGCTTCCAAACCAGATGTAAGAAATGGTTCAATTGAATTTTACTACCGATACTTATTGCGGACTAAACTATGGTCATTTTGTGTTTTTGTATTCACGAAGGATCAAATAGAATCCTAACACATCATATCATATTAATCACTAGTAACTACTACTTCTAAACCTTCTGTATTTCGATAATTAGTTATCTCATTACTGGTAAAAAGTGTGGCAAAAAGCAGCTAAAATTATGCTCGAGGACTAGGAAACAATAGGTTCTGGAAGTGGACAGCTTGAGTACTATGATACCTTGTATTTAGCTCACTTAAAAGTCATCTATCCTAGTAGTGCTCCCACTTGAGCATACATAACTTTGAAGTTCCAAAACTAAGTATTATTATTATATCAAACGACGCATCTTAAGTTAATTCCAATTTTCATATATATATTAAATGGCTCTCTCCATATTCGCTGTATAGTTCGGTTCATTCCAACCTCTTTCGCCATTCTGAAGCCTATCAAAGATGCTCTTTATCCAAGCCCTCGTATGCAACAATCTCTCATTGCTCTCATCAGACTAAGTCGTTACATGTACCTAATTCAGTTATTACTCTAGGTAGTATAAAAGGTCAACGAAGACTAGCTCTGAATATTCAAACATATTATAGACTCGAAATATCATCATAATGAAGTGTGTTAAAGTTCGTTAACATGGACTTGAAGGGGACTTGAGAAAACTTTGTTGCATCCCTTTCGAGAAGGACAGTGCTAATTCGACATGGTTTAATTGCTTCGTTCTCTTGTCATGTTTCTCCTAGACTTTTGACAAGGACGTGGGAAAAGCGTCTGCGTACTAGATGATTAACACACATCCGAAAAAAAAATTGTATATATTCAGAATCAAATCATAATGTATCTTCTTATAATGTCTTCTACGATGGTTATCAACTCCATCCTCGTCGACAGCAACACATTTTACAACCGAAGCTATCCACCTAGAGAAAACCAACTGTTGCAATATCTGAAACCTTGAGGAAAGACACGGTTGGTCGAATTTGAATAATGTCAACTTGCATCGGAATGTCATTGTCGTCTGGAGAAGACACGGTACGCATGCTTGGAAACAATAGCTACGCCGAAATGTATTGACTAGTTTGGCGGTTTTGTTCTGAGGTAAAAAAGTACGGACATGTTCCATCACAACAACATCGCAAAGCTTTGTGGTCCAACAAGAATGAACATATTTGAGAAAGCTCATGATAGATTCTAGGGCAAAACCCATTTGATTTTGGATCCATCATCCTTCTAAGTCAATCCCATGAACATGACAAAGTTTTTTTCTGTCAATTACGCACAACTGTTTTAACAAAGGAGGAAAAACAAGGGGTCGTATTTTCCTCTATCCTTGATTGAAAAGAGTTTCCTCCTATCAATCTTCTAGATGGTGGGTTCCAAATATAGACACCACTCACATTTAATGTAAGTTAGAATTTGCACTCGGACGTACGATAATTATGGTTATAATTAAGGTTAATGGATCGACGAAAGCTAATAAATTAAGATACGTTTTTTCTGTTCACGTATCTCTTTTTGGATTCATGAATTTCCTATAGTTTTATGTTCACGTATCTATTGAATTCATGAATTTCCTAGATTCATGTATCGTTTAGTTCATGTATTTATTGAGTTCATGAATCTCTTGAATTCACGTATCTTTGGATACATAAATCTCTTGGATTCACGTATCTCTTTATTCATGAATCTCGTTGATACACGCGTCTATTTAATTCATGTATCTCTTTAGTACATGAACTAAAAATCTCTATATATAGATAGGAACATAGAGCTTCATGAGAAGTTTTTGGTTTATGGTTTTGGTTTTTCCAACTCGATTCCAAAAAGGCTTTGATATACTTTTCTACTCTTCTATTTTATCTGAGTGTGCTGGTTCAATTGAACGGTTCGACTGAGCCATGTTTGCATAGTGCTAATCCAAACAGGTTCGAGGTGTTGTATCTTGGGAGGCATAGTTCGTGAATCTGCAAGGCACCTTTGACAGGAACTAATCGCCTTAAGGAGATTCGATTATCCGTACCTCACCTCCAATTTTATGTTATTTTTCAATGATATCTTATTTTATTCTTCTCCAAGAGTTGTAAGTTTACATAAAAAGAAGAATATTATAAAGTTATTATCATCTTCTTTACATTGATGTTCTGATTACAACAAATAGTGTGTATTCTCTGGATTTTAATTTCCAACAATCTTAAGGTGATTATCACTCACCGTTTGTTGTTTTTGTCAGATTATTGAGATGGCTGAAAATAATCAAGTGCCTTTCAATGTCTCGAATGTTTCAGGAGATGCTCCTATGGTCGATTCGACCGTTGCTATGGAAGATGTTCAACCCTCAGGATCTGAATTTGTAGTAGCGAATGCTACGAGCCCTTGGGCTAACACCAATTTTGGTGGTGCGGGTACAAGTCATACGACTGGTATGCCCGGGACTGTTTTTCATAACAGTATAGGCCAAATGGCTTTTGGCTCTGTTTTTGGAGGGATGGTTCAACGAACCTTGCCTACTATGATGGCAACACCTCCAATTATAGCTAATGAGAAACCGAAGAAATTCACTGGAGTGGGCTTTAAATAGTGGCAGCAGAATATGTTCTTCTATCTGACCATGCTCAATCTAACAAAATATTTATCGGAGGTGTGCCCGATAATTAGTCCAAATGAGCAAGATGTTATGACGCTTGGTGCGTTGGAGGCTTGGAAGCATGGAGACTTCTTATGCCGAAATTATATTCTTAACTGTTTAGTGAATTCTCTATATAACGTTCATTGTAATATTGAAGCTGCTAAACAGTTATGAGAGTCCTTAGAAAAGAAATACAAAACTGAGGATGCTGGCACCAAGAAATTTATGGTTGCCAAATTCTTGGACTACAAAATGGTGGATTCTAAATCTGTCATAAGTCAGGTCCAAGAATTACAATTAATTTTGAGTGACATCTCTGCTGAGAGAATGATACTTAGTGAATCATTCCAAGTGTCGGCTATGATTGAGAAATTGCCTCAGGGCTGGTCAGACTTCAAAATTATTTGAAGCACAAACGGAAGGAGATGAGCCTTGAAGATCTCATTCTACACCTCAGAATAGAGGAGGAGAATTAAGTTCATTCAATTTCAAGGAGTTTTGTGCTAGTTTTGGAATAATTTTCCAAACGATTGCACCTTATACTCTACAACAAAATGGAGTTGCTAAACGATTGAACAGGACACTAAAGGAGATGGCTAATGCCATACTTTTGAGTTCAGGTTTACTTCAGAACTTGTGGGGGGAGACAGTTTTAACTGCAAATTATATTCTTAATAAAATGCCACAAAGAGACAGGTAAAACTCCATACGAGTTATGGAATGAAAAGTTGTCATCCTACAATTTTCTAAAAGTGTGGGGGTGCATAATGTGATTTATAACGGTAAGTCTAGACACATTCGTCGTAAACACAATACCGTAAGGCAATTGCTCTAAATATAATCATTTTTTAGACTTTGTAAAGTCAAAGGAAAATATTGCGGATCCGCTGACAAAGGTTTGTCAAAAGAGCAGATAAACTGCGCATCGAGGGGAATGGGTTTAAGAGCCTTAACCTAATAAAGAGATTCCAGGGTGGAAACCTAACCTATGCGATTGGAGATCCCATGGACTAGGTTCAATAGGACAACGCAAATTTTGGAAACTCTAGTGTGAGCATTGTCTCCCATTTCTATGATGCAACAGTGCTTTCCTACAGCGTTATTAAGGGTACGCTATGCGTTTAATGATTCCTATAACTTGGATTATAATATTCAAGTAAAATATGGTAGGATATCTTTAATAGGAATGCACCTATATGCATGGAGCCAGCCGACTCTATGAAAATCTTTAAAGGCTAGATTTTCTAAAGCACGCATGAATCCCGAGAGGTTCAGGGCCGAAAGAACGAACACAACCGAGAACCAATCTTGAATTGGAAATACTCCGTGTGAGGTTTATTGTCTAGGCTTACACAAACAACTGGCGATTCAAAGCTTAGTCCATCGACTAGTTAAGTAAGTCCGATAAGCTTTCACTAAAGAAGGTTCAAAGCGAAAGCTACCTATCTTGATGCGGTTTATTTCAACAGGCATGCTCAGATTCCTTCGAGTCAAAAATGTTTTGTTGATCCATTAATGTGGGGGATTGTTGTAATTATGGTTATAATTAAGGTTAATGGATCAACGAAAGCTAATAAATTAAGATACGTTTTTTCTGTTCACGTATCTCTTTTTGGATTCATGAATTTCCTATAGTTTTATGTTCACGTATCTATTGAATTCATGAATTTCCTAGATTCATGTATCGTTTAGTTCATGTATTTATTGAGTTCATGAATCTCTTGAATTCACATATCTTTGGATACCTGAATCTCTTGGATTCACGTATCTCTTTATTCATGAATCTCGTTGATACACGCGTCTATTTAATTCATGTATCTCTTTAGTACATGAACTAAAAATCTCCATATATAGATAGGAACATAGAGCTTCATGAGAAGTTTTTGGTTTATGTTTTTGGTTTTTCCAACTCGATTCCAAAAAGGTTTTGATATACTTTTCTACTCTTCTATTTTATCTGAGTGTGCTGGTTCAATTGAACAATTCGACTGAGCCATGTTTGCATAGTGCTAATCCAAACAGGTTCGAGGTGTTGCATCTTGGGAGACATAGTTCGTGAATCTGCGAGGCACCTTTGGCAGGAACTAATCGCCTTAAGGAGATTTGGTTATTCGTACCTCACCTCTAATTTTATGTTATTTTTCAATGATATCTCATTTTATTCTTCTCCAAGATTTGTAAGTTTACATAAAAAGAAGAATATTATAAAGTTATTATAATCTTCTTTACATTGATGTTCTGATTACAACAAATAGTGTGTATTCTCTGGATATTAATTTCCAACATGTACGATACAATATCTCTAAAAGTTGTGTTGCATCAGTCAAGCAATAGGAGCACGCGGATTTTTTTTTTCAAGTCCTGAATCAGATGACCTCATGATACTCATGTCGAAGAAGTTTAGATACATTGAATTACAATGGCCCCGAATCCATCGATTTTTCTTTCGTGGTTTGTCCTTTTTGAGGAGGGGACAACGTGCGATCCAGAGGCACGAAGGTTGGAGAAGATGTTGAGATTTGGGTGAGGCTACATATTTGGTTGGCTTGATGAAGGTAAGCGAAGGTAGAAAAGAGCGGGAGAGCCGGAGAGGCAAAGCCACCGAAGAGGGACAAGGCGCCCACCTCTCATTTATGAAATTTGGAGGCTTATCATTGTGACTCTATCAGGCTACATGTGACCTTTTGATTCCCACCACCTTTAATCTCTCTCTCTCTCTCTCTCTCTCTGTACTTCAATTTATTTCAGGAAGCTTCTGGGTCTCCCTCTTCTCCCACCTATTCAGGTACTTTGTTAAGATTTTTTCAAACATTCGGATTACTTCCCTTTCTTCATTTAGTCTTTAAATCCCTTTGATGATATCATGACATTTATCAGAGGTATTTATTGGCCAAGCTTTTTCGAATACCTCAGACGAACACTAGATATTTCTTTTTAAGCAATTTTCAAACAATTTGGACAATTTCACGTTGAACACCTCTGACGATATTAAGGTGTTTAGCAGTTAATTTTTTTTAATATATCTTACTATATCTAGGTATTTCATTAAGAGTTGGAATGGAACCATTTTGTTGATCCTATCATTAGATATCTCGGACGATATCCAAACATTTATCAAATAACCTGATTCGAATATGTCGGATAATATCCAGATATTCTGAACAACCTTTATCTCTTGATCTGTAGGTGCCCCAGACATTATCCAGATTTCTGTTGATTATCACTATTCCTTAGATGATGTCCGGGAAATTTGAAGTCTTTCAAGAAATCATCAAACGTATATCTGCGGGGTGCAATTCAGACACTTGTCAAGTGATTCATAGTTGGGTTCTTCCTCGAATTGCTTCACCACTTCCACAAGGTAAGTAACTCCCAGTACGTTTTAATCATTTGTGCTAGCATGCATCATTACACATTGCGTTTAATAACGGGATTCATAATCCTAGTAAAAATATCACTCCCTGCATTTGAATGGTCAAAATTCAAGTATTAATTTATCTTTGAACACAACATTTGCAAGCTCACCTACAAAGAGGGGAAGCTGCTAAGACCTAAATTTTGACTAACCATTTAAGAATTAACTACATAGAAAACTATGGATAATCTTTAACCTCTAAATAAAAATATTATAACTAAAATACATATCACATATTTTTTAGGAGCATTTATAATTAATTGCATTTGTATTGGATTAGCGGTGGTAAATGGACATGATCACTCAAGTGGAGTAGGCTATACTTCAAGCAAGATTCGACAAGCAATAAAGGAATAAGTGGCCGACCCCAAGAATTGGAGTTATTAAGTTTTAATTAAGTTCGATTTTGCCTGTTTAAGTTAAAGGCTTTGAGTTTAATCGGAAAAGGTCCTAAGAAGATTGACTGTGTCATCAATTGAGCCCACAAGAAGTGGAAATCAGCCAATCCGGTGCCCACTAGGGGCTTAATGAAATTCATAAAGAGGGGGAGAGTCTAATCGAACTTAGTTTAATCAATTTCAACTGTTAAGTAAAATTACATTTAGATGCCCAAAAAAAAAGTACAATTACATTGAGGCCTTAGTGATCAAAGTCCATTATTCAATGAAGTCCGGAATTGAAACCCGTTGAAAGACCTAGGTTAACACTATATAATATCATTAGGTCTTCATAAATCAGGGGGTAGTTCATTATTTGAAAAATACATGGAGAAACACACGTGAGAAAAGAGAGAAAGGAGAGAGTTCGGCCCACATCAACCAGCGAACCCCTCCATGGCTAGGCTTCCTCATGAAAGTGCTAGTATGAACACCTAGAGGGGGTGAATAAGTGTAAAAACAAATTCTGCAAAATGCAATGAAAACCTTTACTTTTAACCTAAGTCTAATAACAACAGACTTTTGAAACTGAGTCTGAAAAGCAGCAGATCATGAGCGAAATCAGACTTTAGCAATTAAATAGAACTATGAACGAAATAAAGGAGTTTAGGAAAGAGAATAAAAATACAAGGTTTATAGTGGTTTGGCTTAGATCAAGCCTACGTCCACTCTCCCACGCTAACAACCTTCTTGGCTGGATTTCATTATGCAATCAACAAGAGATTACAACTTTGAGTACAAACACTTAGTAGTAGATCACACTATCTCACTTGATATGGCTAAGAAAAGTACCTAGAGGGGGGTGAATAGGTATAAAGAGTAATTTCTCACGATAATCGCACAATACTAGACAGTTGATAGAATTGAGACAATTGTTTCTCGTCAAACAACAATCAAAATAAGACTGAGAGTAGGGAAAAGAAAATTGAGCGCAAGGTTTATAGTGGTTCGGCTTATTTCAAGCCTACGTCCACTATTCTGCACTGACAGCCCACTAGCTAGATTCCACTATGAACAAAGAGATGTTACAGCACTGTTCTCCATTGATTTCACGGTGTTGAAGATTTACCACACTCCCTCAAGGTATCACTAAGTATATACTCTATTTTGTGAATACAGTTTTGCTCAATATGAATCGACTAATAATCAAGGAGCTTCAAACTCTGAAATTTCTCTATCGTGCATCTACTAGAACAGCTAAAACGTCTTCCTTTTATACTCCTTTATGCCATCATACCCATTGGCACTTACCAAAGGAATTCTTCAAATCTTCCCGTTAGACAAAATCAATTAAGAAGAACATTCGAGATATTAAAGGATTATGTCGATAACCCATCAATTCTGTTCGCCCATACAATCAGGATCTTGGTTTCCAAGAATAGAACCTTCCAAGAGTATTTCATTAATCATCGGATCTTCAAACGATCTTGATTTCAAATAAAAGAATCCGTTATATCATATCCAGCCAAGAGATCTTCTCCAGTGGATAAGACCAAATCTTCAACCAAACACTTTAGCTTTGGATCGTCTTCGTCGCTGGATTAGAAACTGTCAATGAAAATAGTCTTGAGTCTTGAGTCTTGAGTGCTAAGTATGGTGATCTAAAGGTCTTCAGACTCTAAATAGAAGGGTCTGCAATGAAGGTCTTCAGACTAGACTAATAGAAACGTTTTGTCAGTTTCAAAATATTCTGGAAAGATTTCTCCAACATCACTAAGTCACTCTTTGGTATTTCTCTCACGATCACAAACATTTAAGCTTATCAAAAATAAGTATATAATCGAAGATCACTTAGACTTTGGAATTATAAATTCTACACTCTATCTCTTACTTGCTCATCGGTCCTTCATCTCCTTAAATACTCCTCCACTTCCAAACTAGTCGTTGGACAGTATCTCGAGGATCGTCTTTCAATCTACCCATTGGACAGATCTATATCTAGAAGATTTGGTAACCGTTGAGTGATAGAAATAGAATCCCAAATTGATTCCAATCGCCCATACTGACAGAATTTTGGTTTCCATAAGTAAAGCTTCTTCATATAGAAAGTTCTTATCCCATCGTCAATCAATTAGATTGAGTCAATCAAATCAATCTTGATGTGGAATCCAAACTAGATCACTAGCCGTTATATGATTGGGGCTTGTGTTACGTTCTGTAGAATCTGAATGTAAAGTCTGAGTGCAATAGACTTTGGGCACGTTTGATAACGTTTCTGTTCAAAAATTGTTCCAGGGAACAAAAATTAAAAAAAAAATGTTTCTGTTCCGGGGAATAGTTTTTGAACAAAAGAACGCGTTTGATAAGTGTTAAAAAAAAACAGTTCTTGAAATAAAAAAAAAAATAGAAACACATTTGATAACTACACTCAATTTTTGTTCCTAGAATAGAAAAAGAACAAAAACACATTTGGTAAACTGTACAAAATTTCTATTTTAAACTTTTCAAAAAATGCTTTTTTTAATAAAGTTTAAACGTGATATTGAATTCTCATTCTCATGAAATGCTCATTAATTTTATTTTGTTCATGGTGAGTGAAGAAATGTCATGATCACTAAAGATTTACCACAAATTTAGGTTGCTCACGATTTTTCACTGGATATTGGATCATGCAAGACCTTAAAAGTAAATTACTACGTGAGAAAAGTTGTTACTTCCTAATTTCTCGAATGACACCATCATGGATGGACAATTTGAGGGTGTTTTACGGCACTATTATTTGGCATTTAACAAGCAGCTATATTTTCATGTTACGAACTCTATGAATAAATTATTGTACGTAAAGTTAAATCGCTACCTTTAAGTGAGATGTGAGAATGAGGCATGACTATTGCAGCTTAAGTAACAAACTACTGCTTACAAGTGCAATGTTTTCGTGTTACACGTTCTCGGATGCATCCTTTCTTGAAAGAAAGGTCATTTTAGTTGGATGAGCTCAGGCTATTTAATATAATGTCACACACTACTTATACACTTTATCTATTCCCATTCATTGTTGAATTCAAAATTCAACATAAATTAGTATCGAACACCAAATTATTTAAAACATGTTGCAACTAATAGTGAATTGGAACTTTTTCTTCTGCAATTTCTATGATTGAATTACCTTTTTTAGCCGTAAGAAGTTCGACAAGAAAATAATAATTACTTTCCCACGAGTTAAATGAAGAACTGCCCTCCCTATTGAGTCATGCGCTTGTCATAGAGGTCCCATTCCTCAAATTGCATTACGCATGCACGAACAACACGAAAATGAGAGAACTGCTCTCCTCAACCATGAATCCATCAAAGTCAATGGCCAAGGTAAAGAATTATGCACGCTCAAGACAAATTGATTGAACAAGTGCACGAAATCATGCACATACATAACTAGATCAAACACAAAGTTTCCCAGATTCTTCTCCAACAGTAGGTAAGCCACTAGGACAGAAGGAAAAAACAGGCCTAACTCCACGGTCTATCTAAATGCCCGCATTCTGAAATTGCAAGAGCCAGAGTGATTTGAATAGAATATACAGCGCTCATCCTGCTCCCGTAAACAAATTTGTGTGACACTAGTCCATCAAAAATCCAAACAAACTAGTCAAACTAGCATATGATCCTCAGTAAAATCAGTTCCTTCACAAAAAGCAAACCAAAAATCCAACTCTGCAAGATTAGGCTCCGACCAAGCTATGACGCCGCAAGCGGCAAAAGTTAAACATCAGCATCAGCATTAGCATGGCAGGCAAGTTATGCTATATGGAAGAAAAGAGGAGGGGGGGCAGATCTGTGGCACCGATCAACATCATCCACTCATGCCGAAGTCTTCCGCAAAATGATATAGACCATAGGCTCCTCGTACCTCCATCTTCCCACCCAGATGCTCATTTCCTACAAGACCGCCTAGGAACATATCATAAAAATTGGCTTATGCTAAGGAACATTTGCAATTCAGTTACCATCATCGATGCTATTACCCAAACTGAGATGGGAAACTCATCATAATCATTACATAGATAGTAGGGAACAATCAAAATTCACAGTAAATATATATGAAATTAAGAATCGATGAGGCATATTTAGACTCAAAAACCAGTGAATGTTGCTATTACGTAGAATGGAAAAGCTTGGGAGGGTCAATTGAACAGTTCTTTGCTATCGAATTGACCAAAGATTAACTTCACCAAGAACTGTTCATACCAATTTCTGAATCTCTCTGTTAGGATAATCAGCAAATGCATGGATATAAAAACACTTCTCTGCTGATATCATCGCTAAAAATCACCTAATCTGTCATGTTTCATCTAGATAGTGTCCAAAAGCAAATCTGGAAATGATAAGACTCTAGGTTATCAAATCAAATTACACCATTATCAATCTAGATGACTCCCCTTAACAATAAAGTGTATATCTGAGTATGTACCTGGATTTGGCAGCATGGCATCATAGAAAGATAGCTAGCCTAGGTTCCTATTCCTGGATCTCAAACTGCCATCTGACTAAACCATGCTCTCCACTTTGGTCTGTGAATCAGCAAAATGAAGATCTGAGCTAATCTCAGGGCTGTGGAAGCACAAATCTTCGTTCCTTGATACAAGATTCTGCTGAGATTGAAAGATCTCAGGTTTTGTCTTCATCTCCTTTGGTGACTCAACTTCTGCTTCAGCTTCAGATTCAATATTGTTGCCGGTTGCATTCTACATTTTCCTTTTGGATCATGCACGCCGGTTCTGGAACCAGTTATAAACATTCGTTTCTGAAATTTGTCCATGTTGGTTCAGTTTGGTAGTAATCTCTTTGATTTTCTGTTTGCTTGGGGTACATTTCCTTCATTGAAGATGCACTCAAGAATTTGAAGTTGTAAAGGTGTTGGAGTCCATCGCTGCCTGGCAGTTATTTTGTGACCATCAGTTGTCATCAAGGGGTCACAATACAAATTTCCCAGCCTAACACCTGATGAAGCCAGTAAAACGTCAGCTTAAAAGTTACATTCACCTTTGGAAAACTGATGTTTTTACAATGATGCAAGAAAGTTCAGGAGATCAAGTGCGGTAGTGCTAGAGCCTCCTATATGCATTTAAAAAGAAAAAAGAAGAAAAAAATTACTAGGATCATCTAACAAAAATAGGCAGCTATTACACGGCTATAACGATAAGATTACATATCAGACATTAGGCAAAGAGAAATGTAGCCTTCAGAAACCTCCTTTCTATGGAGAAAAGGCTCCTAGACATCATAATTATGAAGCTGCACTAAGGAATAGAAAAACCCCAGAGAAAGGAGAGTCACAGAAGATTTAAGCATATGCTTTTGGAGTTCATCAATTTGTAATGTAGCATGTGCTTTTCCATAAGAATGGAGCTCGAGCTCGCTTGGGGCTCATTCTACTCGCTCGAGCTGGCAGAGACGCTCGCTCGAGCGTTGCTCCGCTGCTCTGCTCGCTTGGCAAAGTGTCGCCGCCGAGCGAGCGGGCGAGCAAGCGCCGTCGCCCGTCATTGATTCGGGCGACGGCTCGCTTTGAGCAGCTCGGCGCGCCGCTCGGTAGATCCGGGCAACGGCCACTTGGGGCTCGGCGACCAAAGCTTGCTCGAGCGACCACAACAGGCTCTCAAGCTCGGCAAAGCGACCCCGCCGAGCATTGCTCACCTAGGACCACGCGAAGCTCGGCAAAGCAACCTCGCTTGAGGCTTGAGCGAGCTGTCGTTGAAGCGAGCATCCCGGTTGTCGGCGAAGGTGGCTCAGATTTGCGAGGGGTGGCTCTCGCCGAAGCCCTCTTCGAACGGAGAAGGAGGAGCAATAGAAATTTACCTGGATTCAGAAGCTTCATCCGGTGAAAGAGCACCACCTGTCGGCGCTGAAGAGTCAGCCGAGTGGGGAGGCGTCGGAGAGTCGGCGGAGTGGGGAGTCACCGGAGAATTAGCTGAGTGGGAGGCGCCGAAGAGAAGGGAGAGACACCTGAAAAGGGAGAGCACGAACGAAAGCCTTCGAGCACGAACAAACCCACCTCCAGAAGTGTTCCAGTTTTGTTCTTTTATTTTTGTTCTTTTTAGGCCTTCAAGAAGTGTTTCTGGATTCCAGAAGTAAGTTTTTTTTGTTTCAATTTTGTTCCAGGAACAAAAAAACAAAAAAACACAAAATTTGTTCTTAAATAGATCCGAGAAATAAAAACATACATGCCCTTTACAATCTAAGTCTGGGTGCAATAGACTTTACAATCTGGGTCTGAACATATTCTGCTTCTAAACATATTTAGCTTTAAGATCTGGATATAGTCTAAATAAGTTCAGCTTCAGTATAGAGTCTGTCTTCTGGTTCAACTTCAGCATAGAGTCTATCTTATGGTTCTTCATTCACGTTCAGTCTGGAATTTGTCAGAGTGAGCAGAATTTTGATCTAGAACAAGCTTTGACACTAAAGTCTGGCAATCTTCAAACTTTGACACAAAAGTCTAGAAATCTTTCATAATATATTTTATACATGTGTTACGTTCAGTCTTCTGGCCATCTTCAGACTTTGACAATATTCTTTATTCGTTCTATCATCCGCGTGGTCTATTACTCAACCATCAAACATGTTAATAGCCTTTGATTTATTTTGTCATCTTCAAAACATCATAAGAGATTTCCCTAACACCTCAACCATGCATACCTTCCATGGCTAAGTTCTTGGTCATGCCTCCGAACTATTTTGCCTACTGCCTTGACGATGCCAACCCTGCTGCCATGCCGTGCTGCTTCCTATTCCAGCCCAATCAAGACCTCCAGCCACCTGCACTGGCGACAACGAGCTGCTCTGTTTTAAAAGCCTTTGATGACCCACGCTGCTCGCGTCTCACTACCACCGCAACGATGACCCTGCTAGTTCCTGATCTGACCCTCTCACGTCCCAACAAGCTTGGCACGCTCCATCACCATCCAAACTCCACCACGACGACATGACTGTTTCCTATCGAGCTACGTCCCCTGCAGCCTCCACCACCATTGTGACACTATTTGCTACCATCTCGAAATCCTCTGCGCCACGACTCTACTATTGATCGCGACGCTGCTTTTCTCGCCGAATTGCAACTCCGTCTTGGCTGCTCCCTATCGCACCATCAGTAGCCTTGTCTCCTCCATTTTACAGGTGAACCGAGCCAGGCACATCACAGGCGCCCCCTCACCGTGAGCAACCATCATCAAGAAGCTAACCGTGAGTCATCACCGAGACTGAGCACCGCCTACCTTGCCCACACTGTTGAGCAACGCCAGCCATCCTCACCACCGTTCATCAAACCAAATTTATTGAAGTTACTGAACTCAAGTCTAGCAAATTGGCCAAGAATACTTATAGGATTAATACCATGAAAAAAGTTTCAAATTAACACACCTATAACAAATGTACCTCAAATTAATTTTTTGAACCACAAAAAACCCTAAATCGATACATATATGCTAAATTTATCACAAACTACTTTTTAACCACCAAAAACTCCAAACTGTTATAATTATGATAAATTTACCTACGACGGTTTTCATTAAATTAGATTCATACCATAAAAATCACAAACTGGTACACTTATAACAAAGAGAGGGTAAAACCCTAAATTAGTATGCCCATCAACAATCACATATCAACCAACTTAGTATATGACAAAAAAAAATAAACAAAAATTAATAAAGATTAAATTTGTTATAAGTGTATCAATTTAGGAATTTATTTAGTTAAAAATTATTTTTGGATAAATTTATTATAAATATATTAATTTGAAGTTTCTTTTTTTGTAATGGTAAGAATAAAATTTAAAGTTTTTCGTGTTTGTAAATATATTAATTTGAAGTTTTTCGTGCTTGTAATCCTAGAAAATTTAATGCAACTTCATTTTTATTTTTTTTTTGGGGGGGACAGTTCATTTCACGCATCCTTCCTAGGACATCCATAATTGACTGTCCGTTACGGTCTTTCTTGTCTTCTTCTCATCTGTCTCTACCTGCAAAACCTTCACTTTCTTCTGTCTTCCTATCCTCACGACGTCATCATTGTCAATGACGCTCCGGCGTAGCCAGCGAGTCAACACAAGAAGCCACATCGACACGAAGACTATTGCGCATAAGCTCTGCCACACAACACCGTCCCCATTTTGCCCCACTTGGTTGCCAAACAAGTTGCCAATTCTGCAGGAGCCATTAGATAAGAGTTGAAAAATGATTTTATGATCCATTTTATCAGCCTCAACGAGCACATGGATAATTTTGATCTATAACCAAAGATTTAGATTTATGGGCTTATCAATATAGCTTCTTTTAAGAAGTGAAATAAAGCAATGTAACGTGCATTCACTTTTACCGCTTCCTATTCTTCTATTATTACTTATACCACCTATTATAATGTGTAAAATAAGTGACAGAATCATGTATTTTCATATTAAAAGCCAACGATTTTGTTATAATCAGGGTTCAACGTTATGAACTGACGGTGCCTATATCATTGGCCCTTGCTTAGATTTTGCTTAATCTAATATATTGCCCCATAATCCTAAATGAAACCTACAATGGTCAAAGGACAGAACAATACGGGTTTATTACCACAAATCAATGAGATTTAAACAATGAACTCGGGGCCATCAACGACATCCGTGTTTCTATCTATTGTTGTCATGAAAAAAAAATCAAAACCTTTCAAAATATCCAAATATTGAAAACGTTGAATCATTTGGAATATTTTCAAAATATTTTTGCATTTAAAGTAATTTTCGTTTGCAGTTTGAAAATTTAGAAGTAGGACAAAGGCGCGTTAGAAGTAGGTGAATAACACCACACAATAGCCCGCCTCCATGATGCAAAATTATTTTTGCAACTTTAGCCGCGACTTAATATGAATCCATGGAGGGTCATCTCTTCACTTCCCATCAATAACTAGAATGAAAAAAAGGTCACGCATCCGGAAATAAACGATTGATCTCTATCAAAAGAAAATCCATGGACCGACCCCATGATAAACCAGATCAGCAGTGATAATGAAATTCCCCTCAATAGAAGACATTCCCCCGAGATTCAGTTTATGAGGAAGGGGATAGGGATACATGCCTCATTTTTGATTACGCAGATTCGTATGCCTATTTTGTTGATTACCACTTTCATCGAAAGTTCCAACTTGATAAACCAGATTGATAATGAAATCGAAGCCGAGCTGCAATTTTAGTGGTCCACTTGAAAGTGAGAATATATGATGTCAAGGATGATGTGAAGTAATCTCTCCAAGATTAAAATACCTTAAAAAATAATATTCAGACGTAAGAGTTAGGACAAAAATAGAAAATGGGAACTTGCACGAAAAAGCATGTCAGATTCGTCTGTCTAGTCTTCAACTTCCATTCGGAAAGAACAAAATGGAAAAGAGATTTTCCACAAGAATAGGGTCAAATTGGCGTAACCCTATCATTAGCACCGACCAAAATTGATAGTCAAGTGTAGCTATCAAGCCGCCACCGTAATGTTCCAGGCACCAAGCGGACTACATCAACGAAAAATCGAAATTATTAAGGTACAAATTCCATGCATTTTCTATATCTGTTGCCTAATTTTCAACTTCTAGATAAGATCATAGAATTTGGCTAAGAATTAGAATGGGCATAGTCATCGAGAAGTCTTGCATCTTGTTCTTCTTTTCTTTTCTTTTTTCTTCCTTCTTTCATTTTTGAGAGGAAATATGAATTGGCTTGAGTTGAGATTTTACCGTGGGGTCAAAAATGGAGTAAAAGTAAAAACATAATTATAGAAAAAGAGACATCACTCGTGATTCGTGCTTGTAAAGACATGCGTGGAATGTCAAAATATTTAGGTCAATTCCTTAGAGTCAACACAATCCAAACAAGGTTAAAGTGTGTGGAAATTACCCTTTATTTTCATTCGAATGCCGAGACCCACACTCTCCCGACAAAAAAGAAAAGTTAATGCGACCTTTATTATGTGAACGGAGGGATTTTTTGTCATGGAATAAGATGGAATCAAATGTGAAATGATATGCGAAAATAAGAAATTGACGAATTTATGCGATGGTTAACAGCATCTTGACTTTGCTTATAAAGTAATTAAGTTGACTTGAAAGAAAAACCCCCCAAATGACTGGTGCAAGTGCGTTGCATGCAGAGATGCAGGTGTTTTCCAAACGTTTTTCACGGCGCACTCCTGACATTACGGTCCATTTTCTTTGAAGATTGAATCAATAACGGAACATTTCGCGGCGGTGGTCATGAGGAGCAGTTAGTGTGTCGAGCCGAAACAAGATTGGGATCACTCGATTGGAACGAAGAAAACGACGCCCGCCATCGCCGGGTAAGACATTGATCTGCTTTATCCGAAGCGGATGGACGCTAGACAAACACCAAAGCGTTAGCATCGATTGACATGCATGTGATCAGATTAATCATACGCATGCTACAGCAAGTACCAGCAGTGCCTCTCGCGATTAGTAACGTGTAGCCACGAACGCAATGCGTCATCCTTTGGGGGTGAATGCAATGTATTTAATAATACAAACGCTAGTTCCGATGGAGAGTTAGTCATCAAAGGCTTGACGTGAGCCCCGTGTTTGATTAGTCAATGTTTTTCAAACGTTCCTCTCGTTTCCCATTGCATGGTGGTGACATTGAGTTGACCTGCTTTAGCCTCGGAAGAGGAGGAGAAGTCGTGTTATTTTATATCTCGAAGACATTAAATGGGGGCTCCTATTGCTTTTCATGGAAAGCATCTTTTGGAGCCACCTCGTACTCGAGGGCTCCGATGGCCATTTTGTTACGGACGGGTCATCCATCACCGTCCATTTTCTTGCCTTCCGATTCCTCCGGAGATCGTTTTCACGGGTAAATTAATTGAATCTTCTAGAGATATAAGGACTTTGACCCAATGGCGATGGAGTTGAATGGGAGAAGGGGGGTGGTTTTGGGGTTGGGGGTGAGGACTATATAATCTTGATGTTGATTAGAACCCATAATTATATTTCCCGGCAATGTTCAGTGGACAATTTCGATGAAATGTCGAAAGGTAACGCTAGTCTTATAAGAATAGAATTAGTCACATCTTGCAAGACTATGTAAAAGCGCGGGAAAAAAGACCGGTGCTAATGAGCCTATCTAAGTATTAATTGTAAAGGGCCGTACACCTATTACAAAATATTCAATTTGAGTCATTGCTTTTCTACACAATCTAGACTCAAAAGTCCCAGATTAGTGAGTCCATTACTATTATTACTCCACGGAGATGCTAATAGTTAGGAAGTCTCTTCACATAATGTACAATTCAACTTAATAAAATAGTTGGAGCTATTTAAGGTTTGCTCATAATCACACACTAACTATGGAAAGTTCGGTTTGAGCCATAAGTACTCCCCCTCACCAACCCCCAAAGGTCCAAGTTTTTTTTTCCTTGTAAAGGTCCAAGTTTAGTAAGCCCATCAACATAACCCTTCGAAGATGCTAATCGTGTGATCTCTCCATAGAAATTATGTTTTGCACTTCACTCACAATGTGAATCGAACTCAATAATCCCATGACAGACAAATGATCCAATCAGCATCCCGGTGGTTGATGAACTTGATTAGGTGTGAAAATTGCAAGTGTTGTGTATAAATGCCAATTCCATCGTGAATAAAGATTTTGTAAAATATGATAAATAAGCTTTTCAAGCATGAAAAGGGTATGACCTCAAAACGAAAAGCGCGAAAAGGTAGTTATAGCATAATTGTTTTCATTATTTTACGCGAAGGGTCTTTTTGTCTTTCTAGTAAGTGCTCAAGATCAACTTAAAGGCAGTTGTTGACAAAGACTCATGTGGAAATACTTACCACATAACTACTCTTGAGATTTTGTTGACCAAGGCGTTTTCGTGGAGGATATTCTCTATAACGAAAAGGAAAAGTTCATTCTCAAAGTAACATTAGTAACATTCAGATTATGAAACTGATTCAAGCACAACCGACTCTAAGTTCAAACTTAAATTCGAAGCTCCAAACTCTTCCGCTGGCATCAAAGTAAGGGAAACGGCCTGTCTTTTGCCATGCGAAATCACTTTCTCAACATCCAGAACCGCTTTTGTGACTATTTCCACACGGACACGTGATCCCACTTAAATTAATCCCCGACAACCTCGGCCCCCAGAACCTAGGAAACTAAATCAATCGTGCTACCTAATACACGTTAACAGGCCCCGCGCGTAAGCGGGATCGAATGGCTACTTAATCGAACGCAATGCCTAACATCATCACCTTCGTCTGCCCCGTTGACCTGGAAAGGGATGAGACCCGAGACTTGCACGAATGTGAATTCTCGGACCTAGGCCCCACCCCCACCCGGGGGGGGCCCCTTCCTCTCTCTCTCTCTCTCTCTCCCTCTCGTAATCCGGTCTTGAAATTCTCGTTGATGGGTTCCCGGAGAGGTATTCGTCTTTGATTAGCGATGCACGTCCCCGACCTGGGATGAAGTCAAGTGATGCGGATGCCTCATAGGTTTGCATTCACAAACTCCCTCGTCGAAATTTCCAGTCGAGCCGAGTTAAAAACGACCTTGTCTTTGTCACCTGTGGAATTCCGATGGCTTCCGAGTATTTTTTCAAGGCGATGTCCTCTTTTCCACGCATGTTTTGACGCTGCGCGTTGATGTACAAAGAGGAATTGAAGCTAAAGAGCTACGCCTGGTCTAATCGTTAGCTGAACCACCCGATAGTTTATTTTTCTTGGGGGTTTGTAATTAAAAACCCTCGACACTTATTTATTGGATTTGTTAATATTTTCCCCTCCTGAGCACATAGGCTTCTTGAACGCATGGACCCGTTCAACCACCTTGTTGCAAGTTGATCCTTGTTCGTCAAAAAGAAGTGCGCTGATAATCGTTTTAAATTTGGGTGAACAAGGGCGCGCGACATATAATCAGTCGGCTTCTCATGGGCCCATTGACTCGTGACGACCATGCATAAGGACAACTAAGAAGACTCAAGTCTTATTCGTCGAAGCTTTTAGAATACAGATGGAATAAGTTTGAACTTCTGTACATGAAGTGAGCTTAGGATTGAATACCCTTCTAACATCACATTTCAGAAAATACTCTACGCCCGACAATGCGCGGTACCGGTACCTTAGCATACTTGGCAACATGACAGGATTTATAGAATATCGCTACAAAATAGTTAAATTTTCAACTTGAACAAGTTGATGAGCTAGATGTTTATACCATCGTCAGTCCCATCCATGACCTAATTTGAAGACATAAAGATAATCGTTTGATTCTCTCCAACTGCTGGTATAGAATCTGCATCTTGGGTAGACAAGGCAAATACAAATACTTAATGTTACCCCCTTTTATTAACGCGAAGTGTTTGCTAAAATTTAAAAAAAAAAAAAAATTTGGTCCCACCAATAAAAAAGAAGCAGCTCCATAATGACTAAATTCGACAGTGAAACGACATAAAGTAATTAACTATAGCCAGTCTTGCCAAAAGGACAAGTCCAAACACTGTACTGATGTGTGGAACACGTTTCGGCCATCCTCGGAGTCACGGAGAGGTTTATATAAATACCGCTAAACTTCTAACGCATTCGATGCTTAAAAAGGTTGAAAGATAATTAGTAAAGATAATTCTTCATAGTACAGACAGGCACACAATAAAACAGAGAGAGAGAGAGAGAGAGAAAGAGAGAGAGAGAAGGAGGGAGGGAGGGAGGGAGGGAGATGGCGAGGACACCAGGGCGAGACAAGAACGGGATGAAGAAGGGAACGTGGACTCCTGAGGAAGACAGGAAGCTGAAGGCTTATGTGAGCAAATATGGCTTCTGGAATTGGCGCCAACTCCCCAAGTATGCAGGTAGATTTATCAAAAATCATTCCATCAGTTTTCAGATCATCAAGTGTTGTTTTAAGTAAGATGTGCACACGAATGAAATTTATGATCTTATGAATCTTCTTCTCAAAATCAACTGAAGGTTTTCCAGCTCCTCTTGCTTGAAGGAAAGAATCAAAACAAGAACCTGGAAACCTTGAAATATGCTCTTTCTACTTGCCAAGCTGTAGAATTTCCCTTCTATCTGTAAATGGAGAGATTACTATTCTCGCTACTGAGATCAATAGTCTTCTCTAATTTTTAAGGTTCAAGGGAGAAAAGTGCTAATTTATAACCTTCAAATGCAACCTGAATTATCTTCAAGCGCTTCTTCAGGTTTTAGGATTAATGCAAAATCTCTAGAATAATTTCTTTTTTCCCTCCTTAAAAGTAGGAGGAAGAAGTACGATGTCTATTTTGAATTCAAGCTTATAGGCTCGCAGTTTTATTATAGCCAAAAGAAGGCAAAAGTATCTGCAGATCTCCTTTTTCTCTATTCTCGTGATTAATACGACAGCCGTGGCAAAGAGAAGCTCTACAAACAGAGGGATGGAGTTATAAATAAGTTTTCTTACTCCGAATTATGCATGCATGTTTTAGCAGCTTACAATTTAGATTTCTTTTTTTCCTCTTCAAATTTGCAGGGTTATCAAGATGTGGAAAAAGTTGCAGACTCAGATGGATGAATTACCTAAGGCCAGATATCAAGAGAGGGAACTATACCAAGGAAGAAGAAGATACCATCGTCAGACTACAAGGATTGCTTGGGAACAAGTGAGTCATATCTTCTAGATTAGCTAGTTCTTGAAAAAAAAAAAACACACATGTAGATTGATGTCATATACTTCCCTGCTAGTGTTTGAAGTTCCTCTAAGGAGAAAGACTTGATTAATAAAACAAACAGCTTCTTCATAATCTATCCGAAACTCATTGTTTTCTAGATGCATGCGAGCAGGGCCTTGATGTGAGAACATAAGATGACAACCCAATATTTATGGGTGGTGGAACAAAAAAAGGAAGAAAACACTGGACTGAGTATTATCTGTCCTAGTTAGAATTTCCTGAGTTTCTCATTTTTGGGACACAGAATTGACTAGTTGAAACCTAAAAAGCGAGATGGAATACTAATTGAAAGAGGCATAAGTTCTTCAAGAAGCTAAAGAATGAAGAACGAGGAGTTAGGATTCTTCATCTTCTGAGTTAATTGCGGAGTGTTTCGATCGTCATACAATATGTTCATAAAACTCAATTAGTATACCAACGCATATGAGATCATGTATCATCTATTGTCTCCACTTTTCAAATAGACATGAGTTGTAAACACAGAAATAGAGTGTGAAACTGACCGCATAAGTTTCCTTTTTCAGTCTTCGCAAATTTTTTGGTTGACTAGCATTCACAAATTGATTTGGGTTTAAGAAAATGTAATTACATTTCCTGAGAAAACAAGACACATTTTAACCAGAAAGGGGAATATCTAATGTTCGATTTGTACATGCAATATATTACAGATGGTCAGCCATTGCATCTCAGTTATCAGGAAGAACGGACAATGAAGTCAAGAATCACTGGCACACCAACTTGAAGAAGCGCTTGAATCAAAATACCCCACCATCATCAACATCTCCACAAGAAGGAACCATCACAGAAAATCATTCATGGGATCATGAAGCTAGCCCTAATAATATATCCGATACAAGTCCAAACAATATTCTTGACCTTCCTACGGACGGCCCTATGACTGCTCAGATCGTGGAAGGGTTTGCATCCCTCCATTCATCTTCGAGCACGAGGGAGACTTCATTATCGCCGTGCATGGAAACTGTGGACTTCTCAAACACGGAGTACGAAGCTTCTCTGGACACATATATTGCAGAGTCTAGCGGGAGTTTCTGGACTGAACCGTTCATCACCGACAACAATATCGAATCCTGGCTCCTACTAGATGAATGTTCTCATGATGTTTTCTATTAATTAAGAAAATTGGTCTGTTTAGAATGATCAGTCACCTTGTGTGCGCATAAAGAACAGCTAATCTGTTCTTCATAGGGTAGTTGGTTCTGTCAATTTAGCAGCCTTTCTATAAGGCATGTATATACTTGAATAATCATCTGGAAATGTGAATTGCAGCCAATATATGCCCGTTTGGATGATTGTATCTTAGCCACAAGCAGTTAATAACTCGTTCCACATACTGAATTAGTCATGTTCTACCGGGAAAAATCACAGTTCATAGGTATCGCAGGTTGGGAAGGTAGCAATATTAAGTGGCGCTGGGAAATTGTCTCTCCATTCGAACTTGTTGAAGTGACGTGAAAGCGAGACCTCAGTTAAGAAAAATTCGGACAATAAACTAACGTCACATGGAAATGACTTTCATGCTCAAGCAAGATATAATAATAGACGTTCAAAATTCACATATCTCAGATATAGATCAAAGGGTCTGGAAAGCAAACTGACTATAGTTTTCCTGAAGAAGGAGGATTCGTTAGACTAGTAGAACATATAACAGCAATCAAATTACAGCAAAGAATTTTCAAAGGGTCAATCTTGAAATCTCTTGGAAACCACCAGCAGTCTTTCCTTGATATTCTTTTGAAAATTGTCATATATAGTTCCTCCCAGATTGCATACTGGCAATATCTTAAAGCAATTCTTCTTTATTCACACAAATCTCATATAGATAAATATAAGCCATCCACTCTTCACGAGTCTTCAAATACAGAACCTTCCATGACAGAAATTCGAATAATTCATGAGATCCTGAACTGTTTTGCTCTACATAACCATGTCTTTATATAATAGTATTAAAGAGATTTCTGGAAATTAGAAGGCAGATGACTTTACTTATTTCCCAATAAAACAGCGTAAACATGTAGAGTAGACCACACATTAAACCGCTACGATCATTGTGCTGGACATAGGCTGACACCGTGTAATATCTCCTTTAGCTTCCAAACCAATTGTAAGAAATGGTTTAACTGCCGATACTTACTGCGGACTAAACTATGGTCATTTTGTGCTTTTGTATTCACGAAGGATCAAATAAAATCCCTACACATCATATCATATTACTGTAGATAGTATAAGAGGTCAACAGAGACCGGCTAGTTTGAATATTCAAACATAATATAGATTCGAAATATCATCGTAATCTAGTGTGTAAAGTTCGTTAGCGTGGACTTGAAGGGGACTTGAGAAAACTTTGTCGCACACTATTTCTAGAAGGACAGTGCTAGTTTGACGTGGTTTAAGTGCTTCGTTCCTGTCTTCTTTCTCCCAGACTTTTGACAAGGACGCCGGAAAAGAATCTATGTACTAGATGATTTGCACGCATCTGAAAAAGAAAAATATTCAAAATCGGATCATAATGTATCTTCTTATAATGTCTTCTACGATGGTCATCAACTCCATCATCATCGATAGCAATACATTTCACAAGCGAAGCTATCCACCAAAAGAAAACCAACTGTTATAATATCCGAAAGCTTGAGCAAAGACATGGTCGGTCGAGTTTGAGTAATGTTAACCTGCGTCTGAATTTTATTGTCGTCTAGAGAAGACACGGTACCCATGCTTGGGAACAATGGCTACGCCAAAATGTATTAGTTAGCAAATGAAATTATGCTCGGATTGAGCGAATGGGATACGAGTGGTGTCGACGGACTGGTTTGGCGGTTTTGTTTTGAGGTAAAAAAAAGTACGGACTTGTTCTATCACAACAACACCGTAAAGCTTTGTGGTCCTGCAAGAATGAAAATATTTGAGAAAGCTCGTGATGAATTCTCGGACAAAACCCATTTGACTTTGGATCCATCAAACTTCTAAGTCGATCCCATGAGCATGATGAAGCTTTCTCCGTCAATTACGCGCAAGGATTTTAACAAGGAGGAAAAACAAGGGACCGTATTTTTCTCTATTCTTGATTGGAAAAAGTTTCTTCTTATCAATCTTCCAGATGATGGGTTCCAAATATAGACACCACTCCCATTTAATATAAGTTAAAATTTGCACCTGGAATTTTTTGCCTATCGATGTATGACTCGAAGGAACAACACCTTAAACCAAAAATTGAACAATATATGGCCCAGAAAAATAACAGCACAGACAAATGATACAATATCTCTAGCAGGTGTTGCGTTGCATCGGTCAAGCAACAGGGGCGCGTGGATTTTTTTTTTATTTTTGAAGTCTCGAATCAAATGGACCTCATGATACTCATGTCGAAGAAGCTTAGATACATCGAATTGCAATGGCCCCGAATCCATCGATTTTTCTTTCACGGTTTGTCCTTTTTGAGGAGGGGATTTGTCCTTTTTGAGGAGGGGACAACGTGCGATCGGGAGGCACGAGGGTTGGAGTGGATGTTGAGATTTGGGTGAGGATAGACGTTTGGCTGGGTGGATGAAGGTAAAGCGAAGGTACAAAAGAGCGGGAGAGCCGGAGAGGCAAAGCCACCAAAGAGGGACAAGGCGCCCACCTCCCATTTATGAAATTTGGAGGCTTATCATTGTGATTCTCTCGGGCTACATGTGACCTTTTGGGTTCCCACCACCTTTAATTTCACTGTTCTCTCCCTCTCTGCAGTTCAATTTATTTCAGGAAGCTTCTGGCTCTCTCTCTTCTCCCACTTAAACCAGCCCAACCATTCTCTCATTGATGCGCAATGACAGCTTCTTCCATCATCTTCTGCTCATGTCGTCCCGAATCACGTGTCTGTAATAACACGCGAAGGGAGAGAGAGAGAGAAATTGTCCTTTGAGAAGAGGATGGCCAGAATTAGTGAGGAGAGCCCATTGCCATAGTTTGACTCATAATCTTGGCATATGTAGCTTTTGTTAAGCTCAGATTTTTTTTGTCGGCTCACATAGTTCAGCTAAATTTCTATTAAAAAGTCTTGAGACTTCAACTTATGGGCCATAATTGATACCACATTAATTTCTCTACATCATTTATCTAATGTGGAACATTACTTCTCCTAAATGCGTCGTTAGTGTACCTTAGCAAACCTTTCTCATCTACATGGGTCTTCCATAATAGCCCAACTCTTCATTAATGCAAAGTGAAGTACCCAATGATCCCCACCTCAGTTCCAGCCAAATTATTGCAGCATCTCCCACAAAAAGCATTTGCTAACCCTAACTCTTACTCAGAACCACGGACAAGAGCACAAGATATTTGCCCATTTGATTCAGCGAGAGTCACTAATTCACATCCAGAGTGCACATCATCCGGCACCCGGGACCATCAAGAACGTGGAGCATCAAATTGAGATTACCTCGATACATTTATCGAGCACCAGCATGCTTTGGAGGCGAATCGATCAAACATCGTCTCTCTAATACCACCTTATGAAAAGGCTTAAAGAAAAGTTGGACGCACATCATTAGAGAAATTACCAAATGGCCGTAGCCTAAAGTTTTCGATTGGTCAAAACTTCACTCAAAAAAATTAATCTATGGAGTCATGAGCCAATGATTTGCCCTACTTTGCTTCAATTATCCGCGCAGGACTTTCGCTTCACTGTAAACATCGCAATGATCACGCTGGCTGCAACACATCAACCGTGGAAAGAGGGGGGCAATGATACGAGGATTTCGTGACATCGTTCTGTTCTAACCTTGCAATTGAATACACAAAAAGCATTGGGAAGCACTTGAAGGACAACGGGTCAGGCCGGCAATAACTTCACTAACGTGTCAGAAAAGAATTCCGGCCCAGCTTTTGACTCCTTAATTTGGTATTTCGACACTGCTTTTTTTCGTGTGGAGTTATGTCACCATCTTCCTTTTCCATGGTTCAACGTCACGCTCGCTAAAACAAAAGCCCTAGCTAGTTAGGAATCAATGCATGGCTCCCAATTAAGATGTTCGCTCGAATGAGTCGCCTCCCTAAAATACCCAAATCGACTCAAGCGGAGATCATACTACTCTTCTCTTTCTTCCCAACTCGATGCCATGCAGGCAAAGATAGGTAAGACGAATTGACTTTGCCATTCACTCGATTAGACTTAAAATTCATCATCAAAGAGAAGAATCCCCCTCGTGATTCTTGCATGGAGTTAGAACCCTAAGTTAGTGGTGAATCATTGGATCCCACTGGAACCCGTACATCCTCAGCACCAACATGTGTCCTGCCCCTTTCCCACGAAAAGACCATAAATTCGACATCCACCCAATGAGTTTGCATGCACGATGGCCACATCATCCTCGGCGCCCAATTGAATTCGATCCATCCAACATGTGCACCGGTGGTCCAGCTCGGCTCTCTTCGTACGGTGCCTTTCGCATCCTGTGGGGTGCTGCAGGGCGGGAGGAAGGGAGGGAAGGAGGGAAGGAGGAGGAAGATCTCCGGGAAGGGCCCCACGGATCTCTTGGAGAAACCTAATCATCAGCTCGGGTTTTCAAGGGGGTGGGGGGAGGGGGACCATCGGACGGCTCACAAACCTACGATCACATGTTTTGGAAGGCGACACCCCTTTTAAATGGACGGACGGATGGATGGATGGATGGATTTGATGGATTCGCATTGCAATTGGGGGCGAGACATGTTTCGTTGCGAGAGATAACGAGACAGGATAGGGACCAACCTCCGCTTGCCCGTGTTGTGCTCATCTTAAATTTTAGTACTATTCCATGAATAGCTGCTCCCGTGATTTTAGCTCTTCGTAAAAACTCGTTCGGACCCAAGAGGATCCCAACAAAAACCCGTTTCTCTCTCTAGCACCAAGTTACTTTCTTTATAAGAACCAACGTGTCTTAATGCAAATCTCTAGGACAAAAGATAAGAGAGCTGCAGCAATGGTGAAAAGAGAAGAGATGAAGGGTAAGACCCTAAGTTTAAGCCCGCTCCTTTTCTTCCACTGAGCCTCTCTCTCCTGGCCAAAAAAGAAGGGGGGAAAACAAAAAGCACAGAGATTTCATTCCATTTCCCAATAAATTATCAAACTTTTTTTTTCTTCTTTTTTTTTTCTTTTTTTGGGTTTTGCATCTGAGGGGGAGTAGCTCATATGGTTTGTTATTATATTTGCAATTATCAATTATCATTCCTCTGCCAGAAACTAAAGAGACACAGCACACTTTTTTTTAAGACCAAAACCAAGAACATAAAACCCTTTCTCTCTCTCTCTCTCTCTCTCTCTCTCTCGCTCAACCCTACAACTCAAAGTTATGATTTGTCTCCATTTGGTCCCCTGAATAAGACAAGGAATTGCAAAAACGAGAATTTCCCCCCTCTCCTCCTGCCAGCGCGAGATTCTTCACCCAATCGAAAAACATCCACCAACCGCTCATCAGCCTCTTCGTCTACGTTTTCTTCCTGAGCCGTTCGGAGGAGTCGCGCTCCCAACAGAGACCCCATCGCTTTGGATCGGTTCTTTATCGCCCCCTCACCATCAATGCCCCGGGCGTCGGCACTGTTGGAACTGCAAAAGCTGGAAGGCGCGAGACGACGAGTCGCAGCAGTGGTCAGCGACTTTTCTCCTTTTCAGTAGCCTCTCCGACCTGAGCGAGGTCCTCGTGATGGTGGAGGTCGAGATGGCGCCGCCGCCGGTGGCCTTCTCGTCGCCGTCCTCCGAGTTCGAGAAGCTCTGGTCGAGCACGTTGATGGGGGTGTCCGACCTCGAGATGACATCGAAAACCGACTCGTATCCCTCCATCGCCACGTCCTGCATCGCGCTGTAGCAATCTAACAATTCGTCCTGCGAGAATGGGCACATAAAAAACGTGTGAGACGTGGACGAGTTAATAATCCAACAGTGGGGCAATGCTCCGTAGCTTCGAGAAAACGAATGGGACACAGGACGAGTGCTTTATTTTACCTTATTTACATACGAACAATTTAAAATGGCTGTTCTGAAGCAAGAAAACTGCAAGGGGAAGAGCTCGTGAGAGGCAGAGAGAAGAGCCGATGCCGCAATGACCGATGGCCTGAAGTCCATGAGCTCGGCGTCTGCGGAACAGGAGATGCCCAGTTCGTTACACGCTTTCGTCTTGCGTTCTCAGTGCTACGTCGAATGGAAAGGTTTCGACACGTACCGTTCTGGGACTTGAAGATGATCTCCGTGGCTCGAGCATTCAGGGCTTGCCTCAAAGGTGGGTCCTTGAGCTTGAAGAGGGACGTGAAGAAAGCGACGAAGGAGAAGGGAGTGACGGATCGCATTCGCCATTTCAGAGCTCCCAAGATGAGCACTTCCATCCTCTGTATGGTCCGCGAGTCGTGCACGAAACCTCCATCGCCCTGCATTACGGGTAGAAAAAACAGAGCTTTAGCGGGGGAAAAAAAACACTCGCGTCGCGGAACAAGAAATTGCCGCTTCTGCACCAGGCACGAACCTGAAAGTCAGCGAGCGAGAAGTCCGTGTTCCGCATTTTCGCCGCCAGAGAAACGCAGCACACCGCGAGGAGCCTCAGGACCCACGGGCTCAGGTGCTGCGAGAGAAAAAGCCTCGGTCAGATCTCGACGACGAGAACAAAAGAACAGAGCCTTCTTGCATATTTACATCCAAAAAAAAAAAAAAAAAATCATTATTCCCCGTCCGCACCGGCAAGCTCTGGCAGGACAAGAACCGGTCGAGGTAGTTGACGGCGAGGTACGAGGAGAGGGGGTCCAAGCAGGAGGACAGGCGGGAGATGGAGGAGACGATCTCGCGGCGGACGGCGACGTCGAAGCCGCCGTCCCGGAGGCCCCTCACGTACTGCTCCCCGGGCATGTGGTCGGGCTCGACGAGGAAGAGGGAGGCGAGGGTCTCGGAGCAGAGGGGCAGCGGGTTCTCGAGGTCGAACTCCATCGACGAGAAAGCGACAGAGAGAGCGAGGGAGAGAATGGCGAAGTTGGGAGGAGGAGGAGGAGGAGGAGGAAGGGGCATAAAATTGAAGAGAAAGAGCCTGCGGGGGAGGGGGGGGAGAGTTTGGTGCTATCTTAAAAGACGATGTTGCTGTTGCTGCTGCTGCAGCTGCTGGTGGTGGTGGACGATGCTTGAACTTCACTCCTTTATGAGAGAAGAAGCGGGGGAGGGGCCTTGTATTTTCGGAATTTCTTTCTTTTTTTTTATTTTTCGAATTTTATCGGATTCGCATTGAAGTGGAGATGGATGGAGATTGGAGGAAGAGTAGCCGTGGGACTAGTAGTAGTATCTCGATGATGTAGAGAGAAAATCTCCGCTTTCTTTTTCTCTTTCTTTTTTATTATTATTATTATAATTTTAAAGGAAGAGGGGGTGGAGGTGGTACTGCCTTGGTGATCGGATTCGGATGGGGTCGAGGCTATTTGGTGATTTTGAAGGTGCATGACAGAGCTTGGAGTGACCCGACCCTGCCACCTCCAAAAGGCAAAACAAACTCATTTCCCTTTTCCTTTTCCTTCTTCTTCTTTTTTTTTTGGTCAAATTTTCACTTGAAACTGACTTCTTTTTTTCTTTTTTTTTTCCGGCAACAGTGATGCATTGCCAAGTGAAGATGTTTTTGTAATGGACATAGGTAGCCAATATCCGAGGAACACTTATTAACAAAGACTCAAATAACAAATTGATCGGGAGCATATGCATGGAATTTGTCGAGATATTGACATGGCTTGACCTTAGGATAGTGATTAATGTTATCTTTATGTCGCTCGTCATTTTCTTTCATTTAATGTTTTGAGCTTTTTCATTGTAATTTGTCAACGTTGCTCAATGTAGTTACTAATTACTTTCTTAAAAGTTCACCGAGATATTGATAAAAATATTCTCAAAATACTCAAATAAGTTGAGCTCTTTGATAATTTTTTCATAGTAAATTATCAATTGAAGATGGATAAATCGGTCTTATCGTAAATTATCAATGAAGATGGATAAATCAGTTGAATTGATCGAAGAAAACGACCGCCTACCAAATGTGCTAAGAAAATCCATTCGTCATTCACGCATTCAAGTCGAGTCGAGTTAATCAGCCGAGATAAATAGTGCATAACATCACACTTATCAATGAAGACAAGTAGATTAGTCAGAGGGCTAAGAAAGAAATGGTGCTGGTTGCAAGTTCTAGTTTACCTAATTTAAGTGCGTGAATGAACAAGTTGGCTCGTGGTCGGTTTGATTGTGCATGGATTGCGGTACGGGCATATGCTCAGAAAAGACATTTACTCATTGGAACTCTTAAGGAAATGGGAAAGTCTTGCCATTATGACAGTGAAAACCACATTACTATATATCAATCAACATGATAAGATAATCATGCTGTGGAAGGCATTAATGATTGTGGCGGAAAGGAAATATGTCCTTCCCTTGTCCTTTTCCATTCATATTAGATCTATCATTACATTTTTGTTCAAATTCCACAGTGCTTACGTGTTGTTGTTTTTTTTTTTATTTGACACAGAAAAAACGGCTAGAACTTTTAAAGTATGATGTACCTGGAGAATTATATAGAATATCTTTACATTTTCGAATAAGTTGCCAAACTTTTAAGTATTCGCAGTTAATTTAATTTACGATGAACAAATTTATTTTGGTGGATACAATCACCTGCAATGTAAAGAAAGAACTTTTGGAATTATAAGTCAAAATCTACACAATGTTTGCCTTCGTGAAGTGTTGTCTATGACATTTGAAACTGCCTAGCAAGTATCAATAAGCCTCTGAGAAGTTAGTCTTCCCTTTCCTTCTCTTTCACAAGGATCACTTAGGTCACCACTTCTTATTACTTAAAAGAGAATTGCACTGACCACCAACATCGCAATACAAAATTAATTTTTTTTCAAAACGCAACCAATAATCATCCTATAACCTAATCATGTTCCTGAAATTTCATCCGCGTGATATCTATTACCAAAGAAAAAGTCCTCACTAAAGCCGAGAAAGTTAATAGTCTTTATGTTCTTTTTTGTTTTAAATCTAAGCATGCAATATAATATCATTATTACCGAGAGACTCGTGAAATGTTTTGCAAGTTCCATGAACCAATTGAATTTGGGCTTCTAGCATATCGTATGAATAAACCCAATTCATAATAGTTTGCACACGGTTCATAAGATTGAAATAGGCGACATTCATTTTTCAAATTAGAAATTCCCCAACGCTCTAAACGATTACATAAACTCCTTTTTGTTCGGCTTAACTAGCTTAAAAATTAAAAATTGTGGTGGCGTGCTGGAGAACCCAAAAACAGGCAATATCTCAATCTCGATTGAATAATCATCGCATTATTCAGCAGCAAAAACTGAGTGCGGTGGCTGCTCTATTTTTGGACATCCAGACAAGAACGGACGGCGACATTCCAAAGATAATGACAACTTTGAAAGGTTGCCGCTTCACACAAAATCATGTAACCACTCCCAGGAAAAAAACGTATTGGGGAGGAAAAAAGGAAGAAGAAGAAAAAAAAAAAACCCAAAATTTCTATTTCTACAGTTCCAGAAATTGCATCGGTCCAAGTACTAAACTACAGTCATTTTGGCAGTTTGACAGCTTGGCCTGCATGTCCTCGCGTGGTGAGAATTTTACCCCCATCTCCCTCCCCCTCTCTCTCTGTCTCTGTCTCATTACTCACGTTACAAACAGTAGAGGCCATTGAATGGGACAAAGAGCAGACAGCACATTCTTTTACCGTGCAGACAGTAAATAACTTGCGGTAAAATTTTGTATATCAGAAGGCAGGAGCTGAGGAGGGAGAATGCGTGGCGCAGAGCTTGACGAACTTCGAAGTCAATGAGGAAAACGACACGATTTAAACTGCAGCGAGACCGCCTTAAAAACTGTTGGAAAATGTTTTATATAAGTTAGTCACGCATGCTTTTTCCTGTTTTGATGGTTTTAATATAGCGAGCGACTACGGATTTGTCTTCTGGCGATTGGCGAATGGAGCGCGTGCGAGGCAGAGATTTCGGTCGGGTTCGTAGCCGAAACAGTAGATTCTTCACCCAAGACACTAACACTTTCTTTTCTTTTCCTTCTTTTTGCGTGTCTTTCAATTGAAAAGGTTCGTGCACCTAAAATTGCAATAAGCCGGCAAATTTGTATTGATAAATCGATGCGAAGTGATACAAGGAAAGAATTACTACATTTCATATTGATTAACCATGCAAAGAACACGTTTCTCACATTTGACGAGTGCTCACCTCCTCAAGGATTGTGCATCGACAACTCTAGACATTCCCCGATTGGAATCTCCGAGCCAATCTCATGCACTTGCTTAGGCTATTAGTAATCATTGAAAATTTTCAAATTTAGAAGACTATACCAATAGGAAATTGTGTTGAGATTTCATGACTAAACAATGTAATATTGCAAAAATAGGCCTTCGATGGAGGTCATGCTAAATTAGGGCGATCAGTGGGGGCTCAAGCGAGCTAAAACAATAAAATATGAATATGGTAACCTTGGGATAATTGTCCAAAAATTCATAAACCTATAGTATGACAATTAATATAATTATAAATCTTTCAATTATATCTGTTCAATCTTAAACATGTTACTCAAATAATTGGCTGAAGAAACTATATTGACAAATCATCAAAAATTTAAGATTAAATTGACAATTATTAAGGGGTTAAGACAAAATTGGCACAATTGAAAATTTTAAAACTAAAATGACAGATCATAAAAATTTTAGAATTAAATTGGCACAATTAAAAAGTTTATAACCAAATTAGCTATCGCATAAGCATTTTGGATAATTTTCCCCAAAAAAACCCTAATAAGAAAAAAAAAAACGATTGCAAGAATAAATACAAGTATCGAATTTTACACAATGTAACAAACTTGTTGATGCCACGATTTGTGTTCTTATTTCTCATCCTCTCAAATCATCTCAAGTTAATCGATTATCCTCAACAGTTAAGCTATCAACAAAGGAACATGTGATGATGTACGTCGAGCATGACTTTCAGCAGCAATTATTCGCTCACATGTTCTTCTACTTACTCCTTTGACCTCCGTCCTTTTTTTAACTCGAAACAGCCATACCTGGGTTTCAGTTTCTACGGTCCAAATTCGGTCTTGACTTGAAAAGGATCTCGCCCCCTTTTTCTTCAACGGCGCGGTGGCCACGTTAAAAATGAAGAGGACAGTGCAGGAGTCAATAATGCAAGCAAAACCCCCCATGGACTTGCTATAAAGCCATGGTGATGCATGCGTGCATGGCAAATGCATGCCATCTACATGTACATACGAACATGCTTTTCTGACAAATGGACCCTCTCTTTCAAAATCATGCCGGAGCATGATTAGTCAGTCCTTGGCGGCTCAAACGCTGCGGACACCAGGACAAATATTTGGAACCACATGTGTATATCAGTCGCCTAAAACTATGCGACTCTGCAGAGTGAGCTTGTCCCCTTGTCCAACTGATATAGACCTAGGAACGAGCATGGTCCTTCCCAAGTGAGATTACAACATGTCGTTTTTGATGTTTGGCCATGAAAGAAAGATTAACTTAGATCAAGTCATTGATTTGATGAGCAAAACCTAAAGTAGCTGGTGATTGTTTCTGTGAACATTTGAATACGCCACCAGGGTTTCTTTTTCTTCTCTCCATTGGATTCTATCTCGGTAGTGGGTCGATCTCAGTCGAGAAAGTGAGGATAAAATAATGAGACCATGGATCCAATAGATGGTAAATTACAAAAACTGGGAAGATAGAGGGACAAAAGCTATGGATAGCAGAAGGAGCCAAATCAGCTTTTTCCGAAAGGGGTTTCGTTAGGCACTGTTTTTGAGCACTCACTAAGCACTCGCTTAAGAAAAAAATTGTAATTTCCGATGCACCGCCTCTCTCGCATCATGTTTAATTTGTACATTGAAAATGAAAAAAAGAAAAAAATCCTAACAAAATATACTTTACAAGTTTTCTCAAATCACTCACTACTAAAATCTTTTGTGGAATGTGATTTTTTTTTTTTTTTTTGTTTTATGTTATGATTTCGAAATGCCATCGAGAAACGTTCCAACATTTTTTTTTTCCTGAGGTTGTTTGATTCTATTCAACCTTTGATCCTCCTCGTAATCCTCCAATCTTCCTATTCCCAGGAAACACTTTGTTTTTCTTTTCTTTGTTTATGTTTACTTTTCACTTTGGAACTTTTTTTTGCCGTTGGATGGGGGTGTGTCTTATTCTCTGACCCCGTGGCAATTGGCAAAATTGGATTCGCTTTCTAGGCACTGATGCAAATAAAAAAAAAAGTTGCTCTTCAGATCATCATGTTCCATCCCTAAAAACCTACTCAGTCATTAATTTCGAATTTCTCATGTAGTTTTTCCAAGATCAGTACCTCGTCGAATCACCACTAACACAAACATGCGGACTCTCTCCGCATTTCACGCAATTTTTTTTCATTTAACATCACATGAGGGATGCCATAATTTGTTTGCGGTCTCATTAACGAGCATTCTCGATGCACTTGTTGAGCATGTTGAATAGGGAGATACCCAATTTTGAAGCGATTATCATGCATTTATATTTTTTTATTCGATTGCTTAACAAGTATCTCGAAAACACTTTTTAATAGAAAAAGTAATAATAAATTGATTGTTCTGCGGGGCATAGTCTCTGTGGCATGACTCATAAATGTTACAGTTTGCAATAATAATACACCTAAAATAATAAGATGAACTGCCCCATTATTTGTAACCTTTTTCATGCGCATGGAAAGTTAGGAACCAGTACTGTCATATTAAGTCTGCCTTTGCATTACAACTTTACAAGGATACAAGTCAAGTCAACACGACTACACTGTAGAGAGAGAGAGAGAGTGCACGCGTTGGGGGGAAATGGGAGGGGACAAGGGATGATGATGGAGTGTGCATGTTTCACGCCATAGTCCCCATGCAGATAGACACCATGATTGTACCTAATGGAATGCACGCATTCAAGCATCGAATATGGTAAGAAATAAAAAGAAACGAAAGACAGTGATCGGGTGGACCTGGTCCTAATATCCCAATTGGAGACAAAAAAAAAAAACCAAAACCAATGAGGCCTACACCCAATTATTATCTCCTCTGGACGGCTTTCGCAGAAGACTGTCCTCCCCTATCTCGGATTCTATGCCCACTCGAGATAAAATTCACTTTTTTGCCAAAGTTGTTGTGCCTCCCGCTATGACAATCAGTCAAGGTCGCGAGTGGATTGATCTTTGGGATCTTAGAAGGAATTGTGTATCGCTAAAGCTTGTTATTATCACAATGGATTGGCAAAAATGTTCATGGAGCTACTCATCGACATCCCCTCTCGATATCGCCGTCAGATGCCACGCTCAAAGCACCAAACACCGACACGTGCACTGTACAAACGATATGAAGAGGAGACTCGTCTAGTCATCCTTGGTAAAGAAAGAAATGTTAATACTTTTGAAACCGATATGCTCCGTTGCCCTAACAAAATGTTTGAGAAATTTACCAAAAATGTCATGAAGCTATTGTAATTGTGTAAATTCAATTAATTCAAGAAGATTTCCTTGGCCCATTGTTACTGGTCTGCAAATCAAGTAGCCGATTGGGTCGCTAAGGCCTATCACCAACCCTACCTTTGGTTGGTTGTTGAGTTAGCAATCAACTAGAGGAAGAAGGAAGGGAAGGGGGAAAAAGATGGAAAGAAAAGAAAAATATTAAAATTAAAATTAAAAATTATCCATATTGAAATCGGTGATGCTACATAGGATGGTTAGTGTCCATATCAGTATTGATCGGCCAAAATTGGCTAGATGAACTGAATTAACACAATTGCAAAAGATTTATTCTTCATTTGGTTAAACTAAAAATTTAGAACTCATTTAACATAGTTGTAATAGGTTTATGACTTTTTTGATAATTTTTCATAAAATGTTTACATTTGTCCTCGTATATCTCGTGTGATTGTCTCTTCCAATAATTTGAGCTAAAGGGAATGCCATGATGCGGTTCTTCCCTTTGGCATTCCAAGTCCGTGCCATGGCAATTGGCAGGCAAGAGAGTGACTAAAGTTTTCCATGTTATCAAGTTGGGATCCCTTTTCTGTCTACATGCCCACTTTGCTCAACTTTATTGTTACCTTTTCCAAGCAATGTAGATTTGATTGCTTCAAAGTCGAAACTAAACTAAGGTCCAATCTAATCATACACGAGATGTTTGCGCGTTAATGAGGGTCCACAATATAATAATAGCGACGACGACGACAAGGAACAGATATATCCTAGGGAGTTAGGTTGAGGGAAGGTAATCCAACATGAAGCGTTAGTTGAATTTTATAAGTCGGATAATGTGTACAAACGTGAAGTTAGTGGCTCAACAAGCCAAAACATTCCAACAAATTTACTTTATCCGTCCAAATTATTTGTTAAGGATTGCCTAAACTTAGTCGATGAAGAAATGACCTCAAAAACATTAATTGTTCATATCCAGGCAGAATCAATATATAGTAAAGCTACAGAATCATTTAGCAACCACTCTAAAGACACTCTGAAATGCTAGCACTTCAATACCATTATCGAGGTGCATTATGGTTGCTTGTAGGCTTTTAGCCCCAGTTCTACTGAAACCTCCAACCAGGGTATCATCCTAAGATCCTTGGCTCCTAGCGAATGGAAAAGTCAAGCCAAGAATTCACCAAAAGTTACAGATTTCCAAATGAAGAATCCATGTGAAAGCCCCTTCGCATTTTGTTGCACTCAGTTTTGTGAAGGCTTTTTGCCTTTAGAGACCAGTAAATTTTGGAGTTGATGGAATGGCCATGGGCCATAAATTCATCCATCTTTGGTCACCACCATCCACCAACTCTTTTCATAAGGAAAATTTTCGCTTCCGTTCGGTCCACCATAGAATGGACAAATCTTGATCATTGTAGATCTCATGTGGATCGCGCCTCAATCTTTTCGTGCGAAGTTCTATTTTGTGTGGGCAGGTCTGGCGAGGATTTTAAGGTTCATTACTAAGCCCGACGCCTAGGGCTGGCCCATCGATTAAGCCTAATGAAATCTTGGCCCCATTTACAGAAGTGCTATACTTCAATGAGGCAGAAAAATAAATAAATATATATATATATATTTGGTCGATTAATACTATAATCTTTTATTTTCAACAGTTGCGTGCCTGCAATATGGACCGTCGCCTAAACCATCTTTCTCAACCTTATGCAATCGTGAACCCGCACATTGCGAGAGATTTGCAATGAATAAATGTTCACTTATGTATCTACATGTAGTATGTCCATGTAAAAGAGTAAATCTAATTCGAATGCGAAACCCCATTTGCAATATTTAATTTTTTACAATCGAATTGGATTTTGCGACTTCAACAACTTTCTCATCATCCAACACAAATACTAGTAAATTCATGTAGGTAATGTGCGAACAGATAATTGATTTTTTGTTATTTATAGAAATCAATAGCAAACTATGTTTTAATTGAGACAAAATGAAATAAATGAATAACGAGCCGGCCGTCGGTTTAATAATTATCTACTTATGTCAAGTCATTGAGGAAAGGGAGCTTTTGTTCCCAACTTGTAGCTTCTAGCTACATTGTGGTAGAAAATCCAAAAATCGATTAACTAAAATTGCTTTGATCTTTACAATTAAAATGAAAAGTTCAAGTCATAGTCAAGAAAAAGAATTCGTAAATCTCACTAAGTTAAGATCAGTAACTAAATGCAAAACGCATACTATATATTGAGACATTAAAAGCGCACATGATAACCATTCCATTTATAATTAGAAGTATGTTTTTATTCTCGAAACGAGTTTGAAATAGAAATTAGTGTAGTAATGTAATTTTATTTTTCTATATCATGCAACAAATTTTTAGTTTAGAAATAAGTTTGGAATATAAATAAGAGTAAAAACTTTTTACTTCTCTATTTCTGAAATAAAAATAAGAAATAAAAACTCATCTTATTGCTCACCCTTGCTAATAGTCAATTAACTGCCGATCGTTGGTCACACCAACCGATCGTCATTCACCGGTCACTGTCCATTGCCATCCAAGAAGGATGAATTTTGATTCTATTTTGAAAATAGAAATTCTAACTCATTATCAAACAAATATTTTTACTAAAAACTCATTTGAGTAATATAAATGGGAAAAGTACCAAAATAGTTGTAAACATTTTGCATTGGTACCAATTCAATTATAAAAATTTTTATTTGACCAATTTAGTCTTAAACATTTTCACATTAGTACAAATTCAGTCCATCCGACTAATATAAGTCGGAAATTACTAACATGGCAACCAGCGGTCTTATGTGACGCCATGTTGACAAATTTTATAATTTTATAATATTTTTTCAGATTTTTAAAATTATTATTATTTTTTTTATTATTATTTTTTCCTTTCTCCTCACCCCTTCGCCGACAAGGTCACCGGTTGACCATTGCGCAGCCACACGCGAGAGCATCGGCCCTCGCCCAAATCCAGGCAAGGGCCGAAACCCTCACCTGTTGGCTAGCGAGGGCCTCTGCGCCCTCGTTGGCCACAGGAGAGGGCGCGGCAGCCCTCACCGGCCAAGGGTGAGGGTCTTCGTGTCCTCAACGAGGGCAGCCACAGGCGAGGGCGCACGAAGGCTCAGGCTCGTGATGGGCGAGAGCCGCGATGCCACAAGAATGGCCTCGCTTGGATCTAGGCAAGAGCTCGATGCCCTTGCTTGTGGCGAACGAGGGCGTCATGCCCTCGCTTGGATCTAGGCTAGGACCACCACACCTTTGTCGGCTGCAAGTGAGCCATCGGCCCTCGCCTGTGCCTGACGAGGGTGCAAAGGCCCTCGCTGGCCAATGAGTGAGGGTTTTGACCCTCACCTAGATCTAGGTAGGGGCCGATGCCCTTGCTTGTGGCCGGTGAGAGCATGACAACCCTCATCGGCCAAGGGGTAAGGAGAAAGGAAAATAAAAATAATAATAATAATAATAATTTTAAAAATTATAAAATTTATTCACATGGCGCCACATAAGACCGTTGGCGGTCATGTCAGCAATTTCTAGCTTAAATTAGCCAGATGGACTGAATTAGTATTAATGTAAAAATGTTTAGGACTTTATTAATCCAATTGAAAAATTTATGACCGAATTGATATCAATATAAAATGTTTAGGACTTTCTTTTGGTATTTTTCCCTGATATAAATAGAAAAATATATTCCTAGAATAGATATTGATTTCTGAATTATCAAACGCATTTATCTGTTGATAATAACTCTCGAAATTCCTGAAAAATCAATTGATTTGTTCATACACGATCGCTTTTCGCTCGGATTTTATCGAACAGGCGAAAAGCAAGACCGGGGCCGAAATGGGGGGGAATTTTTGTGGCAACCGTGCGCCCCTTTCGCCTTATCTACTGTCAGCAGTTGTGGTCGTTAATACATCCTGAAAGCTGACCAACCAAGCCTCCCTCCTTCAGTCATCGAGAAGCTCTTCCAGCTCTACCGCCATGGCAGGCACCGTCCTTTCCCCAGCAAACCCATCGCAGGTGCTAGTTCTGTACTCTCTTTAGCCTTTTACCTTTCTGGGTTTTTCCTCTTTTCGTGCAATTGTACCGAGTGGGAAAGAAAGCTCCGTTCTTTGCGCAGCTATGCTCTTCGAGGAATGCCATCTTCTCTGCTTCGCCCAAGGGCTTGACGAGAACCCACCAATTAGCGGTGGTTAGAGAGAAGGGGATGAAGGTGAAGTGCCAGGCGACGAGCGTGCCTGCGGATGATCGAGTGCCCGACATGGAGAAGAGGAACCTCTTGAATCTGCTGCTTCTGGGCGCCCTCTCTCTCCCCACTGCCGGCATGCTAGTCCCCTACGGTTCCTTCTTTGCCCCTCCTGGGTTAGTATAGTTTCTCTCCTTTTCCTCTCCCTTTCATTCTTATGAGATAACTTATGTGTTTATGGTTGTTACTTCTTCTTGCGAGGGTTCTTCACTGCTGGGGTGTGCGTGTGTGATTTGATCGATGTTCTGGAAATGGGGTTTTGTGGCTTTGTTGTTTCGCTACTTAGGTGTCTGTTGAAAGGGCAGTGTTGAATTACACTGAAATGAGTGATGCGAATTTCGATTTGATTTCCGAGGAAATCCTGCATGCCCATTTCTAGCATTATTTCTGGTCCTTAAAATCTCTGGGAATGGGTCACTGTTACACCTCCGATTAGGCTAAAGAATCTGAAACTAGAGAGGCCTTAGCAAAGGTTTCACACGTCGCAAAGTTCACTCTTGTGTTTGGTGGGTGCAAGTAAAGCTACTTCTGTGGAAAGCAGGTCTTGAGGAATAATTTGTAATTTTCTTGCTTCCTACTTTCTTGTGTGGGCTGCTCTATGAGCATCGTTCCCAACTCCTTTGGCTTGTATTGATGAATCCTTCCGCATCCTAAGTTTCCTAGCAAAGTAGCTTAGCTTCATTTGGTAGCAGGAACGAACTCAATCTTACTACACAGGTGATGGAACGAGTCTGAAAAATAGGAGTTTGTCACTATACATTGCTCCTAAGAGGATCGTGTAGTTCTTCTAGAACCTATTGGTGAAAAGAACATAGATGTTTTTGGGCCGACCAGAGCACTAAATCAATCCAACAATCTGTTCTTAACAAAAAATGTGGTGGGATGTTCGAAGAGCTGATTTTGTGTATGCTTCATAAATTTCACTACTGCCTACCTTATATTGATTGTATTGTCTTGTCTTCTGAATTTGTATTGGCCCAAAATTTCTATCTCAAACTGCAAACATCTTGCTTAAAAATCCTACAACATCAGAGATCTATCTATACAGTTAGGCAATCATTGTGTGAACCCCCACCCTTCGCAACACTTGTAATATATTGGTAGAGTTGTTCTCTGATGTAATCTGGATGACTACATCGTACAGATCAGGAGGTGGAGGCGGTGGAACAATTGCAAAGGATGCCGTTGGAAATGATGTCATTGCTGAACAATGGCTAAAGGAACATGGTCCTGGGGACCGGACTCTCACTCAGGGATTGAAGGTAAGTTTCTCATTAAAAGCCATACAGTTATGCTGAACAGCAGTTAAAACCTGCCTCTCTGTCTTTTTTTTTTTTTTTTTTTTGCCCGTGCATCATGTTAACTGAGGCTGGAAAGATCATAAGGTTATACGATGAAGTGGAACAGACTCTGAATTGATACTTGTCCCCAGGGAGATCCAACTTACCTTGTCGTGGAGAAAGACAGGACACTTGCAACGTATGGAATCAACGCCGTATGCACTCATCTGGGATGTGTTGTTCCATGGAATACAGCTGAGAACAAGTTCCTCTGCCCCTGCCACGGTTCCCAGTACAATGACCAAGGCAGGGTTGTGAGGGGACCTGCTCCTTTGGTAAGTAAACAACCCCTCCACTTACTTCCAACTACTATCTTTGCAAGTGTAGATGCGATCGGACATGTATATGGTTGCATTACACAGACATAAGTATTCTCCTTTTGTGTTGGGTTTCACTGTGATGCATTTCGGTTTGTCCTGTGGTTATTATTTTCATATGTTGGGCTGCCTGAAACTATAAATATGAACTCAAATCCTAGCAAACTATAGAACGAATGAGAACACCATGTAATGCAACTTCAGCAAGCTCCATTGGCAGTTTGAGATTCTAGCACAAGTCCCTCAATTGTCTTTGCAGACAGTTTCACTTGCACTGACTAACATTCTTCATTGAAACAGTCCTTGGCATTGGCTCATTGCGACATAGATGATGGGAAAGTAGTGTTTGTACCCTGGACAGAAACAGATTTCAGAACTGGGGATGCTCCATGGTGGGCTTGAGCTTCCTCTCTCAGGTTCGAGCTGTATTGTCCCTCAGATGACACTGTATCCATCGAAGCTGAGTTTGTATATCTGTCCACTCCTATCATTCACAATGTATGTATCTTGTAAAGATGGCTGAACGCTGCAACGGCCATCAAACTATTTTGCTTCATATCCTCTTTAATGTACGATACATCTTTCTTTCATGATAACTGTACACTCTGTATTTGGAAGAGTTCTACTCGTAGCTGGAAACCCATATCACCTGAGGTGTCCTCGATCTTTTGCTGATGTTACTGTTACCGGTATTTGAACTCATTGTCTAGTCGAATATGGTCTCTCCTACTCTGTATGCACGAACTCGCACGCACATGGCAGGTGGCTCTGTTGGGTCGGGGTGGGGAAAGTCAAAGGATGCTTCTTTTTCCTCTCACATGGCTTTTCCCAGAAACTTGAAGTGTCCTGAATATGACATTTCGCTCTCTCTGATCTTTTGACATTTGAAAGCCAATGCATGCGCAAGATCTGTCCTGACAGAGAGCCCCCTATGTGCCGTTGACTCCCAATTCATTTACAACCCTTTACCCATAAAAGCAGAGCCGATGTAGTCCATTTAATAGTTCATGGCTGAACAACCATCAATCTCCATCAATGTAAGAGACTCCTGACAATGTAGGACCTTGCTGTTGTCTCAAAGTTGCCCAAAAATTGCATCAAAAGCAAAATTATCTGAAAGCTCCAAACGTTACATTTTCATAAACGCATTATATTCCCTTCTGTCCCTTTGGAACACTTACTTTTGCTCTCCATTTATGCACTTTCCCTTTGCTTCGTACCATTCTTCTCATCACCGTCACAGCCAAAGATTCTGGTTTCTTGCTTGCATATGGGTAGTCTCGGTTCAGGTTGCGGCAATTCTCGCCACTTTAAGCCTTTAGACCCTGAAGAATTTCGCGCTCAAGCTCATCAAATGGTCGACTTTATAGCCGACTACTACAAACAAGTTGAGACCTATCCGGTCCTCAGTCAAGTCCAACCGGGTTACCTCCGTGCCTGCTTGCCTGAATCTGCGCCGTATCGACCGGAGCCATTGGATTCAATCCTCATGGATGTTCGGAGCTGTATCATGCCGGGCATGACTCACTGGCTGAGCCCGAGCTTCTTTGCGTTCTTCCCTGCCACGGTAAGCACTGCCGCCTTTCTAGGAGAAATGCTGTGCACGTGCTTCAATTCCGTCGGCTTCACCTGGCTCGCTTCTCCGGCGGCAACCGAGCTCGAGATGGTCGTCATGGATTGGCTCGCTCGCATGCTCAAGCTCCCCAAGTCCTTCATGTTCGCCGGCACCGGGGGCGGCGTGATTCAGAACACCACCAGCGAGTCCATCCTCGTCACCCTCGTCGCCGCGAGGGACCAAGCATTCGACTCGATCGGCATCGAGAGCTTACGAAAGCTGGTCGTCTACGGCTCCGATCAGACTCATTCTACGTTCGCAAAGACTTGCAAGCTGGCGGGAATACATCAATGCAACATAAGGTCGATTCCTACCTCGTTTCATACCCACTTCGCTCTCTCCCACGTTCTGCTCCGCAAGGTCGTCGAAGCCGACGTGGCGGCCGGGCTGGTCCCGCTCTACGTTTGCGCGACCGCGGGGACGACATCGACCGCGGCCGTCGACCCGATCGAGCAGATCGCCGACGTGGCGAACGAATACGGCATGTGGCTCCACGTGGACGCCGCCTACGGCGGCAGCGCGTGCATATGCCCCGAGTTCCGGCACTACTTGAACGGGATCGAGCGGGCCGACTCGCTGAGCCTGAGCCCGCACAAGTGGCTGCTCAGTTACCTGGACTGCTGTTGCTTGTGGGTGAAGGAACCGGGCTCGCTGGTGCGGGCCCTGAGCACGGACCCGGAGTACTTGCGAAACGGGCCGAGCAGGTCGGGCTCCGTCGTGGACTACAAGGACTGGCAGGTGGGCACGGGCCGGCGGTTCAAGTCGCTCCGCCTCTGGCTCGTTCTGCGCAGCTACGGCGTCGCGAACCTCCAGGGGCACATCCGGTCCGACGTGCGGATGGCCGGGCTGTTCGAGGGGTTTGTGAAGTCGGACCGCCGGTTCGAGGTGGTGGCGCCGAGGCTGTTCGCGCTGGTGTGCTTCCGGTTCGTCCCGCGGCGCAGGCGGGTCGGGCCGGGGGGAGAGGCGGACGCGATGAACCGGAAGCTGCTGGAGTGGGTGAACTCGACGGGCCGGGTGTACATGACGCACACGGTGGTGGGAGGGGTGTACGTGCTGAGGTTCGCGGTGGGGGCCACCCTCACCGAGGAGCGCCACGTGGTTGCCGCGTGGAATCTGATCAGGGAAGGAGCTGACTCGTTGCTTAAAAGTGCACATTCCTTGTGTACTTGATGGACTCAAAAGACAAAAGGTCAGTGTGATTTTTCCTATCTTGGGTTATATCCAATTTGACAATGACTGTTGATGATAATGGATTTCGTATGATTCATCTAATAGGATAATGTCCATCATTTCGTTCACTTGATTCATTTGGGAATAGTTTTCATCTGATCGGAGTGTCATTATTATCGATATGTAAGTGTCATCAAAACACATAAAAGTTTTGAAGATACATTAATATATGTTAGGAATATTTTGATCAATTGAAGAAAAATAGTACCCGGAATCCATTTTTTCATCCAACTTCCAAGAAGATCCTGATATCAATATTGCCTTTTTAAAATTGGAGAGTTTCACACCTTGAGCAAGAAAAGTGGATGTGTTACATAATTGAGGTATCCAAGACCAGGTGTTATTCATTTTGCTCTAGTCCTTTCTAACCTACATTCTCCTACGTGTTGTCCCGGTTAGTGCACGTGTGGGATAGCTTGTGGTTCAGCTATGAGGCTCCATTTACACCTCCTACTCCTTTTTCTTCTTTGCCGAAAGTAAAAATTTTATTCATATTTCAAACTAATATATGAAAGGTTCAAAATAAAACAAATTTTAAATTGAAAAATAAAATAGTAAAGCCACAAACTGCTGTGATAAATACATTATCATCCTATAAGAATGGATCTATCGTAGCATTAAAACAAAACAAACGACAGTTGATCGTTAAATCTCCAATCATCATCGGTGATAAATATCTTTCTTCTATAAATTACGGACTATCCAATTAGCAATGCACGCATAGTTGAGTGTCCTTAACACCATCACTGTATAGAGACATCAAAAACAGGTTGAATAAGCTCCGAAATTTAGATTTTGATTGAGAGAAGTTGAACGAGCACAGAAACGCTTATAAGGAACTTCTAGAATTTAGATTTGGAAATGAGAGATTTCAAAATTCAGAAGCGTCAGCATGCAGCAGGAACTTATCATACTGGTACAATCTGGAACTTACTCCTCAATCCTATCATACTTCTTGGTCTGGACAATCTGAAGCAGCCGATTGATTCCTAACATGGAAGCGGAAATTACATCCGGCGATCAAAGAAGAGCACCAGTCGCGTGCAAAAGGAAAAAAGAAACTATATGAAAAAAAAAAAAAAAAAAACTCCCACGTCAGATCGGGAGAGAGAATCTCACCTTAAGTTGCAAAGAACGAGCCTTCCTCGACCGAGATTTTTTACCAAAAAAAAAAAGGTACAGCGGGGCCAAGGGATCAACATTTGGTGATTTGCGCACTCCCTCACCATTTTCAAGAAGTTGCCTCTGCGTACTTCAAAGCATTTGAGCTTTTAAAACACAAATTACCAAACACTTTTTGGTCATATCGGCAGATGCAGCAAATCGAGCAGCAAGGTAACATCATCGTGGTATAATTAAATCCCGATCCCGAACGAGATTAACCTAAAAAACTTGGGATTTTTCATTGGATGGCTGAATTGGCATGTGGTTCTTGGGCCTGACGGTTCAATAGGCATGTCCGAACATGCAATTGGGTATGGTGAAGATGGTTCCCAGTAAGATTATACAAAATTAAAGTAAGAGATTTTGGGTGGACTACTCAGTTATGTGAAGGAGAAGGGAACCGAGGTGTCCAAAAAGAAGTTTAAAATAAAATAAAATTCCTCTTTTTCTGAAAAGCAAAAGGTAGAATCCGGAGAAATAGAATAATTAAACAGAAGAGGGAAGCTGGAAGCTCGAGATTTGCGTTGTTGTTGCAGACTTGTGGAAATCATTTCTTTAGGAAATCTGAAGGGGAAAAAAAGGCGCTTGGAATTTGCCCCACTTCCACTACTTGGGTTTGCTTTTATATTAAAAAGGAAAGAAAACAAGAGACAAAATTATCCCGAAAAAAAGTTAACTACTGAATTAAAATAACAAGTATAAAAATAGTGTCACTCAAAAGACATTAGAAATGTTATTATTGAATAGCTTTCTCGCTTTGTGCCGTGTTGATAAATGTTATCGGAGTAATGTTCATTCTACTAAATACATCACATTATAATGTGATTTTTTTTTTTTCTGTTTGACATCAAAATCCAAATCTAGAGAGATCAGTGAATTTCTTTTCAAACTCGGAAAAAGTTGAAAGTCCAGAAATCAAAATATGATAATTTCTCCTTAGATGAATTCTCAAATACATGATAAATGATGCATATACACACACGAGTATTTTTACCAATGTCTACTATCTAAAAAATGCAGTTCAATTACCCAATGGTTTCATTTGTTCTTTGATACGTTCATCGATTTGTTTCTTTGAGGATAAAACTAGTCATTCTATCCAATAACTTAAATAGGTGGCCAGTATTGCACCGAAACTCACGGGGACCAACATGTTGGCACCACCCATTACTATCAGTAGAGGAAAATTACGACATATGAGGATATCTACTAACAGATAAAGTCCTTTGACTTTACAAACTATAAAGTAATGTTGCTAAAAATATGGAAAAAGATTTTACAATAAAGGCGTTTATGATATATCTCATGAAAAGTTAAGAACATTAGGTAAGATGCTACTCATGAATCACAATCAATGACTTATTCACAAATAACTTACAGGAAAATAACCATTATTGGGCCAATTGCTAAGTAGAGACACAACACTAATGATAACTTGTGATATTCCACAATGTCATCAATTAATTACTAGTTCTTAATATTTTCAAGGTACAAACCCTGAGCCAAGTCACCATCCATAACCGTAAATCACTACTTAGACATGGAAACAAGTTACCATAACAATCGATAAAATTATGACTTAGAAAGTTAAATTACTGTGTATAGGTACAACAAACTTGGCAATGATTTCAGGAAAATTATGATAAATTTCGGTCTCTCTCTATCTCTCTTGTATTGTTTTCACTGCTAAACCTTAGAAGCACCTTATTCGGTTAATCATAGAATGACCAAATTAACCTTAGATTGCACTGGGCTTCCTCCAAGCCTAAAGTGACAAAAATTTGGGGAAAACACATCTAAATCTACTGGGAAACGCAACCCCTCCACGTCGCAACAAGCGATGAAACCTCGATCGAATCCTTCCTCCTTCGGACATGTGAGACGATACTCTTTCTTAATCAAGGCAAGGAGAATCAAAGCCTTGTCCGGCAATTATCTTAACGAGGGTCGTTCCTTGTTCTTCGCTAACACGACCAACATACTCAGTCCTCGGGACCCGTCCCCGCGACTATTTTGTTTTTCTTCTCGCCTCGAGATTGATTAAATCTTAATCTTAATCTAAATCCCAGCTTCGAAATGCGAACGATGCTATCGATCTATAGACGTCGAAAATATCAAAAAAAAAAAAAAAACTCAGCCTTCGGTGCAGAGAGAGGATAGTCTTGGATTTGAGCAGAGGCCCGAGATTACTGACTACAAACTGTAATTTACAGGGGTGGGTCAGAAAGAAAAATGGAGAGATTTGACCAAAAATTTTACCCAATAACAAGCCGCCTCGTATCCTCCCTAAGCTCTAAACATCACCACGTGACCCGACACCGAGAGAGAGAGAGAGAGAGAGGGGCAGGCTCCTAGATAAACAAACAAAACCACATGATGGAGGGCAAGATCGTGAACCAAGCGAGGGACGGCGCCGACGAGGACTGGGCCCTCTCGAACTGCAGGGAGTCGACGGCCAGCGGCATGTTCTCCTGGTCCGGGCTGCATTTGGCGCCCTCCGGCGGGTGCCAGCTGTACATGATGGCCCGCAGCGCGGCGGAGACGGTGGGGATGTACGCCGTCTTGTTGCGCGCCAGGAGCCACGTCAGGCCCATCAGCTGGCAGTCCCGGTCCAGCATCCTGCTCGTCCGGTCGCTCGACGAGCCTCCCCCTCCCGTCCCGTTCTTGTATCCTCCCTTCAGCTGTTGCCCAAAGAGAACACCAGTTAATTTTTCAGTTAATGTTATTTTTAGCAACTGGGGGTAAAGGTAAAGGAGAACTGGAGATCGAGGCGCCAAATGTAAATTTATTAAGGCATGATTGGCCTTGAATGAAACCAACCCCCAACCTTTCTTTCGCTTTGTCAATCATGTGGAAAGGAGAATATAATAATGCCCCACTTTTAAAAGGGCGTCGAATTAAAAAATTCACATATACGTTTTGAATTTCAGTGGAGGAGCACCAACAGCGGATGCGGACAAGGAGAGGGTACGGGGCTCGTGCGGTGTGTTGAATCTGTTCGCTGTCCAGAACGTGCCAATGAGGTTAAAGGTTGTCACCGTCTGGGATCATATACCAGAACCAATCTGGTTTGTTCCAGAAAGAGGCAAAAGAGATCGACCCGGAAGGGAACATGGTCGCAGCTCTCTCGTTCACCTTCATGCATCCATGCACCCATCAGTCAGCTCCATACTTGATAATGGCTGACGAAGTTCTGCTGGTGTGTACATGTATGAAAGATGGGAGGAAGATGGGTGGGGATGGCTTGTAAGATGCAAGCTATACATCTTATGAAGTGATGGAAAGGCTCACGTCATAAAGTTGTTGAATTTACATGTGGAACCGCACCAAGAAAAATGGCTCCCTTACAGGGAAAAGAAAGCTTTTTATACAGCAAGTGCCGAGAATAAAGCGTTTTTCTTCCTTTTCTCCTCGGTATTTGGTTTTCTTGAAAAGAAAAGGGCAGCTAAAACAGACAAAAGAACGAAGTCGAAAGTACCTTTTGAAGGGCGCCGAGGCACTTGGTGCAACCGGCGTACGAGGAGTTCCGGCAGCTCTTCTCGAGGTTCCTCACCGCGGCGGTCGGCGTCACGTTCCGGGACGCGGAGGAGACGTTGAACGCCGCCGGGCAGCTCAGCGAGCTGATCTGGTGGACCCTGATGCCGCAGAAGCACAGGACGGCGTCGCAGCTCGCGTTCGGCTGCGGGAGGTGCACGTTCTTGCTCACCAGCGCCGACTGCAGCGAGTTCACGCACTTCTGCGAGTCGTCCGGGATCATCGGCAGCTCCTCCCCCGACGACGGCGCCGCCGCCGGAGCCACCTGCAGGGCGTACCTGTCCGTAGGGTTTCTCAGACTCTCAGTTATTACCGCACACCACACGACCATCACGTAAAAGCAAGCAAGTAAAGGTGGATTTTTCGGTGTTCGAGCACGAATTCGACCGAGACAATGGCAATGCGATCGACACGTAAAAGACTCCTTTTTACCTGGCGTGGGCGGCGAAGAGCCAAGCGGCCAGCACGGGGCAGCACCGGCTGCGGTCGAGGTTACGGCCGCAGGCCTCGCTGACGCCGCCGAAGAGCTCGGCGGAGAGGTCGAGCTTGCAGATTTGGCCCGCCGAGTCCGCGGGGAAGGCCGGGACGGTGTAGGGCTGGTCGTGGCCGCCCCCGACGGGCTCGGCGAGGATGCCGGCGAGGGACGGGCGGAGGAGAAGAGCGCAGGAACAGAAAGCGACGAGCAGCGGGAGAAGAAGAAGCCGAAGTGGCATTTTTTATCCGCGTTCGAGCGAATGGGAATTGGGTTTGTCGTGGAGAGGCGAGTGGGAAAGTGATGTTCTCTCTCTCTCTCTTTTTTTTTTTTTGTCTTCCGGGTGATGAAGACGAAATGATTACCGCTTTGACTTGAGAGAGAGAGAGAGAGGGTTTTTGTGTGCGGGAAAGGAGGGGAAAAGCGGGGAGCCTGAGCCTGAGCCTACTCGGAAATTGAAGGAAGGAAGCAGAGGAGGAGGAGGAGGAAGAAGAGTAGGAAGATAAAGTGGGGAGCTTTTCTCCTTTTCTCTACTCAATAATGGGCGAAGGGTGGGCCTTTGAATCTTTACTTTTCCGGATGCTTTTCGCTTCTTCTTTTTCCGATTCTTGTCTCGGTTTTCGTATTTGTCGGAGCAGAAGGATTATAATAAGGTGGAAGAGCTGCGGAAGATTCAGCAGTATTCTGGCTCGCCGCTGCTTCAAGCTCCCAAGAAATGCAAAGTTCGAAGAGAGGGTTAGCGACACACAGAGAGAGAGAGAGAGAGAGAGAGAGAGAGCATGGAAGTCTAGACGGATTGAGGACATAGAAGTCTAGACGGATTGATAATCTGATACAGAGAGGACTGAGAGAGACTTGCATTTCTCTCTCTCTCTCTCTCTCTCTCAGTCACGATTTTTTTTTTTTTTAAATGTCCAAGAAAGGACAGAGATTTGTACCCACGAAAGGAACTGCATAATGCGGCCAAATCTGATCAATGTAGGAGGATGAAACTTCAGCTGGGCATTGCCAGACGATTAGGTTTAAAAAGCTGTGGAGGTAAAATTTTGAATTGGACGTCCGAGGTGATTGCCACGTTTGAATATCAACACGTTCTCTTCGCTAGCGATTTTCTTTGAATTTTACTTCCTCTAAAATTGTTGAAATTCAGAGGAAAAAGACGTTACCTTTTAGGAATTATACAGTTCAGATTCGGAGTGATTCTATGTGTTGAAAAGTTTGAAATAAGGGACATCGCTAAAAATAAATAAATGGAGTGCGCCGAAAAAGCAAAAACTTAAAAGAAATACAGAAAGAATAGCACCACAACATGTAAAGAAAGTTGTGACCGAATCCTAATAAGTTTAATCTTTGGAAAAGAAAGTTGATACATTTGTCATATATTTTATGCAAAGGATGAGAAGTGAAAGGCCTATCATAAGTGACAGAACGAGTATTCTATTGATCTATCAATTGTTTATTTAATGTTCAACTCATGTGAGCTTCATAAGACTCGGAAATTGTGATTGCAATTGCTCCATATGAGCAAATATTTCATGTTACAACAATGTCCTCAAATAGATTTTAGTTGTGTCTCACCTAGGTCATACAAATGAGAATTCCTTATGTGACACAAGAATACATACAATATTTGAGAGACTCATAATCGATACAATAGAATTGATTTGAATGTATCATAAATTGACGCTTTTTTATTACCTTCTAACAAACAAAAAAAAAGGTATTTTGCAAGAACATTGAATCATTTCGGTAATGACTTGTACAAATTGCCACCCCAAATCTTGATGATCATAAGTTCAAGAGAGAGAATGAAATTGAATTTGACAACGGATGTCACAACATTTTTCAATCGTTGTCATGTATTCCATTTACATCAAATAAGTGTTGAGAAGTAGTTGAAACACCATTGAGAGAACTATGCAAGTAAGAGGATTGAAAGAAATTGAACTCGAACGCTCATGAAACCGTTGCTAGTCCAACGTTTTGATGAACGACTGATTTTTGGGAAGACTTATTGATAAATGAAGTTTAGAAGTCTAGATACGACTTCTCAAATAACATTTCCAGGCGTTTGTCGAATTGATAACACATAAATATCAAGGCTATCATATCACTCTATCAACTCTTGCAACGTTCACATGTCATGATATTTGGTCCATTTATTTCATAGAAAAAATTGAAAAAAAAATATTTTTTCTTGAAAATTGCGACTTGCATCACTCAAATGAGTTAGTCAATGAAATATGTTTTCATTATCGACAATAATTCATATTTGAATATTTTCATGAATGATGAAAATGTTTTTCATTCCTTCGTTCTTATAAGTAATATAAACAATTATTTTTAAGAGATAATTTTCAAATCATTTAAACAAAACGATAAACAAAACGTAACCAATTAGTCGAGAGAAATCGGAAATCAATGCCTTGGCCATCTGACTTTTGATAAATCTTCAACGCTAGCCCCTGATGAGAATGCTGTGAAAGTGAGAAGACTTGAGGACCATCCACAACTGATGCTATAAATCAAGCGGTTCGCTTGTACTAGGAAGCTTGGTTATTTGTCCGCATGGCGCAAAATAGCTAGGAAGGGGACCAGCCCCTGGTAAGTGATCCTACGGCGATTGCAAGAAATCCATTCTGGGTAACCCTTCTCTCTCTCTTTTTCTCTCCATTATCGGAATCACTGATTCGTGCGAGGCAAGCGTATCACGATCGTTGGATTATATGAACCGAGAAGCTATGGTGAATCGGAAGTCTAGTGAAGTGGCGACAGAATGACATGAAGGTGGTTATTTGCAAACTAAGCAAACGGCTTTTTGGATGGAGCCCCGTGTTCTCTTTGCTATTTGATCGAGATGATGTATGAAAAGTTCCTGACCGTTCTTCGGCGACATTGAACTCTTCCGACCGCTGTTAGATTTTCCCAAGTAGAAAGTAAATCCTCCTAGGTTTTCCCAGGCGGGACCTCTAATACTAGAATAGGTTTTCTAGGACGATCACGAAGAGATAGAGAGAGATAGAAATTAATTCAAGAGGTTTAAAACTGGTGAGTTGATACATTCACAAACATATCAGAACCATTATTGAATTATATTACAAATCACTAAATCCATATTTGAAATTTTCACAGTTACTTTTATAATTACGTCCTCTTTTAACATACTTTGCTCCCTCTAATTCGCAGACCACGCTTTACTCTAGTTTCTACAATCTTGCAAAACGTTTTAGTAGTGCTAGATTTAAAAATGCAAATCTCAATTTGAAGAAATATAGATATGTAAAGATATAGAGTTTTGAAAGTACAAGATAAATTAAAGAAAGTGGAAGAGGGTTTTGATAATTCAAATTTCCAAATAATCTCATCACCCCAAGGTCCTCAGTTTTTCATATATAAATTCATCTAATCAATGATGAGTTTTTAAAATAGTTAACAATTTTTTTACAAAATCTCATATTGTATCATAATGTATCTCTCAATCATTTTTAATTTAAAGGAATAAATTTTAAAAATTGGCTTATAAGTCGTAAAGGCATTTGTTAAGTAACAGTAGCACCAGAAAAGGGAAAAATACAAGGGTCGTGCCAAATATGCTCACAAAAAAAAAAAAAGCGTACCTTTTGCAAAAGGCCCTGCAAAATCGCTCTTTTGCTTTTCTTGTGGGTTTAGGCATAAGGGTCCCCTCCACGTCCGAAGAGGACAACAGCAGCGCAGGGAAAAAAGCAGCGAAAGTGGGCTTCTTTTTCCTCTGTTCCTTTTCAGAGATGTGAGATAAGATAATCATCTTCGTTTAGATTAAACAAAAGGTCGATGGGGTCTGCAGGAGCATTGGTAATTGAGCTTAAAAAAGGGAAAAGAGAAAGGAAAGTGGCGGGGAGAAAAGGGCGTAATCATGGTGCCGCTCCACATCGAGGTTGGACGGTCTCGAACCGAATCTATCCACATCATTGGGACAGTGCGGTGGAGCACTCCGGTTGGCTTCCGTCGTCCGTGCTTTTTCACCGGCCGCGTGATTCCCTCTCCGGCCGACGACGGAGGAGTTCGGGAGGCTGCAACGGCGAAGTTGTTGGATAGCTTTTCTGGTTTGCGCCATAAGACGCATTGCGTGAATGAATCTCGGAAGGTAAAAGAGTGTTTCGAGGGACTGAGTTTCTTTTCATGAACGTCAGCATCATGAAATTGCAAACGATCCTATGTTGGAGACGCCGATTCACATCGGAGCTCGCGTTTTGTAGGGTTTGTGAGGTTTGCTCGGTACTTCACTAGTCCAAAGTTGTATGCATCCGGAGGTGGGTTTCCTCGTCACGAAGAGGTGCAATTGCTTGTTATTTCCTGTCAACTGATGATTATCCCACGGTTTTACAGTCATAGAGAATATCGCTCAGTGGGGATGAAATGGGGAATACATAGTGCGCTTCCAGCTCGCTCAATTGACGACTCTCAGGCCCATTGTACGAAATTGGGCTACGTGGGCTTGTCATCTTTCATCTACAATTCTAGTCCTCAATGATTATACCTAGGTTCCTTCAATAATCTGGGGTGACCCTAACCACTTTACTGAATATGGATGAGCCAGTTGAAGTCCGTTAAAATAGGTCTCCATGGAGCAGGGCTCTTCTAGAAAATCAAGAAAGTAAAAGGGACAGACATCAGACAATTAAGGCTGTTTTTGCACAGATTTGGAAAAGGATTTTGGGCTTGCAAAGTCTCTTCAGTGAAAGTTGGGATGTTTGATAAATTTTTCTTGGACCACTCTAAGTTGGCAAAGCCCTAAACCCAAGGCGGATCCTCCCTTACTCCGGCTGTGCAGCGTATTTGGAAAGCCCTCTCCAAGGATTAATGAATTTTTCAATTGCCTTTCTGCCCCTAGAATTACGCTTTTATCCTTAAATGTCCCTTAGGCACAGCAAACTCAAGCAATCGCTCGCGACCATAGAACAATGGCCTCAAGTCTCATTGGCGACATTACTGTAATTTGTCCAAGTTGCCAAGGGTTGTGTTGGATTTGGTCGTCGAGGTCAAGATCTATTGGTTGAGACGTGGTGCAACAAGGCTTGATCGACACGAATTCTTGTCATCGAGAGTCGACCATTTGAGGCAGAGATCTAGTGTGACGAGAGTTGACCAACTAAGGGTAGACTATCACCCTTCGACGCTTGCTCGGCTGACAATTGCTGATGCTTGCCTCTAGTTGCCACCAAGGCTCGCCTAATATTCTTGTCCTCTTTGTTGATGCTCGCCCAATTGCTTGCCTTTTTGCTTTTGTTTTTTGTTTTTTTACTTTTAAAGTTGCTCTATAAAATATGCACCGAAAGTCAATCATTTAAACACTATTTGCTTTTAGCAAATGCACCTTCAGTCAAAAATGTTTCTAGAAATGGCTTCACATTTTCTCGGAGCTCCCCCAAACACATCCTAAACCCTTGAAGCGGTGGTTCTTACACCCATAAGCAAAATGCCATTGACCTTCGCTTAGGTGAATTACGTCCTGCGCAGTGGTTATGCAAGAGGAAAAGTACAAATTCGCCTTTTACACCTTCCTCCTACATCGACATTAGGATTTCCAACTTCCTTTCTCTTATTCATTCTCCCACGCCGAACCACGGGACAGGTGGGAGAACATGTCACGTCCCGAGGCTCCATCAAAATCACCAGGAATCGAGGCAGTTCCGTAGATTCATTGTCGTACATGCGAAATGATTGCTTTGGCCGAAACAAGAAACACGGGCCAAGGTGGTTTGGTTCTGCATTCTTCCATCGGCTAATTCCGGACTCCCAAAAAGATGAAGACGACGGCTGCTTTGAGCACAGTAACCCCCCACGCCCCCTCCCTCATTTGGAATTAAGGCGGAAATTGTCAGCTTTCGCCTTCTATTAGTGGGATTACACCGAGTTAGATGATTCATCACTCGGTAGTTGAGTTGATAATCAAGTCGGAACGTCAAGTCAAAACCAAATTACTGATATTTTCCTGCCCGCCATCATCCTTCATCATCACTACACCATCCAATTTGGTAGTTTGTGACGGGAAATGATTATGTATCTAGACAATGGAAAAGATCAATTCGTAAATTGATTGCTCGTTTATTTGTCACATATCCCATGTCGATCCTCATTGATATAGACTGTCGTACATAGTTTGAAAATTCCAACCAATTAACTAAATCAGTCTATTAGAATGCGTAAAAGAAAAGACTAGATATTACACAATTTATGTATTTTTGGATTGATCATTAATCTATACCCCTTTTTTAAGCTTTGTTCCCCGTTCATCAAATTATTGGTCCAACCGAAAGGTTCATCACCCATTTTTTCATGTTTGCCAATGGATGGAAACCATCCGAAAATAGCTGAAAGAGATTATGTGCGAAGGCGGTATGCTTCATAAATTGATTAAGGCAATAATGGCATCGATCCATCTTTGTCTCCTGCTTCGTCTACCAACCCACCTTTCCTGTTGACCTGGTGGAGCCTGAGGTATGTAAGGATAGCACGAAACAATGTTGCTTTAACGAAAAACACATGACGACACAATATCAGAAACTGTTGAAGATATATCACTTAAATTCAGGATCTGTATATCCACCAGAATCTTTTCATACAGGGACGTTCCCATGATATTGTCTATTTCACATGTAAGGTCATTACAGAAATTTGCAACTCGTCCTCCGTAGTCTAGTCTGTTCGTTCAAGTTTTAAGGGAAAAAAAAATGGTGATCCGATGGATTTCTTTGTTTGACATTATAAATGTAATCAATTATGCCGTTTAAATAATTTAAAAGAAAAAAAAAAAAAAGAAACAGTTAGCTTGGATGGTTCGGTGTTCTTTTGCACGCATGTCTTCCACGGGTCACATAGCTTAAGTCCGGTTTCAATTGATCTCTAGTAGATCGAAGAAAACAAACCGATGATTACTAGGACCCTTCAACCATGTCTCGAGGTCTTAAATGATAACTTTGTCACACAAGATCCAACGGTTAACAACGAAAGCGGTTCCGTAATTAAGTTCCTTAAATGAATATCAATCGTGATTTGATCCTCTTTGTCAAGTAAACATTTTTCATCAAGAATCACTACATGCTTTTACTACATGATTTGATCCTTTCAAGTTGGTGCACTATTACACGATATGACATTGGTTATGGTGCTAAACGTGATAATTAAATTTATACTCCGTCTTCATCTCTTACAGGACGATGGCTTAATTCAAAGGATGGCCTTACAAGCAATCATGGACGGTCGTAAAATGGACAGATCTACATATGAACAAAGTCAACTGCTTGTACCTGCTTGTGGCTCTCGTATAACGACGACATCTCGTTTACATGTGTCCGCAGAGAAAATGTCAGAAAACTTCTCCCTTCTTTGAAATTTCTCCTCGGAAACTAGTGAATGAATTTTGAGCCCACAACCCCATTTTCCCTCCTCTCATAGCATAAGATAAGCCTTTTTCTTTTTCTTTTCTTTTCTTTTCTTTTCTTTTTTCTGGGTGGTTTTTTCCTTGCAAAAGGGGAAACAAATTTTAAGGTTGTCCACAACCACACGAAAAAAAGAAAACGCAAAATAGAAAGGTGTGGTGTGCCAACCCTAACTAAAAAGGTAGCCTCAGATGATGAAATTGCCAGGAAATTGATAATATGGTTTGGTCATGACTTCTAAGACAAGACGAAGATCAATGAGATGTGCGGAAAAGGAGATCCTTCGTTTCAACCGGTTTATCTAGGGTACCCACTTCGTGCATTCTCCCTTTGGAGTCTTCAAAACGATGATTACTTTTACTTGGGCAAGGAAGGAAGATGCCCACATGACGACAAGAGTGCACTTTTTGAGCTTTCGATACACCCATATATGTTCATACACATGACCCATCGATCGCCTACCAAAATGTGACTTGAGTTCGACCATGTAATTACACTCGTAGATGGATTCGACCTAGCTGTTAAAATGTGCAACCCCTTCTTCATAATAACTCGTGTACATGCTTAGGATAAACTTAAAGGTCAAAGCGATAAATTAATTAGGGTTTTTATCTCTTCCAATTATAATGACGATGCATAATACCCAAAAAAACAAAAAGCTAATTTTTGGACTATGTGACTGGTTGATTTAGCCTATCCAGTTGAATTTTTTCCTTCCTAAATGTAAGGATAAGGTCTTTCAATATATTAAATTGAACACATGAAAATATCATCCCATCTTCATTTTCTAGTCACGTAGAGGCGACAAAGGTTAGGTGGTCCTAATCATCTTTTTTGGGCAAATCAGGATCTCAAAACTCGCATTTTCACTATATTTATGGAAGAAAAACTAACATCACATAATCAATACACGTGTGTTTTATTTTTAATTCTTTATTAGTACTTTAACATAAAGTGATTGCGGGATAGCTTAATCAAGGTTCTGGCGGATGGAAGTAGGATGTCTATATAACTCCGGCTTCTCTCAACAGTCCGATTAAAATAAATAAATACCATATTACAGACCTTTCAGAGGACAAAAAATTTGAAATGCTGAGGCGAGCATGCCCGAGATGGGAAACATCCACGCAAACGAAGTGCATAAATAGAAAGATAAGATGTTTCCCATAATGAATATCTAAATATGCAATTCCATTTATGGCTGCTGGGGGGGAAATTTTTTTCCCATCACTACTGTGCATAATGAATTTCTTTTTTCAGATTATAACTTAGTATTTCTTTCGAGAGTTTATCATTCTGTAGGGGCCTTGGCATGTTTTTATTCTTGAAATCAACGCGTTAGCTCGTTCATGTATCGTATGTATGTAGTCTTTTTGTTTCCAAACGAAAATGAAACTGTTGCTTCTCTGAAAGATGATAAAAGTCTTATTCTCTGCACAAGCATACAAAGAATTCCATATATTGACAGCCAGCGAAGATACAACCAAAGCCTCACCAAAAAAAAAGGGTAATGAAGAATTAAAAACAGAAAAAAAGCCACAAAAAGAGGTCCTACTTCATCGACTTCATTATTCCGCACTCCGTAATAATTGTAAAGCGTATTCACATGAAGTCGTTAATGTCCAAACTCTCTGGAAGCTCGAACTTGAAGAAGCTGCTGCAGTAGCTCTCTCTCTCCTCCTCGGAGCTGCTATTCACGAATGTGGACGATGAATTCAATGGTGTAGAACTGGACAACGGAGTCGACATCATTGAGTCGAACCTGAAGTTCTGGTCGTCGCCATTGTTTGGTTGGAAGTGACACAACTTTTCCAATGATGCAGGCATGGCCGGACTCGAATTGCCCTTGAATATAGTGCGGCTGTGACACCAAATCTTGACTTTCCATTGGAGGCACAATAATTTGTCCGGTGTTTGAACAGCTGAAATTACTCGGCAAGTTTGACGGGAAATCTCCTACATTGGCCTGTCCAAGTTGTGCTTGTTCCACAAGTGGACCACAGGGAAGGGTAGAAGTGGTGCAAGCTGGAACTTGCTGAGCTTGAGATTGAGCTTGAACTTGAAATTGATTGGAGTGGGACAATGGGAAAGCATTCGGATCAGAGATTTGGTTCTCCTGCAGATTATTTTGTGAGAGCAGATCTGGGTTTTCATTTTTGAGCGACAATATGGTCGAAGCAAGCCTTAAGAGCTCTGGGTTCAACAGGGCTTGCGTTTTCAACAAGTTAGCCATGTTGATGAGAGGAGGGTTGCATAGAGACGAGCTGAGAAGCGAGGAGAGGTCAAGGAGATCGAGGCGAGGTGCGTGAGTCACTGGGTCGATCCCGTTCCGGAGGAGCCTCTTCCTAATATGGGTGTTCCAGTAGTTCTTGATCTCGTTGTCAGTTCTCCCGGGCAAGCGAGCAGCTATAGCCGACCACCTAACACATTGAAAATGGTACCAGGGTCAGAATATTCATGAACCGCTCAAAAAATCAAATGAAAGCTACACTCGAGGCATGAATTATTTTATCAATTTTTGAGAGCGAAGGCCGTACTTGTTGCCCAAGATGCTGTGCAGTTGGATGATGGTCTCTTCTTCCTCGAAAGAAAACCTTCCTCTCTTGATGTCTGGTCTCAGATAGTTAGTCCAGCGGAGGCGACAACTCTTCCCACATCTTTGAAGCCCTAAAACATCATCGAAAAGAGAAAGGGTTAAGAACATGGATTCAATCTTCAGTTAATGAGCTTGAGATCTTATGATGCATCGCTTACCGGCGTTCTTGGGAAGGGTCCTCCAGTTACCAGGTCCATGAGCCTGAATATAGTTGATGAGCTTGAGATCTTCCTCAGGCGTCCATGGCCCTTTCTTGAGCCCATTCTTGTCGCAGCAAGGTGCTCTTCCCATCGCTACACGGAAAAGCAACAAACACACACCTTTTCGTGTGTTGAATCCGGCGTTGAAAAGGGTTCTCCCTTTAAACGAAGGAAGAAAAAAGTTTCGTGGAAAGCAGATTTGACTCTTTGTGAGGAGGAGACTTGAGACAAACGAGACGAGCGCTTGAAGTTCAGAGGTCCAAGGGAGGCGAGGTTATATACAGAGGGGGAGAGAGAGAAAAGGGAGGCTCAGATCGAAGTCAACAAGATTTGGTGCCGGCCTGGTTGCCACGTGGTTTGCGTATGTGTGGGCGTACATAGGGTGCATGTACGTGTGCGAAGACGGTGCACCCTTGGCCTTCTTGCTGACATCTGATTCTGGAAACCAACGTAAGCTTTTGCCAAAATTGCTGCAAATTTAGGGTTTGAATAATGTGGGAAGGAAGGAGCGTGGGCTGCGCCCTAAATGTTTATCACGATTTATTTTACGATGAACGAGTTCGAGTGTGAATGCACGTATGTGCACTATAATTTGAGTTTGTTCTTACATTTATATTAAACCTATCCACAGTTGAAATTTCCTTTCAGATAAATATTTTGTTCTAACCTGTCAAAAGATTAGCGATATTTGTGCGAAAAGAGAATAAGATCATTCCGTTTTCATGATGGTAAGAAGTTTTCTTTAAAAACAGGAATTTATTTTGATCTATTCAAGTTTTGTCGAGATAACAATTCATTTCCTTAGAAATACAAGATAGAAACAATGCAGTCCAATTACAAACCATGACAAATCCCAAACAATAACAAATAAATCACTATAATAAAGTTAGGGTTACACACATAAAGAGTAGATCTACAACTTCTTCAAATCAAAATCAATGGCCGATTATTTAATTTGTCTTCAGTAATTAACACACACCAAGTCTCTACCTCCAGCTATTAATATGGCTTTGCCTTTACTCGATGCATGCCAAGATTTGGCATTGCCAACACATTTGTCATTCGGAGTAAAAAGATTGAATGAGCACAAATCTTAAGACTCTGAGAATGAAACCTTCATGAAGCTCCTCTAATCCCTTTAAAATTGGATTTGCACACCAACAAAATCCGAGGAAACGCCAAAATCATACACGCAAAAAATCTCAAATCTAGACTAAGTTGGAATGGATATCTCTCTGAAACAGGATGTCAAAACTTCTAAATTTAAACTAGATGAGATGAAAAAAACTCCCCAAAATGGGAGGAATGTAAGACAAGAAATAGAAAACCAAGACAATCAAAGAAAAAGGGCGAAAAGGGAGGGGAGGGAGGGAGATTACTGGCTCAAACCCTCCCCTTCCTCCATTTAAATTGAAGGAGGCAGCTACTTGAAGATAAGAGGAAAGGAGAGAATCTAGGATTTCTTGGAGCAAGAGTTTATGGCGAGGAAGTTTTTCCCGACGATTTTTTATGTTTATCCAAGTTACATTAGCATGCATCTGAAAGCTTATTGGATTTCCATTGGGCATTTACTTTGAAAAGGTCATTTCTCTTCTACCTAAACAAAGTTTATGTTGAATGTGGCTTGAAGTTAAACCCACTTCAATTTGGAATCAGCTCCAGATTGAAATCCCGGACATATGGAGCAAGCAAATTGGTTATGTTTTGAGCGAGGAAGGATTTGGGCGCCCGTAGGAATGTTTGTCGAAAGATGTTTACAATCAAATTTCGTACCCAATGTCAAGCCTAACTCGAGGCAGTACTTAGGGAGCTGTCGAGGAGTGCAAGTAAGTGAGGCAAACAATTTGTTTCTCTTTGATTTGTGTTCATGGGGATTTCATATGTAATTAGGGTTTGACAAACACTTAAAAGTTGTGTGTTTCAAGTGATTGTAATATTTCCATATTGATTTAGTGGAACATCACATCAATCTCTCTTTATAGATGAGGCATACTCTACCGAAGTCTTCTTTATTAGGTCTATTTTCCGCACATATATCTTGCTTGATCGTTTGTGTTTGTTCCACCCTTTTGCCGTTTGTGTGACAATTCGACCATCATACGCTTAAAATCCTTTTATGTCTTGGGTCTGTTCATTGCACTTGTGAAATGCATGGTAAAATATCTCTCTTTTATTTATTTATGGTTTGAGTTTGGATAGTATCTTCTCAAGAGAAAGTGATACGTAAGCATATCTTGAGTTAATGCTACTTGGTACGTCTGTGCTCCTTTCATTTTTATTTTTCTTTTCACTCCACGGACTTGCCACTTGCACACCACCCCCCATTGTCGTCATTGCCGCAGGTTGTATAGCTGCGACTGGCCAGTGCTGACCCTTCACCTCAAGCCACCATTGTCACTAATGGCAATGGTGGACACGATGACAAGCCCCGGTGGTGACTCTAGAGTGGCTAAGTGGGAGGCGTCGGAGGATGATTGGCAGTGGCCGGATAAGTTGCGGAGGGGCCAGAGACAGAGGGCCGAGGTGTATGAGGGCTAGAGGGAGGGAGGGAGGGAGGGAGAGGATCTGTATCCGATGAGTTACAAGTAGAATATTCTTTGATGTCATGATTTTTGCTCAATATGGTGATAAACTGTTTTTTCATGGACTTTCATTTGGTTCACTGGTGGATTCAAAGTATCGTTAAAAATGGGGTTAAGATACCTCACATGCAATTTTACTCTAGCAAATGGAGGTTTCCATTTTATTTTACTTGAGCGTGTGAAAAAAAAATTATAGAATCATTGTAATTTCTAATAAAAATCACCCCCTTTAAATTCATATTCTCATTGATGTTGAGTATGATTTAATAATAATTTCTATATCTAGGTGTGGACAAAAAGACAGTAGAACATGAATTTAAAACAATAGATATGGCCATATTACATTAAATCATAAGGAACATAAAGGCATTATCTTATTGTATCTCCATATCTGAAAATTGTCCAACTTGATTTTGACTTGCAAAGTTAACATCATTTAATCCTCATCCTACATATATGACACAAAATGGCGGCATACCAAGGGATAGAAAGTTGGATGTGGGAATTTTATTTATTTATTTATTTTTTTGGTTGGAGAAATTGGGGAATTTGAGTAATAAAATTTAATGACTTTATAATTATCACTGTCTATAGAATAAAATCTCCTAACTAATGAGTTGGAAAAGATAAGGAAAAAGTCTAGCCATGGCACATGCCTAAAGAAACTCAATGGATCACGGGATGCGTAATCCAACTTAGCAACAAGTCACAGGGCGGTGCACCATCGCCTTCCAATCTAAATCAACACCCTATCACTCTACAAAAAGTACCTAATCATTCATCCATCTCCTTTTTCTTTGGGGCCTATTCCATTTGAAATGCATGTCAGCTCTTGAACACGTGTCTAACTGTAGTAAACTACCTTTCCAAGCTGGATTGTATTTGAACTGAGCCACACAAGCATCGCCACGTAGCATCAGAAGCAAACATCGGAAGCAACATATGTTCCTTCCCCGTCTGAGCCACACAACCTCGAAGGTCAACCCCATCCTCCCCCTCTTCTCTCCCCAGCTCATCGTTTCCATCTCTTTTTGACAGTTGTATGCTGTAGATAGGAAATCGTTATGTGCGCGCGCGCTGCTTTTTTTGTTTTTTTGTTTTTTTGGCTCTGCAGGAACATAAGCTTGACACTCCACCTGGGGTTAACGAGTTTGCTTTTCAAAGTCAAATAAAATCAGGTGTTCATCTCATCCACCTCTATCTAACAACGCAGGAAACATGGTCAAATGCTATTATATTCCTTTTTTCCAGCTCTGAGGTCATAAACCCACTGTGTTGTCCCTTCGCTCGCAATGCTGTTTCACTTCACAAGATAATTACCATCGACCCTTTTATTCTACTTGGTTCTCGTTCTAATGCACATTTCCAGAGTCAATGGTATTGCGTGCTGTCCCGGCAGCTGCGTAAAAGAAAAAAGGAAAAACGGCAATGGTGTTCGAACTGTTGGACAAGTGTTCGTCAAGTGTTTCGGAATATTACTTAGTTAATAGCCGAGAGGTTTCGGGATTTAATTATGTGGCAACTGACCGTTCCTTGATTCAATGTCTCTAAGACATCTCTTTGTTACGTTAGATCTCTCGCGAAGGTTTTAAAATAATGGCTAATGCTAAGACAACGGCACCGTTATTCCTAGAGAATAACGGTGCCTTTTGAACCACAAAATCACTTTCTTTTTTGATAGGCAACCGGCTGTAATAAGTTGAACATTTATTCTGATTTTAACAGAACTTATCAATTCTAAGTTACTGAAAAAATTCATAAAACCAAATTCCAAAGATGGTTATCTATGTTATACAAAAATGTCGTGTTCTATGGATGAACACCATTATTCCCAGATAATAATGGTGCCGTTATCTCGGCATTACCCTAAAATAATCTCACTCGTCATGCAAAATAGATTGCATAAGAAGGGTGGATCGTGTTCCTCGGTTTCCACTTTCTGTGGTGGTGGTGCTACCTTCTAGATTTCGCCATGGAGACCCATACGCAATGGTTGGTCAATGTATTTAGATCTGCGTTGTTATAATATGGATTAGATAAGGCGATAATAATGAATGGCGATCTCCTTGTGGCAAGAACATGTCTCCCGCCTAGGGTTTGCTTGTGCATGGCATGCCTTATATAGTCATGTACGTCTTTTATCGTTGACTTGCATTATACAACTATCGGGTAGTTATATAGTGTCGTTGTTCTTGGTTGCGAGGTGTCCTGATAACTCAACAACCTTTGAATAATGGAAACCCTGGAGGGATGGCGAGTCACAAAACATCGAATAAAGAAACAAATAAAATAAAGATTCTTGGCAAAGATAATATAATGTTTTTGGAAAAATAAACAAAGGACCAAGTACGTGTGGTTGGAATTTGCGTGCAATAACATATCCCTGCATGCGGAATCGTCATTATATACTACGTAGTCGTAGTCTGCTGCGTATAGTTCGTAAACATGCAATTTAAAAATGCATTTCACGTACAAAATGAGCTACGTAAATTCTGGGGCTAGTGGGTGCACGACACGTGGATCCATTTCTGATCGTGCTGATGCATGAAATGGATTTAGATTGCAGAGAGAGGGCTAACTAGAAGATCTCGAGCCGGCTGCTAGGGGTCGACAGGTGTTGCGTCTCGATGTTAATTTAATGGCGATCGAACGAGTAAGGTTGTAAAATAATGATATGGTTTGAGCTAAGGTAGAAAACGTGTTTTAACATGATCTGAAGATGTCTCGATTTCACGGATGGGGATGAAGGAGCTTCTGCCACAGCTCGTGAGGCTGGTGTCATCAGCCGTTGTTGGTGGTCTGAAAAGATGTGAACGGATCATCCCTCGTTTTAGTTATTTAACAGTTTGACGAAATGCAGAGGAAGGTTTTATCTCCTTTCTCTCTCCTTCCCGAATGGAAAATTGAGGATTCATGACTATGAATTTCTTTCGTGGTCCCCCTGGAAAAGGGATGTGTATTAGGTCCGCTGCCAGTGAAAAGAATTCTAAAAAGAATCAAATCTATACACGAGTGATGATATTAAATGGCGTTTGTACTGTAAGAGGAAGTCCGATGATATTAGGCCTCATTAAAAAACTTAGGACTCTAATTACTCTGTACGTAGACAATGTAAAAGAATAACTACACGAGCAAGCTTCGGCCAATAACGACACTGCAAAAATATCTTTGGCAAATAGAACTGTTCACTGAGTAGGCAAAAATTCTGACATGAGAATGTTTGTGTGATTTAGAAGATTTTAACTTTTTTCCACGTAGCTAATCGCTTAGATTTTTGGTCTCTTATCTAACACTTAGATTTGCCAATCCTAAGGGCGGCGTTCTCTAAATGTTCTTGTTGTAGGAGCATAGAAGGGGCCAATAGAAATAAATACTTTCGCCTGGTCAAGTATGAACTCATTAAGTTTAAGCCCATGAATTATGAATAAAATGATTAGTTCTCGGTCTAATCCAATCCAATGGAATTGGCCACTTTTTTTCCCCACTACTTGATGCCATATGTTCTGAAACCAGGAGTGTGTTTCCCATTACTTTTTTATAAGAAAAATCTGAGTAAAAATTAATACGACACGAATCGATATAAACTAATCAAAACATGCCAACTACACATATAATACTTACGTCTAGGATGGAAGAAACTCATTGGAAACAATTTTACTTGCGTTAAGTATTACCCCCTTGTTTAGTTGTACGCTGGTAAGTTTAGGACATCACATTATTTACTAATTTTCTAGAGCATTCTCAATGTATCTAACATGGCAAGTCACTTTGTTCACGAAGCAACCTTCTATGCCATGGAAACAAAATGAGTTAACCAGACAAATTGTAGAATGAAAACGATAAACTAAACCCACCAATCAATATCATCGAGAGAGAAGGATTATTTTGCAATTATGAATGATCAAAATGATCCTCATATTGGAAAGAAAAAAAAAACAAGGACGAGTAGCTCGCGAACGATAGAACCGAGGAAAGGAGAGACAACGAATGACAAACGATGGATGACTGATGACAGATGATGGACAATGACGAGTCGAAGGAGAGGCGGCGGACAAGCCAAGGGATGGACGACAACGAACAGTGGACTGACATTAGCAAGTGGTAACTGGACAAGATTCGAGAAGTTGAGAGACTAAAGTACTTCACTTAGGGTTTAGTTCCCAATTTACTAATTTTTTGAAAAATATAAAAAAAAATTATGTAGTTAGTCCATTCTAGTCTGGTCTGGTCTGATTCTCCCTTAAAATCGGAAACCAGACCGCTTAGACACCAATTCCACTTTTAGGAACCATGAATCAAACTAACACTCCCAAAAATCGAACCTAATCGGCTGATTTGGTCCAGTCCAAGCAATTCTCGATTTGAGTGGCCTGCTTTGCACATGTCTAATTATGAGTCAACTTAGATATATTAATATCTCGGGAAAAGTGCCAAAATGGTCCTAAACCTTTTGTCATTGTACCGATTTGGTCTTAAACGCCTTTTTTTTGGTCTTGATTTGGTCCTAAACCTTTTTAAGTTGTGTCAATTCAGTCCTTTCCGGCCAATTTGGCCGGATTTTGCTGACTGGTCGCCGGCCGGCTGACGTGGACAACATTTTATTAATATTTTAATATATTTTGAATTTTTTGTTTATTTTTATTTTTATTTTGTTTATTTTTTTAATTTTGCTCTTCTTCCTCCAGCCGGTCGCCGGACCTCGGCGACCGGCCAGAGGCGACGGCCGGCGAGGTCGAGGTCGACCTCGCCGGCCACCTCGCCAGTGGCCGCGGGGGCGACCTCGCGCGGGGCGGCGAGGCTCGCCCTCGCCGGATCTGGCGAGGTCAAGCCTCGCCGACCATGGGCGAGGCTCGACCTCGCCAGATCCGGCGAGGGCGAGCCTCGCCCGCCCCGCGCGAGGCCGCCCTCGAGGCCTGGGCGGCGAGGGCGAGCCGCGCCAGCTCGCCGGATATGGCGGCGGGTCGGCGAGCAGCGGTGGACGGCATCGGGCGGCAGCATTGCAGCGGTGGTCTCACGTGGCTAGGGTTTCCTCGGCTTGGCCGGAGAGGACTCTCTCTCTCTCTCTCTCTCTCTCTCTCAGGTCCCGCCCAGATCGAACGCCCTCAGATCTCGAACCGAATCCTTGAAGACCGCGAGCTCCGGCCTGGTCCGACCAACGCAAGGCACAAAAAAAGACCGAGGCCTACCGGAGCTTCGGCGCTTGAAACCAGGCGCGGCCGTAGGCCGACGGCCGCGGCTCAGGTGCGGTGGCCGGCGGTCTACCCCCTCCGACTCTCTCCCCCTGCTCGAACCCCCTCACTCGCCAGATCCGGCAAGCTGGCGGGGCTCGCCCTCGCCGGCCATGGGCGAGGCTCGACCCTCGCCAGATCCGACGAGGGCGAGCCTCGCCGCCCAGGCCTCGAGGGCGGCCTCGCGCGGGGCGGGCGAGGCTCGCCCTCGCCGGATCTGGCGAGGTCGAGCCTCGCCGGCCATGGGCGAGGCTCGACCCTCGCCAGATCCGGCGAGGGTGAGCCTCGCCGCCCCGCGCGAGGTCGCCCCCGCGGCCACTGGCGAGGTGGCCGGCGAGGTCGACCTCGACCTCACCGGCCGTCGCCTCTGGCCGGTCGCCGAGGTCCGGCGACCGGCTGGAGGAAGAAGAGCAAAATTAAAAAAATAAACAAAATAAAAATAAAAATAAACAAAAAAATAAAAAATAAAAAAATTCAAAATATATTAAAATATTAATAAAAAGTTGTCCACGTCAGTCGTGCCCCACGGCGACCAGTCAGAAAATCCGGCCAAATTGGCCGGAAAGGACTGAATTTGACAACTTAAAAAGGTTTAGACCAAATCGGCAAGACCAAAAAAAAGGTTTAGGGCCAAATCTAAGACAACGACAAAAGGTTTAGGGCCATTTTCAAGACTTTTCCCTTAATATCTCCATACCACCCTATTTTCCAATTTGGGACTTTTTAAATATAATTCATACATGTATCTCAAGGGCTTATGCCACCCCTCTTTCTTATCATGGCAAGTTTTTGTGAAATAACTCCAATGAGAAATATAAAAGAAGGCATTAAGAGACCCTCTTGGTTCAACCCTAGACTCTTTAAGATCCGTTTTCAAACCTTCTCCCATTCTTTTGATGAAGATATATGGATCCATGGGTATATATGTCTATAAAGATCCTCTATTCATGGATTGAATTCATTCGAAAATATCAAGAAAACATCAAATGATAAGTATGTTCGTCATTCTCACTCATGACTTGTTTCGAATCACCTCACTTGAGCATTTTCTCAAAGCCACCATTTAGGGTAGATCTATGTGTCTCTAACAATTACCCGATATGCGTGAGATAGGATGCCGAGCAAGATGAACAAACTACTCATGAAGAAATTAAATCTCTCGCTAGTTGCTTAGGGTCATAAACTCATCATTCTATGCCCCAATGATTGACCTGCGACGTGTTCTTGGTGATGGAATACAAGATGCTTGCGGGCCCAAATTTCAACACCAAACCAGTCTCTTCCTCTTTGACATCTGGGCTCAAGCCTATGCCCTAGATAGCTTGTTGCACAAAGAACTTGATCAATGGGCAGGCCCAAACTGAGCTTAGTTCAGGCCTGTGGGGGAAAGCATGACCACTGATGAGGCCTGAACGGTCCAGATCCAGTATTGGCCTTCCTATAGTATATGTTTGATTAGGGGGGCAAAACTTAAGACTTTTACGGGGATCGAGCCTATGGTCTCTCGTGAACACGGTTCCCCCCCGTAGATTTTCATCACTAGATCGATACAAAGCGCATATATATGTTAAACGATCGAGAATTTTTGTATTTCAAATCAACAAGTCAAATATTATTCGGACATCTCTTCAACGATGCAAGATCGCCAAAATACTCTGCTCCTTCTAGTCAACATGACTTGTTACCATGAGATGCTAACGTTGGATGAAACATGTACCATACTACTAAAGTTGTCAAATGGGTGAGTTAAGTTGAAAATGGCCTAATCCAAATTAATCATTTAATTTGCTCTAATTTAGTAATCTATATGCGATTTCACTCATATCCAATATATAGTCGGATTCGACCCATATTATTAAAACATATTTATATTTGACCTATTTTATGAAAACACATATCTAAACTGAAATGATAGCACAAAATAAGAGAGCACGAGTAAGTAAAAATAGAGCGAATTTGATTCAAACAAATTGTACACTCATTTAACACACACATATATATATGTATAATTTTAAATTTTGCCGTTTACCGTTTATCCTATCTTGAGATTACGAATCCCGACAGAACAGCGAAGATTCGCCGTTATTTCCTCAGCAAAAAAAAAAAAAAAATCACGAGCACATTCATAACGTGCGTATGCGTAGAGTCAGACTGAGTCAGCGCCAGCGATCCCGCTTCTTAAGAAAACACGAAACGAAGAAAAAATACACGGCCAATCTCAGTCAACCCTTCTCTCTCTCTCTCTCGTCGGTAAGGTCAAAGGGTCCTAAAGTTTGAATCTTTAAATCTCGTTCCTCCTGAGGAAAACGGGTTCTAGTCGATTTCCTCAGAGGGTTTCATCCTCCAGGTAATTCGAATGCTAGCTTCTCTGACGTACTTAGCTTCCGTCGATTTCAGTTTCGGTTCTTCTGCTTCTTTCGGGGGGCGACCGAAACCAATGGCGATCTTTAATGCGGTGGATGGACTCGTGGAGTTGTTCGAATTTGGATTCTCTTTATGACTAGTCCGTGGTCACTGGATGATGAATTACGATGCGCGAGTGCTTTTGTTGCGGTGTGATCTTGATCTTTGTGATGCTGTTGGTCGTGCCTTTGCAATTATTACTTGAAGCTGATGATGTCGTGTTGGGAATTTGCGATCCTTCTTGCGAAACCCAATTGTCTCTATTCCCGTTTTGATGCTTGATCTGTTCTTGCGGTTTGCAGTTGGAGATGGCAGCGGGGAATTCCAGCTCTGACTTCCCATTTTGGGAAAACTTTTACATTCCCAGTTACTTGCTTTTACCCGATTCAAAGGTCGAGGCCGGGGCGCGTATACCTGAATGCCCAGTGTTAGTGTTCATCAACTCGAAAAGCGGCGGTCAGCTCGGAGGGAATCTTCTCGTCACTTATCGTGGCCTTCTAAATAAGCATCAGGTATTCCACAAAGGTAGCTGGGCTATGAATATCTCAGCAACCTGGTGTTGTTTAAATTCTGACATTGCTTTTTTGTTTATCACTGATTTTCTGAGGGACCACTTGATGAGTGAACTACAGGTTTTCGATCTGGGCCTAGAATCCCCAGAAAAGGTTTTGAGTAGAATTTATATGAACCTGGAAAAACTGAAGCTGGAAGGAAACGAGGCCGCAGCAAAGATCCAAGGGACGCTAAAAATCATTGTGAGGACTCTTAACAACTTATCCAACAGTAACATATTATTATCTTTATGGATAAAATTGACTCCTTACTTGCAACTCCTTCACTAGGTTGCCGGTGGCGATGGAACGGCCGGTTGGCTTCTCGGAGTTGTGTCGGATTTAAAATTACCTCACCCACCTGCGATTGCCACAGTCCCCCTTGGAACTGGAAATAACCTACCCTTTGCATTTGGTTGGGTAGGGCCTTCCTGACCTTTCTGATTAATGATTCAGCATTTTTTGACCAAAAATATAGACTGCTTTTTTGGCCATAATGTGTCGCGGTCTCTAATTTCTCATCTTTGTGAGGCCTTATGATACCAAGAAGTCACCCAACCTTTCCTGGATTTGTTGCATGACTAGTGGGTAATGAGGCTGCTATTCTCTTACAGGGTAAGAAGAATCCTGGGACTGATCCTCAATCTGTTGAGGCATTCCTGGAACAAGTGATGAAGGCAGAGGAAATGAAAGTAGACAGGTTATGCTGTATACATTATCTCATCTCCTAAAATCTGTGTACATTCAAAATCTCATGATAATCACAAAAAGAGAAAGAATCAAAATATGTTTATTATCGTCTTTTGTCTCCAAAGTAATAAATCACAAACTCCGCAAGGACAACCCCTACATGAGTTAAAATAGCCCCTCCTCTTCTCTGTCATATGTTAAGGACAAAGGTTTAGGCTAGTTGCGGGCTATGTCTTTAGAAATTGAGCAGATGCTCTCTTTTCCTTTTCCTTTTCCTTGCCAATTGGTTACAACAACTACCAATTTGATTTTGCAAAGTTCTCTGTTGAACCTTCTTTTCAAACTTTCTCTGAGTTTTCACCTTCGCATCACTGTAATTGGGTTTACAAGATAAGATGATCAACATAGGCTAAATGTTGAAAGAATATTCCTAGAAAGCAATGCAGCTTCTTCCAAAGTCTTTGTAGAGGCTTGATTGAGGGTTGGTTAGCAAGTTTATGGTGAATTCCTCAGATGGTAAAACTTCACGATTTTAACCAAATCTGATTTAACTTTTCTTCTATCCTTTTCTGAGTGCTAAAAGGGGATTCTTGTGATTCAGCTGGCATATTCTCATGAGGATGAGAGCTCCAAATGAAGGATCTTATGAGCCTATCGCACCCCTTGATTTACCACATTCTCTGCACGCATTTGGCCGTGTTTCTACATCAGATGAACTGAACGAG